>OY979653.1:6878600-8078600 GCA_963855885.1 Coenonympha glycerion
GCACTGTACACAGACGTGATTACTGCACACGATGAGACCAACAACTGATGTCTCAGGGTGATGAGCGCACTGTACACAGACGTGATTACTGCACACGATGAGACCAACAACTGATGTCTCAGGGTGATGAGCGCACTGTACACAGACGTGATTACTGCACACAATGAGACCAACAACTGATGTCTCAGGGTGATGAGCGCACTGTACACAGACGTGATTACTGCACACGATGAGACCAACAACTGATGTCTCAGGGTGATGAGCGCACTGTACTCAGACGTGATTACTGCACACGATGAGACCAACAACTGATGTCTCAGGGTGATGAGCGCACTGTACACAGACGTGATTACTGCACACAATGAGACCAGCAACTGATGTCTCAGCGTGATGAGCGCACTGCAGTGCGTCCTATGATATTGCAGTGCAAAATTATGGGACGCACTGCCTCTGACATATGCATGCGTATCACTTAACATTAGCTGGACGTTTTACTCGGTTCATCGTTTTATGATGAATCAGTGAGTGAGTGAACGAGTGAGTGAATGAATCTTTTCTCTTCTTCTTACATATAAACTTTTTTTTATAATATTATGCATTTGTTTCATTATAGATAAACAGAAAGAGCAAGAATCAAAAGAAACTAAAAACTCAAATGATACGGTTAGTATACAAGAAAATAATTAAGAATTAAAAAAACACGTAATTAGTTTTAAAAGCTTTTGTGAAGTGGTGATAACAGAAAACAAAACCCGGCTGAGTTTGTAGTGGGCTTCTTCTCAGTGCAGGGCGCGTTGGAACCCTCGTAAACTTAGTTTTAAGTCGACTTGGAGTTATCGCCATACAAATGTGACAAATATCATAAGGACAATTTACAAGCGCCTGTATATAAGGCCTATGTGAAATAAAGATATTTCATTTCATTTCATTTCATTTCATTTCACGACTGCCCTGCGGTAAAACGACTTTTTCCAAAAAAAATATTGCCTGTGTTACTCGGAATGATGTAAGGAATCTAACGATACCCCATATGTCCAAATCAATTCACTTTCAGTCTTTCAGAAGTTATGGTGGAATAAAGAAACTCACATACATACATACATACTTACATATATGAACCCTAAAAACATTACACTCCTTTTTTGGGCAGTCGTGTAAAAAGTATTTCAAGACCTAAATCATTTAAATAGTATAAATCATTTAATAGTAGCCAATAAATATTTATTACTTTTGGTCAACAGTTTTTTTTTTACACTGCACAAGTTAGTACTTGACTGCAATCTCAACTGATGGTAAGTGATGATGCAGCCGAAGATGTTAAGGTAGTAGATGTTAAGGAAGCGGTAGGTAAACCCACCCCAACGGTTTCTACGCAGCATCGCACCGGAACGCTAAATCGCTTGGCGGTGCGTCTCTGCTGGTGGGGTGGTAACTAGCCACGGCCGAAGCCTCCCACCAGACCAGACCTGAGCCAAATTCCAGAGCCCGTGGCAGGAATCGAACCTGCGACCTCCAACTCGAAACTAGCTCGAATCGAGGACGTCGAAAAGTATGGAAAAGTTTATCTTATCTTTTAAAAATTATCTATTAAAAAATGTAATTATAATATTTAGCAGCAAGATAAAGAAAATGTTAAAACTGTGGAAGAAGACGACAGTAGCGACGGGGATTCGATATGGATAGTGCAGACTGGTGATGATGATGAGCAACTGAAGAGTTTGTTACAGGTAAGCTTGGTTAACACAGGTAATTTGACAGGTAAGCTTCGTTATCTCAGGTATGTTTTGTTAACACAGTGAGGTCGGTAGGTAAGATTGAAGAAATTACTGAAATATAAAATGATGACGAGCAACTGAGTAGTTTGTTACAGGTAAGCTTGGTTAACACAGGTAATTTGACAGGTAAGCTTCGATATCTCAGGTTTGTTTTGTTAACACAGAGAGGTCGGATCTGTGGGTCGGTAGGTAAGATTGAAGAAATTACTGAAAGATATTTATGCTGACGATAAACTGAAAATGATGTTACAGGTAAGTTTGCCTAACACTATAGGTAACCTGACAGGTAAGCTTCGTTAACACGGGGATAAATTTATAGGTATTGTTGTTATAGTGTTTTACACACTTTCTTAGGGTTCCGTTATCCGTACCCAAAGTGTAAAAACGGGACCCTATTACTAAGACTTCGCCGTCCGGTCCGTCCGTCTGTTCTTCTGTCACCAAGCTGTATCTCTAGAACTGTGATAGACAGCCTTTTGAAACAAATATGATATATTTCTGTATATTTTTGCCGCTATAATAACAAATACTAAAAACAGAATAAAATATAACATATTAAGGAGCACACCACGGCTGTGCCCGCGAAATTCAAATTTTTCGTGGTTTTTAACGATTTTTAAGCTAATAAGGCATAATAGGCTTATGGCCGTCAAATTGCGATAATCCCAATATCTGCTTCACGTGTTAATATAAAAATCTCTGCTCGAAAGTGTCGAGTTAAAGAAATTAGTCCGAGATTTGCGAGTTACTCACATAAAACTCGATACTCGGACTAATTTCCTAGGATACACATTTTTATGCAAAGATTTTTATATAATCATGTAAAGATGATACTGTCATTCTCGCAAATTGATTGCCATAAGCCTATCATGTCTAATTAGCGTACAAATTGCAAAAAACCACGAAAATTTTGAATTTCGCGGGCAGACCCGTTGATTTCACGTTAAAGGGGCCTCCTTTACAAAAAACTAGACGCTGATAATGGCAATATTTAGGTAGACGCTTGAAATATTCACAGAATATTTGATTATAATATATTCACTTTCAAAATAAATGATAAAATTAAAAATATTTATATTTAAGGGGGGGAACTCCCACAGACCAAGGAATAAATGTATTTTTGGTCTGCCTTTAATAATTATAATTGTTATGTATTTTGTAGCTTACGGAGACAAAAAAGGAAATCCACGATCTGAAGAGATATAAATGTTTTGCTTGCAGGTAAAAAAATCCTGATATATTTTTATTTTATATTTTTAGATAAATAAGTAATCTTTGAGAATATTTGTTGCCAGTACTGACAATAATTATAAACATATTTTTATTAAAGAATCTATCTAATCTGGAATTAATTGCAATCATTAAAAATTAAAAATTTGTTTTTCTTTTGATCGGGTCGTCGAAATTTCAAAATGAGATAACCATACTGAGCGGAGTAGATATCATATATCAAGGATGTTACTTGTATATTCTTCTTCTTCTTTCTTTTATCATTGATTTAAAACCGATTTTCATTTATTTTTATGCCTGATAGTTTTTGATTTATTGGGAAAACTGTAGAAAAAAATACCGTTCCCTCCTTTATTTCGGAAGTTTACCAATCGAAATATCTGAAACAATTATGATTAAAAGGGATTTTATGGGAAAAATAAAATGAATTCTGTATCTCTACGTATTATACTTTTTTTTGGTATTAACTTCAAAAATAAAGTTTGCGGTTTGGTTAAAAAGTGAGTCTCATGGTTATACATTTTTTTTCGTTTCAGTAAAATATTCCCCAACGCCCAAAGTCTAGAAACGCACAAATGCCGCAAGGCGCGCCGCGGGAAACAAGCTAACTTGCTGGAAAAGGAACAGGAACTCATAGTGCCTACTCATGAAGACTTTCTCAAGGTATAATTTTTAGGGTTCCACAAATAGATAAGTATAATACCCTGGATAGGGCGGACGGCGCGAATAAATGTCACCAGTTTAAGGGTGCCAAAAATGTTTGTTTTGCCACCAACAGTAAGGCCACGCTGTAGTTCCCTCAGCAGCCACCTATACAATTTTGACAGATACTGTTTGCTTGCACGAAAAAGGTTTACGTAAATCGTTCGGATGCCCATTGCCCTGATCCTGATGTTTCTTTTCGGTGGTTCCACAAGAAAATGGTAAAAGTCATCATTTAAAAGATATTTTTGAAAACAAGCTTTTATATATTACGTTTCATATACCTAGACGCTTTTGTACGTGTTCTTCTTAGTAGCAGACCATGGTTACCATCTAGCACCAAAGTACTCGTCAATACAGACTAAACGAGTCCAAACTCGATGGGGTTGTGTCGTTTGACTATGTCAGGCCATCTTCCGGTTCCATCATCAGATCAGCTCTATGTCATAATAATTTAAGCATACACTATCTATACTGTGGCACTACAGCCCCTTGTGGGCCCATACCTGCGAAGCTTACCACCAGAATTACAGGAACGTAACAAAAGCTGGTTGCGATTGTCAAGTGCGGGTTGGCAGGCTTCGCACACTTTTAAGAAAATAACGGTGAACTCCCAATCCTAATTAAAATTTGTTAATTATTTTCTTGTATACTTTACAGAGGGCTCAAGGTAGACCACGATTACGAAAAAATAAAGAAGTTAATGACCCTCAAGTTTCGGTACGTTATTACATATTCATGTGTAAATACCCAAAACACAAATAGTTATTTTAACAAACTCTCATATTCTTACAGTAAAAAATTACAAGGTATATTATAACATAATAGCACGTAGGTAGTCGTTAAGCAAACGTCTTTTAGATTCTTCTTACCTGAAGGCTGAACTTACCTGTAGATAAAACACCTCTTAGATTAATGTTACCTGTGGACTGAATTTCATCATCAATCTCTTTTTTATATCTCACAGCTGGTATCTGTTGGTTAAGCCATAGCCGGCCACGCTGGCTAAATGCAGATTGGTGGGCTTCTCACAGCTTTGAGAAAATTACGGTTAACTCTCAGGAATGTTAACATTAAAATTTTATCCCTTTCCACGTTTTTGTTTATCCCACCTGCTTGGGCACAGAGTTGGAGAAAATACTCCCTTGCTTAGTCTCAGAGGGTTTATGTCTTGTGAAATGTCAAATATCGATAAATTTCTCCCACTTCTCCCTTTCCCCTTTGGTCATACTAAGGCGACTATTTTGTTCCCTGTCAGAGGACAAAATAGTGCCCATGCTAGGGGGGCAGTAGTGCTTAATGTCTTAGATGCGTGCGCGGGATTCAAATCCCAAACGCCTTATTGGAGCTGACTTCTAAACCAAACGAACTATAATTTATTTAGCATTATCGCAATTAATACAGTATTCTGATTTGGGACCATCCCAATAAGTAGTTAAAAACTAGTACTTGTGGCAGGTACTCGTAGTTAGCTGTTAGAAACCGTGTCTCCAGTAATCTTCTGCTTAAAAATATTCATAGCATTTAATTGAACCAAAATAAATACGCATTCAGTCTTCTCGCGCTTGGTGCGCTTACCTTCGCGGCGTCCTCATACCGTACCTCAAAATTTGTTCTGGGTGGGGTCCAACTTATACACCGCCTACTAATTTATTGATTTTATCTACAGGGTTATATAAAAATACCAAATCGCTCTCGGCCTCTAGTTCTTTACGATAACACTAACAAGTTTTGATCAACGACTTTTCAAAATTCAGTATTAATTTATTTCATACAAAAAAATATTATTTCGGTAAAGTGACATTACACTGTTGCGGTTCGCGCTCCGCCACGCCGCTGTCCGCGCCGTTGCTTTGCCGATGTTACATTACAGAGTAGGAACAATTAGAGTATCTCTGTCAAATATTGAATATTTGATACTTCACAAAATATCGAGTAAAAAAACATAGAACAAAAGTTGTTAGTTAAATAGAGGCCGAGAGAGATTTGGTATATTTTATATAACCCTGTATAATATGTGTTTTAGAAAGCCCGTAAGAGGAAGGCCCGTGGTCCCGATGACCCTCAAGTAGTCACCTGTCATGACTGCAACGAGTCCTTCACTTCTAAAGTCAGACTCAAGTTTCACATGTAAGTGTTATCGCTTAGTTTCAGGTAAGTTTGTTCGTCAGTTCCACGTGTAGGTAAGTAGTATCACAGGTAAGTAACAGGTAAGTTAATTGCGCTTAACTTTTGCTTGATAATATCATTTAAATTACTAATATAAAAAAGGCCCGGGGAAGTAGGGAAGTGAATATAATGTAGATCTAAGTGGCAGCAAGGGTAATCACGTCAAAAATATTTTCGAAAAACCTCTGCTTTTGAATAGAATACCCCGTATGGCATTTACAGTTTTTCATACACTTGTATTTTCGTTTTCCCCTTTTCTGTCCTCACGAACAACGACTATTTCCTGAAGCAGCTTTTGCCATATGTGATATGACTGACTTATCTGTTCGATTTCTAAGATTACGCTGTATGCTATGCAAATTCAAAAAATGTAATAAAAAGTCACGTACCTAATCTATTTTGCATGTAATTACCATACGTTTTTTTTTCTAATTACGTTCGAAAGCGTTGCGTAGCTTTTCTCTTTGTGCGCAGGCAGTTCCACGAACCGAACAAGTTGCTCACACCAGACGGTCAATACGTGTGCTCCCAGTGTGAGGAGGTCTTCACGAGCGAGACCGAGCTGTTCGACCACGCGCACTTCCGCCACAACAAGCGGAAGCGCTGGCAGTGTCCCGTCGCGGACTGCGGCAAGACGTTCCTCTTGAGGTAATACCCTTCCACTTCCACCTTCCCCACCATCTACAACTCGGCACATTCAAGAGGCGTTCACCAGCGAGACCGAGCTGTTCGACCACGCGCACTTCCGCCACAACAAGCGGAAGCGCTGGCAGTGTCCCGTCGCGGACTGCGGGAAGACGTTCCTCTTGAGGTAACACCCTCCCACCTCCGCCTTCCCAACCACCTACAACATGGCGCCTTCAAGCGGCGTTCACGAGCGAGACCGAGCTGTTCGACCACGCGCACTTCCGCCACAACAAGCGGAAGCGCTGGCAGTGTCCCGTCGCGGACTGCGGGAAGACGTTCCTCTTGAGGTAACACCCTCCCACCTCCGCCTTCCCAACCACCTACAACATGGCGCCTTCAAGCGGCGTTCACGAGCGAGACCGAGCTGTTCGACCACGCGCACTTCCGCCACAACAAGCGGAAGCGCTGGCAGTGTCCCGTCGCGGACTGCGGGAAGACGTTCCTCTTGAGGTAATACCCTTCCACTTCCGCCTTCCCCACCACCTACAACTCGGCACATTCAAGAGGCGTTCACCAGCGAGACCGAGCTGTTCGACCACGCGCACTTCCGCCACAACAAGCGGAAGCGCTGGCAGTGTCCCGTCGCGGACTGCGGGAAGACGTTCCTCTTGAGGTAACACCCTCCCACCTCCGCCTTCCCAACCACCTACAACATGGCGCCTTCAAGCGGCGTTCACGAGCGAGACCGAGCTGTTCGACCACGCGCACTTCCGCCACAACAAGCGGAAGCGCTGGCAGTGTCCCGTCGCGGACTGCGGGAAGACGTTCCTCTTGAGGTAACACCCTCCCACCTCCGCCTTCCCAACCACCTACAACATGGCGCCTTCAAGCGGCGTTCACGAGCGAGACCGAGCTGTTCGACCACGCGCACTTCCGCCACAACAAGCGGAAGCGCTGGCAGTGTCCCGTCGCGGACTGCGGGAAGACGTTCCTCTTGAGGTAATACCCTTCCACTTCCACCTTCCCCACCATCTACAACTCGGCACATTCAAGAGGCGTTCACCAGCGAGACCGAGCTGTTCGACCACGCGCACTTCCGCCACAACAAGCGGAAGCGCTGGCAGTGTCCCGTCGCGGACTGCGGGAAGACGTTCCTCTTGAGGTAACACCCTCCCACCTCCGCCTTCCCAACCACCTACAACATGGCGCCTTCAAGCGGCGTTCACGAGCGAGACCGAGCTGTTCGACCACGCGCACTTCCGCCACAACAAGCGGAAGCGCTGGCAGTGTCCCGTCGCGGACTGCGGGAAGACGTTCCTCTTGAGGTAACACCCTCCCACCTCCGCCTTCCCAACCACCTACAACATGGCGCCTTCAAGCGGCGTTCACGAGCGAGACCGAGCTGTTCGACCACGCGCACTTCCGCCACAACAAGCGGAAGCGCTGGCAGTGTCCCGTCGCGGACTGCGGGAAGACGTTCCTCTTGAGGTAATACCCTTCCACTTCCACCTTCCCCACCATCTACAACTCGGCACATTCAAGAGGCGTTCACCAGCGAGACCGAGCTGTTCGACCACGCGCACTTCCGCCACAACAAGCGGAAGCGCTGGCAGTGTCCCGTCGCGGACTGCGGCAAGACGTTCCTCTTGAGGTAATACCCTCCCACCTCCGCCTTCCCAACCACCTACAACATGTCGCCTTCAAGCGGCGTTCACGAGCGAGACCGAGCTGTTCGACCACGCGCACTTCCGCCACAACAAGCGGAAGCGCTGGCAGTGTCCTGTCGCGGACTGCGGCAAGACGTTCCTCTTGAGGTTGTACCCTTCTACTTCCACCTTCCCCACCATCTACAACTCGGCACATTCAAGCGGCGTTCACGAGCGAGACCGAGCTGTTCGACCACGCGCACTTCCGCCACAACAAGCGGAAGCGCTGGCAGTGTCCCGTCGGTGACTGCGGCAAGACGTTCCTCTTGAGGTAACACCCTCCCACCTCCGCCTTCCCAACCACCTACAACATGTCGCCTTCAAGCGGCGTTCACGAGCGAGACCGAGCTGTTCGACCACGCGCACTTCCGCCACAACAAGCGGAAGCGCTGGCAGTGTCCTGTCGCGGACTGCGGCAAGACGTTCCTCTTGAGGTTGTACCCTTCTACTTCCACCTTCCCCACCATCTACAACTCGGCACATTCAAGCGGCGTTCACGAGCGAGACCGAGCTGTTCGACCACGCGCACTTCCGCCACAACAAGTGGAAGCGCTGGCAGTGTCCCGTCGCGGACTGCGGCAAGACGTTCCTCTTGAGGTAATACCCTTCCACTTCCACCTTCCCCACCATCCACAACTCGGCACATTCAAGCGGCGTTCACGAGCGAGACCGAGCTGTTCGACCACGCGCACTTCCGCCACAACAAGCGGAAGCGCTGGCAGTGTCCCGTCGCGGACTGCGGCAAGACGTTCCTCTTGAGGTAACACCCTCCCACCTCCTCCTTCCCAACCACCTACAACATGTCGCCTTCAAGCGGCGTTCACGAGCGAGACCGAGCTGTTCGACCACGCGCACTTCCGCCACAACAAGCGGAAGCGCTGGCAGTGTCCTGTCGCGGACTGCGGCAAGACGTTCCTCTTGAGGTTGTACCCTTCTACTTCCACCTTCCCCACCATCTACAACTCGGCACATTCAAGCGGCGTTCACGAGCGAGACCGAGCTGTTCGACCACGCGCACTTCCGCCACAACAAGTGGAAGCGCTGGCAGTGTCCCGTCGCGGACTGCGGCAAGACGTTCCTCTTGAGGTAATACCCTTCCACTTCCACCTTCCCCACCATCTACAACTTGGCACATTCAAGCGGCGTTCACGAGCGAGACCGAGCTGTTCGACCACGCGCACTTCCGCCACATCAAGCGGAAGCGCTGGCAGTGTCCTGTCGCGGACTGCGGCAAGACGTTCCTCTTGTGGTTGTACCCTTCTACTTCCACCTTCCCCACCATCTACAACTCGGCACATTCAAGCGGCGTTCACGAGCGAGACCGAGCTGTTCGACCACGCGCACTTCCGCCACAACAAGTAGAAGCGCTGGCAGTGTCCCGTCGCGGACTGCGGCAAGACGTTCCTCTTGAGGTAATACCCTTCCACTTCCACCTTCCCCACCATCCACAACTCGGCACATTCAAGCGGCGTTCACGAGCGAGACCGAGCTGTTCGACCACGAGCACTTCCGCCACAACAAGCGGAAGCGCTGGCAGTGTCCCGTCGCGGACTGCGGCAAGACGTTCCTCTTGAGGTAACACCCTCCCACCTCCGCCTTCCCAACCACCTACAACATGTCGCCTTCAAGCGGCGTTTACGAGCGAGACCGAGCTGTTCGACCACGCGCACTTCCGCCACAACAAGCGGAAGCGCTGGCAGTGTCCCGTCGCGGACTGCGGGAAGACGTTCCTCTTGAGGTAATACCCTTCCACTTCCACCTTCCCCACCATCTACAATTAGGCACATTCAAGAGGCGTTCACCAGCGAGACCGAGCTGTTCGACCACGCGCACTTCCGCCACAACAAGCGGAAGCCCTGGCAGTGTCCTGTCGCGGACTGCGGCAAGACGTTCCTCTTGACGTAATACCCTCCCACCTCCGCCTTCCCAACCACCTACAACATGTCGCCTTCAAGCGGCGTTCACGAGCGAGACCGAGCTGTTCGACCTCGCGCACTTCCGCCACAACAAGCGGAAGCGCAGGCTGTGTCCCGTCGCGGACTGCGGGAAGACGTTCCTCTTGAGGTAACACCCTCCCACCTCCACCTTCCCAACCACCTACAACATGGCGCCTTCAAGCGGCGTTCACGAGCGAGACCGAGATGTTCGACCACGCGCACTTCCGCCACAACAAGCGGAAGCGCAGGCTGTGTCCCGTCGCGGACTGCGGGAAGACGTTCCTCTTGAGGTAACACCCTCCCACCTCCGCCTTCCCAACCACCTACAACATGGCGCCTTCAAGCGGCGTTCACGAGCGAGACCGAGCTGTTCGACCACGCGCACTTCCACCACAACAAGCGGAAGCGCTGGCAGTGTCCCGTCGCGGACTGCGGGAAGACGTTCCTCTTGAGGTAATACCCTCCCACTTCCACCTTCCCCACCATCTACAACTCGGCACATTTAAGCGGCGTTCACGAGCGAGACCGAGCTGTTCGACCACGCGCACTTCCGCCACAACAAGCGGAAGCGCTGGCAGTATCCCGTCGCGGACTGCGGGAAGACGTTCCTCTTGAGGTAATACCCTCCCACTTCCACCTTCCCCACCATCTACAACTCGGCACATTCAAGCGGCGTTCACGAGCGAGACCGAGCTGTTCGACCACGCGCACTTCCGCCACAACAAGCGGAAGCGCTGGCAGTGTCCCGTCGCGGACTGCGGGAAGACGTTCCTCTTGAGGTAATACCCTCCCACTTCCACCTTCCCCACCATCTACAACTCGGCACATTCAAGCGGCGTTCACGAGCGAGACCGAGCTGTTCGACCACGCGCACTTCCGCCACAACAAGCGGAAGCGCAGGCTGTGTCCCGTCGCGGACTACGGGAAGACGTTCCTCTTGAGGGTAACACCCTCTCATCTCCGCCTTCCTCACCACCTACAACTCGGCACATTCAAGCGGCGTTCACCAGCGAGACCGAGCTGTTCGACCACGCGCACTTCCGCCACAACAAGCGGAAGCGCAGGCTGTGTCCCGTCGCGGACTACGGGAAGACGTTCCTCTTGAGGTAACACCCTCTCATCTCCGCCTTCCTCACCACCTACAACTCGGCACATTCAAGCGGCGTTCACGAGCGAGACCGAGCTGTTCGACCACGCGCACTTCCGCCACAACAAGCGGAAGCGCAGGCTGTGTCCCGTCGCGGACTACGGGAAGACGTTCCTCTTGAGGTAATACCCTCTCATCTCCGCCTTCCTCACCACCTACAACTCGGCACATTCAAGCGGCGTTCACCAGCGAGACCGAGCTGTTCGACCACGCGCACTTCCGCCACAACAAGCGGAAGCGCAGGCTGTGTCCCGTCGCGGACTACGGGAAGACGTTCCTCTTGAGGTAACACCCTCTCATCTCCGCCTTCCTCACCACCTACAACTCGGCACATTCAAGCGGCGTTCACGAGCGAGACCGAGCTGTTCGACCACGCGCACTTCCGCCACAACAAGCGGAAGCGCAGGCTGTGTCCCGTCGCGGACTACGGGAAGACGTTCCTCTTGAGGTAACACCCTCTCATCTCCGCCTTCCCCACCATCTACAACTCGGCACATTCAAGCGGCGTTCACGAGCGAGACCGAGCTGTTCGACCACGCGCACTTCCGCCACAACAAGCGGAAGCGCTGGCAGTGTCCCGTCGCGGACTACGGGAAGACGTTCCTCTTGAGGTAACACCCTCTCATCTCCGCCTTCCTCACCACCTACAACTCGGCACATTCAAGCGGCGTTCACCAGCGAGACCGAGCTGTTCGACCACGCGCACTTCCGCCACAACAAGCGGAAGCGCAGGCTGTGTCCCGTCGCGGACTACGGGAAGACGTTCCTCTTGAGGTAACACCCTCTCATCTCCGCCTTCCTCACCACCTACAACTCGGCACATTCAAGCGGCGTTCACGAGCGAGACCGAGCTGTTCGACCACGCGCACTTCCGCCACAACAAGCGGAAGCGCAGGCTGTGTCCCGTCGCGGACTACGGGAAGACGTTCCTCTTGAGGTAACACCCTCTCATCTCCGCCTTCCTCACCACCTACAACTCGGCACATTCAAGCGGCGTTCACCAGCGAGACCGAGCTGTTCGACCACGCGCACTTCCGCCACAACAAGCGGAAGCGCAGGCTGTGTCCCGTCGCGGACTACGGGAAGACGTTCCTCTTGAGGTAACACCCTCTCATCTCCGCCTTCCTCACCACCTACAACTCGGCACATTCAAGCGGCGTTCACGAGCGAGACCGAGCTGTTCGACCACGCGCACTTCCGCCACAACAAGCGGAAGCGCAGGCTGTGTCCCGTCGCGGACTACGGGAAGACGTTCCTCTTGAGGTAACACCCTCCCACCTCCACCTTCCCAACCACCTACAACATGGCGCCTTCAAGCGGCGTTCACGAGCGAGACCGAGATGTTCGACCACGCGCACTTCCGCCACAACAAGCGGAAGCGCAGGCTGTGTCCCGTCGCGGACTGCGGGAAGACGTTCCTCTTGAGGTAACACCCTCCCACCTCCGCCTTCCCAACCACCTACAACATGGCGCCTTCAAGCGGCGTTCACGAGCGAGACCGAGCTGTTCGACCACGCGCACTTCCGCCACAACAAGCGGAAGCGCTGGCAGTGTCCCGTCGCGGACTGCGGGAAGACGTTCCTCTTGAGGTAATACCCTCCCACTTCCACCTTCCCCACCATCTACAACTCGGCACATTCAAGCGGCGTTCACGAGCGAGACCGAGCTGTTCGACCACGCGCACTTCCGCCACAACAAGCGGAAGCGCAGGCTGTGTCCCGTCGCGGACTACGGGAAGACGTTCCTCTTGAGGTAACACCCTCTCATCTCCGCCTTCCTCACCACCTACAACTCGGCACATTCAAGCGGCGTTCACGAGCGAGACCGAGCTGTTCGACCACGCGCACTTCCGCCACAACAAGCGGAAGCGCTGGCAGTGTCCCGTCGCGGACTGCGGGAAGACGTTCCTCTTGAGGTAATACCCTCCCACTTCCACCTTCCCCACCATCTACAACTCGGCACATTCAAGCGGCGTTCACGAGCGAGACCGAGCTGTTCGACCACGCGCACTTCCGCCACAACAAGCGGAAGCGCAGGCTGTGTCCCGTCGCGGACTACGGGAAGACGTTCCTCTTGAGGTAACACCCTCTCATCTCCGCCTTCCTCACCACCTACAACTCGGCACATTCAAGCGGCGTTCACGAGCGAGACCGAGCTGTTCGACCACGCGCACTTCCGCCACAACAAGCGGAAGCGCAGGCTGTGTCCCGTCGCGGACTGCGGGAAGACGTTCCTCTTGAGGTAATACCCTCCCACTTCCACCTTCCCCACCATCTACAACTCGGCACATTCAAGCGGCGTTCACGAGCGAGACCGAGCTGTTCGACCACGCGCACTTCCGCCACAACAAGCGGAAGCGCAGGCTGTGTCCCGTCGCGGACTACGGGAAGACGTTCCTCTTGAGGTAACACCCTCTCATCTCCGCCTTCCTCACCACCTACAACTCGGCACATTCAAGCGGCGTTCACCAGCGAGACCGAGCTGTTCGACCACGCGCACTTCCGCCACATCAAGCGGAAGTGCTGGCAGTGGTTAAAATAAAACGCAGCGCAAAGGTCTGGTCCTCAAACAACTTGGGTGCCTTCAACACCCAAAAACTGTATCAAAAGTGAATAGTCAAGTAGTCAATCACGCTTTATTTAAGACTGTATCATCAGTCGTCATTTTTCATCAAGCGTGGAAACGGTCAAGACCTTCCTCCTGAGGCAATACGCACTGTAAAGGTCTGGAACATTCTCCCGTTTTCCGTACTCCCTACCTACAACCTGGATGCTTTCAAACAAAGAGTGGTTATGGTAGCATAGCACTTAATGCCAGGTGAACTTAAAAGGCTTTTACCCATATTTCACAGAGCAACACTGACGAAGCACAGTCGAACGCACACAGACACACGCCGCTATGTGTGTGTGACTTGTGGCAAGCGGTTCCTTGACAAGCAGACCTTGGACGAGCACGGCGTCACTCATTTACAGGTAAGTTCTGTAGTGTGTGTAAGAGGACTTTAGTCTATGTAAGCATATTGTATTGACTGTAGAGGGGTAAGGGAAGCATTAAATGGCGGTTCGCTGTACGAAGTGGTCGTGTTTTATTTAATAATATGTAATCCGATCCAAAACGCCTCATGGCGACCCTGCCTGCGACGATGTTACAGCGCAAGCGGTTTTCGCGATAATATTCCATAAGAATTTATTTTTCCGCGAATGCAAAACATTATTGCGCGCGACGAAAACGTGTCGAGTGTCGACGGACAAAGTAAAATTAAATAAAATGGGCAACAAATGTGCAAAATGCATATGTGAAAACAAAGAGACAGTTCTATCGCAATATGGTGGAGGAGCAAACGAAGCGGGAGCCGATTCGTCTACACATATCTGGACCAACAACATACTGATTTCCACGCTGATAGCGATATGCCTGCTGGCAACGTTATTCTTCATGTATAAACAATACCGAAACTGCCACACGAACATTATAAGGAGAGAAATTAGGGAAGACGCTATGAAAAGGTTCCGACTGAGGCTGTCCGGCCGAAATCAAGAGAGTCCGGAAAATCAAACATCGCGTCAAGTGTAAGCGTATACCCTGGCCTGCACCGGTTTCGAACAAATGAACTAAGTATGAGTGAATAAAGTATGGACTTATTGGTAATTAAGTGACTATAATTATATTAAGTTATGTTTTAAGCTCGATAGTTATGGAGGTATGTATTTTTACAATAATTTCTTATTAGAGTTATGGAAGAGGACCTTATAAGTATCCTAGAGGAATTAATTAATATTAAAAAATACTTAATTAAGAAAGGGAAATTAAGGTATAAGGGAAACGTAATTAGAAATAAGTTATGTGAATGCGAAAATATTATTAAGAGGAAAGATGAAATACTGAATTTTCTTTATAAAAGTAAAGACATAAAATTTTCGGATTCTTTAAGTTCTGTTATAGAAAGTATAAATGCTACTTATAAGGAAATTTTGAACCTATGTACGAAATATAATAGTGATAGTAATAGCGATAGCGAATCCAGTAGCCATTCAATTAGTATCAAAATGGAGTTCGATTTAAAGACCGCATGTAACCTAATAAAAGTACTAGAGGGTGATCAACAAACCATTATTAGTATTATTGACTCTATCGAAATGTATTCGGACATGTTGTCACCATCCGGTCAAAAATTACTTATTAAATTCATCTTAAAAAGTAGGTTAACGCAAAGCGCGAAATTACGCATGCTATCCGATTACAACTCTATGAATGACTTAATTAAAGATTTAAAAACTAATCTACTTACAAAAAAATCGGCTACGGCCGTACAATCAAAATTACAAAATATTTATCAAGGTCATCGCTCGATAGAGCAATACGGAAGCGAAATCGAAAAACTATTTTCAGACCTCACTATAGCACAGGCAGATGGAAATCCCGAAAATTATACAGTACTCAAACCCATCAACGAGAAGCTTGCCGTCAAGCGTTTTTCGGACGGATTAAGAAACACACGATTAAGCACTATAATAGCGGCACGCAATTACGACCATCTAAAGGATGCTATCCAGGCTGCGAAAGACGAAGAGCTGAATACAGCATCATCGTCAAAAGCTAAAGTCATGCAGTTTTCCCACCGTGGAAGAGGTAAGCCTTACAATTACAATAATTATGGTCGAGTCAATTATAATTTTAGGGGTCACAGAGGAAAACCTAATTTCAATTACTGGGTTAATAATAGCTCATTTTCCAGGGGATACCACAATAACAATAATTTCCGCGGGAGACCACCGCGCGGACCCGCCTCGCAGTCAAATCGCGGGCGAGGTCGAATGACCCAAGGTAGAGGTTATTATCGTGGATATAACCGCGCTAACATACATCTTGCGCAAGAGACTCATGAGGGAGAAAATCCTAATTCCGAAGTACAAAATAATACGCATCAGTTTTTTCGTACCTAAAGAATATAATATTTTAACATGCGACATAAGTAATGCGAACTATGTCACGTTGTACGAGTACGTGACCAACGCCCGCTGTATCATGTTACTCGATACCGGGGCATCTTTGTCAGCGTTAAATGCATGTAACGTACCTAAAGGTGTGCAAGTTTATAACGATAATATAATTATAAACGGTATTGGAGGTAAAACTATTTCTAAAGGCTATGTTTATTTAACTATGAAAACTTATAACGGTTCGTTTTTCACACATAAATTTTATTTGTTCGAGAAACTGCCTTGTCAATCAGATGGTATACTCGGTCAAGATTTTTTCGATAAATTTTTAGTTCGGTGCAATTTGATTTAGAAAACTCTTTATTAACTTTAAAAGATCGGGAAAACAGTCACAGTCTAAACTTATATAGGAAACCGGAAATCAGCAAAACATTTTTAAATATTCCGCCTAGATGTGAATCTATACATTATATACCATTGGATAGTAACATAAACCATGACTGCGTAATATGCCCAAAACAAATACAAGAAAATATATTTTTAGCAGGTTCGATAGTAAAACCAAAAAATAATATTATCCCAATTAGAATACTTAATACATGCGATAAAAATATTTTACTACCTATTTTCAAACCCGATCTAGAATCATTAGAAAATTATCAAACTCTTTCATTTAATAAGTGCGAATCAAACTCGCACAGGGCACGGACATTGTTATCGCTGTTGAAATTGGATCACTTGCATTCTGACGAAAGGCAAACAGTCGAGTCCATTTGTGCAAAATATGCTGACATCTTTCAATTACCGGGCGATAAGCTTACAACGACAAACGTGTACGAACAATCTATTATTTTGAAACCGCATTCAAAACCCGTCTATACGAAACCATACCGTATTCCTAACAGTTTAAAATCGGAAGTCGATAGTCAAATAAATAAAATGTTAAATGACGACATTATAGAGGAAACGTGCAGTGAATGGTCTAGTCCGATATTATTAGTTCCAAAAAAAACCGGGTGTAGCAAAAATTGGAGATTAGTAGTGGATTATCGGAAATTAAATGACACAATACAAGACGATAAGTTTCCGTTACCAAATATTAATGAGATACTCGATTCTTTATCAGGAGCCATATATTTTTCGCATCTAGATCTTAGCCAATCTTACTATCAAGTTACCTTGACTCCAGATAGTCGCAACGTCACGGCTTTTACGACAAACACGGGTCAATATCGTATGAAAAGATTACCAATGGGTTTAAAAATTAGCCCTAGTGCTTTTGCTTTTCGAGTAATGACAGTAGCTATGTCAGGACTCACATACGAAAAATGTTTCATATATTTAGACGATCTTATAATTTTTGGAAGGAACTTACAGCAACATAATAAAAATCTTTTAGATGTGTTCGAAAGATTAAGAAAAGTTAATTTAAAACTTAACCCAAACAAATGTCAATTTTTAAAAACAGAATTATTATATTTGGGACACACGGTTACGAAAGATGGAATTTTACCCGATCCTAATAAAATAGCAGTGATAAAAAATTACCCAACGCCAAAAAATTCAGATGATGTTAGACGATTTGTTGCTTTCAGTAATTACTATCGAAAATTCATAAAAAACTTTGCTGAATTAACATTACCATTAAATAAACTTTGTAGGAAGAATGTGCCACATAAATGGTCAGAGGAATGTGGAAAATCATTTAATGCATTAAGAGAAGCGTTAATGTCACCACCTATACTTCAATATCCGAATTTCTCATCAGAATTTATCTTACAAACCGATGCTTCAAATATGTCGATTTCAGCAGTGCTTTTGAATAATAATTTACGACCTGTAGCGTATACTAGTAGACCTTTAAATAATTCAGAAAAAAATTACCTGACTATCCAAAAAGAAATGCTCGCTGTTGTTTGGGGAATTAAATACTTCCGACCATATTTGTTTGGTAGAAAATTTACTATAATGACGGATCACAAACCATTAGTATATTTATTTGGCATAAAGGACCCTAGTAGTAGATTATTAAAGTTCCGTTTAACACTTGAAGAATATGATTTCAAAATAGTTTATATAAAAGGCAAAGATAACGTAATAGCGGATGCATTATCTCGGATAAGTATTACATCAGATGAATTAAAGGAAATGAATAGTAAAATTATGACAGTAATGACGAGAGCACAGAAGAGAAGAGCGGAAGAAAAGAAAGTAATGAATGAAATTAATAAGGATGAAAGTGTTATCCCTAGTGTATCTACCGATAAACGGCCTGATCAACCGCGAATCGTAGAAATATTAAGGATACCAAATAATTCAGTAGAGATGAAGTTAATAGAGGGTGAAAAGTTAGAAAAGTTAGAGAAAGATAGACAAATAAATATAAAGAGTGAATGCTTTACATACAATGATACAAAAAAAGAAATATATATAAATCTCAATTATAAATTACAATTCACGCGAGACGTATTTGTAGTCAAATTGAGCAATTTTTGTAAAAAAAATTAAAGTCGACGAAATATGCATTATAAAAAATGAAACAAACGAAGTGTTTATAAAAGATTTAATTAAAGAAATAAAAAGTAATGATAATTATCAAGGTCCTAGGATTTGTATTTTAAGAGGAGTTAAAAGAATTGACAATGATAACGATAAGAACTTTATAATTAGTGACTATCATCTGTTACCCACTAGCGGACATGCCGGGGTACGCAGAATGATAAATAACATAAAAAGACGATTTTATTGGCCAAATATGGAAAAAGACGTACGTGATTTTATTAGCAAATGCGCGCAATGTCAACGAATGAAACATTCAAAACATACAGTTGAGCCTATGGTTGTGACGACAACTGCCAACTCTGCTTTTGAAAAAATTTATTTGGACATAATGGGTCCCTTAAATAAAGACATAGAAGGTAATATCTATATACTTACCATACAGTGTGATTTAAGTAAATTCGTAGAAGCTTATCCATTAAAGAGTAAAGATACTATTACAGTAGCTAGAGCTTTAGTTAATAATTTTATTTTAAGATTTTCTATTCCCAAGGTCATAATTACTGACCGTGGAACTGAGTTTTTGTCGAATACTATGTCAGAAGTCTGCAAATTGCTAGAAATTCAAAAAATCAATTCTACCGCGTACCATCATCAAACAATAGGTTCCTTGGAGAACTCTCATAAAAACTTAGGCTCTTTTCTCAGAATCCAATGTGAAAAACATCCAGAGACTTGGAGTCAATGGATTCCCTTTTGGTGTTTTTCATACAACAATACAGTACATACCGTTACTAAATATACACCTTATG
Source organism: Coenonympha glycerion (assembly GCA_963855885.1). NCBI lineage: Eukaryota > Metazoa > Arthropoda > Insecta > Lepidoptera > Nymphalidae > Coenonympha > Coenonympha glycerion. The sequence continues at coordinate 6,898,145 of OY979653.1, forward strand.
AATTAGTATTCGGAAAAAACATGTGAAATTCCTTGTAGAATAACTAGTAAAGTAGAACCTTTATATAACATAGAAAATTATAGCTTAGAATTAAGATATAGGTTACAATTAGCTCATAAGAATGCGCGAGAAAATTTATGTAAAGCGAAACAAAATAGAAAAGTGAAGTACGATGAAAAAGTGAACTCAGTGACGTATAACAAAGATGACTTATTACTAGTGAAAAATGAAACGGGTGGAAAACTAGACACTTTATATAATGGACCATATACAGTGTTAGAAGATATAGAACCAAATGTAGCGATATTAAAAGACGGAAAACGCGAAATAGTTCATAAGAATAGGACAAAACTCTTTGTTAGTTAATTAATCCTTAAGATTTCATTATTTTAAGTTTTGAGTTAGTTTTCTTTTATTTCAAAAAAAATAATGTAACCATCATTTTTTTTTTTTCTCGCACCCCCGTGGTGTAGTGTGTGTAAGAGGACTTTAGTCTATGTAAGCATATTGTATTGACTGTAGAGGGGTAAGGGAAGCATTAAATGGCGGTTCGCTGTACGAAGTGGTCGTGTTTTATTTAATAATATGTAATCCGATCCAAAACGCCTCAGTTCAGTCTACAGCATCTACAGGTAACGTGAATCTAAGCCGCATTTTTAACACTTAAGCTGGAGGAGCTTCTCCTATCCTTGCCTCTCGTCATAAGTTCAGGGTTTCTAGTCCCGGGTACGCTCACCTCATACCTCAGACTTTTCAAAGTTCCTTGAGATTGTGGTAACTGAATAATATCATAAGTTTAATGCCAAAAGAAAACATGGAAACGTTACCTGGCTGCCTGAGAGTTCACTGTGATTCTCAAAAGTATGCGAAGTCCGTCAAGTTGTCAACCCGCACTTATTCCTCTGTTATTCAGATAGGAGATAACATGCTCATTTGTGGGACGTAAAAAGAGGTTGATGGTGAAGTTCAATCTACAGGTAACATAACATTAAAAGGGGTTTTACTTGACAGGTAAGTTTTATTTACAGGTAATATGAAACTAAGAGGCGTTTTACTTTACAGGTAAGTTCGATCTACAGGTAACATGAATCTAAGAGGCGCGTTTGACTTACATATAATTTCCGTATTCTAGATCAAGCCGTTCCAGTGCCACGTGTGCATGAAGCAGCTGACGCGCAGGTCGCGGCTGCGGATGCACATGCGTGCGCACGAGGAAGAAGTGCTGCCGGCGCTGGTGCTCGTGTGCGCCGTCTGCAGCAGGGCCTGCCGGGACCGCGCCGACGCGCAGGTGACTGCACACTGCTGCACAGAGCGTGATCACACATTGTAGATCGAGCCGTGCCAGTGCCGCGTGTGCTCGAAGCGGCCGACGCGCAGGAAGAAGTGCTGCCGGCGCTGGTGCTCGTGTGCGCCGTCTGCAGCAGGGCCTGCCGGGACCGCGCCGACGCGCAGGTGACTGCACACTGCTGCACAGAGCGTGATCACACATTGTAGATCGAGCCGTGCCAGTGCCGCGTGTGCTCGAAGCGGCCGACGCGCAGGAAGAAGTGCTGCCGGCGCTGGTGCTCGTGTGCGCCGTCTGCAGCAGGGCCTGCCGGGACCGCGCCGACGCGCAGGTGACTGCACACTGCTGCACAGAGCGTGATCACACATTGTAGATCGAGCCGTGCCAGTGCCGCGTGTGCTCGAAGCGGCCGACGCGCAGGAAGAAGTGCTGCCGGCGCTGGTGCTCGTGTGCGCCGTCTGCAGCAGGGCCTGCCGGGACCGCGCCGACGCGCAGGTGACTGCACACTGCTGCACAGAGCGTGATCACACATTGTAGATCGAGCCGTGCCAGTGCCGCGTGTGCTCGAAGCGGCCGACGCGCAGGAAGAAGTGCTGCCGGCGCTGGTGCTCGTGTGCGCCGTCTGCAGCAGGGCCTGCCGGGACCGCGCCGACGCGCAGGTGACTGCACACTGCTGCACAGAGCGTGATCACACATTGTAGATCGAGCCGTGCCAGTGCCGCGTGTGCTCGAAGCGGCCGACGCGCAGGAAGAAGTGCTGCCGGCGCTGGTGCTCGTGTGCGCCGTCTGCAGCAGGGCCTGCCGGGACCGCGCCGACGCGCAGGTGACTGCACACTGCTGCACAGAGCGTGATCACACATTGTAGATCGAGCCGTGCCAGTGCCGCGTGTGCTCGAAGCGGCCGACGCGCAGGAAGAAGTGCTGCCGGCGCTGGTGCTCGTGTGCGCCGTCTGCAGCAGGGCCTGCCGGGACCGCGCCGACGCGCAGGTGACTGCACACTGCTGCACAGAGCGTGATCACACATTGTAGATCGAGCCGTGCCAGTGCCGCGTGTGCTCGAAGCGGCCGACGCGCAGGAAGAAGTGCTGCCGGCGCTGGTGCTCGTGTGCGCCGTCTGCAGCAGGGCCTGCCGGGACCGCGCCGACGCGCAGGTGACTGCACACTGCTGCACAGAGCGTGATCACACATTGTAGATCGAGCCGTGCCAGTGCCGCGTGTGCTCGAAGCGGCCGACGCGCAGGAAGAAGTGCTGCCGGCGCTGGTGCTCGTGTGCGCCGTCTGCAGCAGGGCCTGCCGGGACCGCGCCGACGCGCAGGTGACTGCACACTGCTGCACAGAGCGTGATCACACATTGTAGATCGAGCCGTGCCAGTGCCGCGTGTGCTCGAAGCGGCCGACGCGCAGGAAGAAGTGCTGCCGGCGCTGGTGCTCGTGTGCGCCGTCTGCAGCAGGGCCTGCCGGGACCGCGCCGACGCGCAGGTGACTGCACACTGCTGCACAGAGCGTGATCACACATTGTAGATCGAGCCGTGCCAGTGCCGCGTGTGCTCGAAGCGGCCGACGCGCAGGAAGAAGTGCTGCCGGCGCTGGTGCTCGTGTGCGCCGTCTGCAGCAGGGCCTGCCGGGACCGCGCCGACGCGCAGGTGACTGCACACTGCTGCACAGAGCGTGATCACACATTGTAGATCGAGCCGTGCCAGTGCCGCGTGTGCTCGAAGCGGCCGACGCGCAGGAAGAAGTGCTGCCGGCGCTGGTGCTCGTGTGCGCCGTCTGCAGCAGGGCCTGCCGGGACCGCGCCGACGCGCAGGTGACTGCACACTGCTGCACAGAGCGTGATCACACATTGTAGATCGAGCCGTGCCAGTGCCGCGTGTGCTCGAAGCGGCCGACGCGCAGGAAGAAGTGCTGCCGGCGCTGGTGCTCGTGTGCGCCGTCTGCAGCAGGGCCTGCCGGGACCGCGCCGACGCGCAGGTGACTGCACACTGCTGCACAGAGCGTGATCACACATTGTAGATCGAGCCGTGCCAGTGCCGCGTGTGCTCGAAGCGGCCGACGCGCAGGAAGAAGTGCTGCCGGCGCTGGTGCTCGTGTGCGCCGTCTGCAGCAGGGCCTGCCGGGACCGCGCCGACGCGCAGGTGACTGCACACTGCTGCACAGAGCGTGATCACACATTGTAGATCGAGCCGTGCCAGTGCCGCGTGTGCTCGAAGCGGCCGACGCGCAGGAAGAAGTGCTGCCGGCGCTGGTGCTCGTGTGCGCCGTCTGCAGCAGGGCCTGCCGGGACCGCGCCGACGCGCAGGTGACTGCACACTGCTGCACAGAGCGTGATCACACATTGTAGATCGAGCCGTGCCAGTGCCGCGTGTGCTCGAAGCGGCCGACGCGCAGGAAGAAGTGCTGCCGGCGCTGGTGCTCGTGTGCGCCGTCTGCAGCAGGGCCTGCCGGGACCGCGCCGACGCGCAGGTGACTGCACACTGCTGCACAGAGCGTGATCACACATTGTAGATCGAGCCGTGCCAGTGCCGCGTGTGCTCGAAGCGGCCGACGCGCAGGAAGAAGTGCTGCCGGCGCTGGTGCTCGTGTGCGCCGTCTGCAGCAGGGCCTGCCGGGACCGCGCCGACGCGCAGGTGACTGCACACTGCTGCACAGAGCGTGATCACACATTGTAGATCGAGCCGTGCCAGTGCCGCGTGTGCTCGAAGCGGCCGACGCGCAGGAAGAAGTGCTGCCGGCGCTGGTGCTCGTGTGCGCCGTCTGCAGCAGGGCCTGCCGGGACCGCGCCGACGCGCAGGTGACTGCACACTGCTGCACAGAGCGTGATCACACATTGTAGATCGAGCCGTGCCAGTGCCGCGTGTGCTCGAAGCGGCCGACGCGCAGGAAGAAGTGCTGCCGGCGCTGGTGCTCGTGTGCGCCGTCTGCAGCAGGGCCTGCCGGGACCGCGCCGACGCGCAGGTGACTGCACACTGCTGCACAGAGCGTGATCACACATTGTAGATCGAGCCGTGCCAGTGCCGCGTGTGCTCGAAGCGGCCGACGCGCAGGAAGAAGTGCTGCCGGCGCTGGTGCTCGTGTGCGCCGTCTGCAGCAGGGCCTGCCGGGACCGCGCCGACGCGCAGGTGACTGCACACTGCTGCACAGAGCGTGATCACACATTGTAGATCGAGCCGTGCCAGTGCCGCGTGTGCTCGAAGCGGCCGACGCGCAGGAAGAAGTGCTGCCGGCGCTGGTGCTCGTGTTAACTCTTTCATCCCCCCGCTCCCCTAGCTCCCCCCTCATTCCTCCTCAAACTCCCTCAGCCATTCAACCCCGCACATCTCCTCACACCTTACTCCCTCCCCCCTCTTCCCCCTCTCCCCCCTCTCCCACCTCTCCCCCCTCACCCCAACCCACCTCCATCCCCCTTGCACCCCCTCACCCATTTAAACCCCACCCCCCTTGCTCCCCCTCAAAACCCCTTCACCGCGCCCCTCAAACCCCCTCAGCTATTCAACCCCTCACACCTCTTCACACTTTACCTCCTCCCCCCCTCAAACCCCCTCAATCCCCCTCACCCATTCAAACCCCACCCCCACACTCCCCCTCAAAACCCCTTCACCGCGCCCCTTACCTCCTCACCCCAACTCCCCTCAATGCCCCTCACCCATTCAACCCCCCCTTAACACCCAACCCCATTCACTCCCATCCGAAACTTCGCTTTTTAAGCGCTGTACGAGGGCGACGACGTACAATGTTCCATCCCGTGGTAGTTGCAGTGTGAAGGAGTAACAAGCGGTATTGTTATTCTGTACTGCGCAGGAACACGTCGTGAAATCCACCGCCTGTCTAGCGGAGTTCTCGAGCGATATCAAAGAAGAACCGGCATCCACCGAGCAGCTCTCGCCCACCAGTGGGATCGTGAGACACACCGTGAGGGTCGTTGGTGAGTTCACTTCACTTTACTTCACAGAGCACAGAACCACCGTTGGTTGAGAATTGTACTGTTGAGGAGTTTCAATCAATCAATCAATCGATTTATTCATTTGCTGGTATAAGTGTTTAACAAAAGTTGGGTGTTATATAACATTTTTAGAAACACAAACAAAAAAATACTATTAATTTACTATGAACATTGCAAATACATATACATACGCAAACATACAGAGAAGTGTTCCCTTCTCCGTTACACCGCCCGCTTACTGCTGACATCTTAAGTTCGTTGCCTCCCCCACCGTCTGTCACCCCGCAGGAGGGTTGCGCACGAAGTTGCCAAGCTATAGCTGATGCTGATGAGGACTTATACCATACAGAATTCCCTCGCGTCAAGCAGCCAATACCAAAAGAGGTGAACAACGAGGCGAGCGAGCAGCTACTGTCATCGCTTGACGACGCCGCGCGGAGCGTCATTCGAGTCGTCGAAATCGAGAAGGCGTTCCGCTGTGAATACTGCGAAGAGTTAGTCGCTTGTAGTCTGCTCACCGACAATAGATGGCGCCACTAGTATGGTACATCGCGCTAACGGAGAGTCACCTGGATTTAGATAGGTTTCGAAGCAAATCGCTCGTACTGGGACCAAAGAGTATATAATCACTACGTTTTAACTGGGACCATTAATATAATTTGATCCCGCCTAGAAGGAAATCCTTCACTGGCAGTGAGGACTGAGGGAGTGAGTTACTGCCAACCACTCCCACCGCCTATGTTTTTCCCCCATACCCGCCCAGCCGTCACCGCGGCGTAAGGTCCGATTTGCACCAAAGCGGAGTGGGGCGCTTTGGTGGAAACCGGCCATTCGTCGACGAAATCCACCAAAAGGACCACAACAAACACGTCAACTCCTGCCTGGAAGGATATCCCTTACTTTATCATCCGCAAACTGGTATCCCCAACGATGACTCCCATTTTTTTCCACTCTTTGTAAACTGCTCCCTTCTCCCTGCCATCCAGCTAGCCTGCCTGCTAAAAAGGGTAAAATTTTGGCATACTTAAAATAACTATCCACTATCATAATTCATAACGTATGAGTAAATATCCGCTTCCATATCCTAACTATCCGCTAAAAAAGGGTTTTTTCAAATTCAATCCTGAGGAAAGAAAATAGCAGGTCATGTTTGCGAAGCCACGGCCCACGGGTATCAGTTAATGAAAAGAATTCACGCCGCAAAAATGACGGGGTGTTATAATTGGCGTATAGATGGCGTTCACTTGTAACATGGCATGTATTTAAGATTATAATCAATAAATTATTTAAATTAAATTATTGAAATTTTGACACCTCTGTATGTGACACAGTAGCTCATGAATGAATGAACCGATTTTGATTTTATTTATTGATTTATTTTGTTTGAAGTCAGGAGTGAGTATGTTTGATGAAAATCGGTCCAAAATGGCCGTCTTTTTTCAGAGTATTCTACTTGGAAGATGCACTGAATAACCACAGAGTTTCACACAAGGGTGTAAAAAATCCTTTCACATGCCACATCTGTAAAGTGAGCTTTGCTACCTACTCGAGGTGAGTTCGGATTCAAACAACAGCTGGTAATTTTTAATCAGGTAAAGAAAATGGCAAGAAGGTGGTCCCAAACAGACCGCCGGATTTAAATTGGCCGCCATTTTGTTTATCAGTAAGTGTTATCAAAATGGCGGCCGATTTTGTAGATTTTGATATAAATTGGAAAAATGGAGATTTTGGAGCAACTTTGAGGGCACTTTCCATCGAGAAATTTTTATCCAATCTTGTTCCTGCTTCACTTGTTCCTAAATCACCCCTGATGCAACTTCCCTGTGGTGCGGCAAGCAAAAAAGTGAATTTCTCTGTCGTGCGAATGGCATAGCTTTGGTTTGGTCCAGTGTAGGAAAGAGATAAATATATATTTGAGATCACTAATGGTTCCAGACTCGGTGGTGTACCTACCTTGGTACCGGATGTCTTAGGCCTCGTGCCGCACTGAATTAATATAATTTTAATGCAGTGCGGAACGAGGCTTAAACGTCCCATATCCCCCCTTACCTCGTACCGCACTCAACGCGTTACGCGAGCTTCCCGCGACCAGTGTTGTGCATCACGTCGATTGGAGAGCACGTCCTTTTACAGCGCCGAACATGTCTAAACGATGTCGGAAGAAGTTAATTTAAAAAAACCCAGAAACAGAGCCAAAACAGGTAAGTTTTGGCAGGCAGAATAAATAGGACAGTTTCTTTTCTACTTCCGGTTACCTTTTTTTTCTATTCTGTGAACTGCATTAAGATTTTCATATACAAATAGAAAGATAAACCTTATGCATAAACCGTAATCCATTATTTTCCAATAATAAGTCTGTAATAGGTGCCTCTTAATGGTATAGAATGGAACGCTTCGTGCGCGAGTCCGACTCGCACTTGGCCGGTTTTTTTTTCTTTATGGCGCCTTCAAGCACAATTTAGATTATTTTAAAAAAATGTATCCTTTGATAGCTTTGTGTTGTTTTGCCAGGTTTTGCCCTTAAAACGATCTAATGAGATATAATTGATCAAAATCGGTCAAGTCGTTGCGTAGTTAAGACAGTTTAAAAACGTCGATATTATTTTTCCCATCACTAATCGCAGCGAAAATTTGCCCTATTTCAGTGCGTTACGAGGTGTATAAGATCCCTTATTTTGTTTTGCTAATAATTCCTAAACTAGCCATCAGATCCCGGGGCGACGGTGGATTAGGGTTCATCAATTCACTGTCTATATCAATAAGGACCAAAATTCTCATTTATCTTTGATTTCGCGCCAAAAAATGGATTTTAGTCTGTAAAAGGAGGTGGGGTCTAATAGACCGCAGGAACGGAAAGTATGCAAAAATTGGTGCCGCAGCTAACGTGTTATGCAGCTAAGACACCGATTGGCTGTTGATGCTTGCATTGCTATAATGATTATTTTTTTTTAATTTAAGATAGGCTTGCGCTTGACGACAATCATGCCTGATGGAAAGCAATGATGAGGTCTAGGTTGGAGCGCGCTTGCCTAGAAAATGCCTATTCACTCTTCTCTTGAAGGCACCCAGATTATACTTGGCTGGAAACACGGAGGCTGGAAGGGCGTTCCATACCTTAGCGGTTCGTATCAGAAACGCGGAAGAAAAACGTTTCGTGCGAGTTTGTTGGATGTCAACCACATAAGGATGCCACCGCTCTCGGCGTCTTGCAGTCCTATGGTAGAAAGGTGATCCTTCACCTTTCTACCATAGGACTGCAAGACGTAACCTTGTATCTCCTGATACAAGGTTACGTAGTTCCTGAGCACACTCAGCAAAGTGTATCTTGTAAAAAACCGCTAAACAGGCAACATTGCGACGGTGTTGTAAGCTGAGCAATTTTGCCCGCGTTAGTGATTCCTTTCCGATTATTCTGCGGGCGCGGCGATCGACCGAGTCCAATGCATCGAGCTGATACTTGGCAGATCCCAAAGGTGACTGCAGTACTCCATGCCAGAACGCACCTGGGGCTCATATAACTATAGTAGCTGTTCGGGCGTGAAGAACCGCTTAACGGCGTAGAAGCCATATTTAAGCGATCTCTAGTGAAGTTTTGTTTAAAAACTATAAAGACAATTACTTTCAAATTAATACGTCATGTATTTTGGGTCTTTAATCCAATATGATAATGAGAAGCAGAAACACGATTGGATGAAATTTTCTCGATAGAAAGTTCTCCCAAAAGTTGCTCCAAAATTTCAGTTTTTCTTCTTTTTTTTTCGAAACTACGAGTACAATGGGTGTAATTGTAATTTTTGTTTTAATGTGGCGGTAATAATAATATCTAAAAACGTTGAGAAACAGATTTTTGATAACTGGCTTAGTTTTAGAGAAATTAGGTAAAAGGTCGTTTTTCTGTTATATTTTTCCGCGACGCTGCATGTCGCACCCATCAACTTATCCGTGAGAGTGACAAAGACAAAAATAAATTCAATAAATCATCTTAACCTTGTTGAGCATACCAAGTTATTACAGTATAAATATGTTTGTACAGATGCACTACACACAAAACCACCCACGGGTTCTATAAGCGCGGCACCGCACACGGCCACTCTGAAGAGACCACCGGCCCCGCTAACGCCGGCATCCTGGGCTACGGGGGATTTCCCGTGGTGAAGCACTTCCTGTGCGAGGTGAGAGACAACACGGTGTGTGAAACCGGCCAATCCGCACTTTTCTAAGGGCTTGGCTATATGATCAGTCACCCAGATTCAGACAACCTTCTTCGAGATAAATCAGAATTGCTGTACCGGCCAATCGGATCCCAAAAGTTGTATGAAAATGCATTACTGTCGTGGTTTTGTGTTCGTATAAATTACATACTACGTGTTATTTAAACACGTGACGTTCTTTCAATCTGACACATGGCAACCAAGGATGTAACTTAACAAAGGTTTCATTTAAATTTCGAACTGGCTTGCAATTAAACCCTTTGATGTGTCCAAAAACCGACACTCTTTGATTCGTGAATTATAACATTAACGTTGGCCTTACCTACGTAACGCTAGGCCAGGTACACTTATCACGTGATCACAAAACTACAGGTAGCTGCGTTTGTTGCGTATTCTTTCCGAAGGCGTGGCTGGGTGCTATTGCGAACTGAATCGCACTTTTTAGTCGCTATTTTTTTTAAATCATCTTGTAAAGTGAGCATTCTGTACCGTTAGGAATATAATATGTATTCCATGCTTTTGTATAGGACTGTGGCAGATCTTACCTGCACTGGACGTACTTCCAAGTGCACCGTCGAATGAAGCACGCCAAAGAAAACTACGTCTTCAAATGCAACCAGTGCGGACTCACCTTCCCCAACAGGTAAAATCAAATCAAAGGAATATAAGTCCAACATGGCGGATTCCTTTACGCCGTGACTACGAAACCGAATTAGCTGAAATTTAGAATGGTTACATTATTTTATATCCCGGAATAATACATCGGCTACTTTTTATTCCGGGACAATCTATGGTTTCTGCAGGAATAGTGAAAATAGATATTCACGCGGGAGAAATACTCCTTCACACCATAACCACTGAATCGATTTGGCTGAAATTCGGATGAAGATAAGTCCTGGCATTAATACATTGGCTACTTTTTATTCCGGGAAAATCCTCGGTGTCTATGATAATAGATAGTAGAAATTAAAACGATATTCACGCACAAGAACTAAATTTTTTTTTGCTGAAATTTGGAATGGAGATAGAGATTAAGTCCTAAACTAACAAAAAACCTACCTACTTTTTATTTCGGAAAATTCAGTGGTTCCTGTGGGAAAAGTGAAAAACTTACGCGGGCAAAGCGGGTATCTGCTTGTGATATAATAATATTATCATAATTAAAAAACTATTTTAGCTGGAGCGCCACATATCACAGGAAAAAAATGCACAACAATGATAAGGAACAAGACGAGAATGGCGGATTCACCAAGATTATGCGAGAAAATCACAGGTAAGACAAATAAAACATGCTTAGCACCAATGAAATATAATATATAAAAAGGATCTTAATCTATGGCAAGAAGAATTCAAAAATAGAATTTTTGCCTCCGACACACATGCCACGGGTGTGCCCGCGAAACTCCAATTTTTTGTAGTTTTTCGCGATTTTTAAGCTGATAAGACATAATAGGCTTATGGCAGTCAAATTGCGGGAATCCCAACTTCACGTGTTTATATAAAAATTTCTGCTTGAAAGTGTCTAGTTAAAGAAATTAGTCCGAGATTTGCGAGTTACTCAATTAAAATTCGATACTCGGACTAATTTCCTAGGATAGACATTTTTATGCAAAGATTTTGGTATAATCATATAAAGATGATACTCCCAATCCCGCAAATTGACTGCCATATACCTCTGAAGTGTAAGTAATTAGCGTACAAATTGCAAAAAACCATAAAAAATTTGAATTTCGCGGGCACACCCGTGGCATGCTCCTTAACCCGGTGAGGGTTGCTACAAAATGAACGATACAGAGTCGGCCTTGATGATTGTTTATTTTTAGAATACCCTGCCGCGACTGCGATGAGGTTTTGCCAAACAAAATTGCACTCTATAAACACAGGCAGAAGGAGCATTGTGACGATTCTCTAATTGACAACGATGGTAAGTTCCATACAATTATTATAACAACATAATCACCTTAATACATAACTGTTGGGCTTTTCACTTAACTCAACCTATGTTTGTAAAATGAACGTAAAAACGGTATTGCATTTAGACCAATATGAAGTAAATCCTATACCTTTAAACGAGCAATTCTTGTATAGTTATATATATATATACATATATATATATATATATATTTCTATATATGTAGTCTGAATCTCGGACGGCTCGAACGATTTTCATGAGATTTAGTATACAGGGGGTTTTGGGGGCCATAAATCGATCTAGCTAGGATTCATTTTTAGAAAATGTCCAATTTACCAAATAAATATGCCTCCTGCTGCCATCTATTGGCCAGTACTAATACTGCCCGCAAAACTCATTGCCATAAGCCTACGACGTATAATTAGCCCACTATTGGCGAAAAACTTCATTAAAATTTGAATTTTCGCGCCCGGATGGTACCCAGTTTTCACAAATCCCACACACAAACAAACAAAATTATTTTTTAGGACCCTCAGCAAAAGGCTCACACGGAACCACAGACTGTTCGGAGTGCGGTGAAAGCTTTGCCAACGTCGCGGCGCTGCGACGGCATTGCAAGTAAAGTAGTTTAAATATCAATAATAATTAATTAAAGTAGTTTAAATATCAATAATAATTCATTAAAGTAGTTTAAATTTCAATAATAATTAATTAAAGTAGTTTAAATATCAATAATAATTCATTAAAGTAGTTTAAATATCAATAATAATTGGTTAAGTGCGAGTCGGGCTCGCGCACTTAGGGTTCCGTACCATCAAGATGAATCCAACCACAACACCGCAAAATATATAAAAACGAGCAAAAAATCATTTTTTATTTTTTTATATACCTAAATATTTTGTGAATATTTTAAGCTTTTACCTGTTGCTACAATATTTAGCAAAAACAAGCGAAATAATCGAGTGTGACAGACGGACGGACGGAGAAAGCCATAAGGGTTCCATTGTACCATTTTGGTATGGAACTCTAAAAATCACGTTTGCTGCATCGCGTTTCGGCCCATACTATTAACGTATTCTGTAGCGCTGACGCAATTTTGCGCCGATTTATAGTATTATTAAATATTTTATAGTAAAATAAATACAGAACTTATTAAAAAAGTAAATGTACAGTGACTTTAAATATTAATTAAGTTAAATGAGTAGACCTAAGAAGTAACAAAAAATCTCGGATTACATCCTGAAATAACCCGTTTAATATCTCGAAAAAATACTAAATATGTCACTTTTGGTTATACTGTTTTTGAATGAAAATTTAAGTAAATCGCATTTTTTTTCTAGACACTTTTTCATAAATGTTATGAATTTTCTAAATATGACTATTTTATAAGTTTGGGATATGAAACTTGGCTAATATCATGAGTCTGCGTAGAGCGTCGACCGCTATTTTAGCAAACAGCCTGTACCAGAACTGTTCTAATGAGAAAATTATACACATATTTTCAAATATTTTCTAGACAAAAACTAGATTATGAAATTCCAAATAATGTTATGTCAATCATCAAATCAGTAATTGAACACATTACTGTTTTATGTGCCGTCGGAAATCGTAAATTTTGACTAAACCACAATTCTAACGCGTGAACAGCCTTAAGTATTTATTTTATTCAATTTTTAGTATTTGTTGTTATAGCGGCAGCAGAAATACTAAAATCATCTGTGAAAAATTCCCGTTTTTACCATTTGGGTACGGAACCCTAAAAAATGACTTGACGAGAAAGACATTTCCTTGACCCTTAGGTATGTTAAAAAATCGACACTTTTTTTAAAACTTTTACCTTTAACTAAATGGGCTAGCTAATGATCACACGTGATGGAAAGTGATGATACAGTCTAAGATGGAGCGCGCTTGCCTAGGAGATGCCTATTCACTCTTGATTTGAAGGCGCCCAGGTTGTAGGTGGTGGGAAAGACAGCGCCTGGGAGGGAATTCCAGACCTTTGCAGTGAGTATCAGGAACGAGGAATTAAACCGCTTCGTACTCGTCTTTGGTAAGGATGTATAAGCCTTGCAGTTCTATGGTAAAAAGGTGCATGATGGATAAACTAAATCTTCTATACTAATATTATAAAGAGGAAGCGTAACGATGTTTGTGAGTTTGTGACGTTGTAAGGGGTAATCTCTGGATCTACTGAACCGATTTTCAAAATTCGTTCATTAATAGAAAGCTACATTATCTTGGAGTGTCATAGGCTATAATGATTTCCAAAATTAACTATGCATCATTACTAAAACTTGAATAATGTAATCAAAGTCGCAAAAAAAAATTGCTTTCATCGCGTACGCTGCGGAAACTATTGAGGATAGAACAACACAATGTTCTACAATATTAAAGAGCGTATCAAAATCTGCAAAAAAGTCCGCGATAGCATATGCCTATCTCCTATGGGTAACTCGCAATAACTGCTTTTACTTTAAAATTGTGGATTAAAAATAAATAATTTTTGTGAAGCTTATTTAGCCCATATGGTATTAATTTATATCTTTAAAAATATGTTTTTTAGAACGGAAATTTAATGTAGAATAGTTCTACTAATATTATAAATAAAGAGGAAGCGTAACGATGTTTGTGAGTTTGTGACGTTGTAAGGGGTAATCTCTGGATCTACTGAACCGATTTTCAAAATTCGTTCATTAATAGAAAGCTACATTATCTTGGAGTGTCATAGGCTATAATGATTTCCAAAATTAACTATGCATCATTACTAAAACTTGAATAATGTAATCCAAGTCGCAAAAAAAATTGCTTTCATCGCGTACGCTGCGGAAACTATTGAGGATAGAACAACACAATGTTCTACAATATTAAAGAGCGTATCAAAATCTGCAAAAAAGTCCGCGATAGCATATGCCTATCTCCTATGGGTAACTCGCAATAACTGCTTTTACTTTAAAATTGTGGATTAAAAATAAATAATTTTTGTGAAGCTTATTTAGCCCATATGGTATTAATTTATATCTTTAAAAATATGTTTTTTAGAACGGAAATTTAATGTAGAATAGTTCTCCCCTTTACTCTATACAGTTTAAATAAATATCTTCAAAGATATTAGCAAAACAAAAACGTGCGGTATGCAGGAGTGCGCCGCCGCCGCTTCGGTCGTTGCGTGGCGATAGGATAGGCATTTATCATTCACTTATCTGAATGCCTCGCGTCCAGCGCTGTGGGCTGTGGGTATAAGGCCACCACAGCGAAGCGGAGCGGAGCTGTATTTGAGTAACAAATCAGATTTCGTCATTTTGATATTTTCGAAACTGAGGGATGTCTAAATGATGAAATCTGGTTGGTTATCCAAACACAGCTCCGCTTCGCTCCGTTTTGGTGGAAACCGGGCCTTGCGCGGGACAAAAATATTTCTAACGCGGAACGGAGTCCGCGGGCACTGCTAGTTAAATAGTAAAAATCTCTCAAAATACTATGTTAGTATTCTGAATGCATTTCTCGAACGAAACAGTCCACAAATCATTGATTCCATTATAGGGACGCGCACGGCAGCTCGCCTGCGGCTCGGGCGCGCTCGCTCGACGAGCATGTCCGCGCGCACACGGGCGAGCGGCCCTTCCCCTGCGACGTGTGCGGCGTCGCTTTCAGACGGTCAGTGTTGGCTTCAACAGGGACGCGCACGGCAGCTCGCCTGCGGCTCGGGCGCGCTCGCTCGACGAGCATGTCAGGCGCTTCCGCCTCGAGAGCGAGCTCACGACGCACGTGCGGCTCGAGCACCGCGCATATCTCTCACTCGTGTGCAGGTGTTCAGCGCTGCGGAACCACCAGCTCGTCCACGCGGGGGAGCGCGCGTGGCGCTGCGCGAGCTGCCCCAGGCGCTTCCGCCTCGAGAGCGAGCTCACGACGCACGTGCGGCTCGAGCACCGCGCATATCTCTCACTCGTGTGCAGGTGTTCAGCGCTGCGGAACCACCAGCTCGTCCACGCGGGGGAGCGCGCGTGGCGCTGCGCGAGCTGCCCCAGGCGCTTCCGCCTCGAGAGCGAGCTCACGACGCACGTGCGGCTCGAGCACCGCGCATATCTCTCACTCGTGTGCAGGTGTTCAGCGCTGCGGAACCACCAGCTCGTCCACGCGGGGGAGCGCGCGTGGCGCTGCGCGAGCTGCCCCAGGCGCTTCCGCCTCGAGAGCGAGCTCACGACGCACGTGCGGCTCGAGCACCGCGCATATCTCTCACTCGTGTGCAGGTGTTCAGCGCTGCGGAACCACCAGCTCGTCCACGCGGGGGAGCGCGCGTGGCGCTGCGCGAGCTGCCCCAGGCGCTTCCGCCTCGAGAGCGAGCTCACGACGCACGTGCGGCTCGAGCACCGCGCATATCTCTCACTCGTGTGCAGGTGTTCAGCGCTGCGGAACCACCAGCTCGTCCACGCGGGGGAGCGCGCGTGGCGCTGCGCGAGCTGCCCCAGGCGCTTCCGCCTCGAGAGCGAGCTCACGACGCACGTGCGGCTCGAGCACCGCGCATATCTCTCACTCGTGTGCAGGTGTTCAGCGCTGCGGAACCACCAGCTCGTCCACGCGGGGGAGCGCGCGTGGCGCTGCGCGAGCTGCCCCAGGCGCTTCCGCCTCGAGAGCGAGCTCACGACGCACGTGCGGCTCGAGCACCGCGCATATCTCTCACTCGTGTGCAGGTGTTCAGCGCTGCGGAACCACCAGCTCGTCCACGCGGGGGAGCGCGCGTGGCGCTGCGCGAGCTGCCCCAGGCGCTTCCGCCTCGAGAGCGAGCTCACGACGCACGTGCGGCTCGAGCACCGCGCATATCTCTCACTCGTGTGCAGGTGTTCAGCGCTGCGGAACCACCAGCTCGTCCACGCGGGGGAGCGCGCGTGGCGCTGCGCGAGCTGCCCCAGGCGCTTCCGCCTCGAGAGCGAGCTCACGACGCACGTGCGGCTCGAGCACCGCGCATATCTCTCACTCGTGTGCAGGTGTTCAGCGCTGCGGAACCACCAGCTCGTCCACGCGGGGGAGCGCGCGTGGCGCTGCGCGAGCTGCCCCAGGCGCTTCCGCCTCGAGAGCGAGCTCACGACGCACGTGCGGCTCGAGCACCGCGCATATCTCTCACTCGTGTGCAGGTGTTCAGCGCTGCGGAACCACCAGCTCGTCCACGCGGGGGAGCGCGCGTGGCGCTGCGCGAGCTGCCCCAGGCGCTTCCGCCTCGAGAGCGAGCTCACGACGCACGTGCGGCTCGAGCACCGCGCATATCTCTCACTCGTGTGCAGGTGTTCAGCGCTGCGGAACCACCAGCTCGTCCACGCGGGGGAGCGCGCGTGGCGCTGCGCGAGCTGCCCCAGGCGCTTCCGCCTCGAGAGCGAGCTCACGACGCACGTGCGGCTCAAGCACCGCACGCACTTGGCCGTCATTGAGGTACTTTATTCAGGATCATATAAAAATACTAAATCGCTCGCGGTATTTGTTTACATTAACACTAACAACTTTTGTTCTACGACTTTTCAAAATTCAGTATAAATTTATTTCATACAAAAAAGTCTCACCATAGGAGTTTCATTTTTACCACTTTGGTATGGAACCCTAAAAATGTTATTTCTGTAAGGTGACAAGACTGTTGCGGTTTCGCGCCGCGGTCCGCGCCGTCGTCGCGCCGTTGCAACTTGCCAATGTTACGTGCGTCGACTACAGCAGATACGCGTCGAATCGAATCGAGTCGCATTTATTCCTAGTGCGTCCATCTCTGAAGAATCGAATCGAATTGTTCATTCATTGCAACCTTTCAACAAGTTAGGTCTTTTCTTCTCATATGTTCATCCGGCGTTGGACATTGTGATAATGTGAATCTTCATGATTAAACAATTGAATTTAAAGTATATTGTTGGATCAGTGATATCAACAGTTCTTCATTCATTTTTTTTACGAAACGAAAACGAAACTGACTGATAGAAAATAAAATACATTGGCGTATTACGTCATTGATTGGCGCGGATTTGCTTCTCCGCGTCGACTGGGGCGCGCCGAGCCGAATCGAGTCGCATCGGCGAAGAAATTCGCCGGCCGAGCAAGTCGCGAGGTCGATTCGATTCGGCGCGCCGCGGCTCGTCGCTAATGGACGCAGTTTCATAGTAAATATAATATAGAAGGCGACTTTCTGCGATTCGATTCGACTCGGCTCGGCGAGCCTAGTGGACGCGAGCCTTAACAGAGTAGTTCCTACTCTACCTACCCGCATGAAATCCCACATGATTTCATGTCACATGTGGGTAGTGTTTCTGCATATTGTACAGAATCTTTTCAAGTAGCGGATTATAGCCAAACACTTCCATGGCTATAATCCATACCTACATAGAAGTCTTTGATTATAGCAAAACAAATTATTAATCTGTCCTGCGAACAAAAGTGAGTCAGTTTTAATGTTACTAAATACAGGCCGGTATTTTACTCAAGTTTTTAGGGTTCCGTACACAAAGGGTAAAAAGAGGACCCTATAACTGAGACTTCGCAGTCCGTCCGTCTGTCACCAGGGTGTATCTCTGGAACCGTGATAGCTACAGACTTGAAATTTTCACAGATGATGTATTTCTGTTGCCGCTATGACAACAAAATAAATATAGCTAAAAGTTTTTAATATAAAATTTGAATTTTATGCTATTGCATAGCTTCTATCGCGGGCTTTGGCGGTGCAGACCGAATCCAGAAATTCCGTAACGAAAATAACCTGGCACTCCTAAAGTAGAGCTTTTTACCAAAAGTTCTACTTTTCGATTGATGGCAAAACTAGAAATAACTTTAAATTCTATGCAATAGCTTTACCGCGGCAGTCTCCGAGTGCCACACGCCTTTTTTTTTCGCCCGAATGATACTAATATTGTTGTGTTAGATTAAAGGCATCCAATGCAGCCCTGAAGAAGTCTTGAAACATCTGGAGCGGAATGGAATAGTGCAAGACGAGGTCGTCGAGGTCAACATGATTTCATTCCCGAAGGTACACTACCATTAAGTTGACCCACGTTGACGGTTTGGACGACCTCCGTGGCGCAGGGGACGCACGCTCGGATTCGAGTGGGAGGTCGCCGGTTCGATTCCCGCCACGGGCCACTTTGGAATTTTATAATTTCTAATTTGGCTCAGGTCTGGTCTGGTGGGAGGCTTTGGCCGTGGCTAGTTACCACCCTACCTACCAGCAAAGACGTACCGCCAAGCGATTTAGCGTTCCGGTACGATGCTGTATAGAAACCGTTGGGGTGAGTTTACTTACCCCTTCCAAGTTAGTACGCTAACATCTTCGACTGCATCATCACTTACCATCAGGTGAGATCGCAGTCAAGTACTAACTTGTATAGCGTAAAAAAAATGGCAGCCGTCGGCGCAGGTACATAATCTCCTCGCGGCGCCATCATATCGCACCTAAATTCACACTGGGAAATGAATTCGGCATAGGGTTCATGTGCCTTTGTTTAAAACTAGGTACTTATGGTATTATTATTGGACTTTTTACTACACGACTGCCCAAAAAAGGAGTGTAATGTTTTTAGGGTTCATGCATGTATGTATGTATGTAGGTATATGTGAGTTTCTTGTTTCTTTATTCCACCATAACTTCTGAACAACTGAATAGATTTGGACATATGGGGTATCGTTAGAATTGTTACATCATTCCGAGTAACATAGGCTATATTTTTTTCGAAAAAGTCGTTTTACCACAGGGCAGTCGTGTTTTTTTTAATTTCTAAATTATTTACTTGTGTTTAAAAACTCTTATTCATCTCGGAATAAGTACCTCATTAAAATTAATCTGTCCTGCTAATCGTGGATTTCCGCAAAATAACGTCTGCTTCCATTCAACATCCCACAGGACTCCACGAATATAGTCCCGGATTCCCTTCAAGCGCTGTCTTTGCTGAGTGCTGTGCCTAGAACCAAGATCCCATGCACCTGGCATCGACCAGGTGACTGCCTCCTTTATACTCTATATACTTATATACTAAGTCCGACAAGGCTCTCTTGGCACTTGGAGGGCGCTGTTGCAAAACAAAGGCAGCCATAAAATAAAATCTCCTCAATTTGACTTCAATTTTAGTTTAAAATAGTTAATAGTAAGCAAAAAAAACATAACATACAATAGTGATATACTGACAGAGCGAAATATCAAACAGTAGCGCAAGATAGCGGCGTTAGTTCAGACTTGAGCCACGCGCCAAAATAGCCTTGGTTTAGTACAGGATTTTTACGAATTTCGAGTTCACTCACTCGTACAAAAGAACCGAATTGGGCATTTGACTCATTTTTTTATTACTTTATTATAAACTAGGATAAAAATAATGACGTACACTGAAAAAACTAATTAAATTCAGCAAATAACAAAAAAGTTATAAGCATTTGAAAATTTCTGATTAGACAGAGACAGCAACATTAAATACAAATTCCATAGTAGATTCGTGCGGCTTCATACAAATTTTCGTTTTGCGAGAAAGGGATAGAAGACCCTCCCACTCCAAAATTTAAATGCCTTGTAAATCTTCGTTAAATCTTAATACTTTTTTCAGTGTCCATCATTATTTTTATCCTAGTTTTATAAAGTTTTAATGTATAAAACTAGTTTTGTAAAGTTTTGATTTATAAAAAGCTATTTTTTTAAGTTATAATTTTTATCAAATTCCAAAGTCGTGTAATGCCCGTTTACAGCCAGCGCCATCTATGAACAGTCGCTGACATTCGACTGTCAATAGATGGCGCTGGCTGTAAATGTATGGAGGAATCCGATTCGTTTGTGCGTCGCGACCGCGAGTCGACTCGAAATTCGAAAAAAAACATGTACTAACGCTGCTGACCTCTATAATACAAGTGCCATAGACCTCGGACCGTCAACGTGAAAAAATGGGAAATGCTTTCCAAAAAACCAACTTCAAATGCCACTACAAAGAGTGAAATAATTTTTATTTAAATTTTAGGTACCTACACCAATTCGAAGTCGGGCAATGTTTCATACAATCCCTAATAGTCCTTCTTACTTACTTGATGTGCGAAGAAATGACGAAGTCATAGACAATCGCCCGACTTCGAATTGGTGTAGGTACCTAAAATTTAAATAAAAATTATTTCACTCTTTGTAGTGGCATTTGGTTTTTTGGAAAGCATTTCCCATTTTTATTTTATACTTTTTAGTGGAAAACAATAAAATGCACAAGGCGTTGTAAAATACCCAAATTGCTTGAGGTGTGTTCATAAAATCTGAAGAGATACCTCAAATTCACCAAGATCCCATCATCAGACCCTGACTTGATGACTTTAGTCATCAAATCAGTATCTGCTAGCAAATGCACCAGTAGGTAACTATAAAAAATACCCAACTCGCTTCAAGTATACTAGCAAAATTTGAAGAGTTCCCTCGATTTCACCAAGATCCCATCATCAGACCCTGACTTGATGACTTTAGTCATCAAATCAGTATCTGGTAGCATATGCACCAGTAACTATAAAAAATACCGAACTCGCTTTAAGTATACTAGCAAAATTTGAAGAGTTCCCTCGATTTCACCAAGATCCCATGATCAGATCCTGACCTGATGACCATAGGACAACTTGGAAAATATAACTCTTTCTAATAATACTCAAATAGTTTCATGTGTCCATACAAAATTTGAAGAGTTCCCTCGATTTCTCCAGGATCCCATCATCAGATCCTGACCTGATTAAAATGGGACCATCTGGAAACAAAACCCTCTTAAACAAAAAAAGAATTTTTCAAATCGGTCCACGCGTCTTCGAGTAATCGGTGAACATACATAGATAAAAAAAAAAAAAAAAAAAAGATTCCGACGAATTGAGAACCTCCTCCTTTTTTTGAAGTCGGTTAAAAATGAAGATACTTGATTTTCGCCATTATGGCGCTGATTGTCGCGTAAAGATGGCGTGAGCGTCCATGGAAAACTAAGGTCATTTGCCAATTATAAATGTCTTGAGGGAAATTTCCCTATTACCCCCAAAAACACCGGAAAAAGTGGATCCTACCCTGAAAGTATCCTAGTCACAAATACCTACTTATTCGAATACCTACCTATGACCCTTCAAGATACTATAATTACGAATACAATATGTTCGCTAAACCATTGATTTATAAACTAAGGATTGTGGGTCAGCGCTAAAAGTGTCCTAGCCGAAAGACATACAAAACGCGTAAAGACATACAATCGCACTTCAGTCTCGTGTTTGAAAATTAGGCTGTATACAATGTTTTAGTTTGTTTATAAAAATACTCATGTACCCTCGTTTATAAAAATTTTCTCAGGACACTTTTTCGTGAATTTTGTTATACACTCGTCGTCCATAGATTGATAAGCTTTTGCGCTAAACACTATAAATTCGAATTAACAACCCTCAGAATATTGCAACGTATTTTTTCAGAAGTATTTCAACCGACCAGTCGTGGTGGCAGCACTGAAGAACCTTCGCGCCCTCTCACGGATGCGATGCAACACGAAGAGCCGTCCGAAGCTGCTCAAATAATTCTCACCTACCCGCAAAATGCTAAAACAATCAACAACTACCCTCAGACTTCTCAGATAACAAGCGGCTTGAAAAATACCCAAATGACGATCAACTACCCACTCAATACACAAACTTTGAGTGGATCCTACCCTAAATTTCAAAACTACCCTCAAAATATTTCAATCACGAATACCTACCCTCAAGATACTCTTATTACGAATACATTCCCTCTTAATACTCAAATCACGAATACCTACCCTCTTAATACCAAAATAACAAGTGAATCCTCGTTACTTCAGAATACTCCAAATACAAAAACTTACACTCAAAGCTCTCAAATTTTGAATAACTTTCCCCAAAGTTCTAAAATCGCAAGAATTACTTACCCTCAAGTAATTCAGAGTACAAATAGCTACAATCAGAATACTCAAATTATGAGTGACCCTTACCCTCATAATACTCAAATTACAAGAGATACATCCACTCAAGATATTCAAATAACGAATACCTACCCTCAAAATACTCAAATTATGAACACCTACCCTCAAAATACTCAAATCATGAATACCTACCCTCAAGAAACTCAAATTATGGATACCTACCCTGAAGAAACTCAAATTATAGATACCTACCCTCAGAATTCTCAAATAATGAACACCTACCCTCAAAATACTCAAATCATGAATACCTTCCCTCAAGAAACTCAAATTAAAGATACCTACCCCCAAGATTCTCAAACCATAAAGACCTACCCTCAAGGAACTCAAATTATAAATACCTATCCTCAAGATAATCAAATTATGGATAACTACCCTCAAAATTATCAGATCATGAATACCTACCCTCAGAATACTCAAGTTATGGATACCTACCCTCAAGAAACTCAAATTATGGATACCTATATAGAATAGCTTTATTGATCAAATATTTAAATATCAACAGTTTTAAGTTGTTTATTTTATTTTTATGTTTAGAACGTAAGTTTTAGAATAGTGCAATATTTGTTTTAAAGTTAAATTAATAATTTGCAATGAGGTTGGATTTAAATTGTTCTCGTTGTGTCTACAAGTGTTATTATTGTTAGATTTAAGTGAAATAAAATAAACGAATACGTTTTTTAATTTAATTTGTGTTTTTTTTTAAAAAGAGTTGTATAATATCTTTCGTAAAATAATTAGCTACCATTAGGGCCCAATGGTAGACTTTGGATTATCTTTGGAACCGATTTTAAATTTTATTTTCGAGTTAGAAACAATTATCTATTCGTGTACATTGTACATACATAAATAAATATGTATATAAAATATATTATCGTTCATCTCAGAAACGGCTCTAACGATTTAGATGAAATTTTGGATATTGCATTTGGTTTATTTTTAAATTTATCTGTTCCTTACTGATTACGCACCGCGCCTGTGCACGATGAATCAGCGGGCAACTGCCGGGCCCATCAGAGCAGTCCAGCGGATTCTCACAGGCAGCGGCGGTGGCGGGTCGAAAAAGGCCCGCCAAAAAATTTTATTAGGCGTTTTGCACTGGGTTTAATCCCGCGGCACAGAGTGACTTACTACTAGGTACTTACCGGCGCATGGAGACAGCCAGCACGTGGAATCCGGGGAGTGTGTTCGTGTAGGATGAAATGTGGTGTGTGGTGCCTGCTGTGTCAAATGCAAAAGAACACACTCGCCCTCCTCTGAAGGGTCTTTCGCGGCGGCGGCACGAATTCGCGGGTAGCGAAGCGAGTTCGCGGCGGCGTGGTATCCAGATCGCGCGGGAGCACAAAAAACAGTGTTCCGGATCGTCAAATGGGCCCGCGGCGTTCGAACGAAGCGGCGGACAACACAACACACGAAGGAGCGCAATAAATAGGGCTCGTAAAAACTAAACGACACGGCGTGGCCGGCAAATCTTCACGCGGGCAACGCGGACCTTGCGGTATGACCGTTTCAATCGGCATGTAGGACCGGACTGCGCGCGCGTCGCCGATGCGGGGAGGCGCGATGCGCGGGGGGCAGTGATAGCCGACCGACGCGAGGCGGCCTAGCGTAAACTGGAGTGCTAGCGTAAAGCGCGAACACCCCCGCCAGTGGACCCATGGATTTGGAGTCCACTAACAATTGGGCAACCGGGATAAGGAAGAGACGGCTCGCTGCAAAACCGAATCTCCGACCATTACCTCGGCAACTCTGGGAACCCCATCGGATCCATATATCAATTTAAGAATGCGTCCACGACGCCAGCACAAAGGCAACAAATTAGGCTCCTTAACTAGGACAAGATCACCAACCTTAGGTGGGTCGGTCTTGTCTGACCACTTAACGCGCTGCTGCAAAAGATGCAAATATTCTAAATTCCAACGATGCCAGAAATTTTGGGTCATCTGCTGTAGCAATTCGAAACGAGACAACCGTGAGACCTTCACGTCCCTGAAGGGGTACTCGGGCAGGGCGTTAAGGGGTTCACCAATTAGGAAATGACCGGGGGTTAAAACTTCCAGGTCATTGGGATCGGACGATAAGGGGCAGAGTGGCCGAGAATTGAGGACAGCCTCAATCTTACAAAAAACGGTAGCGAGCTCTTCAAATGTCAAAATGGTTTCACCTATCACGCGTCGGAGATGCGTCTTTGAGACCTTGACGACGGCTTCAAAGATCCCGCCCCAGTGGGGACAAGCTGGCGGGTCAAAGGTCCAAGTTATCCCCATCTTGGACATTGCCGTGCCGAGGCCTATCTTATTTTCATTCAAAAATTGGACGACTTCCTTCAAATATCTATCGGCACCCTTATAGTTGGTCCCACAATCCGATCGGATCAGGTGCGGATATCCTCGGCGTGAAACGAAGCGGCCTAGCGTGGCTACAAAGGCTTCGGTGCTGAGGGCACTCACCAGTTCTAAGTGTACGGCCTTGGTAGCCAGGCAAACAAAAACGCAAAGGTAGGCCTTGAGGGAACGAGCATTGCGGAGGCTGGAGCTCTTGACGAAGAACGGCCCCGCAAAATCCGTCCCGACCGCCGAAAAAGGGCGCGAGGCCACGACACGGTCGGTGGGGAGGTCCCCCATAATGGGCTGCATGGTGCTGGCCTTCAGGCGGTAGCACGGAATGCACTTAAAAATGACGCTTCGGATGGAGCGTCGTCCCGATAAAATCCAAAATTCGCGCTGCAATATGGCCGAAAGGGCGTTGCAGCCAGCGTGGGCATTTTTGACGTGGTAATGCGTCACCAACAATTTTACAAAAGCGCTATTGTTCGGAAGCAGCAGGGGATGACGTGCCCCATAGGGTAAGTCAGAATTCCGGAGGCGTCCACCAACGCGTATCAATCCGGTGTCATCCAGGAAGAGGTTTAAGCGGGCGAGCGAGCCCTTCAAAGGTAAACCTCGCTTCAGTGTCTCAATAGCGGACTCAAAATGCTCCAGTTGAACCAAACGTATCCAAAAGGTCCGGGCCTCCTGTCTCTCCAGGGGCGACAAGACCGGGTTCGACATTTTGTCGCGTGGGTTCCGAGCGTTGTGGGTGAAGCGCTGAATCCAAGCCGTCACCCCAATCAATTTATCAAGGGAACTGTAGCGTTCCTGAAGATAGCTCAGCGAATTGGCTGGCTTATCCTCAACAACTCCGACTCGCAAGCCAGGTAACACATCGGGCTCGGAGAACCTACTCTGAGGCCAGGCGGACTCATTCCGAGTCAGCCAGTCAGGGCCCCACCAAAGAGAGTGGTTGACAAGGTCGGAAGCTTCACATCCGCGGGAAGCACAATCTGCAGGGTTCAGGTCCCCTGGCACATGTCTCCAGGTCAACGGGGTTTCCGAATTCTGGATTTGGGAAACCCGGTTGGCAACAAAGACTTCCAAGTTGTGGGGAGCGGCTCGCAACCAACAAAGGACAATTTCGCTGTCCGACCAGGCGTACACGTCCGTCAGGTCAACGATCGATAGGAGGGACGTACGCACATGGTTGAGAAGGCGCACCAAAAGAGCGGCTCCAGACAACTCCAATTTGGGTATCGTCAAGCGTGACCGAATTGGGGCCACTTTACTTTTCGCCAAGACAAGGTGGGTTGCGACCTCGCCGGTGTCACTGACAGTTCGCAAATAGACCACGGCTGCGTACCCTTTTTCGGACGCATCACAAAAGCCGTGGAGACTGGCGTGGCACCTTCCGGGCGGTAGGAAGCAACGAGGCATCGAAATCCGATTAACATTCGGAAGTGAGGCCACGAGGGAGAGCCACTCCTGTAATAACCTCCCTTGAAGGGGCTCGTCCCAGCTGACTTCAGCCAACCAGAGCTTCTGCAGGAAGCATTTGGCCAAAAATATTACGGGGGTGATCCACCCATTTGGATCAAAGGTACGTGCCACCGTGGACAAGACCGTACGTTTGGTCCAAGTCTTAGGGGGTGGATCCAGTTTGACCCGGTAAGTAAAAATGTCCTGCACGGGCTGGTATTGTATACCCAAGACTGTCAGCAAATTAGGATTTTTGGGATTTTCGAAAATGTGTGGATCCTGCTGATCTTCTCCCGGCAAGTCCCTTAAGACAAGCGGGGAGCTCGAGAGCCATTTACTCAGCTCGTATCCACCCGACTTCAGGATGGCAATCAACTCATCCCGCAAAATCAAGGCTTCCTCAACACTGGAAGCTCCCGTACAAATGTCGTCCATATAGACTGACGACTCCAAAATGGCTGAGGCGCGAGGATATTTCAGTCGTTCCCGGTCGGCCAACTCCAGTAATGACCGGATGGCAATGTAGGGGCTGGACCGAAGGCCATAGGTGGTCGTATTCAGCTCGAACACTCGTATGGGGTCACTCGGACTCTCGCGCCATAATATCAGCTGGTACCTCCGATCATCACGATGCACCACGGTTTGGCGGAACATCATGCGGATGTCGGCCACAAAGACCACCTGGTGCTGCCGAAACGTCGTGAGGATGTCGGAGATATCCTTGATCAACTTGGGACCGGAGTGTAGACACTGGTTGAGAGACACTCCGTTGGACGTTGGAACAGAGCCATCAAAAATTACACGGATTTTCCCATTCGGGTTTTTCAAAATGGCGTGGTGGCAAAGGAAGTAATGCTCGTTCGAACGCCAATCAAAGTTGGACGGCGACATGTGACCAAGGTCTTCATATTCCCGCATGAAGGCCACATACTTGCTACGGAAGGCCGGGTCCCGTTTCATGCGCCGTTCCATTGATAGGAGCCTCTTCTCAGCGAGGGCCCGCGATTGACCCAGGGGGGGTCGTGCCGCCAGGAGTGGCAAACGGGTTACAAAGCGTCCGTCCGTACGGCGCCCCGTGTTATTCCTGTAAAAGGACTCACACTCCTGTTCAAGGGGGCTAACCCGAGCGGCCTGAGGCGGCTCTTCAACCTCCCAAAATCGCTGGACAACATCGGTCAGCGACAAGCCTGCGACCTGGATGGGGTCAGGCTCCGGGGAGGGGCTAGACCATAAAACCGGACCGAAGAAGCTATTGCCAAAAATAGTGGGCAAAGCGCAAAGGCCATTGGTCTGCAGGGCCCTAGCTCCCCCAGTTATGATAAGACCCAGCACGTCGGAACCCAAAAGAAGGTCCATAGGACCGGGTTCGGACCAGTGGGGGTCAGCAGGGGCTAAACCTGACGTACAGCGCACTGCGGCGTCGGTTACCCGAACTTGCGGAAGGGGACCTAAAATGTTATCCATGACGGTCACCATAATCAAAACCCGCATGTTTCCACGAATAGGACTAAACATTAACTCAGCCTCTCCCTTGTGCGATGCGGGCGTGGCGCCACCGACACCGATGACACGACACTCGCGCGGTCTCCAAGGGAGCCCTAGCCTTCCCACCAAGTAAGACGAAGCTATGGAGCGTTGGCTACCCAGGTCCAAAAGGCAACGAACGGTCATAGATTCACCATTAGGGTTATACACCTTCACTGAGGCCGTCGGCAAAAGTATGGTCTGACATACTGTCTGCTGTAGGTTCAGAGTCTCAGGGGAGGTGGCTACGGTGGGAGCTAGGGTGGCGGATACCTAGCGCGGCGAGGGTTCACCAGCGGGATCCCACTGACGGGGGTGCTCCGGCTGGGGCGGCGCTAGAGGGTGGAGGGCATTCCGTACGGAGAGGTGACGAACATGCCGTACGGGGACCATGCACCCATCCGGGACCGCACCATGCGGCTAGCGTCCGGCACCCGGTAGGGATTGCCTCGACCTATGGTGGGTGGATGGCGCTCCAGTCGCGGCCACTCATGTAGTGGCGGCGAGAACCGACGCGGGACGACGCTCAATGGGGCAGCCGCGATATCCCCGTCGTAATGACGCGAGGGGGATGTGACCGTGACGCGGGGGGGTGAAACCCTCCTCCGGGGGGCGGAACCCCTACCTCCACTAGGAGGTTGGTGGTCCACCGGAGAACGCCTAACGGGGCTGGCCGGGTGGCCAGGACTAGCGCCCCCGCCCATGGGGGGGTGCGCGATCGAGCGCCCCCGCCCATGGGGGGGTGCGCGACCCAACGTCCCGGCGACCGGAACCACTCCGGTTAGCGCACAAGAGGGCCGAATGGGCACCGCCGCAATGTGGGCAGGGCCGCTGGCGCGGGCAGTCTCTTACGAGATGCTGGCCCAGGCACGAGAAGCACCACTGGCGTGTCGACACGTATTCTCTCCGGGCCGCAACCGGTTTGGCCAGGAAGTGCGGACACGAGGAGACCTGGTGGCCGGGGTGCCGACAATAGGCACAGGGGGGAGCTTCGTTGCCACGGCCCCGCTGTACTGTGACACCCGGCGACCTTCTCTGGCGTCGGCTCCACGGCCTCGCCGGTTGGGGCCGGTCCCCGCCGAAGGGCCAGTCCTTGCCCCACCCCCTCGGACATGCTCGGACCTCCCAGGGGCCACTCGAGGGCCGGTAACTCCAGAGTTATCGGCCTGGAGGCACTCCTGCTCCAAAAACTTCAGGAGGTCGGAGAAAGGGGGCAGGTAGGTTGCACCGTCCCCTCCGAAGCGCTGCTCGAAGCGGAGCTTAAGCTCCGACGGCAGGCGGGAGAGCACTATGTGCAACAACAAGAAGGACCACTGGTCGACGGGGAGATCCAATCGACGGAGAGCATTGGTGGCCACAATGCAAGGGTTTAGCAAGGCCCCTCTGAGGCCGGCCACCCCGGTGACGGCGGGCAAGGCGAGTAGCTGGGCTACATGTGCGTCGGCCAACCGGCGCACATTTTCATAGCGCCTGGCCAGCAATTCCCGAGCCGTGTGGTAGCTCTCCTCCGAGAGGTCGAGGTGTCGCACCACGTCCAGGGCCTCGCCCTGTAGCGAGGACAGTAAGTATGTCAGCTTCTGGGTGGGGGACAGGTCCTTCCTGGCGTGGACCAGACTGTCGAATAACGCCAGGAAGCCCATCCACTCTTGAAGCTGCCCACCGAATTTGGGCAGCTCGATCGTGGGCAGTTTCCCGAGTAATGCCGGCTGTGTGGGCGGTCGGCTGGGGGAGTCTCTAAAAGCGCCACTTCGACGCCTTTCATCAGCGGCGGTCCGGATCCCATGGGCGGCCTCCACCACCGAGTCCATCAGTTCGAAGAACTGGTCGTAATCGGCCTGAGCCGTCCTCAGTACCTCCTGTTCGGGACCGAGGGTGAGCAGGTCTTGAAAGGCCTGCTCCACGGAGGCCTGCCGAGTCCGCACCTGGTCCGCTCGGTGTAAT
The DNA here is from genome assembly GCA_963855885.1 of Coenonympha glycerion. Classification (NCBI taxonomy): domain Eukaryota; kingdom Metazoa; phylum Arthropoda; class Insecta; order Lepidoptera; family Nymphalidae; genus Coenonympha; species Coenonympha glycerion. The sequence continues at coordinate 6,927,680 of OY979653.1, forward strand.
AGGGCGGCGGTTCTATCTTCGCGGCCTATCAAACCCGCGGCGGACGTCGCCCAGCGAAGCTCAGACTGTATCTGTACAGCTAGCTTTTTTATGTTCGCGGACATTCTAACAAATTAAATGTAAACAAAATGTAAAAATATAGTAATAATAAATTGAAAAGGCGGCCGGCAAGTCGGCGGGCGGCGCGAGTGCAAGCAATAATAAAATTAAAGCAATAGTAAACAAGTCGTATCGCGGTCGCGGTCGTACCGTAGTCGCAATGAACAAAGCGGCGCGACCGTAGTAGGTACGCGTGTTAAATTACGGCGAGCGGGCGGTACCGGCACGCAAGCAAAACTTAAAATAAAAATTAAACTTATAATTATAATAAGCGGAACGCGGCCGAAACGCGGCGTTGACGCAGCGGAACTGGCGGCGATTGCGGAATTTCCGCTAACAGCGCGGCGAACGACACGGCGCGTGGCGGAAAGCGGGATTTATGCCAGCGGCGCAGAAAATAAACGGCGCGGCGGGCAAAACCAGCGCAAAACGCAAAGCGAGGTGTAGACAAACCACGCTCACTGCTACCAATAATGATTACGCACCGCGCCTGTGCACGATGAATCAGCGGGCAACTGCCGGGCCCATCAGAGCAGTCCAGCGGATTCTCACAGGCAGCGGCGGTGGCGGGTCGAAAAAGGCCCGCCAAAAAATTTTATTAGGCGTTTTGCACTGGGTTTAATCCCGCGGCACAGAGTGACTTACTACTAGGTACTTACCGGCGCATGGAGACAGCCAGCACGTGGAATCCGGGGAGTGTGTTCGTGTAGGATGAAATGTGGTGTGTGGTGCCTGCTGTGTCAAATGCAAAAGAACACACTCGCCCTCCTCTGAAGGGTCTTTCGCGGCGGCGGCACGAATTCGCGGGTAGCGAAGCGAGTTCGCGGCGGCGTGGTATCCAGATCGCGCGGGAGCACAAAAAACAGTGTTCCGGATCGTCAAATGGGCCCGCGGCGTTCGAACGAAGCGGCGGACAACACAACACACGAAGGAGCGCAATAAATAGGGCTCGTAAAAACTAAACGACACGGCGTGGCCGGCAAATCTTCACGCGGGCAACGCGGACCTTGCGGTATGACCGTTTCAATCGGCATGTAGGACCGGACTGCGCGCGCGTCGCCGATGCGGGGAGGCGCGATGCGCGGGGGGCAGTGATAGCCGACCGACGCGAGGCGGCCTAGCGTAAACTGGAGTGCTAGCGTAAAGCGCGAACACTTACTTTATTTTGTCCTAAAAACGAGATTTATAAAAATGAAAAAAAATGAATAATTTTATAGCGCCATCTCTACAACGGTTTTGGTACTTCAATGTAATTTGTATGGTACAATTTGTCATCAAGTAACCAACTATATTATTGTTGCCTCAATTTTGCTTTAAGATGGCGCTAATAAGATGCGAATGCGATGCCTTCCATCCAAAATAGTAACCCAGGTATATTATTTAGTACTAGGAATAGACATACATCCTGGATTCACGCGTAGAAATGTCGCCAGTTTATCGGTGCCAAAAATGCTTGTTTCGCCACCAACAGTAAGGCCAAGCTGTAGTTCGGCATAGCAGCAACCTATAGACTTTTAACAAATGGCGCTATGTTTCCTTGTTGATGCCTATATCCTGAGTTTTCTTATCAGTATGTAGCGGTCTTCGATAGTTGACGATAGATGGCGTAACCAGCGCAATAGCACACACTGACAGAGCATTCGACGAGCGTTCTATAAGTACAACTTCTGACGTCACACGCTCGGATCACAAGCGGTCCCCAGGCATAACACGGTAACAGCTGCCTGGAGGAAAATTTCCCAAAGTCAAAGTCAAAATTTCTTTATTTCACATAGGTATTAGGTCTAACGTACAGGCTCTTGTAAAATATCAATATGATATTTGTCGCATATGTATGGTGATAACTACAAGTCGACTTAAAGCTAAGTTTACAAGTGTTCAAACGCGCCTGCCTATTGCCGACCTCCGTGGTTGAGTGGTTAGCGTGCTGGTTTTCATGGCGCCGCCATCTCTGAGGTTCCGGGTTCGATCCCGGGTCGGGGCAATGTAGAAAAATAAGTTTTCTACATTGTCTCGGGTCTGGGTGTTGTGGTACCTTCGTTGTTTCTGATTTCCTTAACACAAGTGCATAAGCTACTTACTAAGGGATCGGAGCAATGTATGTGATGTTGTCCACTATTTATATTTATTTATTTATAGTGACCGAGCTTTGCTCGGTAGTATATCTACCCACCAATAGATGGCAGCAGTGGTCATATGTATTTTTGGTAAATTCGACATTTTCTAAAAATGAATCCTAGCTATAACGATTTATCGCCCCCAAACCCCCCTGTATACTAAATTTCATGAAAATCGTTCGAGCCGTTTCCGAGATTTGGATTATACAGAAATATATATATATATATATATTTATTTATATATTTATATATTTATATATATATATATATATATTTATATATATATATAGAGATCTCTTCCCGCTAAATGTTGATCATTCGCGACGTCACGCGAGTACTTTGTTGATCCGAAAACACATGTTGATCCGACGCCTTTTGTTGATCCAATATGCATCTCTGGTAACTAATGTGGCTCCAACCGGATCAACATCTACACTCATGGAACTTTTTACTAGCGTTCGCAAAAGTTGATCCGATATACAAATCCACCTTGCGATGGTTACGGAAAATGTTGATCCCATTCAAATGAGCCAATCAGAGCACGACAAACGATCGGATTGGCTGAAAGCATCCGCGAGGTTGCCGCTTCGTAGGTTTATACAAAGATCTTTATTTGAAAGTATCCAGTTTAAGAAATTTGTTTGAGTATAGATCTTGGTGAGTAACTAATTCCCTAAGTTGGACTTTTTCGACTATGATTTTTATATAAACCTGTGAAGATGCTACTGCCTTTGTCGCAATTTGAATGTTGAAAGTAGGCGGAAGAGCGTTAGATGGAAATGCAGGTCACGCAGCCCTCTGACTGGGCGTTGCCGTGTGTCATCCATAAGTTGCCGGCCTGTGGATGACAGACGTTAGGAGCCGTTTGTCGTCAAAACCGGTGGGTTATGATCTGGCGGGAGCGCGGTGCATACAAAAGTGAATCCCGTACTTCCGCCAGCGGGTCCGCCGTGGACAGTTTTAGTAGGTGCAACTTAACCTATGTGTTTCCCCCTGCCGGAGTGGTATGCTTTAACATTTTCTGTCTATAAATAACAAAAAAAACCGGCCAAGTGCGAGTCGGGCTCGCGCACCGAGGGTTCCATACCATAAAAGAAGTAAAACATTGAAAGAATCATTTTTGTTTATGAATTTACGAGTATAATTTACATGTAGGTACTTTTGTTGGCCAACTGCAAACCTCACTTTGTTTTTGGTGGTTTATTGTTATTATCAAAAAAAGTATAATAGTTACAGAGTTGACTATATTTTTCCTGTAAAATATACGTAAATTCCTATTGACCATAATTATTTCAGATTTTTTGAACCATAAACTTCGGAGATAAGGGGGGGGGACGGTATTTTTAGGGTTCCATACCAATTTGGTTAAAATGGAACCCTTATGGTGAGACTCTCTTCGTCCGTCCGTCCGTCCGTCTGTCACACTCGATTATTTTAGTAACTATCAAAGCGTTCGACTTGAAATTTGGAACAGTTTTAGGTAATAGTGACCCAACGCCATTGCCGTTGTAAAAAATTGAAAATTGTTTTTATTTTTATTTAAAAAGGGGGGAAAACCGGGGCTTCGAATTTTCAAAATGAGATAACAATATTGAGCGGGGTATCATATGAAAGGGCGTGACTTGTGTAATCTAAAACCGATTTTTTATTTATTTTTATTCCCTATAGTTTATGATTTATTGAGAAAAATGTATATTTTACAGGAAAAATAAAATCAACTCCGTAACTTTTATACTTTTTTTGATAATAACAATAAACCACCAAAAACAAAGTTACGTTTGTCCGCCTCGCATTTGGCCGGTTTTTTTTCATATGATACCCCACTCAATATTGTTATCTCATTTTGAAATTTCAACAACCCGGTTTACCCCCCTTTTTCAATAAAAATAAAAATGATTTTCAAAATTTTATGATTGCAATGACGTTGGGTCACTATTACCTAAAACTATTCTGAATTCCAAGTCGTTAGCATCGATAGTTACTGAAATAATCGAGTGTGACAGACGGACGGACGGACGGACGGACGGAGAAAGTCTCACCATAAGGGTTCCATTTTTACCATTTTGGTATGGAACCCTAAAAAGGGAACCGCCTTATAAAGACCAACCCACTGAAAAGCACAAAATAATATTCTAATAAATCTGGGTATACCTACTTAGTTTTTGAACTCGGTGCCAAATCAAAATTCGCATATCATTTTAAGCATGCTGTTTACAAATTCTCCGAACTTAAACTAAAATGTTGGTATGGCTAATGGCACCGACTTCAAACGTTTTTCATTATTATCATAGAAACCATGGATAGTAAAAAGTAGCTTACATATTAATCCAGGATATAACCTATCTTCAAACTAAATTTCAGCCAAATTAGTTCAGTATTTACGGCGTGAAGGAGTATTTCTCCCGCATGAATATCTGTTTTTCTCTATTATCATAGAAAACATGGATTTTCCCGAAAAAAAAAATTAGTTGATGCATTATTCCAGGATATAATCTATCTCTATTCCAAACTTCTGCCAAATCAGTTCAGTAATTACGGCATGGAGGAATATTTTTCCCTCGTGGATATCTGTTTTTCCCTATTATTATAGAAACCATATAATTTTCCGGGATAAAAAGTAGCCTATGTATTAATCAATATCAATACATATAATAAATCTGTAGAGGTCGAATTTCTGTACAAATAAAAAAAATGCTTAAAACGGAGTCAGGGGAATGTAAGAAGTGAAATAGAACTAATTTAATTTTTTTTCAAATTTTTTGTTTCTCTGTTTGTCTGTTTGTCTGTTTGTCTGTTTGTCTGTTTGTCTGTCTGTTTGTACGGGCTAATCTTTGGAACGGCTTGACCGATTCCAATGAAATTTTGTGTGGTGGTAGCTTATGTCCCTGGTCAACATATAGGATACTTTTCATCCCGGTAAAATAAAGAGTTCCTGTGGGATAGTTAAAAAACTGCAATTAATTTAACAGCTTTGTAAACAACAACTAATGAACTTAATTTAGTAAAATTTGTTATGCTGATACCTTATGTTGCCTCTTTAACAAAATATATATATAGTAAAACTTATTAATCCAATCGAGTTCCCGCGGGAAAGAAAACATTACAAAAACAGTTAGCAGGTGTCTTTCAAGTAACGGATTTAAATGAAATTTTATGATCCTACTTTATATATATGCCCGGTCAACATTTAAGATACTTTTCATCCTGAAAAATTTGAAAGCACCCGTGGGATGTTTAAAAAAACCTATAGCTACTTATCTACGTAGCACAATCAAAACGGGGTCGAAATATCGACAGTTTAAATCGTCCTTTTGATCGTGCAACTAGGTATAACTATACAAGATAACCCGTACCTACGTAGCAGGAACGGGTTGCTACGTACACAGCAGCGCATCAGAATGCTTAATTACAATATCTGGGCGTTGGTATCATCTCAGAATAAGATAAGTTTGGTTAGTATAGATATTACAATCCACAATGACACGCCCCACTCTGTCTTACTCCATGCGAATTGAGTAACATAAGCGATTTCGATAGAGTGTATAAGTAGAGGAAGACCAAAGAAGATAAAGGTAAATTGTGTGAAAGAAGATAGCACGTTGACAGGAGAGATTGGAAGAAGACTCCTTTACGGGTCCATCGAACCCAGGGACCACTCATATATCTTGGGAAAAATTAAGAAATTCCACGTGAAACATTTTTGTAAAAAAAACGAACTGCACGCGGGCGGAGCCGCGGGCAACAGCTAGTTCAGGATAAAATCTATCTGCTTTCCGAATTTCGGCCATATCAGTTTGGTAATTACAGCGTGAAGTAGTATTTTTTCCGCGTGAATATCTATTTTTCACTTTTCCTGCAGAAACCATGGAATCTTCCGGGATAAAAGTAGTCTATGTATTTATCCAGGATATAATCTATCTCCATTCCAAATTTCAGCCAAATTGGTTTGTACTTGCGGCTGAAGATTTTTTAAAACAGTCCAAAATAGTCAATGAAAAAATTCACCCACACGATAACAAACAAAAAAACCTGCGTAAACGTCATCCCGCAATAAAATCTGTCAAACAAGTGAAGGCTTGTGTTGTTGCTTTTGTAAACAAAGTTCGATTCACAAACGCAGTAGCTAACGCATCTTTCTTACCTTATTTCTCTAACGAAGTAGTGTAGTGGGTTCTTTGACACACTTAGAACGCGGCGTTGCCGCTCTGTGTAAGATGCCTATTCGTCAGTTTTGGCTCCGGATCCACTTATTTTAAGTAAATGTCGCATATGAGTTTAATATATTCTGGATCTAAGAAAGCTTTTTCAGTATGATTTTTTCGGCCGTTTTTGGATCAACAAATATTGGTTAAATCGCTGACGAGTATGTCGAAAATTTGTTCGTGCAGATCCACTGACGTCACACGTGCATTAGGGGCGGATCAAAGTATATCAGTTGGCCCGAGGTAGAGCTGAGTAAACACGTGAAATAGGTGGATCAACATTTGTTCTAGCTTCTCACTGGAGCAACATTTACCGTGAACGGATCTATATATATATATATATATATATATATATATATATATATATAGATCCGTTCACGGTAAATGTTACGGTAAATGTTCACGGAGCAACATTTACCGTGAACGGATCTATATATATATATATATATATATATATATATATATATATATATATATAGATCCGTTCACGGTAAATGTTGCTCCAGTGAGAAGCTAGAACAAATGTTGATCCACCTATTTCACGTGTTTACTCAGCTCTACCTCGGGCCAACTGATCTATATATATATATATATATATATATATATATATATATATATATATATATATATAGATCCGTTCACGGTAAATGTTGCTCCAGTGAGAAGCTAGAACAAATGTTGATCCACCTATTTCACGTGTTTACTCAGCTCTACCTCGGGCCAACTGATATACTTTGATCCGCCCATAATGCGCGTGTGACGTCAGTGGATCTGCACGAACAGATTTTCGACATACTCGTCAGCGATTTAACCAATATTTGTTGATCCAAAAACGGCCGAAAAAATCATACTGAAAAAGCTTTCTTAGATCCAGAATATATTAAACTCATATGCGACATTTACTTATAATAAGTGGATCCGGAGCCAAAACTGACGAATTGGCATCTTACACAGAGCGGCAACGTCGCGTTCTACGTGTGACAAAGAACCCACTAGACTACTTCGTTAGAGAAATAAGGTAAGAAAGATGCGTTAGCTACTGCCTTTGTGAATCGAACTTATTTAATCGAAAACTAAGTAGGTGTACCCAGATTTATTAGAAAATTATTTTGTGCTTTTCAGTGGGTTTTTTTGAAGGCGGTTCCCTTTTTAGGGTTCCATACCAAAATGGTAAAAATGGAACCCTTATGGTGAGACTTTCTCCGTCCGACCGTCCGTGCGTCCGTCCGTCCGTCCATCCGTCCGTCTGTCACACTTTATTGTTTCAGTAACTATTAAAGCTATCGACCTGAAATTTGGAATAGTTGTAGGTAATTGCGGTGCGCCGCCATTGCAATCATAACAAATTGAAAATCTATTTTATTTTTATTAAAAAAGGGGGGAAAACTGGGTCGTCGAAATTTCAAAATGAAATAACAATATTGAATGGAGTATCATATGAAAGGGCGTTACTTGTGTATTCTAAAAACAATTTTTATTTAGTTTTATGCCTGATAGTTTTTTTTTGAGTTATTGGGCAAATTGTCGAAAAAAATACCGTCCCCCCCCCCCCCCTTGTCTCCGAAGTTTACCAATCGAAAAATCTGAAATAATTATGATCAATAGGAATAAACGTATATTTTACAGTAGAAAAAAAAACAACTCTCTAACTATTGTACTTTTTTTGATAATAACAATAAACCACCAAAATCAAAGTTAGGTTTGCGGTTTGGCAACAAAAGTACCTACATGTATATTATACTCGTAAATTCATGAACTAAAGTGATTCTTTTAATGTTTTTCTTCTTTTATAGTATGGAACCCTCGGTGCGCGACTCGTACTCGCGCTTGGCTCGTTTTTTAAAAAACAATTTGAAATATCGTGTATTTTGATGGGTTTTTATTAATTTTTTTATTCCGGGAAAATCAATGGTTTCCGCGGAAATAGTGAAAAATGTTTATTCATGTGGAAAAACATTCCTTCAAACTGCAACTAAGAAATTTTTTTGCTGAAAGTTGGAATGGAGATAGAGTTCGTTCTAAACTAACACAAAGGCTACTTTTTATTCCGGTAAAATTCACGGCTTCCCGTCAGAATAGGAAATCTAAAATTTACGCGAGCGAAGCCGCGGGTATCTGCTAGTAATCCATATTAGATTATCTATTTAGAAACTCGATATTATGTAGGTATTATGTTAACGATTGAAGAGGAGCGGGCGGAGTAGACCGCTTCAGTGGAAAGTGGAAACGTAGGTACTCCCTTTTCCGTGATGGATACGTATGGTAATAAATAGGGTATTCATATTATGATACCAAGGACTAAGGACTTACTTGGCTACCAGTTTTTAACTTCGCACGAAAATAAGTTTTAACTAAGTATGCGTTTCAAATATCAATAGGACCTTTTTAGGGTTCCATACCAAAATGGTAAAAATGGAACCGGTGTGACTTTCTCCGTCCGTCCGTCCGTCCGTCCGTCTGCCTGTCACACTCGAAAATCAAATTGAAAATCATTTTGTTTTTATTTAAAAAGGGGGGAATACCGGGTCGTCAAAATTTCAATCGAAAAATCTGAAATAATTATGATTAATAGAAATTAACGTATATTTTACAGGAAAAATAAAATTAACTCTCTAACTATTATACTTTTTTTAATAAAAACAATAAACCGCCAAAAACAAAGTTATGTTTGCGGTTCGCCAAAAAAAGTACCTACATGTAAATTATACTCGTAAATTCATGAACAAAAGTAATTCTTTAAAAAATTTTACTTCTTTTGCAGTATGGAACCCTCGGTGCGCGAGTCCGACTCGCATTTGGCCGGTTTTTTTTTATTTATAGACAGAAAATGCCTAAAGCATACCACTCCGGCAAGGGGAAACATATGGGTTAAGTTGCACCCACTAAAACTGTCTGTGTCCACGACGGACCCGCTGGCGGGAGTACGGGATTCACTTTTGTATGCACTACGCTCCCGCCAGGTCATAACCCACCGGTTTTGACGACGGACGGCTCCTAACGTCTGTCATCCGCAGGCCGGCAACTTATGGATGGCACACGGCAACGCCTAGTCACCTAGTGGGTATCCTTCGAGAGGGCTGCGTGACCTGCATTTCCATCTAACGCTCTGCCGCCTACTTTCAACATTCAAATTGCGACAATGGCAGTAGTATCTTCACAGGTTTATATAAAAATCATAGTCGAAAAAGTCCAACTTAGCGAATTAGTCGCAAAGTTACTCACCAAGCTCTATACTCAAACTAATTTCTTAAACTGGATACTTTCAAATAAAGATATTTGTATAAACCTACGAAGCGGCAACGTCGCGGATGCTTTTAGCCAATCCGATCGTTTGCCGTGCTCTGATTGGCTCATTTGAATTGGATCAACATTTTCCGTAACCATCGCAAGGTGGATTTGTATATCGGATCAACTTCTGCGAACGCTAGTAAAAAGTTCCATGAGTGTAGATGTTGATCCGGTTGGAGCCACATTAGTTACCAGAGATGCATATTGGATCAACAAAAGGCGTCGGATCAACATGTGTTTTCGGATCAACAAAGTACTCGCGTGACGTCGCGAATGATCAACATTTAGCGGGAAGAGATCTCTATATATATATATATATATATATATGTTGACGGATCTATATATATATATATATATATATATATATATAGATATATATATATATATATAGATCCGTGAACGGATCTATATATATATATATATATGTAATGAAATGAGTGACATTTCATTCATTTGAATTTGCCGCGCTTCGCGTATCAGCTGTCGCGTATCTATGATATTGATCTGTGTCGATGATTTAAAATGGCGAGGGACGCTGAAATTGTTGTGTGCATTTTTGTCGTAATAAAAACTCATAGAAAGAATGTGATTGAGGACTCGAGATATAGTGAACTTTAAATGTCGTTTCTTTGTTATTTCAGGGAAACAATTTGTGTTTAATTTTGGAGATCCTCAATGTCTTATAAAACGACATTTTTGTGAACTAAAAGAAGATGGACCGGCTTCAATTTGAGTTTACAATAATAGCCTCAAATGATGGCAAATCAAATGTATTAGCTATAACCTCAATATCTACTGAAGAAGGAAAATGTTATGTTTTACCCGAGGAACTGAAGCCGGTGAGTCATCATACATATATTGTTAAAACGAACACTTTCACAAAAGTAAAAATAGCATTAAAAAAAGACACCAGAGTAGAAAAGTATGGATAAAGTTGGATGAAAATCTAAAGAAGACATATGTAGATGAGGAAGGTAATATGCAATTTTTAGATCAATATTTAGATGAAGTGAGCACAACACAAGCAAAGGACAAAAATGACACTTTGCAACAAATCTTGGAACAATTAATAGAAACTACAACTAAGAAAGAAAGTCAACATAACTTAAAACATATCTCAGAAAAATTTATTATTGAAAAATTCACAAGCAAAAATCCTAATGCGATGCAATGGATAGAAATTTTTGAAAAAGAGTGTGCGCGCTTTAATATAACAAAAGATGAGACAAAAATAGATATTTTGAGGTTATTTTTAGATAAACCTTGTTTGGATTGGTATAGCTCGATGATCATAAAACTAACAATAAATTCTGAATGGAGTGAATGGAAAGACAAGTTTTTAGAAACTTTTAAAAACCAAGGATGGGACATAGTCACATATGCTCTCGCATTTAGGTATAAAGAAGGACAGTTAATTGATTATGCCATAAAAAAAGAACGGCTTTTATTAGATATAAACAAATCTATAGATTCCAAAACAATGATAGATCTTATTGCAACTGGTTTACCTGGATTTATCTTAAATAAGTTAAACAGGGATGAACTCAACAACACTACTGACTTGTTCAACGAGATAAGAAAATATGAAGGCACGATGTATAAGAAAAACTCAACTAACATAAAGAGCAGTACATTTTATAATAAAAATAAAACTTATGAGAAGAAGTCATGTAAGACTTGTGAGTCTTTGGACAAAGGGATTAGATATCATCCGGAGGAGTCATGTTGGTTCAAGAAAAATAAAAATGAACCTGAAAAAGATCTTAAAACTAAAAATGTAAACAATAACTCCATAATTGAAGTAGACATAAATACTGAGAAAAAAACTAGTAAGCACACCATTAATCAAAATCAAGCTTTTATTAGAAAATAAACTAGAAGTGAGTGGTATTTATGATTCAGGCTCACAGATTTCTATAATAAATTCAAGATTAATAAAAGTAAAAGAAAAAAAGATGATGTGAACATAGCATACATGAGAACGGTTAATGGTGTGAAGAAGATGGATGGCTTGATAACAATAAAAATTAAAATATTTGATTTAGAAGAAGAGGTGGATGTATACATAGTAGAAAATGAAGATTTTGATGATTTCATAATCGGATTAGATATGATAAAGAAATTCAGATTAACCCAAAATGAGAACTTGCAGATAGAACAAAAGAAAATAACAAATAAAATAGACAGGATGTCTAAAGATAACAGAAATGAAGATAATAATATAAAAAAATATACAGTAAATTTCAATGAACACATACAAACAGAGGAATTTATAAGTATGACAGACCATTTAGATAATCAAAAGAAAATTGAGATAGAGAAAATTATAAAGGAATATAAAACAATATTTGCTAAGGACAAGTATGATATAGGTTCAGTTAAAGATTATGAAGCTCGCATAGATTTACAAGTAAATAAATATTGTAGTAAAAGACCATACAGATGTACAATACAAGATAGATTAGAAATTGAAGAGCAAATATCGATGTTACTAAAGAACAATTTAATAGAAGAATCATACAGTCCTTTCGCTGCTCCAGTGACATTGGCGTTTAAAAAAGGTGAAAATAGAAAATCCCGTTTATGTGTAGATTTCAGAGAGTTAAACAAAATAGTTATACCACAAGCTCAACCATTTCCTTTGATAGATGATCTAATTATTAAAACTAGAAATTGCAAGTATTTTACTACACTAGATATAAACTCAGCATTTTGGGCAATACCATTACGGGTGGAAGACAGAAGTAAAACAGGATTTGTCACACAAGATGGCCACTTCCAGTGGACCTGCCTCCCTTTTGGCTTGAAAACATCACCAGCAATTTTCCAGAGAATCTTAAGCAATATTCTAAGAAAACACAATCTCACAGGATACTCTGTTAACTATATCGATGATATTTTGATATACTCGTCTACCTTTGAAGAACATATAAGGCACATTAGAAATGTATTAGAGGCAATAATTAAAGAAGGCTTTAGACTGAAGTTTAAGAAATGTACCTTTGCTTCAGACTCAGTAAAATACCTCGGCCATATAATTCAGAACAATTCAGTAAGACCACTAAAAGACAATTTGATTTCAATAAGGAACTTTCCAACTCCTAAGACGCAAAAGAACATCAGACAATTTTTGGGAAAAATAAACTTCTACCATGACTATATACCAAGAAGTGCAATTATTTTAGATCCATTACACAATTTATTACGAAAAAACGAGAAATTTGTATGGTCAGAGAAATGTGAAGAAGCATTCAATCTGATAAAAAGATATTTATGTTCGCAACCGGTCTTGGAAATATTCGACAAAGACTTACCAATCAAAATCTTTACCGATGCATCTTTGGAGGGCATTGGAGCAATATTAAAACAGACACAACTAGATGGTAAAGACAAACCGGTGGCATATTTCTCAAAAAAATTGAATGAACATCAAAAACGGAAAAAGGCTATATATTTAGAATGTCTTGCTATGAAAGAAGCTGTTAAATATTGGCAGCACTGGCTCATCGGAAAACAATTCACCATTTACTCAGATCACAAACCTCTAGAGAACATGAACATTAAATGCAGGACAGATGAAGAATTGGGTGATCTCACATACTACCTATCTCAGTATGACTTTACCGTAAAATATATACCTGGTAAAGAAAATGTAGAAGCAGACTGTTTGAGCCGAAACCCTGTATTAGAACCAGAAGATAACAGAGAGGAAACATTGAGAATAGTTAATTTAATACAAATAAAAGATATAGTTGGAGACCAAGAGAAAAATGAAACAATAAGAGAAAAGAAACAAAATTTAATACTAAAAAATAATATCTATTATAAAAAAATAAAGAAACAGGAAAAGATTATCCTCTCAGAAGAATTTAGTAAAAAACTTATAAAAAAGGTGCATGAAGATTTATGCCATATTGGGATCAGACAACTGCAGAAAAAAATAAGTTCAATATATACGGCTATAAACCTAACAAAAAATATCATAAATATTTGTAAAACATGTGAAATATGCATAAAAAATAAATCAAGATGTCAAAAAAAATTGGATTAATGTCACAACTGGGACCAGCTACCAAACCATTTGAAATAATGTCAATGGATACTATTGGTGGATTTGGAGGATCTAGGTCTACAAAGAAATATCTACACCTTTTAGTAGATCACTACACAAGATATGCATTTATTGCGACTTCGAAAACCCAGAATGCATGTGACTTTATAAATTTAACAAAGAAAGTACTAGAGACAGATGAGATTGGAATTATCCTGACAGATCAATATCCGGGCATAAATTCAAGAGAATTTAAACAATTTTTGCAGGAAAATAATATTAAACTAATTTTTACAGCCGTGAATACACCATTCTCGAACGGCTTGAATGAAAGATTAAACCAAACAATAGTAAATAAAATAAGGTGTAAAATGAATGAGAAAAATAATAAGAGAACATGGACAACACTGGCAAGAGAATGTATACAAAAATATAATGAAACAGAACACTCCGTTACAGGTTTTGCACCAAAATATTTACTGGATGGTACAAATGTCAGTATTCTACCAAATGAATTCAAAACGATGGAAAAGGAAGACAAGTGGATTGCTGATAGAAGATTGGCATTAGAGAATACAATAAAATCTCATGAGTATAACAAGAAAATATTTGATAGAAATAGAAAAATGCAAGAATTTAATGTAGGAGACAGTGTATATGTAGAAAATGGAAATAGACTGAATAGAAAGAAATTAGACGAATTAAAAATAGGCCCTTTCAAAATAATAGAGAAAATATCGAATTCCATTTATAGGATTGATACAGGCAACAGAAAAACAGAATCAACATTATTTCATATAACAAAATTGCAACCTGTCATAACAGAGGCTGAAGAAGATGAAGGAGATGATAATGAATATGAAGATGACTTATAAGTACATTTTACAGATATATTGCTTAGAATTTTCGCTCTTAGGGGGGGAGATGTAATGAAATGAGTGACATTTCATTCATTTGAATTTGCCGCGCTTCGCGTATCAGCTGTCGCGTATCTATGATATTGATCTGTGTCGATGATTTAAAATGGCGAGGGACGCTGAAATTGTTGTGTGCATTTTTGTCGTAATAAAAACTCATAGAAAGAATGTGATTGAGGACTCGAGATATAGTGAACTTTAAATGTCGTTTCTTTGTTATTTCAGGGAAACAATTTGTGTTTAATTTTGGAGATCCTCAATGTCTTATATATATACAAGAATTGCTCGTTTCAAGGTATAGGATATATTGCCTCAACACCGGTTAAAGTGATTTTAGGTATATTTTGATGAAAAATAACATCGATTGGCGCGAGTTATTGATAATTAGCAATCGTCTATCACCACAGATAACAGTTATCAGATTATTCGTCCACATTTAATTCACAACTGGGATTTGAATGTGTCGTGTTGATAAATAATAAAGATTCGGACGAATTGAGAACCTCCTCCTTTTTTTGAAGTCGGTTAAAAAGAAGCACACAGGTAAGTTAGTGTGCTGATATTTTATTGAATTTTATTCATCTAAGCATATGAAACTAATTTGATTTTTTTAGGGTTCCGCACCTAAAGGGTAAAGAAGGAGCCCTATTATGGAGACTTCGCTGTCCGTCCGTCCGTCTGTATGTCACCAGGCTGTATCTCTTGAACCGTGATAGCTACAGACTTGAAACTTTCACAGATGATGTATTTCTGTTGCCGCTATCACAGTATTACAATAATAGTGCCGCTATAACAGCAAATACTAAAAACTAGAATAAGATAAAAAAAATATTCAAGGGGAGCCCCCGTACAACAAACGTGACTTTTTGCTTGTTTTTGCTATACAAAGTGGAATTTTGTAATGCCACCTTAAGAATGCACTGACCTACGTTTTCTCCATACATTCAAAATGCCAAATCATTTGTAATTCGTGCATATTTCGATCATGTTGTGGTCGTTATTCGGATTCATATAGTAATAACTGGCCATATTCGGTTCGGAAATACTTCTTTTATAACTCTCTAAAATTTTATAACTTTGGTCGAGTTCCGTAATACCAAAAATTATGAATGAAAACTTGTAACTTTCTTTATTAACTGGTGTTTTTCTATATCTTGACAGTAAAAACTGTGCTCCTGAACTAATGCGACGTGAGATAGTGTTTTTTTTTATTACAAAACAAATTAGCAGAAAACATGTCCTCTTTGACATAAAAATAAGGAAAACTAAATTCGTTTACAATTTCGTTTAACAAAAGTATTTCGGAAACAGATATGGCCAGGAGCATAGATTATTACTATATGAACCCGAATAACACCACAACATGATCGAAATTTGCACGAATTACAAATGATTTTGGTATTTCGTTTGTATGGGAGACATCGTGGGTTAGTGGACTCTTAAGGGAAAGTACTCTTAATACTGTCTATAGAAAATGTTACTCAAAAAAACATACCTTTATTTTTGATTAGAATGAAAACTGCATTCAAAGATTTTTGAAAATTTGCTTGCCACACCCGGAGATCGAACCGACAATAATTAAAATAATTCAGATTTCATGGTTTTCCTTTCATTTAATTTATCAAGTTTCTTAGAGAGATTTGATCCTTATCTCTTTTCTCTTTCTACTACTTATATAAAAATAAGTCGGGTTTTCCTTCCTGACGCTATAACTCCAGAACGCACGAACCGATTTCCACGGTTTTGCATTCGTTGGAAAGGTCTCGGGCTCTGTGAGGTTTATAGCAAAGAAAATTCAGGAAAATTTTCAACAGAAAAGCGGGAAAATCTTTTTTCACATACAGCGCCAATGTTACATAAAACGAAGCCATCTGGTGGCGAAACGGAGTTCGCCGGGTTTACTAGTAAGTTATAAATAATAATTGATCTTAACGATCGATACAACAAGTACTGCAGGTTACAATTTTTACAGATTACAGTCAGTTCGATTCCCGGGTGTGGCAAGCGAATTTCCAAAAATCTTTGAATGAAGTTTTCTTTCTAATCAAAAATAAAGGAATGTTTTCTTAGAGTAAAATTTTCTATAGACAGTTATAATAAGAATACTTTTTCTTCAGGTGGCATTATAAAATTCCACCCTGTATATGGAAAACAAACATACGAATCGCACAAAATTTTTTCAGTCGGGGGAATCGAACCCACGACCTCCAAAGCAGACGGCAGGATCATTACCGCTGCACCATTCGGTCATCAATTTAGTTCGAGTACTAAGATAGGTAACTTTAAGTATAATTATGGCGTAATTACATAGTTATCATTGCCAAAACAAAGGAGCATTTTACAACTTAATAGACATCGATAAAGATTTACAATTTTACATTAGCGGTAATCTTAAAAACATTAGATAAGTGAAGTAAGAAAGGACTTAGATTTTCGTCAAATCTTCAGTTTTCTTATCAATAATTAATAATCAGAGTTGCTAAGTGCAAATAATAATTATACTGGTCATAAATTTTTTAATGCTCTTTTTAGGGTTCCGTACCTACCAAAAGGCTAAAACGGAACCCTTTGGACGGTACTTTTTTCGAATTTTCAAATATAATTATTGTGATATTTTGTGAAACCGGCATTTCACGAGCTGAAGAAAACAGCTACTTAAGATGTCTCCATACATTCCAAATTGTTATAACTTTCTTTATTAACTGGTGTTTTTCTTTAACTGGACAATAAAAACTGTGCTCCTGAACTAATGCGACGTGAGATAGTGTTGTTTTTATTACAAAACAAATAAGCAGAAAACATGTCCTTTTTTTATGCAAAAATAAGCAAAACGAAATTAATTTATACTTATTTCGTTTTAGAGAAGTATAGTATATAAAGTCCGAACAAAATATGGCCAAGAGCATAGATTATTACTATATGAACCCGAATAACACCACAACATGATCGAAATATACACGAATTACAAATGATTTTGGTATAACGAATGTATGGATAAATTCTAGGTCAGCAAGCACTTACTGACGTCACGCATACATTTTTAGGCTCCGCCCTGAAGCCGGATTTTTATGATGGCAAAACTGCAAAATGGCGCTAATGTATGCGACCGACAGAGGTATGTGCTGTCAGCGATACCGAAAAGTACGACGCGCGACGCCATATTTGAGAAATTTTTGGCTTCAACAAACGTCACATCTTTCCCGTCCTCTTAAGGCGAAATCAACGACTCTGCCCGCGAAATTCAAAATTTTCATGGTTTTTTGCGATTTGTACGCTAATTACACATCAGAGGTTTATGGCAGTCAATTTGCGGCAATGACAGTATCATCTTTACATGATTATATCAAAATCTTTGCATAAAAATGTCTATCCTAGCAAATTAGTCCGAGTATCGAGTTTTATGTGAGTAACTCGCAAATCTCGGACTAATTTCTTTAACTCGACACTTTCAAGTATAGATTTTTATATAAACACGTGAAGATGATATTGGGGTTCCCGCAATTTGACTGCCATAAGCCTATTAAGTCTTATTAACTTAAAAATCGCGAAAAACCACAAAAAAATTGAATTTCGCGCGCACACCCGCGGTGTGCTCCTTAGCGTAGCGTATTTCGTCATTGGGTCACACTGGAAGGGGATTTATTAATTTATTTTTGTCTTTGTCACTCTCACGGATACGTTGATGGGTGCGACATGCAGCGTCGCGGAAGAATATAACATAAAAACGACCTTTTACCTAATTTCTCTAAAACTAAGCTAGCTATTAAAAATCTGTTTCTCAACGTTTTTAGATATTATTATTACCTACACATTAAAACAAAAATTACAATTAGATCCATTGTAGTTTCGAAAAAAAAGAAGAAAAACTGAGATTTTGGAGCAACTTTTGGGAGAACTTTCTATCGAGAAAAATTTATCTAATCGTGTTTCTGCATCTCAACGATTTTAGATTATAGACCCAAAATAGATGACGTATAAATTTAAAAGTAATTGTCTTTATAGTTTTTAAACTAAACTTCACTAAAGATCGCAAACACGATTGGATAAAATTTCCTCGATAGAAAGTTCTCCCAAAAGTTGCTTGACAATCTCAGTTTTTGTCGTTTTTATCGGAAACTGAAATGGGTGTAATTGTAATTTTTGTTTTAATGTGTCGGTAATAATTATGTCTAAAAACGTTGAGAAACAAATTTTTAATAGCTAGCTTAATTTTAGAGAAATTAGGTAAAAGGTCGTTTTTATGTTATATTCTTCCGCGACGCTGCATGTCGCACCCATCAACGTATCCGTGAGAGTGACAAAGACAAAAATAAATTCAATAAATCCCCTTAATTCCAGGAGTAGTAAAGCGGTGCCGAGTGGCAATGCGGCTGTTCCCGTGCGCGAGGAGCTACGGCCAGCAGGAGCGCCGCTCCCAGCAGCTGGACCGGGACATCAGATCCTGGATCCGCTCCTACGATGAGGTGAACTTTCTACCTTTTTTACGGTTCCGTACCCGAAGGGACCCGTCCGTCCGTCCGTTCGTCTGTCACAAGGCACAGGTATAGTGTGCCCGCAGCTACCCTTTTTACTTGATCCTAGAAATCAATGGAGATGAGAATTATTTTGTTTAATTTTCAATACAAGACTTATTTAATTTAGAAACATTGTTTTTAGTAAGCCTAACTGTGATGTCAACAAAGCGTCATACCTACTTTTCATTATTTCCAGTTCATTCTTCTTGTTTCAGTATTGAATGAGCCGTCTTTAGGGACGTCACTTAAAATTTATGGTACTTAGGTACATTATTAACTCCCTATAGTCACAGTATTACAATATTCCATTAAATATTATTGTAATACTGTGCTATAGTTCCCTCAGGGATATAAGCTATACACTTCTTGTGATATTATTTCAGGCATCTCTATAGGTAGGTATATCGTCCCCTACTTAAGGCTAGTTATGGCAAGTAACCAACACGTTGTATATTTTTTTTATATTGTATAGAAATAAAAAGTAAAATTAAAATACCTAATATAAAAAAATTAAAGGGGCTCCCAGTAATTATTTTGCTCGTATTTGGCTCGTATATCATAATTAAGAGCTCATTATCTTGCAGGCAATTAAACTATTGCTTCTGGGGACGGGGGAGAGCGGGAAGACTACCATCCTCAAGCAGATGAGAATTCTGCACATACAAGGCTTCACTGCCAGGTATGCCCTCCGACTTTTTCGCTTGACTCCTAGATGATGCTGCAGATAATGCGCCTAACAAGTATAGACTTCAGCAGGGCGATCGGCTCAAAATCAGTGCTCGAATTGGACCGGAACGCACCGGAACGGCGTTCCGGTTCGTGAAATCACCGTTCCGGTTCGTGAAATCAGCGTTCCGTTTCGTGAAAATTATTCTCAGAGCGTTCCAAACGCTGGTTTTTAATACGAGTAGGTACTGTGAAGGCACAGCGTTCCGGTTCGTAAATAAGTCCAAAAAAAATAATAGAAGCACTGAAGGTACAGCGTTCCGGTTCGTGAAAAAGTTCAATTCGACCACTGCTCAAAATGGATCAATCGTTAAGAGACAGAGATAACAGAAATATGGAAACGTGCTATATGACTGGCACTGTTGGTACCTATAGGTAGTTCTACCTCTTGCGTCGGAGGTCGTGGGTTCGATTCCCACATCTGGGAAATGTCTCCGTATTTTTTTTATATTTATATTGTAGGTATGTATACTGTATATTAAAAATTATTACATCCCCAAAAGTTCAATATCAGAGACCAATCAGAGACAGATGTTCCTTGTTTAAAAAAGCGAACGATTTATTTTCAGCGAGAGGTCACAAAAAGTCCAACACATCAGACGGAACACCCACGAAGCTATTTACGAGATCGTACGAAACATGTCCCCCTTGAGCATTGCACTGCAGAACCCTAAGAATATCAGATCGCAGCAGTTCATTTTGAAAATCGGCGCGGAAGGACCCACAGACTATTCAGAGGTGAAAAAATCCTTACTATTACGACCAAAAATTTTTTTCCTGATACATTAGATACCTACCTAATATACCAGTCACAATATTATTCTATATTTCGTTCCAGGAATATTTCGACCACGTCAGGACTCTCTGGAAGGATGCAGGAGTGAGTGAATGTTACAAAAGATCCAACGAATACCAGCTCATTGACAGTGCAGAATAGTAAGCGATGTTTTGATAAAAATGTTCACTAAAATGGGAAATGCTTTCCAAAAAACCAACTTCAAATGCCACTACAAAGAGTGAAATAATTTTTATTTAAATTTTAGGTACCTACACCAATTCGAAGTCGGGCAATGTTTCATACAATCCCTAATAGTCCTTCTTACTTACTTGATGTGCGAAGGAATGACGAAGTCAAAGACAATCGCCCGACTTCGAATTGGTGTAGGTACCTAAAATTTAAATAAAAATTATTTCACTCTTTGTAGTGGCATTTGAAGTTGGTTTTTTGGAAAGCATTTTCCATTTTTATTTTATACTTTTTTGTGGAAAACAATAAAATGCACAAGGCGTTGTATAAATATCCAAATTGCTTGAGGTGTGTTCATAAAATCTGAAGAGATACCTCAAACTCACCAAGATCCCATCATCAGACCCTGACTTGATGACTTTAGTCATCAAATCAGTATCTGCTAGCAAATGCACCAGTAACTATAAAAAATACCCAACTCGCTTCAAGTATACTAGCAAAATTTGAAGAGTTCCCTCAATTTCACCAAGATCCCATCATCAGACCCTGACTTGATGACTTTAGTCATCAAATCCGTATCTGCTAGCATATGCACCAGTAACTATAAAAAATACCCAACTCGCTTTAAGTATACTAGCAAAATTTGAAGAGTTCCCTCGATTTCACCAAGATCTTATGATCAGATCCTGACCTGATGACCATAGGACAACTTGGAAAATATTACTCTTTCTAATAATACTCAAATAGTTTCATGTGTCCATATAAAATTTGAAGAGTTCCCTCGATTTCTCCAGGATCCCATCATCAGATCCTGACCTGATTAAAATGGGACCATCTGGAAACAAAACCCTCTTAAACAAAAAAAGAATTTTTCAAATCGGTCCACGCGTCTTCGAGTAATCGGTGAACATACATAGAAAAAAAAAAAAAGATTCCGACGAATTGAGAACCTCCTCCTTTTTTTGAAGTCGGTTAAAAATGCTGTCGCCTGGTAATCGAATTTCACACTGCCATCTGTCGTTAAGAAGATTGACAATTAGCAGCGACATCTGTTGTCGAGTAGTAAAACTAGCTAAATAGAGGTTCTGTTCCTATCTCAAACCTAGAATTGTACAATAACTCTATCTATGGTTCATTTCCAGGTTGGTAATGAAGTTTGACATAATAATTTACCATTTTCTACACAGATAGCGCTATTTCAAAATTAAATTTTTAGGAAATCCAAAAAGAAACTAATAATTTTTTTTTCAAATATTTTCAGTTTTCTGGATAGGATAGATCTCATAGCGAAAACGGATTATATGCCCTCTGACGCAGATATATTGCGATGTAGACAGAAAACAACGGGCATTCAGAAAATTGAATTTAAGGTCAAGGTAAGCTCCTATAAACGATTTATCAATTTCAACTAAGCTTTCATAAAACACATATTTATGAGACAATTAATTATTTAATGTTACCAGCTGACCCGGATAACGTTGGTTTGCCATTAGGGATATAAACATAGCTCAACAACGTACTTATAATAGGCCTACTTACCGGAACACACAGAAAATTTTATAACAATCGGTCGTTTCAAAGAAGTTTGGTAACAAAAAATTGGTAGGAGAATTTTATTTATTAAGTAGATTAGAGAAAGATAGCATACTTAGCGTACATATTTTTTTAAACTATGTAGGATCACAGTCAAGCCTCAGAACACCTTGACTGTGATCACACGTAATGGAAAGTGATGATACAGTCTAAGGTGAAGCGCGCTTGCCTAGGAGATGCCTATTCACTCTTGATTTGAAGGCGCCCAGGTTGTAAGTTGCGGGATAGACAGTGCCTGGGACTTGGGAGGGTATTCCAGACCTTTGCACTATGAGTAACCGCTTCTTACTCGTCTTTTGAACGTCGACTATGTATGTGTAAGGCGATTAGGTACTTTCTATTTTTTTTTTAATAAATAAATAATGGACAACATCACATACCTACATTGCTCCTTAGTAAGTAGCTTATGCACTTGTGTTAAGGAAATTAGAAACAACGAAGGTACCACAACACCCAGACCCGGGACAATGTAGAAAACTTATTTTTCTACATTGCCCCGACCGGGGATCGAACCCGGAACCTCAGAGATGGCGGCGCCTTGAAAACCGGCACGCTAACCACTCAACCACGGAGGTCGGCAAAAATCGTCGTGTCTAAGTGAAAAATATGACGTAATAATAGCTTTACTTTACCTACCTAATGTAAAAAGGTATGTGTTTGACGACCTCCCTGGCGCAGGGGACGCGCGGATTCGAAAGGGAGGTTGCGGGTTCGATTCCCGCCACGGGCCACTTTGGAATTTCATATTTTCTAAATTGGCTCAGGTCTGGTCTGGTGGGAGGCTTCGGCCGTGGCTAGTTACCACCCTACCAGCAAAGACGCGCCGCCAAGCGATTTAGCGTTCCGGTGCGATGCTGTGTAAAAAACCGTTGGGGAGGTGAGTTTACTTACTCCTGCCAAGTAAGTGCGATAACATCTTCGGCTGCATCATCACTTACCACCAGGTGAGATCGCAGTAAGTACTAACTTGTATAGTGTAAAAAACAAAAATGTTAAAAATTTGTTTCAAAATGTTTAGGTTCCAAAATCACTGCACGGCGGAGTCCAAGAGTTCTGGATGTTCGATGTGGGGGGTCAAAGGGGGGAACGGAAAAAGTGGATACAAGTAAGTTTTTTTTACTAATTCAATTTTCCCTTCTATTTGTTTGGCACAGCCCTAAGTTCCCCTCGTTGTACAATTGTATGATGTTTAGTTTTTAGGATTCCGTACCCAATGAGTAAAAACGGTACACTATTACTTACACAGACTTCGCCGTCCACCCGTCCGTCCGTCCGTCCGTCTGTTACCAGGCTGTATCTCTTGAACTTGTGGTACACTTGTCATGACTGTCAAAACATAGTACCTACTATCTATAAAATAGAATAATAGTTATTTTTTTCTATTAGTTGATTGTGTTTTATTGTGGGGTCTTTGTAGGTCGAAATAAAGATTTTTTACACAGCTGCCCAAAAAGGGAGTGTAATGTTTTTAGGGTTCATGTATCATGTATGTACCTATGTATGTACATTGTAAGTTTCTTTATTACACCATAACTTCCGAACGATTGAATAGATTTGGACATAATAATTATGGAGTACGAGTACTATCATTAGAATCCTTACCTACATCATTCCGAATTACATAGGCTACATTTTTTTAAGAAAAAATTGTTTTACTATTAGTATTAGTATTGTTTTTTAATTTTAATTAAATTACCTATTTATATTATATATTTATTTAGAAGGTAGACAGCTAGTAAGATTGGAGCATTTTATCTTCCAGGTTTTCGAGGGCATCCACGCGATCTGGTTCCTGGTCGCGTGTAGCGATTTTGATCAAACTCTTCGCGAGGATAGCTCTCAGAACCGGCTGAAGGAGTCGCTGGTGCTGTTCGAAGACGTGTGGCACAGCAGGTGAACCTAGCTGCTAGAACCTAAACCTGAACCTAGTTCTTGGAACCTGAATCTAGCTGTTAGAACCTGAACCTAGCTCTTGGAATCTTAACTCTGAACCTAGTTCTTAGAACCTGAACCTAGCTGCTAGAACTTGAACCTGAACCTAGCTACTAGAACCTAAACCTGAACCTAGTTCTTGGAACCTGAATCTAGCTGTTAGAACCTGAACCTAGCTGCTAGAACTTACCTTAAACCTTGACCTCCTTCACTTACATTTTATTTTGAAGCGGTCTCCGATAGATGGCGTAACCAGTAGGTACGATAGAACCAGTGATCTTTTTATGCTGGATTTTTTTTTACGCTATACAAATTAGTACTTGACTGCGATCTCACCTGATGGTAAGTGATGATGCAGCCGAAGATGTTAGCGTACTAACTTGGAAGGGGTAAGTTATGTCACCCCAACGGTTTCTACACAGCATCGTACCGGACCGCTAAATCGCTTGGCGGTACGTCTTTGCTGGTAGGGTGGTAGCTAGCCACGGCCAAAGCCTCCCACCAGACCAGACCTGAGCCAATTTAGAAATTATAAAATTCCAAAGTGGCCCGTACTACAAGATACGTGTAGGATTCTTTACAATTGACAATGAATTTTTTTGGGGTGGAGGGGGGGCTTTTTTCGCTGCACCATGCTGGGCACGTGCGGGTTGGCAGCCTTCACACACCTCTCAGATTAGTGGTTAGCTCTCATATATTTACTGGTTTGTACAATTTCGCATTGTCAAGTCAACATTTGAGGATTTACCTACCGGTGGGCAAAACATGCGTGGTCATCACAAAGGTGTCGTTATTATTCTGTCAAGTGGCGTATAAGATGGCGTCCCCTAGGGTAGTGAATCTCGATTCTCGCTGCTCATCATGGCGCCGCATGTCACGCAAGGCAACCTAGACTTGAATTAATGAGGCATCTCCGTAGTTTTGTTATCTCTGTGGTTTTCCCCATTTCAAATAATACTATTTATTTTTGTAGGTTCCTCGTGGAAGCCGGGTTAATAGTGTTCCTCAACAAACAAGATATACTGCAGCAGAAGATATCCCAGGGACGCAGCATCGGAGACCACTTCCCGCAGTACCACAGGTTCGATGCCCCGGGCGACGAGTACACGCGCACCAAGATGTTCATACGGAGCCTCTTCGCTGTATGTATCTTCATCATCATCAGCAGCAGTAGCCAATTATCGCAACTCACAATTACACCCGTACGAAGCCGGGATGAGCCGGTAGTCTAATATATTGCTTTGTATTGTTCAAGGAGCAAACAAAGAAGCGACGCGAGCGGCGGAAGACGGCCTCAGCGGAGAAGTTCGTAGTTCTAGAAG
This sequence comes from Coenonympha glycerion, assembly GCA_963855885.1. Lineage (NCBI taxonomy): Eukaryota > Metazoa > Arthropoda > Insecta > Lepidoptera > Nymphalidae > Coenonympha > Coenonympha glycerion. The sequence continues at coordinate 6,953,408 of OY979653.1, forward strand.
CGATCAGAACTAGAGAGTGCTACTTCCACTTCACGACCGCGACCGACACCGACAACGTGCGAGCAGTGTTCAGAGACGTGCACCAGATGATACTGACGCACTTGCTGACGAACATCGGGGTGTATTGAACGCGCTGACGAACATCGGGGTGTATTGAACGCGCTGACGAACATCGGGGTGTATTGAACGCGCTGACGAACATCGGGGTGTATTGAACGCGCTGACGAACATCGGGGTGTATTGAACGCGCTGACGAACATCGGGGTGTATTGAACGCGCTGACGAACATCGGGGTGTATTGAACGCGCTGACGAACATCGGGGTGTATTGAACGCGCTGACGAACATCGGGGTGTATTGAACGCGCTGACGAACATCGGGGTGTATTGAACGCGCTGACGAACATCGGGGTGTATTGAACGCGCTGACGAACATCGGGGTGTATTGAACGCGCTGACGAACATCGGGGTGTATTGAACGCGCTGACGAACATCGGGGTGTATTGAACGCGCTGACGAACATCGGGGTGTATTGAACGCGCTGACGAACATCGGGGTGTATTGAACGCGCTGACGAACATCGGGGTGTATTGAACGCGCTGACGAACATCGGGGTGTATTGAACGCGCTGACGAACATCGGGGTGTATTGAACGCGCTGACGAACATCGGGGTGTATTGAACGCGCTGACGAACATCGGGGTGTATTGAACGCGCTGACGAACATCGGGGTGTATTGAACGCGCTGACGAACATCGGGGTGTATTGAACGCGCTGACGAACATCGGGGTGTATTGAACGCGCTGACGAACATCGGGGTGTATTGAACGCGCTGACGAACATCGGGGTGTATTGAACGCGCTGACGAACATCGGGGTGTATTGAACGCGCTGACGAACATCGGGGTGTATTGAACGCGCTGACGAACATCGGGGTGTATTGACCGCGCTGACGAACATCGGGGTGTATTGAACGCGCTGACGAACATCGGGGTGTATTGAACGCCCTGACGAACATCGGGGTGTATTGACCGCGCTGACGAACATCGGGGTGTATTGAACGCGCTGACGAACATCGGGGTGTATTGAACGCGCTGACGAACATCGGCGTGTATTGAACGCGCTGACGAACATCGGCGTGTATTGAACGCGCTGACGAACATCGGCGTGTATTGAACGCGCTGACGAACATCGGGGTGTATTGAACGCGCTGACGAACATCGGAGTGTATTGAACGCGCTGACGAACATCGGGGTGTATTGACCGCGCTGACGAACATCGGGGTGTATTGAACGCGCTGACGAACATCGGGGTGTATTGAACGCGCTGACGAACATCGGCGTGTATTGAACGCGCTGACGAACATCGGGGTGTATTGAACGCGCTGACGAACATCGGGGTGTATTGAACGCGCTGACGAACATCGGGGTGTATTGAACGCACTGACGAACATCGGGATGTATTGAACGCGCTGACGAACATCGGGGCGTATTGAACGCGCTGACGAACATCGGGGTGTATTGAACGCGCTGACGAACATCGGGGCGTATTGAACGCGCTGACGAACATCGGGGCGTATTGAACGCGCTGACGAACATCGGGACGTATTGAACGCGCTGCCGAACATCGGGGTGTATTGAACGCGCTGACGAACATCGGGGCGTATTGAACGCGCTGACGAACATTGGGGTGTATTGAACGCGCTGACAAAGAACGGGAAGAATCGAACGTACTGACAATAATAAGACTTTCTGAAAAACATTTGAGTATTGAACATACTGACAAACATGGTGAAAGCAGTGTCAAAGAAAAGTGTATAAAACAATATACTGATTACTGTCAAACATAATATTGTGAGTAAAAATAATAAAAAATAAAATATCTTTATTTTCAAAAAATGGATATAACAGTGTCGTTTGCTAGTGGTCCCCACACTAGGTAACCTGTTTCGTGGCGACCATGTATGACTTCCTAAAAAGTTTTACAGAGGACTAGGAGAATTTCCTTTTGTGATCCGAATACTACAACATATATGATGAAATAGATACATATAAATATACCATGGGTTCTGTTAGGAGCGGACATAGCAGTTTTATGAAAGCAAAGGTATTTTGTTTTGGCTATGTTCAACGTCAGCAAATTGCTATTAAGCCATTTCGATAGCACTGAGATTCCCTGCTGAGCATTTTTGTATGTTTCCTCCCAGGTCAGGCCATGGAATATCAAAGCAGTGTCATCAGCGTAACAGATGATGTCAGCGTTTTTGAGTGGCAAGTTATGTATGTCATTAACGTATAATATAAATAGCGTGGGTCCAATTATGCTGCCTTGTGGAACGCCGAAGTTTATATTTTGCATGTCACTTTTCAAATTTGACACTTTAGTGCACTGTTTTCTATTTGACAAATAACTTTTGAACCACTGAAGTGGTATGCCTCTGACACCAGTGTATTCAAGTTTTCTAAGTAGTACCGCGGTGGAGACGGTGTCAAAGGCTTTGGCAAGATCCAGAAATAAACCTATACAACCTTTTTGCTTGTCCAGGTGGGTTGACACTATAGATGTTAAAAGGCGAACAGCATCTTCCGCGGATTTACTTTGCCTGAAACCAAATTGCCTCTCTGATAAAATGTTATTGGACTCCAATAAGACACAAGCCTCCTATTTACTATTTTTTCCAGCAGCTTAGAGAAGGTTCCAAGTAAAGATATGGGACGGTAGTTTTCAGGTTTGTCTTTTGGCCCTGTTTTATATATCGGACATATAACTGCTATTTTCCACTGATCGGGAAATACTCCTGTACTAAGACTTAAATTAAAGATAGAAGTTAGTGGTTGAAGTATTTCTTTTCCTATTTGTTTAAGGAGTTCATTGCCTATTTCATCAATTCCTGAAGACTTTCCATTCTGAAGTTGTAAAATCAGTGCTTCCACTTCGTAATGGTCCGTAGGTTTCATGAAAAAAGAATCACACGTAGATCGACTTAGCGTCACGCTAGCTGCAATGGATTCTTCTGTTTCGCCAGTGTTTGATAGTATGTGATTTGCTAGATTTTGACCTAATGTCGAGAAATAGCTATTACATGAGTTTAGAGTTTGTGCCTTTTGGGTGGTTCCAAGTAGTTCGTCTGTTTTAGGGAAAGACTTTTTAAGATGGCATATGTTTTTTATCGTGTTCCAAAGTTTTTTTGAGTTTTTGTAGCTTTCTTCTAGTTGTTTTTGTTCGTATTCATTTTTAAGTTTCCGTAAAAGGTTGTTACAAAAGTTACGATACCTCTTGTAAGTAATTTTTAATTTTTCATTTTCGGTATCTGCTCTGTACTGCATGTGTAACTTGTCACGGTGTCTCATGCACCTAAGTAGACCATGGGTTATCCAAGGCTTTAGATTATACTTCGATCGAGCCAGGGTAACTGTCTTTGTATGTCGATTTATGATATTCAGCAGTCTCGACATGAAGGAGTTCACTGCTAGATTCACATCTACATTTTCATTAATGATAGATGACCAGTCTTCATTTTCTAAGTCCAGCTTGATAGCTTCAATATTTCGTTTTAGTCTCTTGCGTGGTAACCTTTCGGATTTCAATTTTAGTGAAAGGCCAGTGATGGCTAAGTCATGATCTGTTATATCCGAATTGCAAACTACACCCGTTGCCTTTCCAGTTGATCGTACCATGACGTGGTCTAGACAGGAGTCGCCTCTGGTTGGTAAGGTTATGCTCGGTAGTAGTCCATGCTCAGCGATTAGGCAGAGATACTCGGTACATCTGACATTACTTGTAGATGAAGTTATATTTATATTTATATCTCCACATACAATTAAATTAGGGTACTGTTTTAAACTGTCGAGTAGATTGTCCAGTGACAGAAGGAAAGAATCAGTATTTCTTTCAGAGGGTGAGCGGTAAATACCAACTATTGTTATTAGTTTTTTTATTTGAATTAAAATGCAGTCGGAGTCATGTAGGCTAGGTTCTTTTAAAGTAACGCTATGGGAATTTTCCACATATATGATTACGCCTCCATTTTGATTTCTTATTTTAGTGGTTATATAGGATGAATACCCTGGTATTTGAGGAATAACCGAGCTTTCATTTAGCCAGCATTCACAAAGAACAATGACGTCAATTTTTAAACTGAGACGTTTAAGCGATAAGTAGAAATTGTCAAAGTTCTTTTCTATGCTTCTTATGTTAAAAGTTAACACTTTAAAGTTACAATCTGTAGGAAGTATATTCTTACACATTTCTGGGTTGCTTATTGAAATGCAATCAATTTGAATTTCGTCTAAATTACTGCCTATGTCGTCTGGGTCCATATTTTGATGTGCGAGTGTTTTTTCCTAAAGGTAATATTGGTAGTGGTACCGGTGAATATCCAGTTAATAGGTAAAAGAAAAATGTAATATAACTTTGTGTTTGTATTAGTTTAAATTGTAATAATATAATGTAAAATGTGTATTTGAGATATTATACTTAAGTCCTAGGGTACAATATAGAGTATTATAGGGGAGTATATGGATTAGTGCGTAGGTGTACCCTGCTAGCTTACAATTAACATTAACGATATTAAATCGTAAAGGGGCTAACACTCCTATAACATTAATTGTAACTTTGAGTAAACATGATATAATAAGAACATAAAGTAATACGACATTTAGTAATAGTTTCACAGAGTCAAAACACCAGGATATAACAATATACCTAGATATCCTAATATTTTCCATTACATATAATATTACAACGAACATTATTAGCTTAGGTTTTCCCAGAAGATACAGTTTACCAAACAATAATAAGAGGTAACTTATAAGCGTAGTTATAACTAACCTACACCAAAAATTACTATTTAACATTTAGAGCTGAGTGTTACAACAAACGTAGGTAGGTGACTAGTGCTCGTTTTCACCAACACTCTAAGCCGATAGGTGACAGTTTTCACTTACAACAACTGTCACCTAAGGGCTTAGGTGTTGCTTAAAAACTTTAAATGTTGGTGAAAACGAGCACAGGTATTAGGTGTCTTATTAAAAGGTTTATCAAGAATCTGCGATCGAGAAACATTGGAACGTATTCTAATTAACTGACAATGGAAAAAATATATCGATAATTTATACCTACTTTAGGCATTGACTTTAGGAGGTTTAATTTGTGTCTCGTTTTGTCTATTTAATAGCGTAATTAGTATTAGCAGTAATAACTGAAAATATTTTTAAGATTGCAAATATGAATTTATTGTGATTAAAAGACGTCTTATTTAAAGAAAATGTGTTTTATTTTTTCAAAAATAGTACTATAGAAGAGATTTGTGATCTTTGGGGCATGGTAAATGCTAGGCTTTTTGGTTTATAAGCGTTAGCAGATAATTTTACACTTGTTAGATAGCTTTTAATAAAATGCAATTACGGAAATAATTTTTCGGTCCTCAAAAGGACCTTTATCACAAATTATTATTATCTTCTCCAATAATATAATTATTATTAAACTATCTTCAACTGGCTTAATTCTCAATTAAATACAAAAAAAATAATCTACGTATAATGTAACAATAACATTTAATTAATCACATCCATTTTTAACCGACTTCATTATCTGTGGTGTGAACAAACGTCAAAAATTTCCAAGATGGCCGGCTTAACTCCCTAATTTTTGGTTCCTTGCATCATTTGCTGACTTCTCTGGTACTTTGCGAGTGCGTTCATCGCCTCAGCGGTTGCGTGTTTCGCCAGTTCTCCAGGCATTAACAGCTTTGTCGCGGTGAATATTTCTCTGCTCGACATTGTATTCTTCTTCGAATGTGCGGCCAGCCTGCCCGCTTCGGCCGCTATCTTCTCCAGCATATCATTGATAAAGTTATTCATAATCCGCATGGAATGGCGAGATATCTTCAGGTTTTGGGACTCCTTCCCTCGGTTGACACTTCGTAGCAGTTTGAAGAGGTAGAGAGAGAAGCTAGAGTAGTCTTTCTTCTTCTTCGATTTTGAAATGACTTTCTCGACAAGTGGTGGCGGTGGTTTCGTGGACTTCTTCATGACTTTCGGCGCCATTATTCTCTTATTTTTTTTCTTGGAAGCGTAAGTCTGTTTTTCGTGTTGGCAATATAGTTTTATCAGTCCGACAAAGTACACTGCTTGCTTGAGTGGTAAATTCACTACCGGCCAATCAGAATTGAGATTTCTATTGATTGAATTAGTTTCCTTTGGAGTGGTTTTGGTGATGTTTTTAAATGTTAATCTGTATACATATAGGTACAAAAATTGGTTAAAATTAAGGATTTATTAAATAGATTTTGATAAAGGGCTAAATTACAAGCATTTATGAATCACTCAGTGAAATATGATTATTTACTATTTATTTAAGTATGCCTAACCTAATTACTTAAATCAGAATGTTGTTCCCAGCTTATTAGGCAATTTAGTACTGACAGACTCAAAAAAAATACGTGAAATTTCAATGCAGTTTCCGATAAAAACTAAAAGAAAGAAAATGTTTTCCAGCCGTGTTTCTAACTCTAGACAAATTTAGGATAAAGACCCCATGTACATAATTATGATTAAAAGTAATTTTCGTCATAATTTAACCTTCAGGGCACTAACAATCACATAATATAATGTTCTGATTTCTTCAAAATCAAAACCATACATTAAAACTGATGTGGGTAGTCTAACAAAAATACCCATACGACACACCCCCGCGGTCTATAAATACAACACGCGCGTTACCCGCCGCGCCAGTCTCCATCCGACCATCAAAGCGCAAACATGACCGGTCGAGGAAAAGGCGGCAAAGGCTTGGGAAAAAGCGGCGCGAAACGCCACAGAAAAGTCCTGAGGGATAACATCCAGGGTATCACCAAGCCCGCGATCAGGAGATTGGCCAGGCGAGGAGGCGTGAAACGAATCTCCGGGTTAATATACGAGGAAACCCGAGGAGTCCTGAAGATTTTTCTGGAGAATGTCATCAGAGACGCTGTCACCTACACGGAGCACGCGAAACGGAAGACGGTGACAGCTATGGATGTTGTCTATGCCCTCAAACGTCAAGGACGTACCCTCTATGGATTCGGCGGATGATTTTGTTGCAAAGATTGTTAGGGATTTATAATATTAATAAAAATATAATTCCAAGTTGATTTAGTTATTTATTTATTTATGTTCGAATAAAGATTTCAGTTGCTGCGAAAAGACAAGGCCCTTTTCAGGGCCGCAAAAAATTCGTTTCTCAAATACTACTTATGTACGTAAAGATCGTCTATACAGAGTTACAGGAAAATATGTCACGATCCCGTTAAAGGGTTATAGTACAGGACAATAGCTGCTATCAAACAACCCCTAAAGTGTTTATGCAAAATGTATCGTTTTCGAGTTATTAATTTAAATAAAAATTTTTAGGGTTCCATACCAATTTGGTAAAAATGGAACCCTTATGGTGAGACTTTTCCGTCCGTCCGTCCGTCCGTCCGTCTGTCACACTCGATTATTTCAGTAACTATTCAAGCTATCGACTTAAAATTTAGAATAGTTATAGGTAGTAGTGACGCGACGTCATAACAATCGTAAAAATTTGAAAATTGTTTTTATTTTTATTTAAATAGGGGGGAAAACCGGGTCGATAAAATTTTAAAATGAGATAACAATATTGAGTGGGATATCATATGAAAGGGCGTTACTTGTGTATTCTAAAACTAATTTTTATTTATTTTTATGCCTAATAGTTTTTGATTTATTGGGCAAACTGTCGAAAAAAATACCGTCCCCCCCCCCTTATCTCCGAAGTTTACCAATCGAAAAATCTGAAATAATTACGATCAATAGAAGTTAACGTATATTTTACAGGAAAAATAAAATCAACTTGCTGACTAATATACTTTTTTTTTATATTAACAATAATTCGCCAAAAACAAAGTTACGTTTGCGGTTTGCCAACAAAAGTATCTACATGTAAATTTATACTCGTAAATTCATGAACAAAAGTGTTTTTTTTTTTCAATGTTTTACTTCTTTTATGGTATGGGACCCTCGGTGCGCGAGTCTGACTCGCACTTGGCCGGTTTTTTTTATTAATTTTGAAAGTGTCAAACCTCCCTTTACCCTAAAAAAAAAGAAAAAAAATTAATAACTCGAAAACCATACACTTCTGCATAAACACTTACGGGTTGTTTTATAGCTATTGTGACATCATCATCATCATCATCATTTATTTACATATTTTCCTGTAACCCTGTATAATTTAATAAATATTACCGCTACAATTTTCTTTTAAACGTGGAGGGGCATTCATTTATAGATTAGACTATGTTTACAATCATGTTTTATTAAAAGTTTCCTTTTTTTTCTTCTCAACTCCTTTTTGATGTTAAAAACAGCCAAGGCTGGGCTCGGGGTTTCTCTCTGAATGAGAGGGCCGTTGCCCACCGCGCTGTCCGAGTGCGGGTTGGCGGAATTGCATACCTTTTTTTTATAAATAAATAGTGAACAACATCACATACATTGCTCCGATCCCTTAGTAAGTAGCTTATGCACTCGTGTTAAGGAAATCAGAAACAACGAAGGTACCACAACACCCAGACCCGAGACAATGTAGAAAACTTATTTTTCTACATTGCCGCGACCGGCGATCGAACCCGGAAGCTCATAGATGGCGGCGCCTTGAAAACCGGCACGCTAACCACTCAACCGCGGAGGTCGTCAATTTGAGAACATTGTGGTGAATTCTCAGGCATTCAACATTCCTAAGTACCATTGCATCCTACCAATAGATAAAAATAGTCAAGATAGGTCCATCCAAACGTTTTACGTAAACGTTTACAAGAAAATGTAGCGCTATCTGTCAAAACTCCTGCGAAATACATGTTTATTTTTTATCTACCTATGTGTCTTTGGTGACCTTGCCTGCAATATTATTATTAATTCAAAAAAAAAGAAATAGGCCTTTACCTATCTACCTATACTGACTACTGAGTACTGACGGGGGAGGGTGCAAAATAGTCATCCTTGCTCACTGGCGACATTTGTTCGCCCTGTCTTTAGTATACAAGTCTATGATCCTACCATTACCAACATTCCTGCACTCAGCGTCGATGGTCGTGGGTTCGATTCCCACAGCTGGAAATGTTTGTGTGGAGAAAAACCTTGAAATAGGGAAGGGTGTTTTGAATATTAAATGTGTCGCAATTACGAATTACGATAGTTTATCGGTGCCAAAAATACTTGTTCGCTGAGCAGCAACCATCGAGATACTATGTACCTCTATGGCAGCAACCTATAGAATTTTGACGGACGGCTAATGTTTCCTTGTACGAAAAAGGTATACTTAACGTGAAATCAACGGGTCTGCCCGCGAAATTCAAAATTTTCGTGGTTTTTTGCAATTTGTACGCTAATTAGACATGATAGGCTTATGGCAATCAATTTGCGAGAATGACAGTATCATCTTTACATGATTATATCAAAATCAATGCATAGAAATGTGTATCCTAGGAAATTAGTCCGAGTATCGAGTTTTATGTGAGTAACTCACAAATCTTGGACTAATTTCTTTAACTCGACACTTTCGAGCAGAGATTTTTATATAAACAAGTGAAGAAGATATTGGGATTATCGCAATTTGACGGCCATAAGCCTATTATTAGCTTAAAAATCGCAAAAAAACCACGAAAAATTTGAATTTCGCGGGCACACCCGTGGTGTGCTCCATCGTTCGGACTTCGGATCCCCAATGCCCATATCCAGAGATTTGTTACCAATCGGTGGATTTTGCTATAAATTTCAAGTATGGGAGCAATTTTTCAGTTATAACTAATGATTAAGGGAGTATAGAATGATTATACTTAACAAGCAGTGATAGCTGAGTAGTTCTGATCTCTGCCTCTCATAAGGAGGTCGCGGGTTCGAATCCTGGGCACGCACCTATGACTTTTCCGAGTTATGTGCGTGTTAGGAAACTAAATATCACTTGCTTAGCGGTGAAGGAAAACATCGTGAGGAAACCTGCATGCCTGAGAGTTCACAAAAATGTTCTCGAAGGTGTGTGAAGCCCGCCAACCCGCACTTGGCCAGCGTGGTGGTCTATGGCCAAACCCCTCTTAGTCTGAGAGGAGACCCGTGCCCAGCAGTGGGACGTAAAAAAAGGGTTGAGAGAGAGAGAGAGAGATACTTAACAAACATCAAACATAGTATTTTACGGTATGTAGGAACTCTATTCGGTAGAAATAATTAAGAAATAAGTTTTCAATTTTTACTTTTTTAAAGAAAGATAATTGCAGCCCTCAAAAGGACTTTGTCTGTCTAATAATAAGGAATCTCACATTTATATATTATTAATGAATGTATAAATGAATTATTTATATATTACATAATATTATATGATTATTATTTACATCACTTATAAAAAAAAATACCATTATCCTGTATTACTTGTCATATCTTTTTTTTTTACTTTTTTCTTTTTCTTTTTTTTTCTAGGCGCGTTCGCCCCTGACCCTTCTGGCCAGCTGGATGTCTTTCGGCATTATGGTTACTCTCTTCGCGTGTATAGCACACAGATTTGTATCTTCGAAGAGTCCTACCAAATAAGCTTCACTGGCTTCTTGCAGCGCCATTACAGCTGAGCTTTGGAATCGCAAATCCGTCTTGAAATCTTGCGCGATCTCGCGAACTAAGCGTTGGAATGGCAGCTTTCTTATTAAAAGCTCTGTGCTCTTTTGGTACCGACGGATTTCTCGTAAAGCGACCGTACCAGGGCGGTATCTGTGCGGTTTCTTCACTCCACCAGTAGCGGGGGCGCTTTTTCTAGCCGCTTTTGTGGCTAGTTGTTTCCTTGGCGCTTTACCGCCGGTGGATTTCCTAGCGGTTTGCTTCGTACGCGCCATTTTTTTTCTTTTTTTTTTGGATTGTAGATGAGTGTTGATTATTATAAGTGAGTATGAAATTCTTGTAGTTTTTTACGGTGTTTTTAGTTACAGTGGTGTTCCCGCAACAGTCGGAGATTTTATTGAGTATAAGTTATAAGTTATATTTATGTTAGAGTGAAAGAGACAGCAACTGTAGCTACCTATTCGTAGGTATTTATGACTTTTCTATTGTTTCTATTTAATTTCTTATTTTACTTTGGTATCTACGCCTAAGATCATGGAGCGAAATTAAAAAAAAAACCGGCCAAGTGCGAGTCGGACTCGCGCACTGAGGGTTCCATACTATAAAAGAAGTAAAACATTAAAGGAATCGACAGTTACTGAAATAATCGAGTGTGACAGACGGACGGAGAAAGTCTCACAACAAGGGTTCCATTTTTACCATTTTGGTATGGAACCCTAAAAAAAAATGGTTAAGTGCAAGTCAAGCTCGTGCACTGAGGTTTCCGTAGGTACTATCAAAACCAGTTCTCAGTTATAAGTACTATTAAAGTTAACTAAATACCTCTGCCCAACAAATAACAAGCTAAAAAATCATAAAGTGAATATATTATTATAATTAAATATTATGTGAACATATTATTATTATGAGGCGTCTTTTACCTTTATTAATAATATCGAGAAAAACAGGCAAAAAATCGAGTTTGTTTTTTTTTTTATTTAAATGTTACAGTAAATCTTATTATTAGCTTATTCTAAATTACTATACAAATCTTGCCCGCGTGGAATGGCGCCAAGAATACTGGCTGCATTTCCGCGTTGAACAGCTAGGCTGATAAGTACGTTGCGCAAAAAATTGTTTGTTGTATGAGACTTAGTATTTATTGTTATAGCGGCAACAGAAATACGTAATCTGTGGAAATTTTGAGTTTATAGCTATCACGGTTCCAGAGATACAGCCCTGGTGACAGACGGACGGACGGACGGACAGCGAAGTCTTAGTAATAGTTGGTAATAGGGTCCCTATTTTACCCTTTGGGTACGGAACCGTGAAAACACTTTTTTATTTTCCTAGAATATTTTGGTTTTGGTTCATGAGAAAACTTGCCGTAAGCAAAATCAGTGTGGCTCATCATTTTTCAGGTATTTCGTGTATTTTGGAGATGCCTTAGAAAATGGGGGAAAAATAATGTTTGAACTTTTTTATCGTAAACAATGAATAAATTGCAGCCCTGAAAAGGGCTTTGTCGATTGTCAAAATTCCAAGAATCTCTGATTGTACTTGTATAGAACACTCTTTTAAGTAACACATAAGGCACTTTTTTGTTATTGTTAGGTATTTGTGATTTAATATTTTTATAATCTTATATGCTATTTATTTTAATAAATTAAGAATTAAATAAAAATATTATAATAAATATTTTTTTTTTTGGATTTTTATTTTTTTTTATTTTTTTGGGTTTTTCGTTTTTCTTTTTTTTTTGGTCCTCTAAAACTGCTGAGACCCGCTGGTTTCCTGTTGGTTTTTCTTCACAGTTTTCTTCGGTAGCAGCACAGCGTTGATTGCAGGCAAAATCCCGCCCTGGGATATGGTGACACCATTGAGCATCCTGCTAAGTTCCTCGTCCTGTTTTATGGCGAAGACCAAATGCCGTGGAACCAGCCTAGATTTTTTGTTCTCCGCAGCGACTTCGGATTCCAAATCCAGGATTTCTGATGTCAAGTATTCCAGAACTGCTGTTAGACTGACGGCTGCTCCACTGCCGACTCTTGCTTGAGAATTTGTATCCTTGTAACGGGTAAGATTAGCCTAGCTTTGTCGGATTTCGTTTTGTTGCCGGATTTTTTGGTTTTAGAGGACATTTTTGATGTATTATGTTACCAGACGGCCCGCGGTTTGTTGACGGGTGTTTATGGTTTTTGTAGTCTCGCAAACGTAAGGTACCCGATCAAGTAGGAAAACTGAGACGAACCTATTCGAGGGAATATTACGGAAATGTATGCTGCATATCACTTTAGTTTTTTGTCCCTTCTTTTCCCTATTCAAAATTCAAAATTTCTTTATTTCACATAGGCCTCGTAAAACGTACAGGCTCTTGTAAAACGTCATTATGATATTTGTTGCGTATGGTGAAACTACAATAAATAGGAAAGATCTGATTGTTTTTCTGTTTCTTTGCATTGCGCTCCGAAACTACTTGACCGATTTGAAATATTCTTTCACTGTTGGGAAGCTACACATCCGGTGAACATAGGCTATACCTATTAAATTTTTAAAAAAGTTAGGGATCCGTACTATAACTCTAGGTGTGAAAAAATTATCAAAAAACTTTCTTACATCGTGGCTGCTAGTATCTACTAGGTATATATCCTAAGCGAAAAATCTTGATTCTTGGGTAATCCGTCGGCATTTCGCGCCATGTATTAGTTACTTGTACTTTTATACCTTTGACGACCTCCCTGGTGCAGGGGACGCGCGCTCGGATTTGTGTGGGAGATCGCGGGTTCGATTCCCGCCACGGGCCACTTTAGAATTTTATACCTAATTTCTAAATTGGCGCAGGTCTGGTCTGGTGAGGGAGGCTTCGGCCGTGGCTAGTTACCACCCTACCAGCAAAGACGTGCTGCCAAGCGTTTAAGCGTTCCGGTGGGATGCTGCGTAGAAACCGTTGGGGTGAGTTTACTTACCCCTTCCAATCTAATACGTTAAGGGGCTAAGAAGGCCGAATGACATTGACTATGGGCGACGGAGCAGTCGCGTTCCTGATTTAGTTCGGGGAAATATTACTTTACACTCTTGACATAAGTTATTACAATTTTTACGTCTTTTTTTTGTGTGTAAGAATTATTTAAAAAGCTTGTGCCGTTTTGCAGACAATTTTCAAAGTATACTTATGCTTTTTGGGATTTATTTTCTGAAAGATGGTTTTACTGAATTCAATTTCTTATCAACATAGATTGTTCATTAAATCCTTATTTTCCGTTACATATTTTTTCTTTACGTATTCGATGCAGTTATTTAAACAGTTTTACTTAACACATTCACTGCGGCTGCGCTACATTACAACTTACTTCCAGTGCTGTACAAGCCAGATACTTCCCGTATCAAGAATGCCTGATATGCGTTACGACGTCTATTTTCCCGTACGTAGTCCTGACTTCAAACCTCCACAGAGACATGGAAAGTCCACATCTGTTTTTTTTTGTTGTACCAATCAATAGGTTACATCCTTGTGTATACACAGCTGCAGTCGCACAGGGTTCTAAGTAATATCTTAAAAGTTACAGATATTTTTGGAAATGGTTGATTTTACGGGAAAATACTTGTCGTGGCGCATACAACAGTCATCTTGCTAGGGATGGGGTGTAATAAGTAAAATATTTTTCATCTCACCCGCTCGGAAAAGCGACTTTTAATGCCCGAAATGCGGGCGGGAAATGCTATTATATTCCCTAGGCTGTCAAAGCATTTTCATTTTTCCCAAGGGAGACAAAGTAGTATGAAAATCCATTTCCAAAGTCGAACTCGTATTACGTGTCATGCCAATGTCAAATGTCAAAGCTGAAGACTTCTTATTTTTTTAATAACACATACGGTCCGTAATGAAGTTCGACCTTAGAGTTCGTATAAATCGTTCGTAATTAATATTTCCATCGGTATTTCTAGATGTAGAACACGTTGGTATATTAAACTGTGAAAACTCATTTCTTGAAAACTTACTTCGGGGTGTGGACAACAGTTCAGACACCATTTCAAAATTTAGGGATGTTTCGAGCGCTGGTACTAGATTACTGACAGAAATGTTGTCCAGGGATAACGAATCAGGATCAGTCTTTTTATTCTTATTAATTATGTATTACTTCTTCTAATATACGATTTTCAATTCCTGTTGATGGACTTAAAAAAATTGAACTGGGTTTTTTGTACTAGATGGTTTAAGATTCGGTAAACTGGAACCAGTACTCTGCACAAAAATGTTTCTAGCCTCTTTACCTTCTGTCTTTACACCTTTCCCATAATAAGTTTTTTACGTAAACGTTTCATTGTTTATGTACAATCAACCTACTTAGGCGTGACGAATAAAACATTGCGTTCTGTAAAAACGTATTAACTGGGCACAGCACTACGACTAACTGAAGCTCCGCGCGCGCGCACGTTCAGTGCGGTACGGGGTTTAAGATACGGCCAAATAGTTCCCGTATCGCACTATTGTAAAATAATTACCTTACTGTGCGTTACGACAAAATAATTCCCGTACATTTTTATTCGTAAATTTCAATACACTTCAAGCAAGGACACCGGCAATATAGGCGTTTCTTTTTCACTTGTACGAATACTTGAAAAAATCACCCCCGCACGGAGTGCAAAACAAGGACAACTAGCTGCCGCACAGAGCAGAACTCAATTACAACCAAATACTTCCCGTAACGCAGTGAATGTGTTAAACATCATAATAAATAGCCAGTTTGCCACCTCTTCAAGCCTTAACATCTTCGGCTGCATCATCACTTACCATCAGGTGAGATCGCAGTCTTACTAACATGTATAGTGTAAAAAAAAATATACCTCAGTGCGCCCGGTAAGTTCTATTACGTATAATAATAATAATACTTGTGCGATGCGCACGCGCCGCGAACCGTTACAAACATCTGCCCCGCAGCTGCGCGCAGGGGTCACCAACACTCGGTGCCTGGATCAAATGTTACAATATATAAATAAATAAATAAAATAAAATAAGTAGTGGACAACATCACATACATTGCTGCGATCCCTTAGTAAGTAGCTTATGCACTTGTGTTATGGAAATCAGAAACAACGAAGGTACCACAACACCCAGACCCGAGACAATGTAGAAAACTTATTTTTCTACACTGCCCCGACCGGGGATCGAACCCGGAACCTCAGAGATGGCGGCGCCTAGAAAACCGGCACGCTAACCACTCAACCACGGAGGTCGTCAAATCATATCAGTGATAAGTGTAGACTTCTTTGTTCTTATGGCAATGATTGCTACATTGATCATTTGACTTTCGAATTACGTTCCATTTCGATCCAGAACAAAGGTTAGAAAGAAAATCACGTTTGTAGTTGTATGGGAGTCCTCCCTTAAAAATTTGTTTTAATTATAATTGATAAAAAAATGAAAAATATTTATTTCGTCATCCAAGTTACAAAAAATTATAATATTGTGATTTAGGACCAACCCAATAAGTGGCTGGTTAAAAAAACTAGTATTTGTGGCTGCCTGCCACAAATACTAGTTTTTTTAACATCTCGATACACGGGCTAGTATTACCTAAAATTTTTTTCGACTTGAAAGAGGACCGAATGTTGAGAACACCTGCCACTATTGGGGTGCTGGGTGAAACATACCTATGTGTACCTATAATATGCCCGCATATTTTATAGAGACAATGACAATTACTTTATTAGAACCTATGGTAACTATGGTAGGACTCTTCTCGCGGAGCGCGTCCGGGTAGGTACCACCGCGGTGTCAGTTGTTCTACCGTGAAGCAGTCACGTTGTAATGTTACCTAAAAATATTCAATATACTTTGATAAACAACCACGATAAATATTTGAAATTTTCCAAATTGATGACTTGATGAAACCACAAATTAATAATACATTAACGGTCAGATTCCTTTCTAGAAACTATCTCATTGAATAATAATTGTTTATTAATTGCATTTCTTTGATATAAATATTGAACTATAACAGACTCCAATTCAGAGTGTTTCTACAAGTCTTCAAGTGCATTACCAAATAGGTTAAATAGCTAATAAGTACTTTGTTAAACCTCTCCTCTGTTTCAAATAAAGCTAAGTAAGTAAATATTTGTGTTTACTTCATAATCAGCTGCGACCCATTACAACGTGTTGCTGTGTGCAGGTGTGAAGCGCACTGTACACAGAAATGAAATGAAATGAAATTCTTTATTTCACATAGGCTTAGATATAAGCTCTCATGAAATGTCAAGACTCAATCTACCGCCAGGCTCGGAAAACATGTTTGCACCGAGAAGAACTGGCAAGAAACTCGGTACTTGCTCTTTTCAAAAAATGTCTCTATATACAATTTTTAGTACATAGTATGCAACAAAAAGGTTAGTCGACATCACAGGAGACCGAAGAGCTGGCAGCTACCTCGGACAAAGAATTAGCCTAGCTATTCAAAGAGGGAACGCTGCCAGTATCTTCGGAACCTTGCCTACAGGGACTTCCTTTAATAATATTTTTTAGTTTTTAAATTGTATATATTTAGTTTTATTCGTAGTTTTTAATTTAGATATAGTTTAATTTTATACTTAGTTTTAATTTTTAATTTGAGTTAATTTAACAAATTTGTTGAAGTATGCAACAATATTCTTAAGATATCTCGTGTGGAGATGGAAGCATATTACTTATATCACTATCGTTCCAAGAATCCTATCCTTGTTATTTAAAAATTCTTCAATGGTGTCGCCTGCGGGTAACGAGGTTCTGAGTTCGATTCCCGGGTTGGGCAAATAAGGTATTTTCATTAAAAAAAATCTTAACATCAGTATAGGTAGGTTTCCGCCCCCGTGTCTCGCAGAGCACGTTAAGCCGTCGCTCATGCGCCAGATCTCGTTACGATCTCTAGGCGTGTGAGGGAATAGAGACTGCACCCCTGACTTTTTAGTGTTCCATACCAAAATGGAAAAAATGGAACCCTTATTCTAAGACTTTATTCATCCGTCCGTCTGTCCTTCTGGCACACTCACCTGATGGTAAAGGATGACGCAGCAGCTGTTTTCGTATTCATTTAGAAGGGGTAAGTAAACTCACCCCTAACGGTTTCTACGCAGCATTGCGCCGGAACGTTAAATCGCTTGGCGATGCGTCTTTGCTGGTAGGGTGGTAACTAGCCAAAGCTGATGCCTCCCACCAGACCAGAGCTGAGCCAATTTATGAAGAAATTTTAAAATTCCAAAGTGGCCCGTGGCGGGAATCGAACCTGCGACCTCCCACTCGAATCCGAGCGCGCGCCACTGTGTCGAAAGTCTGTGTGTGAGGTCTGGTCTGAGGGACACTGTGAGGTCGTCGAGGGACACTGTGAAAAATTAAGCCCGCTGAAAACATTAGGAACCCTCACTGTATTAACATTTAGTACAGACCCCTAAATTCTCACCCTTCATAGAATGGGTCCTTCCGTTCGAAGAAGCTCATTCAAATAAATAATTGCACAACACTTAAAAAATACTGCAACCTATTACCAACCCTAATCTAAAGCACGATAAAGTGGGAATTCTATTGATAACTTGTGTTTGTGATAAGACATTTCAAAACTTTGTTAATTTGTAAGCAAAGTATATTATCTCAAGGGAAATATAACTTTATGTGAATGGTATATGGTTGAAATTAGAATGAATGGAATAACTATGGCGCGTGCAGGGGTGCGCGCGCGCCATTTCCGAACCCCATGGTTTTTTTTTGAAAATGGAATATTTCCAGCAGTTGACCGTTAACCGTTGATATAACAAGACGTGTGTATGTTTGACTCATTTTTAAATAAAATATTTTGTATTTATTTTGCTTCCCTATAAAGTAAGAAATAATAAAGTCCTAAGTAAGGATATTTCAACTTTAAATAGTAGGTACCTACAACCAAAAGTGTATCACTAACTCATGTACAATTTAGTGAAAATAATAATAAACAGTAAAGAAAACTCTATGAGGTAATATGTGAATGTAAAAAAAGGATGTTTTCAAGTGAATTTAAGTAAGTGTTTGGAATTACGAGTCAGTGTGCATAATAAGTATAGATACTTATTCAAAGTAGTAAACTAAAGTGACTAAAATGTCTAGAATTTAGTGTCTAACGCCTAAAAATCTAACTGGTTTATAAGAAATTATGTAGTTATAAAAGCCCTGAGTGAAACCAGTGGACCTTAACCGTTACGGTTAAAACGGACCCTAGCCGGAATCATGGTCTAACGAATAACCATAAGTCGGATTTTCTAGAAGCAAGCATGGAGTCACCGAAGATAGTTTACAAATATTACTCCAACCCGGCATTTTGCGCTCAAAGCGAAGTGGTTTTCGCCCAGAAATCATGTGTAACCAAAGTCGTATCGCCAGACCGAAGGATGACTCCCGTAGGAGGAAATTCTCCCAGGAAATTAGAATCAAATCGAATCATGAGGACGGATATATCAGACAATCCTCTAAGGATGCTAGCGAGGCGGGAACTGCCCGAAATACCACCAGAGTTGCCGCCAAAACCACAGAAGTACCAGTTCCACAGACAAGCTTCGTTAGTCTGCAAGCCATCTCGCTCCATCGTACGGTGCAGGACAAGGAGCGAAGATTTGGAGATGGCACAGTTCAGACAGAAACAGCAAGTCAAGTACGAGAGGAATGCAGAGAGCGATGATGCTCTGGAACACAACAGGTACAGCAGATCCAGATGTAACAATAGCGAGAGCGATGATCGAATCAAGCACATCTATGACATAGACCTTGATGATGGTGTGGATTACTCGCCGACAAAGAAGAGGATAATAGAAGCGGATGAGAGCGAGATAGAAGAGTACAATGTAGACGGGCCCGATGAAAATGAATTGAAGGAAATTCCAACTGAAATCGTGAAGACGGTTAATGGGAAAACACATAGGTAAGATCTTTTGGGTCTAATTAGGGTTCCATACCAATTTGGTAAAAATGGAACCCTTATGGTGAGACTTTCTCCGTCCGTCCGTCCGTCCGTGTGTCACACTCGATTATTTCAGTAACTATTCAAGCTATCGACTTGAAATTTAGAATAGTTATAGGTAATAGTGACGCGACGTCATAACAATCGTAAAAATTTGAAAATTGTTTTTATTTTTATTTAAAAAGGGGGGAAAACCGGGTCGAAAAATTTTCAAAATGAGATAATAATATTGAATGGGGTATCATATGAAAGAGCGTTACTTGTGTATTCTAAAACTAATTTTTATTTATTTTTATGCCTGATAGTTTTTGATTTATTAGGCAAACTGTCGAAAAAAATACCGTCCCCCCCCCCCTTATCTCCGAAGTTTACCAATCGAAAAATCTGAAATAATTATGATCAATAGAAAATAACGTATATTTTACAGGAAAAATAAAATCAACTCGCTGACTAATATACTTTTTTTAATAATAACAATAATCCGCCAAAAACAAAGTCTCATAAGTTCATGAACAAAAGTGATTCTTTCAATGTTTTACTTCTTTTATGGTATGGAACCCTCGGTGCGCGAGTCCGACTCGCACTTGGCCGATTTTTTTTTAATTCCATTGGACAGTAGTTTCTCTTTGCTGGCGGAGCTTATCTAGCCAAGGCTGGGTTCGGGTAACTATTAGTACACATTCTTGTGTTCTACGTAAGTACTTATCGGCTTCGTCTTAGTATCGTCTCAATTCATTTTAGGGCACGGGACTCCTTCCATAATAAATAATTCCAGTTTGGCTTTAGCCCACCACGCAGTCTCAATATGGATTAGTGGGCTGTGCACATCTTTAAGAACATTATGGCAAACTTTTACGCATGCAGGCCCTTGATTGTTTTTATAGTCAACGCGAGCAAACGAGCGGGCGGGTCACCTGATGGTAAGCGATCACCGCCGCCCATGGACAATTGCAGCACCAGAGGAACTGAAAGTTGTTTATCCGCCCCTTGAAAGGAGGTTCTCAATTCGTCGGAATCTTTTTTTTTATGTATGTTCACCGATTACTCGAGACCAAGTATACCCTTACTTTCCAGATGGTCCCATTTTTTTTAGGTCAGGATCTGATGATGGGATCCTGGAGAAGTCGAGGGAACTCTTCAAATTTTATATGGATACTTGAAACAATTTGGGTACTGTTTGAAAAAGTAATATTTTCCAGGTTTTCCTATGGTCATCAGGTCAGAATCTGATCATAGGATGTTGGTAAAATCGAGGGAACTCTTAAAATTTTGTTAATATACTTGAAGCGATTTGGGTATTTTTTTATAGTTACTAGTGCATTTGCTTGCAGATGCTGACTTAATGACTATGGTCATCAAGTCAGTTTCTGGTGATAGGATCTCGGAAAAATTAAGGGAACTCTTCAGATTTTATAGCACACTTCAAGCGATTTGGGCATTTTTTTCAATGCTCTGTGCCAGTGTGCATTTGTTGTTTTCCACTAAAAAGTAAAAAATAAAATGGAAAATTCTTTAAAAAAAAACCGACTTCAAATGCCACTACAAAGAGTGAAATAATTTTTCAATGTAGGTACACCAATTCAAAGTCGGGCAATTCGTACAATCATCTAGTCCTTCGTATTAATCACCCGACTTCGAATTGGTGTACCTACATTCAGTGGTCGAATTGAACTTTTTCACGAACCGGAACGCTATACCTTCATTGCTTCTATGATATTTTTGGACTTTTTTACGAACCAGAACGCTATCCCTTCACAGTACTCCTATAATTTTTTTTTAATATTAGGTCTGTTAAAGTTATGTGGAGAAAGGATTTTTTATTAATTGGAAGAGGCACAATTTTGCAATAAAAATGTACGATCATTAACCAAACAAAAAACCAGTGTTCGGAACGCTCTGAGAATAATTTTCACGAAACGGAACGCTGATTTCACGAACCGGAACGCCGTTCCGGTGCGTTCCGGTCCAATTCGAGCACTGCCTACATTGAAAAATTATGGGGGAACACTGTTGCTGGTTGCTGATTCCATAGTTTGCACGTGCGTGAAAAGAAACTAAAGTTAGAGATGCGTACTAAAGAATATCCTGGGACGCACTGCACCTGACATGGGCAAGCGTATCACTTAACGTCAGATGAACGTCTTGCCCATCATTGTCTCATCATTCTTTGATAAAAACAAAAACCCTTAAAACCATATCTCACCCAGGTACGCAATAGTTCCATCAGACGATGAAGACTCCAGGAGGAAAATCACTTTCACGTCCCCCCAGATGTCCAAGAAGAACCTCATCGCGACCCAGAAGCTGCACGAGCTCCTATCAACTCCTAGGAAGCTCAAGAGTTACGCCAGCCAACCCTCCGTGAGGATCACCCCCCACAAGATGGACAGTCCACGATACCCAGGCACCCCTATGAAGATAATATCCAGTACTCCCACACAGGTAGGGTAATTTTCCCACATAAGTAGGGTAATATTCCTACACAGGTGGAGTAATGTTCCTACAAATGTAGGGTAATTTTCCCACATAGGTAGGGTAATTTTTCGAAGCAGGGTACTTTTATTCTAATTAATTGTAATTTTTGTTTTCCCACATATTATGTGGAGTAATTTTTCTACACTGTTGGAGTAGTTTTCTTGCTCGGGTAGGGTAATTTTCCTACAAAATTTGAGGAATTTCCATTTTCCCTACATAATATGCAGTATTTTCTCTTATGTGTGTACACAGACACAGTTAGGGTATCTACTTATATAGCCTATATGTCCACACAGACACAGTTAGGGTATATACTTTCCTAACACAGGTAGGGTAATTTTCCCACACAGGGAAGGTAATTTTCCCACAAACGATTACGTACACTTATTTATCGAATTCGTAAATTTCATTGGCTTTTTGTGCCCATAAAATGGAAATTGTTAGGTTAAATTTCTTACTAGACTTGAATTTGTTTTAGCGTATGCTTCACTTCCGCAGGTCACCCCTTCCAAATCGTGTGCAAACTTAACCCTTACTCGGAACAATACCACCTCACCAATATCTCCGAAAGCTCAGAAGAACCTGAACTACGGTCTACCGGACTACGACAGACCGGACGTGTTCGTCACCAGTTTCAGAGATAGGAGAGAACGGAGTTTTGACACGGAGAGAAGGGAGAACAGCAGAGAGAAGAGTGAAAGGAGAGCCGAGCAAAGAAGAGATAAGAATACAGCTGTTATCATTCCGAGGTAAATAAACTAAGTCCAAGTGGTCTTGTGATGCGTGGCTTCCGTATTTATTTTCATTCAGTTAGGACTTAGGCCAGGGTTACTCAAAGTGGGGTTCGCGAACTCCTATGGGTTAGACGTACGACTTTAGGGGGTTTGTCACAAGATTTACGTAATAATGGCTGGGTGGCTGACAGACACCTGCGGTAGTAACTATGCTAAGTTTTTGGTGCCGAACACTAATAATGCCATCGCCTAAAGAACTCTTCATCTTTTCATTGCGCTAACGTTAAATTTCTCGTTCAGGGTAGCAGCTCAATCACCGTCAGTGTACTCCGAAGACACTTACAAATCGTTCTCCAGCGTCACACCGAACGCCACGGCCGCCTCGCTCACCGTGGCCGCGCTGATGTTGACGCTCTGTGGCGGACTCACGACCGGCCTGAGCTTCTACATGATGTACACTGTGAGTACACTGAAGACGCGCACGAGTCTCTCTCCAGCGTCACACCGAACGCCACGGCCGCCTCGCTCACCGTGGCCGCGCTGATGTTGACGCTCTGTGGCGGACTCACGACCGGCCTGAGCTTCTACATGATGTACACTGTGAGTACACTGAAGACGCGCACGAGTCTCTCTCCAGCGTCACACCGAACGCCACGGCCGCCTCGCTCACCGTGGCCGCGCTGATGTTGACGCTCTGTGGCGGACTCACGACCGGCCTGAGCTTCTACATGATGTACACTGTGAGTACACTGAAGACGCGCACGAGTCTCTCTCCAGCGTCACACCGAACGCCACGGCCGCCTCGCTCACCGTGGCCGCGCTGATGTTGACGCTCTGTGGCGGACTCACGACCGGCCTGAGCTTCTACATGATGTACACTGTGAGTACACTGAAGACGCGCACGAGTCTCTCTCCAGCGTCACACCGAACGCCACGGCCGCCTCGCTCACCGTGGCCGCGCTGATGTTGACGCTCTGTGGCGGACTCACGACCGGCCTGAGCTTCTACATGATGTACACTGTGAGTACACTGAAGACGCGCACGAGTCTCTCTCCAGCGTCACACCGAACGCCACGGCCGCCTCGCTCACCGTGGCCGCGCTGATGTTGACGCTCTGTGGCGGACTCACGACCGGCCTGAGCTTCTACATGATGTACACTGTGAGTACACTGAAGACGCGCACGAGTCTCTCTCCAGCGTCACACCGAACGCCACGGCCGCCTCGCTCACCGTGGCCGCGCTGATGTTGACGCTCTGTGGCGGACTCACGACCGGCCTGAGCTTCTACATGATGTACACTGTGAGTACACTGAAGACGCGCACGAGTCTCTCTCCAGCGTCACACCGAACGCCACGGCCGCCTCGCTCACCGTGGCCGCGCTGATGTTGACGCTCTGTGGCGGACTCACGACCGGCCTGAGCTTCTACATGATGTACACTGTGAGTACACTGAAGACGCGCACGAGTCTCTCTCCAGCGTCACACCGAACGCCACGGCCGCCTCGCTCACCGTGGCCGCGCTGATGTTGACGCTCTGTGGCGGACTCACGACCGGCCTGAGCTTCTACATGATGTACACTGTGAGTACACTGAAGACGCGCACGAGTCTCTCTCCAGCGTCACACCGAACGCCACGGCCGCCTCGCTCACCGTGGCCGCGCTGATGTTGACGCTCTGTGGCGGACTCACGACCGGCCTGAGCTTCTACATGATGTACACTGTGAGTACACTGAAGACGCGCACGAGTCTCTCTCCAGCGTCACACCGAACGCCACGGCCGCCTCGCTCACCGTGGCCGCGCTGATGTTGACGCTCTGTGGCGGACTCACGACCGGCCTGAGCTTCTACATGATGTACACTGTGAGTACACTGAAGACGCGCACGAGTCTCTCTCCAGCGTCACACCGAACGCCACGGCCGCCTCGCTCACCGTGGCCGCGCTGATGTTGACGCTCTGTGGCGGACTATTTAACTAATCTATACATTGTGTTTCCTTTCAGATGGGGCGCCGATATTACCTGGATTTTGGTGTTCTGTCTGGCTTCACGTGTTTCCTGCTTGGCCTTCTTGGATTCCGGTCTAGAAGAAACCAGCTTTTGCCCAATAGGAACTACATATCAGGTTAGTTCTTAAATAATTATAGTGTCATAAACTTTTCTGACCCGGTGGCCAAAACTGGAACTAACTTCATGGTTGGCTTTGTAGCACTATGCGGTATGCCTACATCAAAAACAAAAAAAAAATCTTATCAACCGACTTCAAAAAAAGAAAGAGGTTCTGTATTCGACCCGTATGTATGTATGTATGTGTGTGTGTATGTATGTATGTATGTTTGTCCGCGATTATTTCACGTTTGGCTGAACCGATTTTGATGCGGTTTTCAGGAAAGTATTTGTTACATTCTGGAGAAGGTTTTAGTATATTAACCGACTTAAAAAAATAAGAGGTTCTTAGTTTGATCGACATATTTATATCGACACATTAGTGTTGAGATTGTGTAATGATAATTTAACTGTACGCGCAAAACTCAATTTGCTTACAATATTATGTTTAATATACCATTAGCCTGTAAGTTTCATTTAAGTGAATTGTAAAATTCTTTTTGGAACAAATAAAAATCTTAAACCACATATTTGTATTTAAGTTTGTTCGCGATTATCTCGAGTTCGGCAAAACGGATTTAGATGATTCTTTTTTTGTTAGATAGGCCATACATCACAGGTAGACTCGTTTTAATTTCGTCGAGATTGAATGAATATCTTCGGAGATGGAGAGCGGAACTCCTCAACGGAAAATAGTAAATCGCTTGCGATCGGTACGAGTATAATAGTGTACAGTGTAGATTTTATCGGACTTCAAAAGAGAAGGAGATTCTCAAGTTGACTGAAATGTAGTAGTAGTAAGCTTCGCTGGCACCGACTTCAAAATAGATGAGTGGGTAGTAGCGGTTATAATAATTATATTAATTTATTTTTCGCTTTTGAGTGCCTATTTGTGGTTTTGAAGTCGGTTCAATTTTTTTTTACATACACAACTTGCAACATTGAGGTAGGTGGTATAAAATGTAGCCCGCATGGAATAACATTTCAGTTTTATTGCCTAAGTACTACTATTTATTACATTTTCTGTAGCTGTGGTCAGAAGTTATTAAATAATACCATTTTTGCTGTTTAAACTATAGTTACGAGAATTTATTACAAGTTCCCATTTAGGGAAGCTTTACATAGAAATACATATTTTAAGTCTAAGTTAGTTCTTAAGTGACGATGCGCCCAAAGAAACAAATCAAATTCATAATTATTCCACATAGGCCTAACTTACAGGCACTTAATAAGTAGTAAGGCCACGATACAGCCACCCATAGAATTTTGACAGATGGTGCTACTGTTTGCTTGTACGAAAGAGGTTTGCGTAAATCGTTCGGATATCCACATCCTTAGGTTTCTTATCGGAGATGTTTACAGTTGCTTTTGTTTCAGGATACATCGTCCTCTCATCGTTCGCGCTGCTCAGCGCGTTCGGTCTGCTGCTGTTACTGGTGGTTCAACCGACCCCCGGCACCGCGCTCAACGATATAACGTCCGGCGCGGTCTGCAGCATCAGCGTACTGTCGCTGTGTCTCGCATCAGTGGGGATACTGGCCTCGTACTGCTGCGCGAGAGACCCTCCAGATAACAGGGTCGGCACTGCGAGGTGGTACTGAAGCTGGAGCAAAAACACGCGCTCGTAAACACCTACACCTACGCCTATGCGTGGCTAAGATATGGAGTAATACTTTGGGGTAATAGCACATTGGTTTCGTTTAGCTGTGCTAGATACCCGCCTGATAATAAAGTCGGCACTGCAAGGACGTACGGTTTTCTAGACCATATTTTGTAACAAGAAACTTAGTATACAGTACTCAACGATATAACATCCGGCGCCATTTGCAGCATCAGTGTACTGTCGCTGTGTCTCGCATCAGTGGGGATACTGGCCTCGTACTGCTGCGCGAGAGACCCCCCAGACAACAGAGTCGGCACTGCGAGGTGGTACTGAAGCTGGAGAAAACACGCGCTCGAAAACACCTACACCTACGCCTATGCGTGGCTAAGATATGGAGTAATACTTTGGGGTAATAGCACATTGGTTTCGTTTAGCTGTGCTAGATACCCGCCTGATAATAAAGTCGGCACTGCAAGGACGTACGGTTTTCTAGACCATATTTTGTAACAAGAAACTTAGTATACAGTACTCAACGATATAACATCCGGCGCCATTTGCAGCATCAGTGTACTGTCGCTGTGTCTCGCATCAGTGGGGATACTGGCCTCGTACTGCTGCGCGAGAGACCCCCCAGATAACAGGGTCGGCACTGCGAGGTGGTACTGAAGCTGGAGAAAACACGCGCTCGAAAACACCTACACCTACGCCTATGCGTGGCTAAGATATGGAGTAATACTTTGGGGTAATAGCACATTGGTTTCGTTTAGCTGTGCTAGATAGATAATAAAGTCGACACTGCATGTAACTGTACTGAAGCTAAAGAAAATACGCGCTTACTAACTACGTGTAACAAGAAACTTGGTATACAGTACTCAACGATATAACATCCGGCGCGATTTGCAGCATCAGCGTACTGTCGCTGTGTCTCGCATCAGTGGGGATACTGGCCTCGTACTGCTGCGCGAGAGACCCCCCAGATAACAGGGTCGGCACTGCCAGTGGTACTCCTAAACAATGCTACGCCTACGCCTATGCGTGGCTAAAATACGGAGTAATACTTTGGGGAAATAGCACAAATACTGAAGACGTCTTATTTATACTGCCAAAAAATTATATCTAGGTACGCATCATCGTAAACCATAAAATTGTATACAAAGTCGTACCTTTATATCTCTTAGTTTATATAATTTTAACTAAATTTTAATTTATTAAAAGATATGCTGTAATTAATCGTGTGACAATTACGAATGTAATATAAATTTAATGTTATAATAATATTAAGTGATAAATTTGTACGAAATTGATTTTGGTACCTATTAAATTATAAGTATTATAAAAAAATATTGAACTTATTTTCATTCCATAACTCATTCCGGGAACCCGTGATTTCGGCATCCATTCATACAGATACCTTATATAAAGTCTGTGCATGGCATGGACGTACCTACTATTATACCTAGTATGGTGCATGCATGCATGATCAGTAAGTATACTCAAACGCACAGCACAGATAAATTATTCATGTTAGGTTATAATTAGGTTTGTCAAGCGCACCATAATATTATTAAAAGAAAGTAGATTACCTAAACCTTTGGGAGTGATTGTGAATTGCTCTGAATTTACATATTTGTTCAATATAATATCATTTAATCAATTGTTTAAATTTAAAGCAAGCCAAGCCAAGCCACCTTTAAATACCTAATAATTTTGTAAAGTGGACACTTTAAATGTTAAACGCGTGAAGAAATTTACAATCCTTTTGGCCACAAGCCTATCATTAGCTCACAAATTGCGAAAAAAACAAAAAAAAAATATTAATAGGCTCAACTTTAAGACCTGACCCGTAACGCATTTTCGATTTTCACAAAAGTTTTTTTATAATACACTTCACAATGTCACTAGCTTTCGTAAGTATCTCAAATTAACGAGAAATAATAAGAAAAAATATTATTATAAATCACATTGTGTTAGGTTATTTCAGACAACATTTTACGTATTTTTTGCCAGTTTGCTAATATTTTTATAAAAGATTAGTATTAATACACTCCACACTGTCACTAACTTTCGTAAATCCATGGAATTAACAGTAATTATTAATTCCATGCGTAAATCACTGCACTGCACTTATGGTCCAGGAGCGAGCGAAGCGAGCTCGGGACTTGAGGGCACCCCGACTCGGATAATTTAGACGAAGAGGATGGCGGGGCCTGCAAGAGGATTAAAGATATAAGAAATTAGAAGAGGTGAAGATTTTTAATTTCAAAAAATTATTTCTCGAAAAGTATTAGCGGCCAGGGTAATAATGTTCTGTGAGTATTAGGCCTCGTACGATTTGGCTTGGGGGGTAGATATATATCGAAAAGACTCGAATCTTAAGCCTCATTGAGACACTGACAGCCAGATAATTTCACATGACAGCTAGATGTCAATCGTGTAATCAAATGTCAAACATATGTCAATATTGTCAATTGTCAATTTAATTGTTTTTCGAGTGGATTTTGTTGATTCGGTCGTGTTTTGTTTTCTCCATTGTTATTTGTTATTTTGTCGTTTGTGACATTGTATGATTGTATTTTGATAACTTAAAATCGAACACAAATGACTGAATACCATTTTGCAATTCAAAGATTTTAAAACACAATGTGTTCCTAATGAACCCACCGTAAATTTCCGTGTGACAAAAAAATGCATTTTACAGCATAATTAATTAGAGATAGGTAAGTCTTTGTTTCTAAATTTATTACAAATTCTATCAAGCCATAAGTTTGTATAGACAGCTTGAGTTATATCGTGTTATTAATGCAAATTATGGACTTGTTTTGAATTCATTTTTTTTTCTCGTGTGTGCGTAATGTCTATAAACAAGAAAGTTAGTATTCCATTGTTTTAAAAAAGGTTTGATAAGATTTGAAACATACGACAGCGACGACATTTATAAATCTATGATTTGAAAATATTCTAGTTTTGAATTATTTAACAAAATATCAAAAGTACTTATCTTATTAGCAATTTGTTTAGCTTGGTTTAATAATACCCTAGATTCAACAAGTTTCTATATGATACATTCTTTTTTTTTATATCAAGACACATCACAATCTAGCCCCAAAGTAAGCAATAGCTTGTGTTTTGGGTACTAGATAACTGATAAATATACATATCTGGATGACCGAGCTTCGCTCGGTAGTATTAACTACCTACTAGGTATACTAACTCGGTAGTATTTTTTTTGGTAAATTTGACATTTTCTAAAAATGAATCCTAGCTAGATCGATTTATCGCCTCCAAAACCCCCTAACTACTATACTAAATTTCATGAAAATCGTTCGAGCCGTTTCTGAGATTCAGATTATATAGAAATACTAGCTGATGCCCGCGACTTCGTCCACGTGGGATAAAAACTATTCTATCTTTTAAGTTGGACCAAATGACAGATATTCACGAAGTTTGAACTAAATCGGTTCAGTAGTTTAGGAGTCCATTGAGGACAAACATTGTGACACGAGATTTATATATATTAAGATAAGATTTGCTCGCCACAAGAATTGCTCGTTTAAAGGTATAGGATAAAAATAATATATTGCAAAACACCCAGACACCGGAAAACATTCATGCTTATCACACAAACATCTACCAGCAGTGGGAATCCAACATTTAGGTGCTTGATTGTACAGCGGCTGTGTTCAATTCTATCTTGGGGAATATGCTCAATTAAACACGATAGACTCCAATAAGAACTCATTTTAATTTAAGTTGAACAACTTCAGAGATCAACACACAATAAGTCAAACATACAAGTTTACAGGTGAAGTAAAACGACTGATGTGCAACGCGTTTAGGACGTAACTAATGTGACTCTCATAGGGCTTGTCCTTATAATGCAACGAGCACGCCATTCACGCTGTTCGTACATATGTGTTACATAAGCTACGTGAGTTACCAATGTGAGGGATGCCCCTACAAACCCACAACCTCCAGATGGCAGGTTCGCTAACGCTACACCGTTTGGTCGATCTGTATTTTTAAGATTTCACGGTGTTATCTCATTATTCCCTTAAATAAGTACATTAACTAATGTTTTGTTTAGTCATTAGTTACTTTGAAGTTAAACAATAAATCAACTAATTTGCAGGGTGAAAAATGGCGGACTATCAGATAAGAGAAGCTGCGGAATCGTTGCTGAGCAGTGTGACCATACCGCCTGGTTACAGGAATTTGTGTGAGTATTGCCAGATTTTTGACACTTTAGGGTTCCTTACCTCAACAAAAATAGGGCCCTTATAAGATCACTTTGTTTTTTCTCTGTCTGTCACAACCCTTTATTTCAGTGACTGTTAAAGTTATTAACCCAAAATTTGGAATGGTTATAGGTATTAGAGGGCGTTACTTGTGTATTCTAAACCCGATTTGTATTAATTTTTATACCTGAATAGTTTTTGATTTGTTCTGCAAAAGGACAATGACTATGGATGTATGGATTCCCGTTTCAAGCTGAATCAAACCCAATCTAATTTTATAGACTACAGTCTCAACACATTAACTCCTACAATTATTACTTTTTTAATTAATATCCGGATTCTAAAGTTATAAGCAAACAAACAAGTTGTACTTCTTAGTAAAATCAGTATGACTCAAAATGTGCATGGAACAT
This sequence comes from Coenonympha glycerion, assembly GCA_963855885.1. Taxonomy (NCBI): domain Eukaryota; kingdom Metazoa; phylum Arthropoda; class Insecta; order Lepidoptera; family Nymphalidae; genus Coenonympha; species Coenonympha glycerion. The sequence continues at coordinate 6,984,497 of OY979653.1, forward strand.
AAAGTAACTTTTTGTATGCAAAATTTAATTCCGGATATGAAAAACGAATTCTTAGTGCCAATGGTTGTTACAATACACTATTTTCCTAGACTATTTTGGTTTTGGTTCACGAGAAAACTTGATACCGCCTTCGGTCATACTCCTTTATCTCCAAAGTTACTACTACTGTTAATGATTGTGTTGAGAAAATCCGAAATAATTATGATCAATAGAGATTACTGTTTATTTTACAAAAAAAAAAAAACTTAACTATAGTATATCTACTTTATTGATATTAACAATAAACCAAAATACAATTCTTTTACTGTTTACTTTTTTGTAGTTTGATTCGCACGTGGCCTGTTTTTCAAGCAATTTCAAAAAAGGATAAGGTTCTCTTTGACAGAATTTTTGACTTGGTGAATTGATGATTATTTTTTTTATTGTAAAGAATGTACTCCAAGGGTAGTTTGATGAGAGTTGTCTTTTTTTTATTAAATTTTTGTTTATTGTCTCATTCCAGCACACTCTCAGGCCGTGAACCTTGTGGCGGAGGACTTTGTGGCGGGTCACAGGCCACAAGGCAGGATGTCGTCGGTGCGTCGCTTCTTCTGTCTGTTCGTCACGTTTGATATACTCTTCACGAGTCTAATGTGGCTCATATGTGTTATGGTACGTTGAATTTTATGTTTTCTGAGCAGATTGCATCAGTAAATATATTATTTAGACATCACAGTATGTATTTGATATCACTGTGTTATTTCTCTTAACAAGAGTTCCATGATTTAAAATTTTTAACCTACTTCCAAAAAAGGAGGAGGTTCTCAATTCGTTAATGAATAAAATTAATACAAAATTTTGAAAAGTAATAAAGTTGTTAGTTTTGATGGTATTTTTTGTGTATAGGAAACGCTGGACAAATTCACAAAATGTTGTTTTTATATTATTCGCGCGGTCGGTTACGGCGTCAGTATTCTCAAAGGACATCAAACAACACCTACTGTCCACTTGTACTTGTAATGACAAATTCTAAGCGAATGGACTATACAAGGTGTGGGATCATTCGCATAGTGTGCCCGCGGCTAACCTTTTAACTTGATATTTTATTTTATTTTCAATATAAAAAATATTATTTAATTTAGAATAATAAAATTTAGCAACCCTAACTGTGACATCGACAAACTTCATAATATCATTTTCATTATTCCCAGTTCATTGATATTGCACCAGCTGTTTTTAGAGATGTCACTTAAAATTTATGGTACATTTTTGAACTGTCTATAGTTCCCTCAGGATATGAGCTGCACTTCTTGTGATATTTTTTCATGCATCTATACATCGTTCCCTACTTAAGGCTTTCAGCTTATTAGGGTTATTAATCGATAGTACCCGTAAATAAATATTGCACATCGGCCTTTGAAAAGAGACAATCGGTTAATTTCGGCTTCGTAGCGCGTTATCTCTGTCGCACACTACCTATATGACTGACAAAACGTCACCGTCATAGATACAGTCCGACAAGGCTCTCTTAGCACTTGAATGAGGGCGATGTTATAGAACAAAGGCATCCAGAAAATAAAATCTCCACAATTTTACTTCAATTTTAGTATAAATAAGTTGATAGTAAGCAAAAACAACACAACATACAATAGCGATATACTGACAGAGCGGACTATAAACAGTATCATAAGATACCGGTGTTAGTACAGATTTTGGCCACGCGCCAAGATAGCCTTGTCGCACTGTACCGGACTGTTTGTATTCCGTGCGACAGAGATAACGCTCTACGAAGCAGACGAAGCCGAAATTAGCCGATTGTCTCTTTCCAAAGATCGATGTGCAATATTTATTAACGGGTACTGTACAATTACTTTATTAGTGCTATTAAATGATAACTTTATTTAAAATAACAACTTAAAAATTAAAATAATTAAAATGAAGAATTATTAAAATACTACAAATTTAAATAAAAAGGGCACAAGCCCTAGGAAGGGTGCCCATTATGCAGGCAGCATTCCCGCGCTGAATAGCGATTGAAATTCGTTGCGCGAGAAAGCTGCCTGCTCGAGGGTCGCCTGTTGCCTCCCTAAGGCGATTACTAACTTGTTTATGGAGCCCACGGGCACCCTTGCCCCACGGACCTAGTGTCTCGACGCCAAACGGGACAAATTCGTAATTGGCGTCGAGACAACTATATTTGTTTAATTTTTGGCGCTAGTACAATTTGTATATTGTTGAATCCTATACCTTTAAACGAGCAATTCTTGTATATATATATATATTTCTATATAATCCGAATCTCGGAAACGGCTCGAACGATTTTCATGAAATTCAGTATGCAGGGGGTTTTGGGGGCGATAAATCGATCTAGCTAGGATTCATTTTTAGATAATGTCGAATTTACCAAAAAAAATAATGACCAATGCTGTCATCTATTGGTGGGTAGATATACTACCGAGCAAAGCTCGGTCACCCAGATATTAATAATTAAACATTATATTGTTGTTCACAGATGAGAGGCGAGACGTTAATACAAATCATGAACAGGGAAATTATACATTACAATATAAAAGTGTCACTGTTCGACATAGTGATAGTAGCCATACTTAGGTTCCTTATGCTGATATTATTCTACGCAATTCTATATATTAATAATTGGAGCGTTATAGCTGTGAGTACCAATTATCTTATTATTATCCTATACCTTTAAACGAGCAATTCTTGTATATATGTATATTTCTATATAATCTGGATCTCGGAAACGGCTGGAATAATTTTCATGAAATTTAGTATACAGGGGGTTTTGGGGGCGATAAATCGATCTAGCTAGGATTCATTTTTATTAAATGTCGAATTTACCAAAAAAATAAAATTATGACTACTGCTGCCATCTATTGGCCACCGAGCGAAGCTCGGTCACCCAGATATTCTATATCTATACTAATATTATAAAGAGGTAGCGTAACGATGTTTGTGAGTTTGTGACGTTGTAAGGGGTAATCTCTGGATCTACTGAACCGATTTTCAAAATTCTTTCACCAATAGAAAGCTACGTTATTGTGGAGTGTCATAGGCTATAATAAATTCCAAAATTAATCACGCATCTTTACTTAAACTTGAATAATGTAATCCAAGTCGTAAAAAAAATTGCTTTCATCGCGTACGTTGCGGAAACTATTGAGGATAGTACAAAACAATGTTCTACAATATTAAAGAACGTATCAAAATCTGTAAAAAAGTCCGCGATAGCGTATGCCTATCTCCTACGGGTAATTCACAATAACGTCTTTAAGTGTTAAAATTGTGTTAAAAAATAAATAATTTTTGTGGAGCTTAGTTAGTCCATATGGTTTTAATTTTAATCTTTGTAAATATGTTTTTTAGAACGAAAATTTAATGTAGAACATTTGTGCCCTTTACTATAGTTTAAACAAATACCTTCAAAGATATTATCAAAATAAAAACCTTGCGCACCGCTCCGGCCTCCGCTGCGCCGCCGCGGGCCGTTTCGTGGCGATTGTTAGGTAAATATAGGCAGTATCTATTGCGTCGCGTTCAGGCGCTGTGGGGGAAGGGACTGTGGGTGTTACACGGGACAAACGGGCCGGGACAAAAATATTTCTAACGCGGAACGGAGTCCGCGGGCACTGCTAGTTATTATTATGGTAATTATAATTCAATATGAAGTGCTTAGTATCACAATGTAGTAATGAGTGAGTCATTGATTTCGATCATATTTTATACACATCACTTGTTTCCTTTCATTTAAAACTGTCAGCCCTGGAAACGTCAATTTACTCCAGTGAATTATTGATTACATTATAGTCTCGCTATGCCTCGCCTTCGGCTCGGGGGACTCTCGGATAAAATGTATTGTTTTATACACTACTAGCAAACCCGGCGAACTCCGTTTCGCCACCAGATGGCTTCGTTTTATGTAACTTTTTTATTTCTTTATTTTTTTTAATTTTTCCTGAATTTTCTTTGCTATAAACCTCACGGAGCCCGATCCCTTTCCAACGAATGCAAAACCGTGGAAATCGGTTCGTGCGTTCTGGAGTTATAGCGTCAGGAAGGAAAACCCGACTTATTTTTATATACTAGATTTATTTACCTCAAAAACTGTATGGGTCCAGAGGTTTTTAATAGGATCCCCCACAGCATAAAAAATGCACAAAACGTTAACAGTTTCAAACGAAAACTTAAAAGTTGGCTTGTCGAGGAGTCTTTCTATAGTTATAAAGAGTTTCTGTCAAGAAAGATTCTAGGATAAGCTAGTTACTTTTATATTTTTTAATTATGTATTAATGACTTGTAGATTTTTGATTATAAATTTTTTTTTATAATAATATATTGACATATTATAATGATATTGTTGTTATGACATAATTATCAATTATTATTATCTATATAAATGTATAACATTATAATTTCTGATGACGTATAATATTGAAATTTATGAATAAATGACTATGACTATGACTATGACTATGACTATTTATATATTACTAGTAGAAATGATTATTATAAAATCTTTTTTTTTGTTGCAGCTCTCAACTGGCAGTACTTGTGCCTTTTTAATAGGAAAAGTGTTTGTTTATGATGTAAGTACTCACTGCTATATTTGTATAGGCCTATGTGAAAAAAAAGAAAATTAAATCTTGTATTTTCATATTACGTTTTAATTAATACGTTATTAGCGACTAAATATCCATATTTATTACCTAAAAACGTCCTCAACTTTTTTTTGATTTGACTAACAAAAATACTAAAAAAATAAAACGTACGAGCCTAGGTACAGGTGTGCTGATTCTAACTTCTAACTGATAGTCTAACATTCTGAGACCAACATTGACCAATTTAATAAACTTTTTGGGGTGTAAAATCGTATCACCCAAAGCAATATTTCAACAACAAAATGCAAAGCATTTTTGAAAATACCTTCTCGCGTCGCGCCTCGTCAATGGACGATAGGCTTAAAGTTTCCTTTCTGTAGAAGTACGGAACCCACGCAAGTTCGACTCGCACTTGGCCGGTTTTATTGACATTTATTGTCTGTTTACCCCAATGACGAAATACGAAATAATAAAAGAGGACAGGAAATATGCGTAGTATGTTGCCAAAAATATCTCAAATATGGCGTCGCGCGTCGTACATTGCGGTACCGCTGACAGCTCATACCGCTGTCGGAGATCCTGGGTGAGAGACTGTTTCTGTTTACCCGCAGTGGCCGGACGCGACTCAGCCGGTGTACCAAGTGTTCCTCATCCTGACGTCGTTCACGCTGGCGTGGGGCGAGGCGTGGTTCCTGGACTTCCGGGTGCTCCCACAGGAGCTGCAGGCCAAGGAGATCCTGGGTGAGAGACTGTTTCTGTTTACCCGCAGTGGCCGGACGCGACTCAGCCGGTGTACCAAGTGTTCCTCATCCTGACGTCGTTCACGCTGGCGTGGGGCGAGGCGTGGTTCCTGGACTTCCGGGTGCTCCCACAGGAGCTGCAGGCCAAGGAGATCCTGGGTGAGAGACTGTTTCTGTTTACCCGCAGTGGCCGGACGCGACTCAGCCGGTGTACCAAGTGTTCCTCATCCTGACGTCGTTCACGCTGGCGTGGGGCGAGGCGTGGTTCCTGGACTTCCGGGTGCTCCCACAGGAGCTGCAGGCCAAGGAGATCCTGGGTGAGAGACTGTTTCTGTTTACCCGCAGTGGCCGGACGCGACTCAGCCGGTGTACCAAGTGTTCCTCATCCTGACGTCGTTCACGCTGGCGTGGGGCGAGGCGTGGTTCCTGGACTTCCGGGTGCTCCCACAGGAGCTGCAGGCCAAGGAGATCCTGGGTGAGAGACTGTTTCTGTTTACCCGCAGTGGCCGGACGCGACTCAGCCGGTGTACCAAGTGTTCCTCATCCTGACGTCGTTCACGCTGGCGTGGGGCGAGGCGTGGTTCCTGGACTTCCGGGTGCTCCCACAGGAGCTGCAGGCCAAGGAGATCCTGGGTGAGAGACTGTTTCTGTTTACCCGCAGTGGCCGGACGCGACTCAGCCGGTGTACCAAGTGTTCCTCATCCTGACGTCGTTCACGCTGGCGTGGGGCGAGGCGTGGTTCCTGGACTTCCGGGTGCTCCCACAGGAGCTGCAGGCCAAGGAGATCCTGGGTGAGAGACTGTTTCTGTTTACCCGCAGTGGCCGGACGCGACTCAGCCGGTGTACCAAGTGTTCCTCATCCTGACGTCGTTCACGCTGGCGTGGGGCGAGGCGTGGTTCCTGGACTTCCGGGTGCTCCCACAGGAGCTGCAGGCCAAGGAGATCCTGGGTGAGGGACTGTTTCTGTTTACCCGCAGTGGCCGGACGCGACTCAGCCGGTGTACCAAGTGTTCCTCATCCTGACGTCGTTCACGCTGGCGTGGGGCGAGGCGTGGTTCCTGGACTTCCGGGTGCTCCCACAGGAGCTGCAGGCCAAGGAGATCCTGGGTGAGAGACTGTTTCTGTTTACCCGCAGTGGCCGGACGCGACTCAGCCGGTGTACCAAGTGTTCCTCATCCTGACGTCGTTCACGCTGGCGTGGGGCGAGGCGTGGTTCCTGGACTTCCGGGTGCTCCCACAGGAGCTGCAGGCCAAGGAGATCCTGGGTGAGGGACTGTTTCTGTTTACCCGCAGTGGCCGGACGCGACTCAGCCGGTGTACCAAGTGTTCCTCATCCTGACGTCGTTCACGCTGGCGTGGGGCGAGGCGTGGTTCCTGGACTTCCGGGTGCTCCCACAGGAGCTGCAGGCCAAGGAGATCCTGGGTGAGAGACTGTTTCTGTTTACCCGCAGTGGCCGGACGCGACTCAGCCGGTGTACCAAGTGTTCCTCATCCTGACGTCGTTCACGCTGGCGTGGGGCGAGGCGTGGTTCCTGGACTTCCGGGTGCTCCCACAGGAGCTGCAGGCCAAGGAGATCCTGGGTGAGAGACTGTTTCTGTTTACCCGCAGTGGCCGGACGCGACTCAGCCGGTGTACCAAGTGTTCCTCATCCTGACGTCGTTCACGCTGGCGTGGGGCGAGGCGTGGTTCCTGGACTTCCGGGTGCTCCCACAGGAGCTGCAGGCCAAGGAGATCCTGGGTGAGGGACTGTTTCTGTTTACCCGCAGTGGCCGGACGCGACTCAGCCGGTGTACCAAGTGTTCCTCATCCTGACGTCGTTCACGCTGGCGTGGGGCGAGGCGTGGTTCCTGGACTTCCGGGTGCTCCCACAGGAGCTGCAGGCCAAGGAGATCCTGGGTGAGAGACTGTTTCTGTTTACCCGCAGTGGCCGGACGCGACTCAGCCGGTGTACCAAGTGTTCCTCATCCTGACGTCGTTCACGCTGGCGTGGGGCGAGGCGTGGTTCCTGGACTTCCGGGTGCTCCCACAGGAGCTGCAGGCCAAGGAGATCCTGGGTGAGGGACTGTTTCTGTTTACCCGCAGTGGCCGGACGCGACTCAGCCGGTGTACCAAGTGTTCCTCATCCTGACGTCGTTCACGCTGGCGTGGGGCGAGGCGTGGTTCCTGGACTTCCGGGTGCTCCCACAGGAGCTGCAGGCCAAGGAGATCCTGGGTGAGAGACTGTTTCTGTTTACCCGCAGTGGCCGGACGCGACTCAGCCGGTGTACCAAGTGTTCCTCATCCTGACGTCGTTCACGCTGGCGTGGGGCGAGGCGTGGTTCCTGGACTTCCGGGTGCTCCCACAGGAGCTGCAGGCCAAGGAGATCCTGGGTGAGAGACTGTTTCTGTTTACCCGCAGTGGCCGGACGCGACTCAGCCGGTGTACCAAGTGTTCCTCATCCTGACGTCGTTCACGCTGGCGTGGGGCGAGGCGTGGTTCCTGGACTTCCGGGTGCTCCCACAGGAGCTGCAGGCCAAGGAGATCCTGGGTGAGAGACTGTTTCTGTTTACCCGCAGTGGCCGGACGCGACTCAGCCGGTGTACCAAGTGTTCCTCATCCTGACGTCGTTCACGCTGGCGTGGGGCGAGGCGTGGTTCCTGGACTTCCGGGTGCTCCCACAGGAGCTGCAGGCCAAGGAGATCCTGGGTGAGAGACTGTTTCTGTTTACCCGCAGTGGCCGGACGCGACTCAGCCGGTGTACCAAGTGTTCCTCATCCTGACGTCGTTCACGCTGGCGTGGGGCGAGGCGTGGTTCCTGGACTTCCGGGTGCTCCCACAGGAGCTGCAGGCCAAGGAGATCCTGGGTGAGAGACTGTTTCTGTTTACCCGCAGTGGCCGGACGCGACTCAGCCGGTGTACCAAGTGTTCCTCATCCTGACGTCGTTCACGCTGGCGTGGGGCGAGGCGTGGTTCCTGGACTTCCGGGTGCTCCCACAGGAGCTGCAGGCCAAGGAGATCCTGGGTGAGAGACTGTTTCTGTTTACCCGCAGTGGCCGGACGCGACTCAGCCGGTGTACCAAGTGTTCCTCATCCTGACGTCGTTCACGCTGGCGTGGGGCGAGGCGTGGTTCCTGGACTTCCGGGTGCTCCCACAGGAGCTGCAGGCCAAGGAGATCCTGGGTGAGAGACTGTTTCTGTTTACCCGCAGTGGCCGGACGCGACTCAGCCGGTGTACCAAGTGTTCCTCATCCTGACGTCGTTCACGCTGGCGTGGGGCGAGGCGTGGTTCCTGGACTTCCGGGTGCTCCCACAGGAGCTGCAGGCCAAGGAGATCCTGGGTGAGAGACTGTTTCTGTTTACCCGCAGTGGCCGGACGCGACTCAGCCGGTGTACCAAGTGTTCCTCATCCTGACGTCGTTCACGCTGGCGTGGGGCGAGGCGTGGTTCCTGGACTTCCGGGTGCTCCCACAGGAGCTGCAGGCCAAGGAGATCCTGGGTGAGAGACTGTTTCTGTTTACCCGCAGTGGCCGGACGCGACTCAGCCGGTGTACCAAGTGTTCCTCATCCTGACGTCGTTCACGCTGGCGTGGGGCGAGGCGTGGTTCCTGGACTTCCGGGTGCTCCCACAGGAGCTGCAGGCCAAGGAGATCCTGGGTGAGAGACTGTTTCTGTTTACCCGCAGTGGCCGGACGCGACTCAGCCGGTGTACCAAGTGTTCCTCATCCTGACGTCGTTCACGCTGGCGTGGGGCGAGGCGTGGTTCCTGGACTTCCGGGTGCTCCCACAGGAGCTGCAGGCCAAGGAGATCCTGGGTGAGAGACTGTTTCTGTTTACCCGCAGTGGCCGGACGCGACTCAGCCGGTGTACCAAGTGTTCCTCATCCTGACGTCGTTCACGCTGGCGTGGGGCGAGGCGTGGTTCCTGGACTTCCGGGTGCTCCCACAGGAGCTGCAGGCCAAGGAGATCCTGGGTGAGAGACTGTTTCTGTTTACCCGCAGTGGCCGGACGCGACTCAGCCGGTGTACCAAGTGTTCCTCATCCTGACGTCGTTCACGCTGGCGTGGGGCGAGGCGTGGTTCCTGGACTTCCGGGTGCTCCCACAGGAGCTGCAGGCCAAGGAGATCCTGGGTGAGAGACTGTTTCTGTTTACCCGCAGTGGCCGGACGCGACTCAGCCGGTGTACCAAGTGTTCCTCATCCTGACGTCGTTCACGCTGGCGTGGGGCGAGGCGTGGTTCCTGGACTTCCGGGTGCTCCCACAGGAGCTGCAGGCCAAGGAGATCCTGGGTGAGAGACTGTTTCTGTTTACCCGCAGTGGCCGGACGCGACTCAGCCGGTGTACCAAGTGTTCCTCATCCTGACGTCGTTCACGCTGGCGTGGGGCGAGGCGTGGTTCCTGGACTTCCGGGTGCTCCCACAGGAGCTGCAGGCCAAGGAGATCCTGGGTGAGAGACTGTTTCTGTTTACCCGCAGTGGCCGGACGCGACTCAGCCGGTGTACCAAGTGTTCCTCATCCTGACGTCGTTCACGCTGGCGTGGGGCGAGGCGTGGTTCCTGGACTTCCGGGTGCTCCCACAGGAGCTGCAGGCCAAGGAGATCCTGGGTGAGAGACTGTTTCTGTTTACCCGCAGTGGCCGGACGCGACTCAGCCGGTGTACCAAGTGTTCCTCATCCTGACGTCGTTCACGCTGGCGTGGGGCGAGGCGTGGTTCCTGGACTTCCGGGTGCTCCCACAGGAGCTGCAGGCCAAGGAGATCCTGGGTGAGAGACTGTTTCTGTTTACCCGCAGTGGCCGGACGCGACTCAGCCGGTGTACCAAGTGTTCCTCATCCTGACGTCGTTCACGCTGGCGTGGGGCGAGGCGTGGTTCCTGGACTTCCGGGTGCTCCCACAGGAGCTGCAGGCCAAGGAGATCCTGGGTGAGAGACTGTTTCTGTTTACCCGCAGTGGCCGGACGCGACTCAGCCGGTGTACCAAGTGTTCCTCATCCTGACGTCGTTCACGCTGGCGTGGGGCGAGGCGTGGTTCCTGGACTTCCGGGTGCTCCCACAGGAGCTGCAGGCCAAGGAGATCCTGGGTGAGAGACTGTTTCTGTTTACCCGCAGTGGCCGGACGCGACTCAGCCGGTGTACCAAGTGTTCCTCATCCTGACGTCGTTCACGCTGGCGTGGGGCGAGGCGTGGTTCCTGGACTTCCGGGTGCTCCCACAGGAGCTGCAGGCCAAGGAGATCCTGGGTGAGAGACTGTTTCTGTTTACCCGCAGTGGCCGGACGCGACTCAGCCGGTGTACCAAGTGTTCCTCATCCTGACGTCGTTCACGCTGGCGTGGGGCGAGGCGTGGTTCCTGGACTTCCGGGTGCTCCCACAGGAGCTGCAGGCCAAGGAGATCCTGGGTGAGAGACTGTTTCTGTTTACCCGCAGTGGCCGGACGCGACTCAGCCGGTGTACCAAGTGTTCCTCATCCTGACGTCGTTCACGCTGGCGTGGGGCGAGGCGTGGTTCCTGGACTTCCGGGTGCTCCCACAGGAGCTGCAGGCCAAGGAGATCCTGGGTGAGAGACTGTTTCTGTTTACCCGCAGTGGCCGGACGCGACTCAGCCGGTGTACCAAGTGTTCCTCATCCTGACGTCGTTCACGCTGGCGTGGGGCGAGGCGTGGTTCCTGGACTTCCGGGTGCTCCCACAGGAGCTGCAGGCCAAGGAGATCCTGGGTGAGAGACTGTTCTGTCTGTCTGTCAGACCCTTTCTCACAAACGGCGGGTAGACAAGCATGGCAGTAGCAAAGGATCTTTATTACCCATTTCCCGTTGATGTCGTCAATACAGGGTGTCCACGGACCTGGAAGGTCAGGGAAAGTCAGGGAAAAGTCAGGGAAGCTATTGTGGGTCAGGGAAAGTCAGGGAAATGACTTCGCTACCTGGAAAAGTCAGGGAAAACCAGGACTTTTTGATGATTGATCTTTAAAATTAATATAAAAGTCTAAAAATGTATAGAATAAATAAAAATAATATCAGTCTAAATAAAAATAATATCTTATCAGTCATCAGTACTTATTATTTACATATTTATACTCCAACAGCTAATTATAGAGAGGAAAATGACAGTTCTTTTATCATAGATTAAGTAAAAAAAAGTATTTCTTTGTATTATTTTTACTTTATCTATGATATATTTAATTTATTAAACTTTCTCTTTTCCCAGTGATCGGTAAGTGAGGGAAGCCTTTATGCTCTAGTCTGTTTTAACCCAGACTATTGAAGCATTCTTTTGCAGGTCCCTTAATTCCCTAACTCATTTGGTTGTTTTTCTTTTAACTGCTGCTATTACATGTGCAATACTAACCTGGGCCGGCAGTCTCGACATTCATAACGACAAAATTCGGTTTGATAAGTAATCGTGCTTCGACTCTATGTATTGTAGGTAGGACAACAATATCCTATCGACCCGAATTTTGTCGTTATGAATGTCGAGAATGCATCGCTTAATTTGACTTAACCTAAACTTAACTATGGTGCTGCACCATAGTTTTAAGTTTAGGTTACCACAGTAGTAAGCACTGCAGGTTACTAACGTGCATAACTTAACTAACGTGAACTATATTATAAGTGTTGCTATGAGTGCCAAAAAGAGTACAGTGTTTAATGTTCAATGGTTGGACCCTATTATGCATCCTGATTTTACGGACTGGCTAGAAGAAGTAAAAAATGACCCGCTTAGCGCTTTTTGTAAAGTATGCCATAAAACGTTCAAACTTAGTAACATGGGAAAACAGGCCATCACTTCTCACAGCAAAGGACCTAAACATCGTCAAAATATGGAATTACGCAAGAAACAGCCCTCTATTTCATACTTCACAAAATCAGCTCCTGCAGTAGACAAAGATGTAGTTGTGGTGGAAAAACAATCGCCAGCGGCTATTGTAGGTGACAATGAAACAACAGCCACACGTGCCCCAACTGTTGAAGCTCATGACAATAAAACACATAAACAAGTTGTGATTCAAACCTACAATGAAAATGATGTAACATCGTCAGAAATCTTGTGGGCACTCCAAGTTATTTACAATAAACTATCGTTGAATTCATGTGACCGAATTTCTACCTCATTTAAAAGATTGTTTCCCGATAGCAAAATCGCCCAGAACTTTACCATGGGTAAAACAAAAGCGTCATATGTGATTAACCATGGCATTGCGCCATTCATTCAGATGACACTGAATAGCCTGCTTAGAGAATGCTTATATTACGTCATCTCATTTGACGAATCCCTAAATAAAGTGGCCCAAAAATGTCAGATGGACTTGTGCGTAAGATATTGGTGCGTTAATACTAACACAGTAGCCACAAGATATGTGACCTCTGTTTTTCTGGGACGGCAAACAGCCGATAATCTTGTAGACTCATTTCTGGAAGGATTGGCTGATTTAGATAGAAAAAGACTGCTACAAGTTTCGATGGATGGCCCCAATGTGAACATTAGTTTTCTGAAAAAATTGAAAAATGTTCTTTCTTCCGAGGAAACAAAAAGTCCCTTATTGGACATAGGTGTGTGTGGATTGCACACTGTCAATGGTGCTTTCAAAACAGGTCATCAAAAAGTAGATTGGAAGACTTTTGAAGTACTAAAAACTATGTACAATCTCTTTAAAGATAGTCCGGCACGACGAGCTTTATACACACAAATCACAGAAGGGACTCTATTTCCACAAAAATTCACTTCTATTAGATGGTTAGAAAATGGTCCTTGCATTGAAAGAGCTATCAAAATTTATGACAAGATCAACCAATTTGTCAATGATCGTACCGTCCCTGAAAACCATAATCAAAAAATCTTAAAAGACATTATGAAGAATCCCTTGGTAAAAGTCCACCTATCAACTGTAAAAAGTTTGACTAACGAATTCGAACCTTTTTTGCGCCGATTCCAAAGCGAGAAACCTATGGCTCCGTTTCTCTACACTGCCCTCCTAGAGTTACTTCACAATCTCATGGCGAAGATTGTAAAGCCATCCAAATTAGAAACGGCTTCGAGTCATAATATTATTAACGTTGATTTAGACAATAAAGAGAACCTGCTGCCGTTAGAAAAGACAGATATCGGATATGAAGCAAAGCGCCTGCTTAAAGATGCTAAATGCAGTCCGCAAGTCCAGCTAGCGTTTAAATCCGACTTTCAAAAACTAATTGTTCAAACGGTTGTGAAACTGTTGGATAAAAGTCCCATTAAGATTCGTTTTGTTCGTGGTTTGACGTGTTTCGATCCACGAGTTATTATGAATTACTCCGAAATAGCATCGAATCGCGTCGACATAGTACTTGAAACGTTACATGAACAAGACAAGATTCACGGAGAGGTGGCCGACAGAGCCAAAAAACAATACAAAAAAATGTTATCTGAAGCTCAGGGAACTTGGAGACAAAAGTTCGAAGACTTCAATGAGGATGCGGTTGGTTTGGACAAGTTTTACCATCTACTCATAGGTGGAGTTAAACAGTATGAAGACATATGGAAAGTCATGAAAATTTGTTTCATCATTTCTCACGGTAATGCAAGTGTTGAGAGCGGGTTTTCTATCAACAAATCACTGTTGGTAGAAAATTTGACAGAAGAGTCACTGATTGCACAAAGAACTGTTTATGATTACCTTAAAACCATTGATGGCCCTGAAAACCACATCACGACTAACAGCCTACTAGTGTCCGTCAGAAGTGCTAGGAAGAAGTATCACGCGTGTCTAGAAAAAAAGAAAGAAAATGAGTCTAAAGAACAGCAGAAACAAGCTGAAAAACGCAAAATCGAAAAGAAAATACGAGAAGTAGAGGAGAAAAAGAAGAAACTGGAACTACAAAGAGAAAAAGAAAATGTAGAGTTGCAAACTTTGAAAAACGCTCTGGAAGAGAAAAGAAGAAAAATTGATTAAATTATTGCACTTACATATAAGTTGAAGCTTCCTAATTCGGTTCCTAACATGTGTTATTGATCTCAATAAATGTCAAAGTTTTATATGGTGGTAATTCTTAACAAACGTAGTTAGCATCCCTCCAACCCAAAATTTATACATAGATGTGATGATGTTTAATACCTATTCTAGCCTAGTCCTGTAATAGGGTGTGTGGTGTTTGGTATCATGGTTTACAGTCTACGACAGGGTCAGCGATACCTTTTCAAGCGCAAATAGGCTCTGCCATGTAGATAGCAAAGATAATAAAAAAAACGGACGTAACGCTGGCCTTGTCGTAGGCTATACCCAGGTAATGGCTAGTGGTGGTATCGTTTAATTAAGGTAAGGTGGTGTTCGGTATAATTGTTTGTGGGTATGGTGTATGTATGGTACGGTATGGTTATGGTGTGGCAATCTACCTGTGTTGAAAATTGTCACCTTGATAGTTGGACACCTTGGGAAGCCAATAACATAAATCTCTGAGTGTTTGTGAAGACTTAATTTTTGTCTCTTACAATCATTCGCAAGAGAAACATTTTTACTTTGAAAAATTACAGCTAAAAAGGTCAGGGAAAATTTTAGAAATGGTCAGGGAAAGTCAGGGAAAAGTCAGGGAAATGTTTTGACGATTTAGAGTGGACACCCTGCAATAGTTTCCGCAGCGCATGCGACGTAAGACGTTTTATGGCATTTTTCTACACCCGGGGTTACATTACTAAAGTTTTAGTAAGGATTCCTCATCTTTTCTAGCAATAAATATAGCCTATGTTATTAAGGGTGAATGTAGCTTCCTAATGGTGAAAGAATTTTTGAAATCGACACAGTAGTTTTTGAGTTTACACTCACAAAATACAAATCTTTCCTCTTTATAATTATTAGTGTATAAAAGCTACAGGATATAAAAGGTACCTAATAGGACGTAAACTGTTTTCCATACCGCTTGTTTTAACATAACTCAATGAACTTTATGTCAATTGAATAACATACAAAATAAATAATTCTCGAGAATGCGCGAAGAGTCCCTGAGAGACGCAACGGACCTTTTTTGGCTCCTGTTTAGTTTGTATCTTATATAAATGGCATAAAGTGCATTATGCTATGTAATAAGTAAATTATTTTAAAATTAAAAAACACCACTGCCCTGTTGTAAAACGACTTTTCCCAATAAAATGTAGCCTATGTCACTCGGAAGGATTCTAACGATACCTCATATGTCCAAATCTATTCAGCCGTTCAGAAGTTATGGTGGAATAAAGAAACTCACATACATAGGTACATACATGATCGCTAAAAACATTACACTGCCTTTTGGGAAGTCGTATAAAAAAGGTTGCTTCTATTCCATTCCGCCGCAGTGTAAATTGACTTGAAATTTTGTCTAGAAATACCCAAGTGTTTTGTCTCATTTGTTTTCATTTTCAAGGTGTTATAAATAATTATTGTTATAGGACAGCCAGGGCCCAGTACGGCATCAGAGCGCACTCCCCTTCTAAGGGGCTCGAGGCCTCCGCGCGCGGCCTCCACGCACGGCGAGTCCACGGTCAACTGGTTCAGCCCCGTCGACACCCCCGAGGCCAGTCCCCGCCCCAGGAGGCCCGGGGAACAAGTCATACTGACGCAGGACCAGGTGAGGCCCGGACAGGGTAGTTCGTGTTATAGCGCAGCCCAGCACGGCGTCAGAGCGCACTCCTCTTCTAAAGGTCTCGAGGCCTCTACGTGTGGCGAGTCCACGGTCGACTGTTTTAGTTCGGTAGACACCCCCGAGGCTAGTCCCCGCCCCAGGAGGCCCGGGGAACAAGTCATACTGACGCAGGACCAGGTGAGGCCCGGACAGGGTAGTTCGTGTTATAGCACAGCCCAGCACGGCGTCAGAGCGCACTCCTCTTCTAAAGGTCTCGAGGCCTCTACGTGTGGCGAGTCCACGGTCGACTGTTTTAGTTCGGTAGACACCCCCGAGGCTAATCCCCGCCCCAGGAGGCCCGGGGAACAAGTCATACTGACGCAGGACCAGGTGAGGCCCGAACAGGGTAGTTCGTGATACAGGACAGCCCAGCACGGCGTCAGAGCGCCTCTTTTAAAGGTCTCGAGGCCTCTACGTGTGGCGAGTCCACGGTCAACTGTTTTAGTTCGGTAGACACCCCCAAGGCCAGTCCCCGCCCCAGGAGGCCCGGGGAACAAGTCATACTGACGCAGGACCAGGTGAGGCCCGGACAGGGTAGTTCGTGTTATAGCACAGCCCAGCACGGCGTCAGAGCGCACTCCTCTTCTAAAGGTCTCGAGGCCTCTACGTGTGGCGAGTCCACGGTCAACTGTTTTAGTTCGGTAGACACCCCCAAGGCCAGTCCCCGCCCCAGGAGGCCCGGGGAACAAGTCATACTGACGCAGGACCAGGTGAGGCCCGGACAGGGTAATTCGTGATATAGGACAGCCCAGCACGGCGTCAGAGCGCACTCCTCTTCTAAAGTTCTCGAGGCCTCTACGTGTGGCGAGTCCACGGTCAACTGTTTTAATTTGTTAGACACTCCCGAGGCCAGTCCCCGCCCCAGGAGGCCCGGGGAACAAGTCATACTGACGCTGGACCAGGTGAGGCCCGAACAGGGTAGTTCGTGATACAGGACAGCCCAGCACGGCGTCAGAACGCCTCTTTTAAAGATCTCGAGGCCTCTACGTGTGGCGAGTCCACGGTCAACTGTTTTAGTTCGGTAGACACCCCCGAGGCCAGTCCCCGCCCCAGGAGGCCCGGGGAACAAGTCATACTGACGCAGGACCAGGTGAGGCCCGAACAGGGTAGTTCGTGATACAGGACAGCCCAGCAAGGCGTCAGAACGCCTCTTTTAAAGATCTCGAGGCCTCTACGTGTGGCGAGTCCACGGTCAACTGTTTTAGTTCGGTAGACACCCCCGAGGCCAGTCCCCGCCCCAGGAGGCCCGGGGAACAAGTCATACTGACGCAGGACCAGGTGAGGCCCGAACAGGGTGGTTCGTGATATAGGACAGCCCAGCACGGCGTCAGAGCGCACTCCTCTCCTAAAGATCTCGAGGCCTCTACGTGTGGCGAGTCCACGGTCAACTGTTTTAGTTCGGTAGACACCCCCGAGGCCAGTCCCCGCCCCAGGAGGCCCGGGGAACAAGTCATACTGACGCAGGACCAGGTGAGGCCCGAACAGGGTAGTTCGTGATATAGGACAGCCCAGCACGGCGTCAGAGCGCACTCCTCTCCTAAAGATCTCGAGGCCTCTACGTGTGGCGAGTCCACGGTCAACTGTTTTAGTTCGGTAGACACCCCCGAGGCCAGTCCCCGCCCCAGGAGGCCCGGGGAACAAGTCATACTGACGCAGGACCAGGTGAGGCCCGAACAGGGTAGTTCGTGATATAGGACAGCCCAGCACGGCGTCAGAGCGCACTCCTCTCCTAAAGATCTCGAGGCCTCTACGTGTGGCGAGTCCACGGTCAACTGTTTTAGTTCGGTAGACACCCCCGAGGCCAGTCCCCGTCCCAGGAGGCCCGGGGAACAAGTCATACTGACGCAGGACCAGGTGAGGCCCGAACAGGGTAGTTCGTGATATAGGACAGCCCAGCACGGCGTCAGAGCGCACTCCTCTCCTAAAGATCTCGAGGCCTCTACGTGTGGCGAGTCCACGGTCAACTGTTTTAGTTCGGTAGACACCCCCGAGGCCAGTCCCCGCCCCAGGAGGCCCGGGGAACAAGTCATACTGACGCAGGACCAGGTAAGGCCCGAACAGGGTAGTTCGTGTTATAGGACAGCCCAGCAAAACCTCGAAATCTGGGAAACTACAAAAAATTATCTTTCGGGAACCAATATGAGGTGAGTGGGAATTTTCGAGCAAAGTTTCTATTAAAAACATGTAGATACATAAATATTGTGCCCGCAAAATTCATTGCCATAAACCTACAATGATGTCTGGTTAGTCTGATATTATCAGCTAACTAAATATAATTTGAATTTCGCGGGCCAAAACACCTTAAAATATGACAAGCGTACAGGGATTTTTTAAATTTAAACTTTAATTTTATCTACTTGATATTAAATAAATTACTTATCTACATAACAACAACGGAACAGAAAATTTTTCTGTTCCGTGATAACAACACACTTCTATTTACCATACCGAGCCGATCCCTAATCAAGATCGATTGAAAGCTAATTAACGATTAATCGATATCCATTAGGGTGTTTCTCCACCGAAAATGTTAAAAAATGTTATTTCTGTAAACTGACATTACACTGTTGGTGTTAAACTCAAAATCAAAACTCTTTCACATAGACCTAGAAGCACATATAAAATATACCGAGAAGAACGAGCAAAAAACTCTGCATTTTATTCAATAACTAGCTGTTGCCCGCGGCTCCGCCCGCGTGAATTACGATTTTTTTACATATACCGTGAAACTAATTTTCTTTTCTATAAACCTCACGGAGCCCGAGACCTTTCTAACGAATGCAAAACCGTGGAAATCGGTTCGTGCGTTCTGGAGTTACAGCGTCAGGAAGGAAAACCCGACTTATTTTTAACCGACTTCAAAAAAAGGAGGAGGTTCTCAATTCGTCGGAATCTATTTTTTTTTTTTTTTTTTTTTATCTATGTATGTTCACCGATTACTTGAAGACGCGTGGACCGATTTGAAAAATTCTTTTTTTGTTTAAGAGGGTTTTGTTTCCAGATGGCCCCATTTTAATCAGGTCAGGATCTGATGATGGGATCCTGGAGAAATCGAGGGAACTCTTCAAATTTTGTATGGACACATGAAACTATTTGAGTATTATTAGAAAGAGTAATATTTTCTAAGTTGTCCTATGGTCATCAGGTCAGGATCTGATCATGGGATCTTGGTGAAATCGAGGGAACTCTTCAAATTTTGCTAGTATACTTAAAGCGAGTTGGGTATTTTTATAGTTACTGGTGCATATGCTACCAGATACTGATTTGATGACTAAAGTCATCAAGTCAGGGTCTGATGATGGGATCTTGGTGAAATCGAGGGAACTCTTCAAATTTTGCTAAGTATACTTGAAGCGAGTTGGTTATTTTTTATAGTTACTGGTGCATTTGCTAGCAGATACTGATTTGATGACAAAAGTCATCAAGTCAGGGTCTGATGATGGGATCTTGGTGAATTTGAGGTATCTCTTCAGATTTTATGAACACACCTCAAGCAATTTGGGTATTTTACAACGCCTTGTGCATTTTATTGTTTTCCACTAAAAACTATAAAATAAAAATGGGAAATGCTTTCCAAAAAACCAACTTCAAATGCCACTACAAAGAGTGAAATAATTTTTATTTAAATTTTAGGTACCTACACCAATTCGAAGTCGGGCGATTGTCTATGACTTCGTCATTTCTTCGCACATCAAGTAAGTAAGAAGGACTATTAGGGATTGTATGAAACATTGCCCGACTTCGAATTGGTGTAGGTACCTAAAATTTAAATAAAAATTATTTCACTCTTTGTTGTGGCATTTGAAGTTGGTTTTTTGGAAAGCATTTCCCATTTTTATATAGTAGAGATGAAGAATGAAACCTGCAATTCTTAGCTTTTTAAAATTAAGCGCGTTTTTCTATTGGCGCGTTTGACACACAATCGTGGCATAGCAACGAAGCACATCTCTAGTGGACAGGCAGCTTTACGACTAATTGCTGGAGTATCATCCTGCAAGTTGTAACGATTAGTTCTTGGCCTATTTTTTACCGACTTAGCAACTGTGTTCCGTAGCCAAATGGCAAAAAATCAGTCTGTCCGTGTGTCCTAATATAATTTTCTTCCACTTCCAAAGAGGTAAAATGTGTGGTGTCCCTCTGTAACTTCTTAAATAAAGTATGATAAAACTAAAAAAATAACCGGCCAAGTGCGAGTCGGACTTGCGCACCGAGGGTTCCATACTATAAAAGAAGTAAAACAGTAAAAGAATCACTTTTGTTCATGAATTTACGAGTATAGTTTACATGTAGGTACTTTTATTGGCGAACCGCAAACGTAACTTTGTTTTTGGTGGTTTATTATTATTATCAAAAAAAGTATAATAGTTAGGGAGTTGATTTTATTTTTCCTGTAAAATATACATTAATGTCTATTGATCATAATTATTTCAGATTTTTCGATTAAAAACTTCGGAGATAAGGGGGGGGGCGGTATTTTTTCGAAAGTTTGCTTTATAAATCAAAAACTATCAGGCATAAAAATAAATAAAAATTGAATTTAGAATACACAAGTAACGTCCTTTCATATGATACCCCACTCAATATTGTTATTTCATTTCGAAAATTCGAAGCCCTGGTTTTCCCCCATTTTTAAATAAAAATAAAAACAATTTTCAATGTTTAATGATTGCTATGGCGTTGGGTCACTATTATCTAAAACTATTCCAAATTTCAAGTCGATAGCTTCGATAGTTGCTGAAATATTCGAGTGTGACAGACGGACGGACGGACGGACGGACGGAGAAAGTCTCACCATAAGGGTTCCATTTTTACCAAATTGGTAAGGAACCCTAAAAAGAACGTTTTGAAACATGTGGAATCGCCATGCTACTTATAAAACTTAGAAAATTAACCACTATCAGATTATTACAAATGTTAATATCGTACTAATCTTTTTTTTTAACTGAATATTGGGAATATTTCTAATGTTTTACCGATGATTTGGTTAAGACGCAAGGTTATAGCCCAATTTTCATTCTAAAATCGGCATTCTCCTTTTCGTTTTACGAGAAAGGGATAGAAGACCCTCCCACTCCAAAATTAAAATGCCTGTAACTTTGTAAATCTTCGTTGGATTTTAATTTTTTTTTATTCAGTGTATCTACATCATTATTTCAACCTAGTTTATGATAAAGTAATATTTTTTATCAAATTTATTTAAAGGTTGTGTAATACCCAATTTCTGTTTGTTTGTCTAGTCATTATCTGTCTAACAAGTTTCAGTTTTTAGGAAATATCATATATCGTAGTATCATAAAAACTCATTCGCTGGTCTGTGGTAGTATCGTATTATTTAAATCTTTGCTCACAAATGTCACATTTATCGAGTTTGACAAGGACATGTGTGACTCACGAGCTTTGATAATGATAATCAAAGCTCACGAGTCTCGAATTAATTTCCTATAGGCACTCTTTTAAGTAATAGCTGGCCAGGTTCACTTATCACGTGATCGAAGGAACTACAGGTAGCCGTCTCGACGTACTAATTTCAGACGGCTGCCGCGCGCCGGCTACTTTATTAGTTCTTGTACGACCTTCACGCGCTGCGTGCGCCCGATTGCGAGGCAACCTTAGTACGTCGAAAGACAAAGTTACGCGATAGAAAGAGACCACAACTTTGCGTTTGTTGCGTGTTGTTTGCGGAGGCGGAGCCAGGCGCTATTGCAAACTGAATTTCACTTTTTGTGTTAGCGCTAGAGTCGTAATTTCTATAAACCATCTTGCGGAGCGAACCTTCTGTACCGTTAGGTAATATTATGTATTCCGTGGTAATAAGATATTTCGATGTAAATGCAGAAAGTTTGTCATTTCTTTACGAGTTCCGGGCGAGTGGAAGTGATTATTCCACACTGCATTGAATGACGTACTTTAAACATTTGCGAAAAATTATTTATCCTAATCCTAATATAATATTATAAAGGCGAAAGTTTGTGTGTGTGTATGTTTGTTACTCCTTCACGGCTCAACTACTGAACCGATTTAGCTGAAATTTGAAACATAGGTAGCTTATAGCCCGGATTAAAACATAGGCTACTTTTTATCCCGGAAAAATCCGTAGTTGCCGTGGGATACTCAAAATACCAAATTTTCTAGAGCAATCTATAGCTACATCTATAGATAGATTGTTCAAGCGAACTTGCTTGAAAGCATGTTTAAAGGTTGGAATAGGGAACGATAACGGGAAAATGACGTTTCCCTGAGGATTCATGAAAAAGCGAATTTGACGCGGGCGGGGCCGCGGGCAAAAACTGATGATATTATCACTAAGTGTGAAAATGGCCACTATGTAGGTTCCGAACATAGCACTGTACGCATTTAACAAGTGTGTTTTAGTTGAACAAGGAGATATGGGATGATAATGCTATAAATAATAATGCTATAATGCTATAAATAATGCAGAATGCTATAAATGTGAAAATGGGTACCCGTATTATAGGTTCCGACATTACAACTGTTTCGCTATTAGCATTTTGTGTTTTAGTTGAGCAATGAGATACAGGTTAATAATATTATAACTATGAAAACGGGTACCTATATGATATAGGTTCTGAACTAACATCTGTTTCGTTACTGACAATATATGTATAAGACATTGAGGATCTCCAAAATAAAACACAAATTGTTTCCCTGAAATAACAAAGTTTTGTTTTATTTAACAAGTCTACAATTATCAAGTTATTATCAAGTTACGACAATTACACTTCTATCTCACCTGAAATAACAAAGAAACGACATTTAAAGTTCACTATATCTCGAGTCCTCAATCACATTCTTTCTATTAGTTTTTATAACAATAAAATGCACAAAACAATCTGCGCGTCCCACGCCATTTTAAATCATCGACACAGATCAATATCATAGATACGCGACAGCTGATACGCGAAGCGCGGCAAATTCAAATGAATGAAATGTCACTCATTTCATTACATCTCCCCCCCTAAGAGCGAAAATTCTAAGCAATATATCTGTAAAATGTACTTATAAGTCATCTTCATATTCATTATCATCTCCTTCATCTTCTTCAGCCTCTGTTATGACAGGTTGCAATTTTGTTATATGAAATAATGTTGATTCTGTTTTTCTGTTGCCTGTATCAATCCTATAAATGGAATTCGATATTTTCTCTATTATTTTGAAAGGGCCTATTTTTAATTCGTCTAATTTCTTTCTATTCAGTCTATTTCCATTTTCTACATATACACTGTCTCCTACATTAAATTCTTGCATTTTTCTATTTCTATCAAATATTTTCTTGTTATACTCATGAGATTTTATTGTATTCTCTAATGCCAATCTTCTATCAGCAATCCACTTGTCTTCCTTTTCCATCGTTTTGAATTCATTTGGTAGAATACTGACATTTGTACCATCCAGTAAATATTTTGGTGCAAAACCTGTAACGGAGTGTTCTGTTTCATTATATTTTTGTATACATTCTCTTGCCAGTGTTGTCCATGTTCTCTTATTATTTTTCTCATTCATTTTACACCTTATTTTATTTACTATTGTTTGGTTTAATCTTTCATTCAAGCCGTTCGAGAATGGTGTATTCACGGCTGTAAAAATTAGTTTAATATTATTTTCCTGCAAAAATTGTTTAAATTCTCTTGAATTTATGCCCGGATATTGATCTGTCAGGATAATTCCAATCTCATCTGTCTCTAGTACTTTCTTTGTTAAATTTATAAAGTCACATGCATTCTGGGTTTTCGAAGTCGCAATAAATGCATATCTTGTGTAGTGATCTACTAAAAGGTGTAGATATTTCTTTGTAGACCTAGATCCTCCAAATCCACCAATAGTATCCATTGCATCGCATTAGGATTTTTGCTTGTGAATTTTTCAATAATAAATTTTTCTGAGATATGTTTTAAGTTATGTTGACTTTCTTTCTTAGTTGTAGTTTCTATTAATTGTTCCAAGATTTGTTGCAAAGTGTCATTTTTGTCCTTTGCTTGTGTTGTGCTCACTTCATCTAAATATTGATCTAAAAATTGCATATTACCTTCCTCATCTACATATGTCTTCTTTAGATTTTCATCCAACTTTATCCATACTTTTCTACTCTGGTGTCTTTTTTTAATGCTATTTTTTACTTTTGTGAAAGTGTTCGTTTTAACAATATATGTATGATGACTCACCGGCTTCAGTTCCTCGGGTAAAACATAACATTTTCCTTCTTCAGTAGATATTGAGGTTATAGCTAATACATTTGATTTGCCATCATTTGAGGCTATTATTGTAAACTCAAATTGAAGCCGGTCCATCTTCTTTTAGTTCACAAAAATGTCGTTTTATAAGACATTGAGGATCTCCAAAATAAAACACAAATTGTTTCCCTGAAATAACAAAGTTTTGTTTTATTTAACAAGTCTACAATTATCAAGTTATTATCAAGTTACGACAATTACACTTCTATCTCACCTGAAATAACAAAGAAACGACATTTAAAGTTCACTATATCTCGAGTCCTCAATCACATTCTTTCTATTAGTTTTTATAACAATAAAATGCACAAAACAATCTGCACGTCCCACGCCATTTTAAATCATCGACACAGATCAATATCATAGATACGCGACAGCTGATACGCGAAGCGCGGCAAATTCAAATGAATGAAATGTCACTCATTTCATTACATATGTTTTAGTTGAGCTATGGGATATGGTATAGTAATTAGTAATGCTATAAATGTGGAAATGGCTACCTACCCATAAAGGTTCTGAAAGTACAATTGTTTCGCTATTTATAATGTGTGTTTTGGTTAAGCAATGGGATACAGGTTAATAATGCTAAAAAGGTGTTCCTGTATAGTTTCTGATAGAACTGTTTCGCTATTAAAAATATGTGTTTTAGTTGAGCAATAGAATATGTGATAGTAATTATGCTATAAATGCGAAAATGGATACCTATAAGGTAAAGGTTCTGAAATTATTTCACTCTTAAGCGGATACGTTGATTTTATTTTCGTCCTTCTCACTCTTATGAATACGTTGGTGGGTTAGGTTAGGTTAGGTTAGTATGCAGCGTTGGGGAAGAATATAAGAGAAAACGTTGTTTTACCTAATTACTTCAAAAACTAAGCCAGTTATTTAAATTTCGTTCTGAGCGTTTTTGGGAATTATTTTTTACCGATACATTAAAACAAAAATTACAATTATGTCCATCGTAGTTTTTGATGGAAATTAGAAAAATGGAGAGTTAGGGATTTGTAAAACCCCGAAATTCACGCGGGCGAAGCCGCGGGCAAAAGCTAGTACATTAATAATTAATAGGTGGTGGACGGTGGTATAAGACGGTGGTATAAGTGGTATTGGTACAAACAAACAAACGAACTAACATACGTTATACGCATATAACGCATAACATACAGTGCGACAAGGCTATTTTGGCGCGTGGCCAAAGTCTGAACTAACGCCGCTATCTTGTGCTACTGTTTGATAGTTCGCTCTGTCAGTATGTCGGTATTGTATGTTATGTTGTTTTTGCTTACTATTAACTATTTTTAACTAAAATTGAAGTAAAATGGAGAAGATTTTATTTTACGGCTGCCTTTGTTGTGCAACAGCGCCCTCCTTCAAGTGCCAAGAGAGCCTTGTCGGACTGTATTATATATTTTGTCAGTGACACAAATTAGCGCCCGGTACGTGCCAACAAACGATTGATAACCAGAGGTCAAAGTAATGTCACTACACTGTGGGACAAAAATACTGGGCACTGGTCTAAATTATCTTTTTATTGTAATAATTTAATAATTCACATACTTATAGCAGGCCACGCTCATTTGACGACCTCCCTAACGCAGGGGATGCGCGCTCGGATTCGAGTGGGAAGTCTCTCTGAGGTTCCGGGTTCGATCCCCGGTCGGGGCAATGTAGAAAAATAAGTTTTCTACATTGTCTCGGGTCTGGGTGTTGTGGTACCTTCGTTGTTTCTGATTTCCTTAACACAAGTGCATAAGCTACTTACTAAGGGATCGGAGCAATGTATGTGATGTTGTCCTCTATATATATATTTATATTTATATCGATGAAACATAAGCAATTTTGACAGAGTGGGGCGCGTCTTCGCGGATTGATATATCTTTAACTATAACAACTCTAAGTTTTCACTTTGAGCTCAATATCTTTTTCCCATCTCAATAATGCTACGTGCGATATCAAGTTTTCGCTTAAAAAAGATTCCGACGAATTAAGAACCTCCTCCTTTTTTGAAGTCGGTTAAAAAAGGCGTCGCCGTCGTCGCTTGTGGACAATCAGCCCAACACGTGTGATATAATCTACATAAATTATAATAAATATTAATATGTAAGTAGTAGAATCCTTGCTTTTATATATGAATGATTGAAAGGAAAATGATATGAAGATTAAGCTGTAGATTACAAATGTACTGTTGCCCGCGACTTCGCCCGCGTGAATTTCCAGTTTTACGGACTTATCATATCTGGGTTTTAAAATATTCGTGGAGGTCTAGGTAAGTTTTAAAAGTTGAGAAAAATAAAGAAAAAAAACCGGAGAAACCCTAAAAATAGCCGTTTTCTTTTTCTGATATAATCGTTAAAACGTAGAGTTAAGGATGAGATGTCGAAATGACGCAATCTGATTGGTTACTCAAATACAGCTCCGCTCCGCACCGCTTTGATGGAAACCGGGCCTTACGCGGGACAAACGGGCCGGGACAAAGATATTTCTAACGCGGAACGGAGTCCGCGGGCACTGCTAGTTTGACATATTTGTATGGAGCTTATGTCACATTGATATCTCTAGTAGGGCAAATAGAAGATAGATAGGTTAATAATTTCGGTCGTTTATAGATTAGATGACGTGAAGGAGTAACAAACAGACAAACAAACTTTTGGCTTTATGATATTAGTGCGTTTAAGTGCGGTAAGATTTAATTCAGTTTATATTATTGTCTTTATCGATATAAAACAGGAGACCCTAAATTTTATTTTAATTAACTATTTAAATTCTAATGCAAATATTATTAAAAATAGCGATATTATGTTACTGATAAAACTAGGAGAAAGGAAAAATTCAAAATTTTCTGCAGACAATATCCAACAAGCTTGGTTTTGAAATGAAATTCTTTATTTTTCACATAGGCCTAAATAATAGGCGCCCATGAAAAGTCAAAAACTCTACCGCCAAGTTTGGAATGCAGGTTTGCACCGAGAAGAACTGGCAAGAAACTCGGCACTTGCTCTTTTCAAAAATGTCATGATATACGAATAATTATTATATAAGAATATTCTTATATATTATGAAAAGTTATTATTACTTTTAGGATATCTCATGAGGAGATTAATGAGATACAGCCAGCACCCGTATTCTGTATCTCGGTGCCTATCAAAAAATTATAGCTACTGGCATGTTTTGTATCTATTGAAGGTTTGCTATGAAATAAAAATAACGTTTTCGAAGCAAACCTTCAACCTATAGTAGGTAGGCAGTAGGTATCATTTTTTGAGAGGCACCGAAATACAGAATACGGGTGCTGGTGACAGACGGACGGGCGGACGGCGGTGGTGTCTTAATAACAAAGTCCTGTTTTGTCCTTTGGGATCACTTCATTCTAATACATAGATCTAGAATCCCTTGTAGGTGAACAAAACTCAAGTCAACACAAACTCTAACTAGAAAAAGTGGTTAATTTTTAGAATTTATGTCACTCTTTTACAGTAACATTGAGATGTCCATCATAATGTCAAGGCTATTTTAATGTGCATTTAATATTATTCTATTTTATTTACGGATCAAGTTATTTTTACATTAAATTTATAAATTTAGAATATTACTTTGTGTGCACTCTTAAAATTCGAGTTATCACTAATTTCGTGGGAATCATTTTCCTGTAATGAAAAAAGCTGCCTATATGTAAATTCAGGATAAAGGCTATCTCATTCCAAATTTCAGCCAAATCGAGGTATGGAGTAAGGTTTATTTTCGAGGTTCCGGGTTCGATCCCCGGTCGGGGCAATGTAAAAAAATAAGTTTTCTACATTGTCTCGGGTCTGGGTGTTGTAGTACCTTCGTTGTTTCTGATTTTCTTAACACAAGTGCATAAGCTACGTACTAAGGGATCGGAGCAATGTATGTGATGTTGTCCTCTATTTAAAAAAAATTAAACACATATTTTCGCCTTTATAATTTACTGTAATACTATAGATTAGCATAATGTCATTGCAAATTTTTATTTAAATGAAAATAATATAAACTATGGGTACCTACTTGTAAGCAGGTAGAATATTTTAATGATAATGAGTAATGACAAAGATAGTTGTTTTTACTAGTATCAAAAAACTGGTTCCACACTTTTTTTGCAAGGACGTGTATTTTGTAAGGAGTCGTATTTAAAAATGGTGGTGCAATAACTCATACCTACTACACATCATAATAATTATTATAGTCGCTGCGATATCTCGCTGCACGTGAGGCAATAAAATGGGCAAACTGGCCGCCTGTTGCGCTCTCTTTCACATTTACGGCAGGCGTGCCTAGCAACCATTGATTAAACATCACTTACTGACGTCACGCATACAATTTTAGGCTCCGCCCTGAAGCCGGATTTGTCAAAACTGTAAAATGGCGCTAATGTTTGCAATCGACAGCGGTATGTGCTGTCAGCGGTACCGAAATGTACGACGCGCGACGCCATATTTGAGAAACTTTTGGCTTCAACATACGTCACATCTTTCCCGTCCTCTTAGCGTAGCGTATTTAGTCATTGCTAGCAACAGACGCGGCCTTTTTTACACCGCAGGCAGCGAGATATTTCTCTGACTATAGCTGTCTCATGCGGTTTTATTCGTGTGTTACATAAAAGGGATATAAAGTAGCCTATTAATTATTTATCAGTCACTACATCTGAAATGGCCAGGCGTATGACTTTCAACATGAGGTGAACGCTTTGCTCGTATAAATCGTTTTAGGGTTCCGTACCAAATTGGTAAAAGTGGAACAATTTTATGGTGTGGCTTCATCCGTCCGTCGTTCTGTTTGTCTCTGAAATTGTTGTAGTCTGTAGGTAATAGTTGCCAAACGTTGCTGCATAAAAAAAGAAAAAATAATTTTCTTTAAAAAAAGGAGGAAATCGGGTGGGTAAAATTTCAGAGTGAGATAACTGTGCCGAATTGGATATCATATGAAATATATAATATGATTTTAATTTATTTTAATGCCTGTTAGTTTTTGATTTATAGGGCAAAATGTCGAAAAAATACTTTAATTATATCGACGTAGTTTGCCAATCAAAAAAGAATTCTATAGTAATGTATTACCCGTACCTATATTTTACAGGAAAATTAAAACCAACTTTGTAACTAGCTTAGTTTTTTTTTAAACCTTTACAAGTTGGTTTTGCGTTTCTTTAACAAAAGAGATTTTAATTCTTAACCTTTTACTTTTGTAAAATAGAACCCTCGGTGCGCGAGTCTGTCCCGCACTTGGCCAGCTCAATTTACGCCGCTGCCGCGGAATGGAATGGAAGCGACTTTTCTCATGTATAGCATAATAAACTTAATGACAATTGAATAAGATACAAATTAAATAGGTGCCAAAAAGGTCGCGCTTCTTTCGGAGAATCCTCGCGCATTCCCGAAAAGTATTTCCGAAAATTATATTTTGTTACATGAACTATTTAAAAAAACTCGCGTCCATTCCATTCCGCCGCGCTGTAAATTGAGCCTAGACGTAGTTTTTAATGTACGGAACCCAAAAAAATCGGGGTACACTTTTTTGCACGCGCGTGTATTTTGCCCTTTGCGATTACTGATTACATTCTGAATCATATAGTCAGCAAGATACATCGACTCGTGTGCATTATACTTATTATGATTATAGTTAATTATAGTGGATCAATTATTTGACATCAGTTGTGTTCTGTCCGTCATTCGATACGGACGTGTTTTCTTGTTTCGTGTACCGATTAATTTTAACGCGACATCTTCGTGGGTGGTAAAAAACTCTGTGTGAATTTAAATACTTAAAATAATCAAAACAAAATACCGGTTTCGTGGACTAGATAAATATGATTAATTGTTATTTATTATCGTATTGATATAGCTTTCGAATGTCTTCTTTAAATTAATATGTTTTTTGTTTACTATGACATTGAAATATTCTCTGGATTCGGAATTTGAACTTGCCGAAAGAAATTAGTTGTTTTCGCGGGAGATGTTATAGTAGACATCCTTTAATGTAACAATGAACGCCCCTCCACGTGTTTACGTTGAAATAATAATGAGGCGGAGGGTCGTTCATTTTTAAGTTAGACGATCTATTGCCACAGTTTAAAGGTGTTATATCCATACTTAGGTATACAGGGTTATATAAAAAATACCAAATCGCTCTCGGCCTGTATTTGTTTACATTAAAACTAACAACTTATGTTCTACGACTTTTCAAAATTCAGTATTTATTTATTTCACACAAAAAAAAACATTTCTGTAAAGTGACATTACACTGTTGCGGTTTCTGCCACTTACATTACAGAGTAGGAACAAGAAGAGTGTCTCTGTAAAATATTGAACATTTGATATTATTTCTCAAAATATTGTGTAAAAAAGTCGTAGGACAAAAGTTGTTAGTGCTAATGTAAACAAATACATGCCGAGAGCGATTTGGTATTTTTTATATAACCAGCTGTATATTATCTACCTAAGTTTTTGTCGCAGGCACAGGTTTTGTGCATGGTTGAGCTAAGGTCAGCTACCTTTTAAAACCGTTGTAGGAGCACACCACGGTTGTGCCCGCGAAATTCAAATTTTTCGTGGTTTTTCGCGATTTTTAAGCTAATAAGACATAATAGGCTTATGGCCGTCAAATTGCGATAATCCCAATATCTGCTTCACGTGTTTATATAAAAATCTCTGCTCGAAAGTGTCGAGTTAAAGAAATTAGTCCAAGATTTGCGAGTTACTCACATAAAACTCGATACTTGGACTAATTTCCTAGGATACATATTTTTATGCAAAGATTTTGATATAATGATGTAAAGATGATACTACCATTCTCGCAAATTGATTGCCATAAGCCATAATCCTATTATCATGTCTATTTACCGTACAAATTGCAAAAAACCACGAAAATTGTGAATTTCGCGGGCAGACCCGTTGATTTCACGTTAAGGTGGAATGAATGGGTATACTCGTCAAAGTATAGTGACCCTCTACTCCTAAGGAACCCTAAAAAAATAAAACAGTCATAAACCTTTGATTTTTTTTGTGCTTTGCTTTTTCTTTTAGAGATTTCTTTTAGCTTCAGACTTTTTCTTTTGAATTAGGCTAGCAAACCTGTACATTCAACCTTGACTGTCCTTCTTTTGGTTTTTACCTGTATCGAGATATTTCAAAGAAACGTAGCAAAAAACCGGCTATTTTAACACAAAAATTTTATTTATTGCTAATCGAAGTATTAAGGCTCAATACACATTAAAATGTACGAGTATGGTTGGCTCAATACACATTAGAATGTACTACAAATAGGTATATATCAGAAATCGACAAAAATCTTATGTTATAGACAGAAAATACTTGCCGCAAACCCCTCTTTTAGAAGAAATGAATGAGCTTTATAAGGTACACATACCTAGTAGTAACTGTCTGTTTCCACGAAGCGGCGGGAATACGGGATTCACTTTCGTATTCACCACGATCGCGCAATGTATGAAACGAAACCATTCGTGTGCTTAACTTAGACTTGCACTTGGTCGTTTTATGGTAATACGACGTATAACCGACAGACACGTTGGCGGGAGTACGGGATTCGCGTATGTATTCACCGCTCTCCCGCAAGGTATGATACGAATCGCACTTGGCTGGTATAATTACGTATAACGTATATTTTCATAATAATTCAATAATTATTATTATTACTTATTAGGTTATTATAATAATTAATTACGTAACTACGAATACGTTATCAAAAGCTTAGGTATATCTCTGATTTTGATTAAGTATGAAATAATAATTATTTTATCTCTAATTCCAATTATATTATTATTTAGCTAATTAGTAATTTTTAGGCACGTGATAGATATGTGTAAAGGAAAAATTATATAATTAATAAGATATTAATACTCTATATCAGTTTATTTTGTTCGCAATCTCAGCTTTAGATAATTTTAATACTCACTGCAGTTTTTTGAACCTTTGTGCCGTGTACTCAGACAGATTATAATATAAGACATACTAATTATTATATAAGTACAGTCTGACAAGGCTCTCTTGGCACTTGAATGAGGGCGCTGTTATAGAATAAAGGCATCCAGAAAATAAAATCTCCTCAATTTTACTTCAATTTTAGTTTAAAATAGTTGTAAGTAAGCAAAAACAACACAACATACAATAGCGATATACTGACAGAGCGAACTATCAAACACTATCACAAGATAATGTTGTTAGTACCGATTTTGGCCACGCGCCAAGATAGCCTTGTCGCGCTGTATACAATTCTCAATAGATATCCCTATCACTAAGATAGATACAGTGATTGAATCTGTACGTATATATTACTGTACATTTCTTACGTTTGTCTTGAAAAATTATGTGTGTAACACCATCTATTGAGAGTGGGTAATTGGGTATTCAAAATTTAAAAGCAAATTAAGAACTAGGGAGGAAGAATCCCATCGAGGAAAGGAAGTATACTGTAATGTCTCCTGTGTAGATTACTTATATCTATTTGATTTTTTTTTATTAAATTAAAAAACTGTTATAAGATATCGTTACATAAAATTCAAATAATATGTATTAAGTTGAAATTTTTACTAACCATTTACCAAATACTAACTTAACTTGCCTGGTCATTAGTATTTTTATATGTATTAACCCAAAAAACATTATTAAATACGTGGGAAATATTATTTAATTTAATAAATATAACAATCTATTATCAAATAGAATAAAAACTAACCACCCCTCTATCTGACATTGTTAACTAACCCAACTTATTTAATTTTAATTTAACCAAAACAATCTAAAATCATTAAAATAAATAAAATCATAGTAAAATAACCGCCACCTATAGAGTGAATGTGATAACCATAAGTGGTAAATACTAACATAGATAATAAATTTTACTAACCCAGGACTAACATAATTAGTAAGTTTTACTAACACAAAAATAAACTGAAATTATAACAACAAAAACAAAAATGGCCGCAAACGCAGTGACCGACATAACTCCAGACAAGGAACAAGAAATGGAGAAGCATATTGGAGAACTCGAGTCAGTGGGCACTGAGGAAGAATTGGAGAAGAAGCTTAACAGCATGAGCAAATTCGGATTCTCCGTTGCTAGTTGGATGAAGTATATCTTCAATAAGGACAACACTGGAGAATTTAAAGCGGAATGGTTGACAGTAAGTTTAATAAATATAGGTTCAATTTTAAAATCGTTCGACGTTTAAATTCTTTTTTGTATGAAATAAATTAATACTGAATTTCGGAAAGTCGTAGAACAAAAGTTGTTAGTTTTGAGAGCGATTTGGTATTTTTTTATATAGGTACCTGACCTTGTATACTAATTATTTAGTAATAATACATTATTAATTATCAGTGTCATTTTTTATTTTATTTATTTATTAGGTTTACTACAGTTGTTACACTTATACATATTAAATTATAATAACGTAACACATCTAGATTAGTGTAGTAACTAATTAAAGTAAACACAGCATGCTATTTAAGTAAAAGTAATGAGAACCTTAAGAACGAAACAATCTACGAATAGGCACTTAATTATGATTACATAGTGACAATATCTCTTTACATTACATTTTGTATATTAAAGAAACTAGAGTTTGAGTAAATACATACGGTCTACTGTCTTATTTATGATATTAATTTTTAATATGAGCCTCAGAGTTTCCAGGATATTAATATTTTTTTCCGAAACTTATAGAAGGTATCTGCATAAATGTCTACAGTAGTGCTGATGAGGTTAAGGGTTTTACATAATCTTGGAACAGGTGAATTGGCACCAAGGACTGTTCTTCTCAGCGGTGGACAGAGTGGGGTTATAGGTTTGCGGGGTAATTTGAATGGAACTCTAATTCTAAAGTTATTTAACAATTGAGGGCAGTCAATTTTACCATTAATAATCTTAAAGATAAACTGGAGATCTAATAACTCTCTGCGTTTTTCTAGGGAATGTAATTTAAAATATGTTAACCTATCACTATATCCAAAACATCTTCTTGCTTTTCCAATACTGGCTGCCAAGTGCCACAAAAATCTTTTTTGTATTCGTTCCAATCTTAACGTATGCGTAGCATAATGAGGCCTCCACACTACAGAGCAGTATTCTAATATACTTCTGACCATACTGTTGTAAAGAAGTTTTTTAGTTTTGATGTTTTTGAAAACTTTTGCATTTCTGATAACAAAACCTAGCATCCTAGAAGCACGTTTTATAACGTTCTCAATGTGAGGAACAAATGTTAACTTTTGATCGAATATTACTCCAAGGTCCCTTATCGTCTCTTTTTTTTCTAATACATGTCCATTTATGTGGTAATGGAAGTCGAATGATTTTAATTTCCGTGTAAATTTAACAAAATAGCATTTTTTTGTATTTAACATCATTTTGTTATTTTCACACCAAATAGACAGGTTATCAAAATCGTTTTGTAAGAGCTTGCAATCTTCATAAGATTCTATCTTACGAGAAAATTTCAAATCATCAGCATACATGAAAACAGATGAAAACTTAAAGCAACTGGTGATGTCATTGATAAAAACATTAAATAAGACAGGGCCAAGGTGTGAACCTTGTGGTACTCCTGAATAAATTATACACGCATCAGATTGATATCCATTCACTACTACGAAAAAACTACGATCGTTTAAATAGGAAGTTAGCCAACGTAAAAGGGGTCCAGCAAAACCATAGGCCTCTAGTTTAGAAATAAGTATGTCATGTGGAACGCTATCAAATGCTTTACTGAAATCCTAATAATATTATAAAGGCGAAAGTTTGTGTGTGTGTTTGTTACTCCTTCACGGCTCAACTACTGAACCGATTTAGCTGAAATTTAGAACATAGGTAGCTTATAACCCGGATTAAAACATAGGCTACTTTTTATCCCGGAAAAATCCTAAGTTCCCGTGGGATACTCAAAATACCAAATTTTCTAGAGCAATCTATAACTACATCTATAGATAGATTGTTCAAGCGAACTTGCTTGAAAGCATGTTTAAAGGTTGGAATAGGGAACGATAACGGGAAAATGACGTTTCCCTTAGGATTCATGAAAAAGCGAATTTGACGGGGCCGGGCCGCGGGCAAAAACTGAATCTATTATCACTTTAAATGTGAAAATGGCCACTATGTAGGTTCTGAACATAGCACTGTACGCATTTAACAAGTGTGTTTTAGTTGAACAAGGGGATATGGGATAATAATGCTATAAATAATAATGATATAATTCTATAAATAATGCATAATGCTATAAATGTGAAAATGGGTACCCGTATTATAGGTTCCGACATTACAACTGTTTCGCTATTAGCATTTTGTGTTTTAGTTGAGCAATGAGATACAGTTTAATAATATTATAACTATGAAAACGGGTACCTATACGATATACTGTTTCGTTACTGACAATGTATGTTTTAGTTGAGCTATGGGATATAGTAAAGTAATTAGTAATGCTATAAATGTGGAAATGGGTACCTACCCATAAAGGTTCTGAAAGTACAATTGTTTCGCTATTTATAATGTGTGTTTTGGTTAAGCAATGGGATACAGGTTAATAATGCTAAAAAGGTGTTCCTGTATAGTTTCTGATATTAGAACTGTTTCGCTATTAAAAATATGTGTTTTAGTTGAGCAATAGATTATGTGATAGTAATTATGCTATAAATGCGAAAATGGATACCTATAAGGTAAAGGTTCTGAAATTATTTCACTCTTAAGCGGATACGTTGATTTTATTTTCGTCCTTCTCACTCTGTTGAATACGTTGGTGGGTTAGGTTAGGTTAGGTTAGTATCCCCCCCGATGGATTCCAATCTTGTCGCGATGGGGGGGCTCAGTAGCCGTGGTTGGGCCCCACGGTGAAGCCAAAAGGAATCCAGGAGGGGACGCTCGGAGTAGGCCTGGAGATGGGCCCGCTCTGGATGCGTCCAAGAGGGGTGCGGGGGACAGAGTTTTCTGTCTCCTGCAGCCAGGAGGGGTCGCGGGGGGAGAGGCGTGTCGGTGTGTCGTTGCCGCTCGCCCTATCTCCCGCGACCAAACGGTGGCGCACCGTTAGATGCGTCGGCGGCGGGGCCGCAGGGGAAGAGGAGTGTCGGTGTGTCGTTGCCGTTCTCCCTGTCCTCTGCGGCCGTTTGGTGGTTTGCGGCGGAGCCAAAGATCAGATCCGCCGCGGGTAATGGGAGGTCGATGCCTGCGAAGTGCAGGAGCAAGCTTCGCAGGTATCGGCTTACCCGTGCCCACGGCCCCTGGGTGGCGGTCCCGGGGGGGTCCGTCGCCTTACGGATGGGCGCCGAGGAGGTAAGGCCGGCTTAGGTGTTTCTGGCCGGCCTTGCTGTTGGAGGGGAGCTCCATGCTCCACCTCGTGGAGGGGCCGCGCAAGCGGCCGGGCACCGGCGGGTTCGCGGAGGTTTGCGCAAGCGTTCCCGTGTTCCCGTCATACGGTGCGAGGAGGAAACACCGTGGGGTTTAGCCGGTAAGAGTCCGGCATAACCCAGCCGCTCCCCCGGGCGACTGGGTATCCATGAGGATTCCCCACGATAAAAAAAAAAAAAAACGGTTAGGTTAGTATGCAGCGTTGTGGAAGAATATAACAGAAAAACGTTGTTTTACCTAATTACTTCAAAAACTAAGCCAGTTATTTAAATGTCGTTCTGAGCGTTTTTGGGAATTATTTTTTACCGATAAATTAAAATAAAAATTACAATTATGTCCATCGTAGTTTTCGATGGAAATTAGAAAAATGGAGATTTTGGAGCAATTTTTGGGAGAACTTTTTGGCGATAAATTTTTATCCAATCGTGTTTCTGAAGTTAGGTTAACACATATGCTGTTTTTTCCCCAGAAAATCCAGGACTCCCACGGGATTTGTAAAACCCCGAAATTCACGCGGGCGAAGCCGCGGGCAAAAGCTAGTCTGTATATATAACGTCTATCTGTTTATTATCATCCATAGCACAGGCAAGTGTTTCAGTAAATGATACTAAGTTTGTGCTAGTGGACCTGAAACCGATAAAACCATGCTGTTCAATGGAGAGGTAATGTTTTAAATGACTCTGTATCAGGGGACAAACCATGCTTTCAAATACTTTAGCAAAAGTAGATAGGATTGAGATAGGTCTGTAATTTTGCACAAGTTTATTATCTTCTGATTTGTGTACAGGAACTACTTTAGCTGATTTCCATACTTTTGGAAATGTCCCAGTCATGAGTGATTTGTTGAAAATAACACTTAAAGGCAATGCCAACGCAGAAGCACAAGATACTATAAAAAAGGGGGGAATACCATCTGGGCCTGCGCCTTTTGTCCGATCTAGTCTTTTAAGGGACTTTAAAACTTCATTTACTGTTAAAGAAGGTGTGATTGAGTGTAAAGTAATTGAGTGTCCATATTTGTATATTTGTGCTAAGCAGTTAGTGGAATCTACATTTCTCAAGTTTGTGTCTTTACAAGTAAATGATTTCGAGAATTGTTTAGCAAATAAGTTGCAAATTGTTATTCCATCAGATGTGCTAGTTTGCCCATCGCCCAAATTAGCAGGGTATGAACCCTTGCCACCCTTCTTAGATTTCATAAAAGTCCAGAACAATTTGGGATTGTTTGTTATGCCCTGTTCTAGGTCATCGATATACTTTTTGTATTTAGCAGTCGCAAGACGGGCTGCACGATCACTAATTAGTTTTAGAGCTATTTCATCCATAGGATTTTTGTACAGCTTATACCTCCACCTTATAGATTTTTTCTCATTAAGAACCCTTTTAAGACTTCGATCAAACCAAGGAGGAAATTTAGTATGCTTATTTTTAATAGTAAAAGGGACATATTTTTTTATAACATTCCGTAAAACACTGTAAAATTTCTCGAGCATACCATTAACATCCGTAGTTTCCATGAATATGTCTTCCCAATTCTGGTCTAATAGGTGTTTACATATAGCCTCATAGTCCGCTTTATAAAAATTATGCTTAAGGATATCAGTCTTATAAGGAAGTTTTAAATCATCTTCTAAAAGAACTTTAATGTCTAACGGTGGGTGTAATGGATCTACAATACTTAATGGACAAGATGTTACAGACACATCACAACCAGTATTGGTTAAAACCAAATCAAGTATCCGATCTGACTTATTAAGAACTTCATTAATTTGATTTAAATTATGTAGGTGCATAAAGTCAACCAAGAGTGTACCTAGTCCAGTCAATGTGTAATTGCTATTATCGTTTTTCAATAAGGTCCAATTTATGTTACCCATATTAAAGTCACCAGCTATGCAAGTGTAAACATTTTGTTCAATTACAAAGTTACATTTATCAATAAAGTGGTCTAACATACTTTGGTTTACAGGAGGAGGTAAGTACACCGCACATAAAGCTATTTGCTTAGAAGCTCTGTAATGTTTTTGGGAGCAAATATCAAGAATGACCCACACATCCTCACAATTACTTTCCCAATTACCCATACGCTTTGAAACATATTTATTTTTGACAGCAATTAATACCCCTCCACCATCCTTCTGACTATGATATCCAGAGCTTTCACGATCTCTTCTATAAACTGTGTACCTGTTATCAAATAATTCTAGAGAAGAAATACTACTGTTAAGCCAGGTTTCTACTAATATTACTACATCATAGGAGTTACAGCAAATTTGTGTATAAAAATTGTGAGTTTTTGTACGTAAGCCACGAACATTTTGATAGTAAATTTGTAACATATCGTATTTTATAAAGAAAAAAACCAATACATGTTATAAATGGGTACCGTTACTTAACATAGGTACGCTCAAATGATTTTATCTAAGGCGCTAGAGTCTCTTATCCAAATATAGCCAGATTCTTCATCTTTGCGTGTAAATATGCGGCCATTTCTGACCCAAACAAATTTATAATTCATCTGTTTAGCTTTGATTCTTGCCGCTGCATGAAGAGTTTTATTAGCCGGAGAGAGGTGCTCTGCAACATATATTTGTGACTTCACTCCTGGAATACGAATCAGTTCACTGTTCAACTTTTCAGCAGGATTAGCTTTGTTGTATTTTATGACAGCAGCCAGCATTTCATCACGCAGTCTGGGAGTGGCTAATTCAACTATTATTGATCGGGGCCGATTTGTGTTTTTCTGTAATTTTGTAACGCGAGTGCAGGTTAAAATCTGTTCATTTTTTATATTACAATTGACAACCTTGCCAATCATAGTAACAATATTAATTAGATTCTCGTGGTTTTTCTCAGGCACACATTGTATTTCTATATTTTTAGCACGAGAATGTTGTTCAAGATAGCTTATTCTATTACTAAGATCAGAAACTGTTATTTTCAAACTGTCATTTTCGTTTTTGAGTGCCTGCATGGATTCCTTGGTATGTTTGTGCTCCAAACAATCTTCCTCAAACTTAATATTCATGAGTTCCATAGATTTTATCATGTCCGACATTTCACTCCTAATTGGTTGTAATTTCTCATTTAATGCTGATATCAGGGTGCTATGTAGTTGAGAGACTATTGCATCTAATTCTATATGTATGGCACTCTGAACGATGTCTGTTATTTCTTCACGCGTGAGAGTATCGACGTTCCTAATTTCTGGGGGTGAGTTCGTGGCAGGTCTCTTACTAAGTCTGGACGTGGATGTGTTGCGTATCGGCGTATTGTCATCTATGCCTTTTTTTGGTATTGAGCTTATACAAGTAGGACAAGTCCATGCTGCTTGACGTTTAGGAGTGTAGAACTTTTCATCAGCCCCCACACAGGAGAAATGATACTTCTCGGAACACCGCGAGCAGGCAAGATATTTGCCAGCATCAGTTCCCTCGCCGCAACATCCCCATTTGCCTTTGGTTACAGACATACTAGAAGACCAAAAGAGTTCCACTTAGATGTCTACTAGAAATTTCGCTTTGTAATTAATAGTTTGTTTTTACATTCGTCTTTTTTTTTCTTCTTTTTAATTTATATTTACAATTTACACTGCCACAGTTTTGCTTTTGTCAGATGTCAAATGTCAATGTCATGTGATATTAACTTCAAATATTATAGGATAAAATCCAATCCAAAATGAAAATCTGTATCTTTTAGACCATTAGAGTCCATCAGATAAGTTCGCGCTCGGATTCGAGTGGGAACTGGGGTTCGATTCCCGCCACGGAGTCCACTTTGGAATTTTATAATTTCTAAATTGGCTCAGGTCTGGTCTGGTGAGACCTACCAGCAAAGACGTGCCGCCAAGCGATGTAGCGTTCCGTCGCGATGCTGTGTAGAAACCGTTGGGGTGACTTTACTTACCCCTTCTAAGTTAGTACGTTAACATCTTTGGCTGCATCATCACTTACCATCAGGTGAGATCGCAGTCAAGTACAAGTACTAACTTGTATAATATAGTGTAAAAAAAATTCAAAACTCTACCGCCAAGTTCGGAAATTATAGTTCGTTTAGTATTGCACCTAGAATAACTGGCAAGAAACTCGGCACCTCCTATTTTCGAAATTTCATAATATATACAATTTTTCTTATGTATATAAATATGACCTTATGATATCTCGTGAGCAGATGGAAGCATCCTATATCCTTATCATTCCAATTATTGCAATAACCGAGTTTCGCAGTGACCCCGATAGCGTAAGATTAACACTCATAATGTCTCTCATGACCATTGACTGGCCTATTTTTAGGTTAGGGGATCATATTACGAAATACTACGTTGACTCTTCA
Organism: Coenonympha glycerion; assembly: GCA_963855885.1. Taxonomy (NCBI): domain Eukaryota; kingdom Metazoa; phylum Arthropoda; class Insecta; order Lepidoptera; family Nymphalidae; genus Coenonympha; species Coenonympha glycerion. Next base: position 7,025,376 of record OY979653.1, read on the forward strand.
CTTTGCACTTTTACTTAACTGTTACCGCTCGTATTACTAAATCAAGACTGCATTACTAAAACAAGACTCGATCAAGACTCGATTATGACTCGAACAAGACTAAACCAACACTGTATCGTTCTCCCCGTTTCGCCCTTTTTATACATTTGTATCACCCTTTGTACAACTAAAACAAAACGGAAGTGGCGCCACTGCGCGCGAAAGTGGCGCCGCCGCGCGCGTAAGTGGCGCTGCTGGCCCAATTCTGCCATCTGCGCAACCGTAAACAAAGCACGCTAGTCATGGGCGACAACAATCAGTATTCCCAGTCAATGTAACTATAGTACCCAGCTACCTGACCTATTCTTAGCTTAGAGGATCAGTATTCCTAGTCAACGTGGCAATGCTGTCATCGCTCTGGTCTATTTTTAGGTTAGAGGATCAGTATTCCTATTTCCTAGCAACGTGGCAATGCTGCCAGCGCTCTGGCCTATTTTTAGGTTAGAGGATCAGTATCCCTAATCTCTAGCAACGTGGCAATGTTGTCAGCGCTCTGGCCTATTTTTAGGTTAGAGGATCAGTATCCCTAATCTCTAGCAACGTGGCAATGTTGCCAGCGCTCTGGCCTATTTTTAGCTTAGAGGATCAGTATTCTAGTCAACTTAGCAATACTGCCACAGCGTGGCAAATCTTCAGTTCACTCACCATGCGCCATTGTCCTAATGCAAATGATAGCAAATTGCAATGAAATAGTAACGATACTCGATAACAATGTTATTCGCAATTACTAAATTTCGCAATGGATCCGATTAAGATCCGATTGATTCACCCATCATGTCTTGCGTATAACCGTAATTGGATACATATAAGAAAACACATATTATCGCCTGTATTTTTGCAGTCTGTTCATTATACAGGGTTTATCGAAGTCTCACGTGACCGAAGTCTGGCCTATTTTTAGGTCAGAAAATCAGTATTGCTATTCAATCTCAGCATTCTTCTGTATCGCCTATCGTATAAGTTAAAATAAATATAACGCCTAAACAATAAAATGCTCGTTTTTTTTTCGATATTGATAACGACAACAGGTAGACGCTTAAAATATTCACAGGATACTTAGTTATTCAATTTTACACTCTAAGCTAATATACGTAACGTTAATTTTTCAGTGTATTTTTTTCTTTTCTCACAACGCTCAGTGTGTGAAAACGTTACGTAAATAGCCCTGTGCTCGTATTCTGTATCTCGGTGCCTATCAAAAAATGATAGCCACTTGCATATGTTTTTTGTCCATTGAAAGTTTGCTTTGAAATAAAAATAACATTTCCTTAGCAAAACTTCAATGGATGAAAAACATTTGCTATACTTGAAAAAAGCTTGTTTTGGCGTTTGTGACAGACCATAGAATGTAACTTGAAACTAAACTGAAAGAAACAATCACATAGTAGTAATTTATGACATAGAGTGATTTCAAAACGTACGTTTTCAGTTTTATTTTTTAATTTTAGTGATGTAACCACTTAATTACTGAATATCAACCAGCTTCTTTCGATTTTAATAGTAATCGAATATTGAGTAGTATTTTTATTGAAAATAATGAGCTTGGCGACACTGATTTCTATAGGATGGGTGATTTTTGACCAAGCGGCACGTAAATGTTTGATTTAGGGATTAGTATTGTAGCTTAAAATATTACATTAAAAAGAAATTGAGCTCTCGTACCATTCCATCATTTCAAAATGCGTACAATATTAAGTTTGAGTAACATTTTCTGATAACAACTTTGATCCAAGGCAATTTACAATACATATAATCAAATCGATCAAATGCTCCTACTTACTTGAATCGATTCATCGTATCGAGTAGCGAGTCGTAGCGGTTCATCACAAGTCTCGTCGCGATGACATGTGCCAAAACGGGCCTATTATATTTTTACAACTACAGTCCGACAAGGCTTGGCACTTGAGGGAGGGCGCTGTTGCAAAACAAAGGCAGCTATAAACCAAAATCTCCTCAATTTTACTTCAATTTTAGTTTAAAATAGTTAATAATAAGTAAAAACAGCATAACATACAATAGTGATATACTGACAGAGCGAACTATCAAACAGTAGCACAAGATAGCGGCGTTAGTTCAGACTTTGGCCACGCGCCAAAATAGCCTTGTCGCACTGTATAGTGGCTATCATTCTTTGATAGGCACCGAGTTACAGAATAGGTACGCTGATGATCTATACTTTTGTCAACAGATCGATGAATACAAGGCGATGGCTGAGGAGAGCATGCACAACGCTTTCAACACCATCAACTTACCCACCTGGCGCCTGGAGAAGAGGGGGGCGACCAAGGGAGACGTGGTCGAGTCCACCAACACCGAACGGTTCGGGAAGGTGTACCGGTTCACTGTGAGTGCTGCCAATCCGTATACACAAGAACAACTTTGAAATCTATATACATATATAATAATTGGTCAAGTGCCAGTCGGGCTCGCGCACTGAGGGTTCCGTACTACTATAGGAAAAGTAAAACCATAAAAACCCCTTTTTACCGAACCCCAAACTTAACTTTGTTTTATGAGGTTAATTGCTAAAACCAAAAAAGGTTCATTATATTTTGCCGGTAAAATATACATCGATTCGAACGGTATTTTTTTCAACGGTATTTTTCTCAATAAATCAAAAACTATCAGACATAAAAATAAATAAAAATTTGTTTTAGAATATACAAGTAACGCCCTTTCATATGATACCCCACTCAATATTGTTATCTCATTTTAAAATTTCGACGACCCGGTTTACCCCCCTTTGTAAATAAAAAAAAAGTTTTCCAATTTTTTATGATTGCACTGACGGCGGGCCATCATTATCTACACCTATTCCAAATTTTCATATCGATATCTTTAATAGTTACTGAAATAAAGGGTCGTGACACACAGACAACAAAGTGATCTTACAAGATTTCCGTTATTTTTTTCTTTGAGGTACGGAACCCTAAAAATGAATCGCAAAATGTGTTGGTAAGCGCATAACTCAACAACGCCTGGATCATTTTTTTAAATGTTTGTTGAAGTTCAAGGATTGTTTTTACGGCGAGAAAAATTCAAATAATTGCCGGAAGAACCCTAAAGCCCTTTTCTTTTTCCCGTACAAAAGTTTTCTAACTAAGAGCCAATTCTAGTAGAGTCAATTTGAGCTTTATTGCTATTCCATAAAGTTCATATTAAATTACAAGCACTCACTGTTGTCTAAGCAATGTAGGTGTGTTCCTAAGGTCAAAGAGTCAATTTGCACTTTATAACCGCTTTTTGCCCCGACTATAAAAAAGGTAGGAGCAAAAAACTGTCACAATAAAAATCTTTTTGACAGGACGGAGTCTGTCGCGTCCGCTAGTTTATTATAAAATCGGCCGAGTTAGACTAGCGCGCCGAGTTATAGTAGTTACGTACTATAATATACAAGGTGTGGGTTTATTCCACAGACTTGTATACTAAAGACGGGGCGAACAGCGCGAAAAAATGTCGCCAGTTTATGGGAGCAAGAATGACTAGTTTGCACCCTCCCCCGTCAGTAGTCAGTATAGGTAGATAGGTAAAAACCTATTTCTTTTTTTGAATTAATAATAATATTGCAGGCAAGGTGACCACGGACACATAGATAAAAAAATATAAAAAATAAACATGTATTTCGCAGGAGTTTCGACAGATGGCGCTACATTTTCTTGTATGAATTTAACGTTTACGTAAAATGTTCGGATGGGCCTATCTTGACTATTTTTATCTATTGTTAATTCGTATAGTGTGCCCGCAGCTTACCTTTTAACTTGATCCTAGAATAATTGCTACTACAATCAAATAATTGCTACTACTTATCCCGTTAATGTGTTATTAACGGGATAAGTAGTAGCAATTATTTTATTTTATTTTCAATACAAAACATATTATGTAATTCGTTTAGAAAAATAAAATTTAGCAACCCTAACTCTGACATCACACATATTTCCAGTACATTGATATACATCTATACATCTATACATCGTTCCCTACTATAGGCTTTCAGCTAATTAGGGTAATTAATCTACACGTTGTACATTCTTTTTGTATGAAACGTGAAGAATTCTATTAATTTTTGTATGAAACATCTTTCCCAGGGCATTGTGGACTGTCCGGCCAAGTTTTTGTATGAAGAGTTCAAGAATAACCTTACCAAGTTGCCAGAGTGGAATCCCACCATACTCAAGAGCGAATTCATCAAGGTGCGTTTACCGAATGTTTCGCTCTGACACCGGTGCATCATCACGAGATTTTGACTCGACAACGTGTGATTGTAAAGATCAGAACACCGGAACATTATCACGAGATGTTGAGTCGTTAAAGTGTGTTTGGAGAGGCTGCGTGTTTGGTATGTACGGCTTTACAAAAACACTTTGGCGAGTAAACTCTCCTAATTATGCTCCAGAGTCGGAACGAAACATAATATGTGTACTAGAAACATAATTTGTGTTTAATGTTATTTTATTTCGTTTAAATTATAGCAGTTGTTATATAGGACTTATAAGGATAAATTTCTAAAAATAACAGTCTTAAACGGGAACTACGCCTACAGATATGCCTGGCTAAGCTATGGTGTAATGTTTTGGGGAAATAGCACGGATGTTCATACATATTTATAGTGCAAAAAGTGTATTCGTATACATGGGCGTAGCCAGGATTAAGTTTCGGGGGGGTTTCCAAGAAAGTACAATATTTGCAGAAATTATTTAATTAATTTTAAAAGAAATGTGAAAAATTACATTAGGTCTGACAGTAGGCCGTAAGCTATTTTTTATATATATCCCTAAATGACAAATCAACGTTTGCCGGCCGGGGGGGAGGGGGTTGAACCCCTTAAACCCCCCTCAGACTTTTTGATTTTAAACATTAATCATGATGGTGAAAATTCCAGGAAATAGGCCCCGGCATCGACCTATCCTACCAGATCACGGCCGGCGGGGGCCGCGGGATAATAGCGCCCCGGGACTTCATCATCCTGAGGCGCTCCGCCGCGCTCAACAAGGAGGGCGAGATCGACGACAACGACCCGCACTGCTACATCACGAGCGGCGTCAGCGTCGCCGTGCCCGGGTACCCCCCCGTCAGGGACATAGTCAGGTGAGAGTCCTGACGCTCAACAAGCAGGGCGAGATCGACGACAACGACCCGCACTGCTACATCACGAGCGGCGTCAGCGTCGCCGTGCCCGGGTACCCCCCTGTCAGGGACATAGTCAGGTGAGAGTCCTGACGCTCAACAAGCAGGGCGAGATCGACGACAACGACCCGCACTGCTACATCACGAGCGGCGTCAGCGTCGCCGTGCCCGGGTACCCCCGTCAGGGACATAGTCAGGTGAGAGTCCTGACGCTCAACAAGCAGGGCGAGATCGATGACAACGACCCGCACTGCTACATCACGAGCGGCGTCAGCGTCGCCGTGCCCGGGTACCCCCCTGTCAGGGACATAGTCAGGTGAGAATCCTGACGCTCAACAAGCAGGGCGAGATCGACGACAACGACCCGCACTGCTACATCACGAGCGGCGTCAGCGTCGCCGTGCCCGGGTACCCCCCCGTCAGGGACATAGTCAGGTGAGAGTCCTGACGCTCAACAAGCAGGGCGAGATCGACGACAACGACCCGCACTGCTACATCACGAGCGGCGTCAGCGTCGCCGTGCCCGGGTACCCCCCCCGTCAGGGACATAGTCAGGTGAGAGTCCGCCCCTGATACCTACAATTGGGTAGTTGAAAGGGTTTACTGAGGATTACTAAGACTCCGCGCTGTCCGTCTGTCATCAGGCTGTATCTTTTGAACTACGATAGTTAGACAGCTTTCCACAGATGATGTATTTATGTTGCCGCTATACAAATACATGCTAAATAACAGAGTAAAATATAGTAAGTTACTGTCGCGGCCAGCAAACGATGCATTGATGGACGAATGCGTAAATGTTGGCCGAGGCGAAACAGTCATATTTCCAAGCATGTTTGTAAAAAGTTATATGATTTTTTTTTCACGAAAGTCCCTTAAGGGTACTTTAGTTTCGCTACGATCTAGCCTAAAAGCTAATTAGTAACTTAATTTTAACTTAAACTAATATAAAAACCTATATCTAAGAATCTGTCTATTGACTTATCTTAGTCTCTATTGCAGTTATATAATGATGATTCTAAGTTTTTTGTCTGTTTTGCCCCCAGGGGTCACAACAAAGTGGGCTGCTGGTGTCTCACGCCCAAGGCCGTGGAGACGCAGGGCGGCAAGATCGAACAGAAGACCGTCTTCCAGTGGCTCATGTGCTGCGACCTAAAGGGTGAGTTAAACCGTGGGCGCTTGATTTGTAGGGGCCCTAGCATGCACGTAGCCAGGGGGGGTTAGGTTATGTTAGGTTTATGGGGTTCAAACGAAATGTGCAGAATATTAGGTAGATACTAGCAGACCGGCAAACGTTGTTTTGTCATTTGGGGATATAAAAAGTTGCTTACGACCTGCTGTCAGACCTACCGTAATTTTTCACTTTTCAAATTAACATATTATTATTTTCTTCAAATATTCATCTACTTTCTTGAACCCACTTAATCCTGGCTACGCCCATGGGTCCTAGTGAGGTTCTGGTGTCACATGCCCATGGTCGTTGAGTCGCAGGGCGGCAAGATCGAGCAGGAGACCGTCTTCCAGTGGCTCATGTGCTGCGACCTAAAGGGTGAGTTTACCGTGGGCGCTTAATTTGTGGGGGCCCCAGTGAGGCTCTGGTGTCCCACGCTCAAGGATCTAGAAATTCAGGGTGGCAAGATCGAGCAGAAGACCGTCTTCAAGTGGCTCATGTGCTGCGACCTGAAGGGTGAGTTTACCGTGGGCGCTTGATTTGTAGGGGCCCTAGCATGGGCGTTCCCAGGGGGAGTTTAAACCCAGCCCCCCCCACCCAAATTACTGTCAGACCTACCGTAATTTTTCACTTTTCTTTTCAAAATAACATTATATTATTATTTTCTTCAAATATTCATCTACTTCCTTGAACCCACTTAATCCTGGCTACGCCCATGGATCCTAGTGAGGTTCTGGTTTCACAATATGCCCATGGTCGTAGAGACGCAGGGCGGCAAGATCTGAAGGGTGAGTTTACCGTGGGCGCTTAATTTTTAGGGGCCCTAGCATGGGCGTAGCCAGGGGGCTGGGGGGTTATGGGATTCAAAATGTGCAGGATATTAGATAGATACTAGCAGACAAATTTGTAAGGACCCCAGTGAGGCTCTGGTGTCCCACGACCAAGAATCTAGAAATTCAGGGCGACAACCGAAGACAGTCTTCCAGTGGTAAGAACCAGCTGTTTTTAGGGATGTCACTTCAAATTTATGGCACATCTTTAAACTCCCTATAGTTCTCTCGGGATTTTTTTTACACTATACAAGTTAGTACTTGACTGCGATCTCACCTGATGGTAAGTGATGATGCAGCCGAAGATGTTAGCGTACTAACTTGGAAGGGGTAAGTAAACTCACACCAACGGTTTCTACACAGCATCGCATCGGAACGCTAAATCGTTTGGCGGCACGTCTTTGCTGGTAGGGTGGTAACTAGCCACGGCCGAAGCCTCCGACCAGACCTGAGCCAATTTAAAAATTATAAAACTCCAAAGTGGCCCGTGGCGGAAATCGAACCCGCGACCTCCCAATCAAATCCAAGCGTCGTCAGATATGAGCTACACTTCTTATGATATTTTTTCATGCATCCATACATCGTTCCCTACTTTAGGATTTCGACTAATTAGGGTAATTAATCTATACGTCTGTTGATAAAATGATGAAGCAGTGATAGCTCAGTGGGAAGCAGTGATAGCTCAGTGGTTCTGACCTCTGCCTCTCATAAGGAGGTCGCAGGTTCGAATCCTGGGCACACACCTCTGACTTTTCCGAGTTATGTGCGTTTTAGGAAACTAAATATCACTTGCTTAACGGTGAAGGAAATCATCGTGAGGAAACCTGCATGCCTGGGAGTTCACAAAAATGTTCTCCAAGGTGTGTGAAGCCCGCCAACCCGCACTCGGCCAGCGTGGTGGGCTATGGCCAAACCCTTCTCAGTCTGAGAGGAGACCCGTGCCCAGCAGTGGGACGTAAAAAGGGGTTGAGATGTTGATAAAATATCGTTTTGTCACGTTGCAGGCAAGATCCCGCAGTTCGTGCTAGACGCGGCGTTCGCTACCGTCATGCTCGACTACATCGTCCACGTCCGGAAGTTCGCAGCTGACAGCAAGGCCAAGGGGCTCTTCTAGAAGCTTCTAGAAGCCCCGTCGTCCTAGAAGATGGATGCCCACCGCTGGGCAAAGCGTGGGATTTCCTATATATGGGGCTAAATAAATACCAAAACGCTCTAGGAATATAGTTTCCATTATTTCTATACTAAAATTGACATTTTCAAGCACTGATTTTTGCTGTTAAGAGTCCACTAACCCACAATGTCTTCCTTTATTCAAAATACCAAATCATTTGTAATTCGTGCAAATTTCGATCATGTTGTGGTGTTATTCGGGTTCATATAGTAATAATCTATGCTCCTGGCCATATTTGCACATGTATGTGTGCCTCGGCTCCGCCTCGGTCCGCATTTAAACGTTCTCAATGCGTCTTTTGCTGGCCGCTGCAGTAATGTACAATAACTGGTCAAGTCATTTCGTAGGAGTGTAATTAATTAATAACTTGCAGATTGAGTATAAAAAATAACACCATTAAAGTTTAAATAAAAAACTATAAGCAGGACAGATTAATTTGTTTTGCTATTATCCGCTACTTGAAAGGATTCTGTGTGGTGCAATATGCAGGAACACTACCCACATGAAACACCACACACAAGTTTCTATCACTTCCTTCGACCCACGTTTCGTCCCGACACCGGGATATCCTCAGGAGATGATGACTTCACAATGCGAAATCGTAATCATTGCATTGCATTGCGTAGTCGTGCATTGTAAAGTCAACATCTGAGGATGTCCCGGTGTCGGGACGAAACGTGCGTCGAAGAAAGTGATAGAAAATTGTGTGTGGTGTTTCATGTGGGTAGTGTTCCTGCATCTTGCACCATACAGAATCCTTTCAAGTAGCGGATAGTAGCAAAACAAATTAATATGTCCTGCTAATTATGGATTTCCGCAAAATATTTAAAAAACTATAAAGTTTTATTGGTTTATGGTCCTAAAGCTTTTTGGTATTTCCTGCAATGTGATATTCCAAATCATTAACACGGGCTCAAATGTGATCAAAAAAACTCGCCTGAGGCTCGGGTCTCGATATGCGCGCTTCCGCTTATATTGCCAACTTTAGGTGTAAACTAGATCACAGACCGCTTCAGAATCGTATTAAAACAGCAATAAATGTAAAATGAACGCCCCTCCACTACATTTTTCTTTCAAAGTGCCAGCGTAGGCACGTGGTGGAGCGTTCATTTAAGATTAGATTGATCCATAATAGATTTTATTTTATTGTTTGACAAGAATATTCATAAATGAGATTCGAAAAAAATGAGACAAACATGACCTTTATTATTAAATAAATTATTTTTAGAAACAATTTCTACAATTATGTTTAAATTTTAAGATTTCTTTCCCTTCCTTCTTTGACCATTATGTTTTATTTTGGTTATTTCACAAATAGTTTATTTGCTAAAAATCAAACAGTAGTAAACTTGGGCTAAAAAGTTTTTCTTACTCTATCCATAATATAATTTGTATCCCTATTCTCTTGTCCTGTAAAAAAAGCATTTTTATGTAAAGAAAAAAAAACAAAAATGACACCTCGCTCCGCCATTTTAAGTGTAATGAAATACATAGTTATTATGTCAATAAAATCTATTTTTTTTTGTAATAAATCATTTTTGGTGCATAGCACGTTACTCGTTATTTTTTAAAAATTAATGTAAATTTTCAATTGTATATTAAACTCATACTTATAAAGTGTTCCACTAAAAATATACAATTTACACAAAAGTGCGCCTTTGTTACTCAAAACTAGCGCACAAAATTCAATTTTACTCACTGTATTGAAGTTTTTTCTTTTCGAATTCTTATCTTCTTCAATTAAACTATCTTGCAAAATTAAATTCTGAACCACCCAAACATCAAAAATTCCTAGTGCCAATGGTTCTTAAAAAAAAACACTATTTTAAATGCAAATAAATGATACTTTACTTTACTTTTACTTTTCTAGAATATTTTGGTCTTAGTTCATAAGAAAACTTGGTATCACCTTTGGTCATTCTTTTTTTGGACTGACGACAAAAAGGCACTTTTCTCTCTAGGAGTTAATTTATTTTTAAAGAAATTTATTACTTTCTTAAAAACTAAATAACAACAGGCTAACTAATATGTTTAAATAACAACCTACTATAACACATATTGTACTACCTAATATGTTTTGTAAATATTTTTTTTTTTAATATTTTTAGTGGAATATAATATTTAACATACTTCATATAATATTGTTTGATAATAAATTCTGACAAGACAAAGATGTGTATATATTTTTTTACATATTTATAAGCTTTAATTTAATCATGTACAAAAAACTAAATAATTTATTTTACTAAACAACCAAAATAACCAATGTAATTAGAATCAAAATGTTTATTTATTCGTTGTTTCAAAAATTACTGTTACTATGTTTATTTATTGTTTACTTTTTTGATTATTTACATTAATTTCTAAAGCAGCCCCTTGATTGTGTAAGAAAAAAGTATTCATTGTTATCGGAATCGTTTAGAAACTCTGCTCGCTGATTGGTTCCCTGATTTATGTTACGAAACGATTGCGATAACGATGAATACGTTTTTCTTAGGCAATCAGACCCCGGTTCTATTAGATTATATGTTTTGCATGCATTTCGACCATTGTTAGTCATTTAACATTAATTATGATAACTGATAATATTAAATAAACTTAGCTTTAAGCACCAATGTGTAGATAAATAAATAAAATAGATAGGAATATAAATATGTAAAACGGCATTTTTTATAACAAAAATAAAACATGGTACATTTTGATTTTTGTGTTTTTATTCATCATAACTTTCGACGACCTCCGTGGCGCAGGGGACGCGCGCTCGGATTCGAGTGGGAGGTCGCGGGTTTGATTCTCGCCACGGGCCACTTTGGAATTTTATAATTTCTAAATTGGCGCAGGTCTGGTCTGGTGGGAGGCTTCGGCCGTGGCTAGTTACCACACTACCAGCAAAGTTGTGCCGCCAAGCGATTTCAAAAGCGAGAGCGTTCCTTACCATCAGGTGAAATCACAATCAAGTACTAACTTGTACTATGCGTGCCAACTAAGAATAGGACCGCGCTTGCTGCCAACTTCACACGATAACTGTCAAAATAGTACTGCCAGCAAAAAAAGTGCAAAAAAGAAATTTCATATATTTTTTATTGTTCATATTATAGTATAGATTTAATTATTGTATAATCATTATATTCATTTAAAAATACTATTCTTGAATTTTATTAATGGCTAATTTTGGATAAATTAATTCTACAGGTATGGAAACACTTAAAAAAATGAACAAATACATAATTAATGTTACTGGTCACCCTAATATGTCGCTTGTCATGTCATTTCCTACTCATTTATAATTAATTTGGCGTGAAATGTATTAGAAATACCAAAAAAGTGTACATTAAACATTTAAACGGAATATAATTTGTTTACTGATTTTTTTGCACACCATACACTTTAGTAATGAAGTTTGCGCGTATTTCTGAACAAAATGGCGTCTTGACAGTCCTATTCTCATTTGGCACGCATAGTATAGTGTAAAAAAATATATATATTATACCTATACACAGTGCGACAAGGCTATTCAGGCGCGTGGCCAAAGTCTGAACTAACGCCGCTATCTTGTGCTACTGTTTGATAGTTCGCTCTGTCAATATATCACTATTGTATGTTATGTTGTTTTTGCTTACCATTAACTTTTTTAAGCTAAAATTGAAGTAAACTTGAGGAGATTTTATTTTATGGCTGCCTTTGTTTTGCAACAGCGCCCTCCTTCAAGTGCCAAAAGAGCCTTGTCGGACTGTTGGTACATCTAGTCGTACCTAAAATCTATTGGTAAATCTTAATGTTCCACCAGAAACCGCAAGATATGGGCATCCGAACAATTTACGTAAACCTTTTTCGTACTAACAAACAGTAGCGCCAACTGACAAAATTATACAGGTGACTGCTGAGCGAACTACAGCGTGGCCTTACTGTTGGTGGCAAAACAAGCATTCTTGGCACCGATAAACTGACGACAATTTTTTCGCGCCGTCCGCCATGTTCAGAGCATGTAAATTCTTATAGGGTACACAAATACTTTATACAGGGTTATAAAAATACCAAATCGCTCCCGGTCTGTAGTTGTTTACATTAACACGAATAGCTTTTGTTCTAAGACTTTTCAAAATTCAGTATTAATTTATTTCATACAAAAAATGTTATTTCTGTAATGTGACATTACACTGTTGCGGTTTCGCGCCGCCGCGCCTTGCCACTATTGCTTTGACCAAATCTAAGTATCTCTGTAAAATATTGAATATATTTGATATTTTTCAAAATATCGAATAAAAAATAAAGTCGTAGAACTAAAGTTGTTAGTTTTTATGTAGGTAAACAAATACAGGCCGAAAGCAATTTGATATTTTTTATGTAAACTTAGGTAAAACTTATTGTAAATTATTATCGCTAGTGCGCTCCCGGACAGACTGTATAAAGTAAAACATTAAAAACACTGGAAATGATTCATGCTCATCACACAAACATTTTGAGAGTAGTGAGAATCGAATCCACGACCTCCGGCAGGCAGGATCGCTACCGCTGCGCGTACTTATGCGTTCCGCCAGCGGAATATTGTCGAATTTCTTCATTTTAAGTACTTGTGCAAATTACGAAATTAAGAAAATAGTCTGTTATGCCCTGCTGTGCTATTCTACAAAATGAAATAGCTGCCACACAGCTGCCAACCCGAATATGGCATGCAAAATTGTACTCTATTACAACTGACAAATTCATAGATGCATAGATGTACGCTCGTCGTTGTTTTGCAGAATAGCACGGCTGTAAATGTCCTGCCAGACGAGGTCCAAGTATGTACCTATTGAGTACCAAATTTTTTTATTAAAAACATAGATTAAAACTAATTAAGTACCTACTGTAACTATTTTTTGCTCACAAAACTCATTGCCTACCAATTCTATTTGCGAGAAACTGATTTTCGCAGGCTAATTTGACCCGCAAAGCTAAACCTCAGTAGACCAATATTTTCAAGTATTTAATACCTACGATGGTGTAAGTTATCATGAAGCGGCCGCCGCGCCCGTACGGTATTCTAATGAGTGAAATCTTTCAACAGCCAATCAGAGCAAAGATTTGGTAGATAGGTACGTCTTATCATCTAAAGTCTAAACTAAAATATATCAATTTACCTACTTCGACCCCACTAAATTATATTTTACTTATCATTTAGCCACACTAATTATGCAGAGAATATAAGTAGGTACCTAAGTAATATTTTAGAGTTTGTTTTTTGTTTGTTTGTTTGTTTGTTTGTTTGTTTGTTTGTTTGTTTGTTTGTTTGTTTGTTTGTTTGTTTGTTTGTTTGTTTGTTTGTTTGTTTGTTTGTTTGTTTGAACGCGCTAATCTCTGAAACTACTGCTCCGAATTGAAAAAATATTTTTGTTGTTTTGTTGGATAGCCTATTTATAGAGGAAGTCTTTAGGCTAGGAAAAATTGTCCTTTTTCAAGATTCTGTTGCGTACGCTGTGTTATGTGTAAACCTAAACTTTATCCGTTTACACCAAAGACTTCAGGTTTACATAGAAGTAAGTTTGGTGTAACGGATAAAGTTACGCCAAAATCATATAAAAAATCTAAGAAATATGTCTGCGACACCACATGTCTATCTTTTAAGGGGCATATGCCACGGGTGTGCCCGCGAAATTCAAATTTTTTGAGGTTTTTTCGCGATTTTTAAGCTAATAACACATAATAGGCTTATGGCAGTCAAATTGCGGAAATTCCAGTATCGTCTTCACGTGTTTACCTATATAAAAACCTCAGCTTAAAAGTGTCGAGTTAAAGAAATTAGTCCGAGATTTGCGAGTTACTCACATAAAAGTTAAAACTCGATACTCGGACTAATTTCCTAGGAAAGACATTTTTATGTAATAATTTTGATATAACCATGTGAAGATGGTACTGCTATTTCCGCAAATTGACTGCCATAAGCCTATCATGTCTAATTAGCGTACAAACTGCAAAAAGACCACAAAAATTTTGAATTTCGCGGGCACACTCGTCAGGATATGTGAAAACTGAAATTCCATGCGGGTGAAGTCGCGGGAACAGCTAGGTATCTAATTAATCACAGTAATTATTATACCTACTTAGGTAGATAGATAGATAGATGGATAAACTCTTTATTGCACACCACAGAATAAAAATATAAAAAAGAAAGAAAAAAATTAAATACAAACAAACTTAGGAGTACAATTTGGCGGCCTTATCGCTACATAGCGATTTCTACCAGGCAACCAATAATAAGAATATTTGAAACTGGTTACGCGGTTGGTGGTGCCGGAATAAAAAAAACCGGCCAAGTGCGAGTCGGACTCGCGCACCGAGGGTTCCATACTATAAAAAAAAGGAAAACATTGAAAGAATCACTTTTGTTCATGACTTTACGAGTATAATTTACTTTTGTTGGTGAACCGCAAACGTAACTTTGTTTTCGGCTCAAAAAAACTATAAGTAATAGTAAGAGGTTGATTTTATTTTTCCTGTAAAATGAGCTATGAGCGAAAAACTAAATAAAATTTGAATTTTCCCGCCCGGATGGTACCCATCCCGAATAGAATACGTACACAACTACGGTGTGAAGGAAGACTTCGGCCGTGACTAGCTATTACCCTTTCAGCAAAGACGCACCGCTTAGCGTGTTAGCGACGAAGATTCCAGCGCGATGCTGTGTAGAAACCGGCTAAGGCATCCCCTTCAAAGTTAGTATGATAACATCTTCAACTTCACTACTACCGGTCTGGTCTGTTGGGAGGCTTCGGCCGTGGCTAGTTACCACCCTACCAGCAAAGACGTGCCACCAAGCGATTTAGCGTTTCGGTGCGATGCTGTGTAGAAACCGTTGGGGGTGACTTACCCCTTACAAGTTAGTACGTTAACATCTTCGGCTGCATCATCACTTACCATCAAGTGAGATGGCAGTCAAGTACTAACTTGTGCAGTGTAAAAAAAAACGTCGTTACCATCAGGATCACAATCAAGTACCTACTAAGTAAGTAATTTGTGTAAAAAACCATCTTTGAAGTTAGCTACGTTGCATTTTAGGATAAGTGAGTATTATTTAAGGATATGAAACAGATCTTTCGGCGATTTTTATTAGGTTCAATCTATGAAGACAATAAATTATGTAGGTACCTATTTTGGGTCTTCACAGCGAATTGATTATACAATGTGTAATGAAAAGTTGAAATAATATTGAAAGGTACACAGGAGTCCTGGATAACAAAGCACCCTGTAAAAATATTAAATAGAAATAAGCATACTTATTTTTCCATAATGTATGGAAAAATAAAATAAGCATATCCATTTTTCCATACATTGTTGAAAAATAAATATGCTCATTTTACAGGGTGATTCGTTATCAAGTACCTACACTCATGTAGCATATTAATTCAACTTTTCGTTACACGTTGTATAAAACCTGTATTGATCCTAAATAAGTAAGTACTAGCTATTTTCAGATTTTTCGTTTGTTTTCTTGTTTTTCATTGATACACCTACTCGATCGCATTCTGATCATCTACTGAATGAGACAGAGCGATTCGAGATATTTATACCAAATCATCAAACAGTTGTCTCTTTCTTTCACATAGCATGTGACTAGGTACTACTTTAAAGCTATAGGCTTTCATTACGGTATTGCTCGATTCGTCCTAACCAAACGGAATCTAAGAAACCGGCTTCGTCGTTTTCGAAAAAAAACTAGCAAAATGTCTTCAGAGTCAGAAGAGTCCGACGTAGAAATGAAATCGACTTTAACGTTGAAAAATAAAAAAATGCCGAAAAGCCCAACATCGGAGCTATTGAAGAAACCGGATTTACCGAAAAAAGAAAAACCAGCGGCAAAAAGTCCAAAAGCAGACGTGTTGAAGAGTCAAGAAGCCAAGAAGTTAACCACAAAAGAAATGATCCACAACGCATTGTCCGAATCGAAAAGCAGAAAAGGAATATCTCTATCCCAGCAAAAACATTTTCATGTAAAATGTTGCCAAGACGAGAACATGTGGCTCACACTATCAAAAAGTTATCAGATCTCATGTAGAGCAAGACTTCTAACTCTACACGCCCTTACTCTATAAATCCTAACTTTATAAACTCTACACTTTAGTCAAAATATATTATGTCTTGGCTGTTTCGGTACCGTCACATGGGCGTAAAGTGAAGAATTTATTCACTGTTCAGTACTTTTCTAATAGAGTTTTGCAAGTGGCATAATGGACCATGCAAAATTCAAGGAATTTCACATTAAAATTAAATGGTATCACCATTGTTATGGGAAAAATTCCATTTATTAAAAATATCCTCTAAAGCAAAGGAACACACTTTTGCAAAGTGTGATGAAGTATTTGAAACCAATGCAGTTAGTAAAACCTAAGTGCAGTTTCTGAGGAGACTCAATACCTATCTAATAAATAATCGTTACTACAGAAACTAGGTATTGTATATCAGAAAAGTACAAAGTCAGTGAATAATATTTTTACTTTACACCCATGTGACAGTAACGAAACAGCCAAGACATAATATATTTTGACTAAAGTGTAGAGTTTATAAAGTTAGGATTTATAGAGTAAGGGCGTGTAGAGTTAGAAGTCTTGCTCTACATGAGATCTGATAACTTTTTGATAGTGTGAGCCACATGTTCTCGTCTTGGCAACATTTTACATGAAAATGTTTTTGCTGGGATTTCACTTCTTTTTGTAAGTTGTTTACGACTATATTTTTTATTTGGTTAATTTCCTTTTCTTTGGTGTATTTCTTGAATATCATTGCAAGGTGGATATTTGTCCGAATCAAGTATCCCCCCCCCCTCTATCATTTAAATGAGGGAACCCTCCTTGGTTCACCTAGTTTATTTTTTCCTTATTTGTAGTTTATTACAAAGAGTCCCTATATCAATTTTGAGACCTCTAGCATCAATATTTGCGGTAATTTCATACAAACTTCCATTCCCTACTTTAAAGGGGTTGGGGGGTTAAATTTCCAACTTTTGGAATTTTTTTGTTGGTTGTGTGCTAATACTAGCTTATATACCAAATTTCAGAAATTAAGTTTTTATTATACCTATATACTTATGGGAAACCCCATACGAACTTCCAACCCCCTAATTTTATGGATGTGGGGTGATTAACTAAAAATCCTGAAACACGTATTTAATTGTTTATTACAAAGAGTCCCTATATCAATTTTGAGACCTCTAGCATCAATATTTGCGGTAATTTCATACAAACTTCCATCCCCTATTTTAAGGGGTTGGGGGGTTAAATTTCCAACTTTTGGAATTTTTTTGTTGGTTGTGTGCTAATACTAGCTTATATACCAAATTTCAGCTTTCTAGGTCTTCAGGAAGTACCTAGGAATTTTGATGATCATCAGTGAGTCAGTCAGTCAGTCAGTCAGTGACGAAATTTGGGTTTTTTAGACGTCAATAAAATCTAAAGTATAAGACCTATAAAATTGAAACTTTATAGGTTTAATAAGTTCACTGGCGACATCATTTTCCGAGAATTTTGATTATCTGAAATAATTCAGGCCTAAGTTATAAGGGTTTAAAAATACGGCGAAACACTTCGAGAAAAGATAGGTAGTGCCCTCGCGCTTCGCTTGGCTCGTCTTGGCGGGGACACTACCGTGTCCCCAGATATGCAATCAAAAAGCATTTGCAGGACACTTACAGTGTTGACGTGGAAAAAGTTAACCATTTAATAAAGAAAGTCATTAAAGAAAGCGTCGAAACGGGGACCATACTGCAAACTAAAGGAATCGGCGCGTCGGGCTCCTTTAAACTAGCGCCTGGCGTCAAACAAGACAAAAATAAGACGAAGAAACCGAAAAAACCAAAAGAAATAACCGAAAACGGCGCGGACAAAGAAAAACCCAAGATAATAACCGCCAAAAAGACAAGCAATAACGAAGAACCGAAGAAAAAAGCCGCAAAAAGTGTTGCGATCAGCGAAACAAAAGCTACGAAGGACAATGATACTAAAAAACCGAAAAACGTTAAAGAAAAATCGAAAAGTGCAAAGGGAAAACTGCCGGCGATCAAAGAGGGTGTTTATAAAAGCCCAGAACCCGGTTCATCTAAAATGAAGACGCCTAAAAAAAGGAAAAATAACATGATGAAGAGAAAAAGTATTGGCTCAATCATAAAACCGCCCAAAATGAAACCGAGCGCCATCTAGTGATTTTAAACTGTTTTAATTTTTTTTAGAGTGAAGTGTAAATTCCAATCGATGTGGTCTTAGAAATTAGTGACATGTTTCTGTTTGTTGATTTAATTTTAAACTGTATTTATTTTTAAGCTGTGACATTGTAGATTAAAAAATTAAAGGACTAAAATAAATCTATTTTGTCGTTTCATTACTATAATATGTAACCTAGTTCTATAAAAAAGAAATAAAGGTAACTAGGCTTTATATATAAATAAAAACAACGAAAAATATCTATAGGTTTACGTATCTAATTTACCTAAATGAATAGATAAAAATAGTCAAGATCCGAACATTTTACGTAAACGTTCTTCATATACAAGAAAATGTAGTGCCATCTGTCGGAATACATGTTTATTTTTTTTATATATTTTTTTAGCCTTGTGTCTGTGGTCACCTTGCCTCCAATATTATTATTAATTA
Source organism: Coenonympha glycerion (assembly GCA_963855885.1). Classification (NCBI taxonomy): domain Eukaryota; kingdom Metazoa; phylum Arthropoda; class Insecta; order Lepidoptera; family Nymphalidae; genus Coenonympha; species Coenonympha glycerion. The sequence goes on from OY979653.1 coordinate 7,044,327, forward strand.
AAAAAAAAAGAAATAGGTCTTTACCTATCTACCTATACTGACTACTGCCGGGAGGGAGCAAAATAGTCATTCTTGTTCCCATAAACTGGCGACATTTTTTCGCGCTGTTCGCCCTGTCTTTAGTATACAAGTCTGTGCTTAAATGTAAAAGTTTGTATGTACCTTGAATGGGCTTCTTACTTTATATCCTATGAAGAATCCATGAAAATAGTGGCACAAAACAGAAATAAAGTTCTCATTCATTCATTCATTCATTCATTCATTCATTCAAATAATTGGTCAAGTGCGAGTCGGCCTCGCGCACTGAGGGTTCCGTATACCATCAAGACTAATCGTTCGTTCGTTCAAAAACTAGCAAAACAAGCATGTTTGTTGAATGGGAGCCCCCTTAACTTTTTTTTAAATTTTATAATGTACCTAACTATTTATTTTTAAAGTAAATAAAAACAAGTCGGGGTTTTCCTTCCTGACGCTATAGCTCCAGAACGCACGAACCGATTTCCACGGTTTTCCATTCGTTGGAAAGATCTCGGGCTCCGTGAGGTTTATATAGCAAAGGAAATTCAGGAAAAATAAAAAAATGTTACATAAAAGGAAGCCATCTGGTGGCGAAACGGAGTTCGCCGGGTTTGCTAGTTTTTAAAGTAAATATATAATATATCTCACTATATTCTGTGAAAATTTTAAGCGTTGTTGTTTAACTGTTGCCGATATCAATATTGAGCAAATAATCACGTTTGTTCTATTAATTATTTTATTCTCTCTTATTTCTAGTACCTAAGTAAGTATCTGTTATACTTAATAGCGGCAACAGAAATACATCATCTGTAAAAATTTAAGTGTCCAACTAACACGGTTCTAGAGATACAGCCTGGTGACAGACGGATGGACAGTCGGCGAAGTCTTAGTAATAGCAACGAATATAATATATATTATATCTAACGTATAATAGGGTCCCATTTTACCCTGTGGATACGGAATCCTAAACAATAGGCTATTGAGAACAATACTCAATGATTGGAGGATTGATTTGGACTTCGTAATACTTCGGAAAGTGCATTTTGTTTGCCTTACCCTCACGTTCATACTGTAGAAGAGACAAATCTATGCGATTTGTTTCTCTCCTTTATAAAATCTTACTCGTTAAAATCTCTCGATTGATATTGAATTGAAGCAAGAGTTAATAGGCGGCAAAGTAATCAAAAGCTTAGAAAACTATAGCGACGCGCACGAAACGGGCGACGGCGGCGCGGCGCGATCGAGCGATGAAAACTCATTGTTGAAAACAAATTGTACCTAGTTTGATAATTGATTCCGCCGCTTGTGCGGGGAAGTATGGTTGTATTGTACCTTTTTAGTTGTTGTATCCAATGGCGGATTATCCTAAAGGCAAACTAGGCACGTGCCGAGGGGCGCGAGGTTACAAAGGGGCGCGCGCGGCGCGGCCCTTAGGTACATCACAATCGCGCGCGCGCGCGCGCGCGATCATGTAGAGTTGGATCAGTCTATGCAAAACCATTGAATACTATATTTATGTTGTATTATGATAAAACAAAACGCATTTTTTCAATTCTAATCGAAATAACAAGGGCGGCGGGCTCCGCATTCACGTGTTCCCCCGGCGAGCGCGGGGCCCGGGGGCGGGAGTCCCGCTCGCGTTGTTATGGTTGTGCCGTTGTCGTCAGTGACCAGGTGGTGCAAACTCTCATACAAACAATTGAATACCTAAGGGGGCTGAAATTGCCATTGCTGAAACTTTAAATAAAATTGTATATTTTTTAATATGCAGTTGACTTAAACTTCTTATTTTTTAGGGTTCCAAAATGGTAAAAATGGAACCCTTATGGTGAGACTTTCTCCGTCCGCCCGTCCGTCCGTCCGTCTGTCTGGAATAGTTGTAGGTAACTGTGGCGCGCCGTCATTGCCTTCATAAAAAATTGAAAATATTTTTTTTTTATTTAAAAAGGGGGGAAAACCGGGTTGTCATAATTTCAAAATGAGATAACAATATTGAGTGGGGTATCATATGAAAGGGCGTTACTTGTGTATTCTAAAACCAATTTTTATTTATTTTTATGCCTGATAGTTTTTGATTAATTGGGCAAACTGTCGTAAAAAATACCGTTCCCCCCCTTATATCCGAAGTTTACCAATCGAAAAATCTGAAATAATTATGATCAATAGGAGTTAACGTATATTTTACAGGAAAAATAAAATCAACTTCGTAAATTTTATACTTTTTTGATAATAACAATAAACCGCCAAAAACAAAGTTTGGTTTACGGTTCGCCAACAATAGTACCTACATGTAAATTATACTCGTAAATTCATGAACTAAAGTGATTCTTTCAATGTTTTACTTCTTTTATAGTATGGAACCCTCGGTGCGCGAGTCCGACTCGCACTTGACTGGTTTTTTTATATAAGTTACACTTAAACTGAATAAGTTAGATAATATCTAGTTTTGTGATCAGATTCAAGAAATTGGCGAATAAACTTTTTTTTATTATTGTATTATAATGTTATTATTATTATTATATTATCTGTGGTTTTCAGTTTTATGCAGTGTTGCCAGAACCTTGCAGAGGTCCTTTTTTACCTTTTAGGTGATTTTTCGTATCTTAAAGAATTCATTTTTATTTTTTTTTACAACCAAGTTAAAATGGAACCCAAAGTCCCAAACCGACAAACAATTAGTCATTTTACTGCATTTTACTACCACGCTGGTAGTTGATGTGATGTTACCTGGTAGTACCAGGTGACAGTCCACCGGGCTTAATAAGCCCGAATGTCACTTTCGTTGTTCGCATAGTTAGGTTAAGTTATCCCTACTAATATTATCCCTATTACCTCTTCTTTTATATAGAAAAGTGTCAAATGATGTTTTTCACTCGTTCGAGATAATCACCAACTATAGTAAACACTAACTTGTAGCTACCAGCTATGCAATGAGACGATTCCTCGTGCTTTTGAAGTTAGTAAACTTTTTGATATGGCTGCTAGGGGGGCGCCCATGAGGTGCTTGCCTAGGGCGCTCTCTACATTTAATCCGCCTCTGGTTGTATCCTATATATGAATATATATATATTTCTATATAATCTGGATCTCGGAAACGGCTCGAACGATTTTCATGAGTATAGGTTTTGGGGGCGATAAATCGATCTAGCTAGGATTCATTTTTAGAAAATGTCGAATTCACCAAAAAAATATAAAAATATGACTACTGCTGCCATCTATTAGCCAGTAGTTATACTACTGAGCGAAACTCGGTTTGGCTCGGTCATCCAGATATTTATAATGGAAATCGATAACGAGGAGTTCATATTATGCCAAATGTATATGTAACTCATTCTCGTATAGCTATAAAATTGGTCAAGTGTGAGTCGGGCTCGCGCACTGAGGGTTCCGTACCATCGAGATTCAAGACCCACTCTCTGTAGTATTAAAGTAAACTAAACACCCCTGGCCACTTAATCAAAAACGAGCATAAATATCACGTTTATTGTATGGGAGCCCCCTTAATCTTGTTATTTTATGGACATGGCCGAAACTTGTATGGAGCTGTGCCCTGGAACAAAAAAATTGATGAATGATTTTTTATTAAAAAATGATGCGTATTGGCTATGAACTCATTATTTTTTCATATTAAAAAGCTTAGAAAATGCGAGTAAACATTTTGAACAGCAATTATTTAATAAAAAAAATCATTGCTATTATCATTAAAAATATTTAGGTGCATTTTGTTGCAAGTTGTTATGCTGTGCTGATATGTCTCTCGCATGTTTTCAGATCATAAAAATTAAACGATTGTAAAGACATAAATATAAGCTTTAATATGACGTACTGTTTGTCAATGGCCATGAATATTTTTTTCCGAGGGCCACCGGCCACCTCATTTAACTATTTGTTTCTACGGTAAGTAAGTATATATAACTACATATTCTGTGAAAATTTGAAGCGTCTACCTGTTACCGTTATCAAGATCGAGCAAAATAAAAAAAATCACGTTTAAATTAAATATTTATGTGTTCTATTTTTTAGTATTTGTTGTTATACCGGCAACAGAAATACATCATCTGTGAAAATTTTAAGTCCGTAGCTATAACGATTCAAGAGATACAGCCTGGTGACGGACGGACGGACGGACGGCGAAGTCTAGCTGATAGGGTTCCTTTTTTACCCTTTGAGTACGGAACCCTAAAATTTCTTCGAATGACATCCTAATTCGTTATAAAGTATTTCTTCTTCGATTAATTGGATGAACACCATCTCTAGCTAATAACAATTCAGATCTCATTAGGAGACTAGGTTGCCCGCGTTTCGTGCCCATGCTATAGCTTAGCAACTTCGTGCGGGACCCTCCTGCGGGGTGACAATCGGCCGGGGGACGCGGTAACGCATACATGCAAAGAAGTGTCACCTTCCCCGCTACACCGCCCGCTACCCGCTGACATCTAAGTTCCTTGCCTCCCCACCTTCTGTCACCCCGCAGGAGGGTCCCGCACGTAGTTGCCAAGCTATAGCCGCCGCTAGCGGATTGCCCCGCGCTACATCGCCCCACGACCGTCATCGCTCGGCCGCCGCCAGTTTCGTACCCGCAACCTAAAATTAAAGCAGTTAGAAGCAGTACTTCTAGCCCTAGCAAAGGTGATGGATTTCCTCATTGTCGGGAAAAAAGCCTTTTTTAACAACGTAATGCCATCTACTTACAAGTAGATGAAGTGTTTACTTACGTGCTGCTACAAAAAAAGGTTGCAAAGTGCGCATTGATATATTTTGAGCTAGTTCATTTAATTAAACATAGATGGCGTCTATTTTTATTTTTTTTACCCCACTAGGAAATCATTTTGTAATAGGTAGGTACCTAGGTAATTAGGTACTTAATTTTTGTACGCAGGCTATTATGGTATTCCGTGACGTATATACCTATAGGTTTTTTCACTACCTAAGTAATTAGGAACCTAATATCTACCTGTAGTACCTACCTCCATACTTTTCTCGTTTTTTCAACACATCAAAAGGTACCATCAATACTTTAGCTTGTTTTTTTTCTTAATTATAAGTAATTCATAATTAACTAAATTTTATATAATAGGTATATAATTATTTTGGATGGTTGATAAGAACGAAACATAAGTATCTAGCTTTCTAGGGATGTGTATCGGTAGAAATTAGCATTTATCGATAAATTGTAGTTGATTATGTTTCAGGTATTTCATTTTTAAGTCGCATTTCTAATTATAAATCCACATTCAATTAGAAGACATTTCCATTCATCAAAACTTTTAACCGAGTGCCGACTTCTGACAACGTGGAACCTGTCTAATCACCTAATCTAATCAGGTAGGTATTAGATAGGTACCTATAAGTTTCTACTTACTACCCGTTCGCAGAAGCTTTGCTGATGACTTCTCCTCCCACTTGATACGATAATGGACGAGCGCAGGTCGCGGTATTATGAAGTGGGAGGGGAAATCATGAATGGCTACGATGGCGCTCCCCACTCTGTCAAACTCCATACTAAGTAAGTAATCGAAACAAAACGATTTTGACAGAGTCGAACACGACCTCGTGGATTGAAATATCTATACTCATCCATTTAAGTATAAGTTTTCAGTCACTTTCTACGATTCTTTGATTTCTGCTATATCATGTACGTTTATTAAGAAGATTTCTTGAATTTATTTTTGTCTTTGTCACTCTCACGGATACGTTGGTGGGAGCGATATGCAGCGTCGCCGAAGAATATAACAGAAAAACCACATTTTACCTAATTATTCAAAACCTAAGCCAGTTACCAAAAATCTGTTTCTAAGCGTTTTTGGATGTTATTATTGCAGATACATTAAAACAAAAATCACAATTAAATCCATTGTAATTTCCGATAAAAATTATAAAAAGTGAGATTGTGGAGCAATTTTTGGGAAAACTTTTTATCGAGATTTTATCCTACATACAAGAACTAAGCCGTGCATCCTAGCCGAAGCGCGGCGGCCTTCTGAAATTAGTACGTCGAGACGGCTACCTGTGGCATGGTCGATCACATGATAATTGAAGATCGCCTGTCATAACGCACAACGCTGCGGTATGCGGCATGCGGTATCGGAGTTTTGAACTTATGTGTCCGAATATAAGTTCTTAATTGTATGAAAAACTTCGAGAATATTATAAAAATATAGCTTCTCTTTCCTTCTAAACATGATATTTTATCTTTTATAACTTATTTTTTATAGTGTGCAATTACTAGGACCATTTTTATTTATTATTTTTATTCATGACATAGACCACTGTTTTCTGATTTCAAATTTTTTACTTTTTGCTGATGATCTTAAGATCTTTCGCAAAGTAAACAGCAGTTCAGATGCTAAGCTTCTACAAGACGATCTTACTAGACTAGACCAGTATTGCATCAATAACAGACTTGATCTCAATGTATTTGAATGTAACGCTATTTCTTTTACTAGGAAAAGAGAACCATTTACTTTTGACTATAGTTTTAAACAACAAACACTCTCTAGAACCTATACAGTTAAAGATCTCGGTGTATTACTTGACTATAAACTGATACTTGATCAGCACATAGATGCTGTCACGAGTAAAACATATAAAGCGTTAGGCTTCAGCATGCGTTCCAGTAACCATTCAAAAAAATGAAAACGGTTAAAGTTCTTTACTACTCTCTGGTCCACAGTCACCTCGAATACGCTAGTCAAATCTGGAACCCCTCATACCAAGTCTACATCAACAAATTGGAAAGCATACAGCGCAAATTTATTAGATTCTTAAGGTATCAATTTTATCTACCAAAGATACCTTATGAAAAAGCCTGCTCTGATGTTCACCTCGTACCTCTCCACGTTCGCAGAAACATCGCGGATGTTTGCTTTCTGATCAACTTAGCTAGAGGGACGATTGATAGTCCAGAACTGTTATCGAAGCTGCACATAATTGTACCTACACGGGTTTCGTCACGTGTTCCCAGAAAGAAAAAAATTCTACGGGTCCCAATAACTAAAACAAATCTTAGAAGCAACAACTACATCCTGCGTGCTTCTAATGCTATTAACGAATTTACAGGGACCCTGGGATAGATCTATTTTACGGCGGTATAAATAAGTAGTGTTCGCCAATTTATGGTAAAAAATTATTTCGATTCTATTTCTTTAGTCCCTTCGTGATAACTAACTTTTAACACTTCCACTTCAACTAACTTCTTCTACCAACCTTCTATTAACTGCTACCACTTGATACTCAAACTCCTTCTTTCTATCTTTTGCCACTACGCACTTGTGAAAACTTGTGATTAGCTGTAAGATAATTAGATGTATGACTAGTCTGTAAGATTTAGCTGTAAGTTTTCCTTCATAAATAAAATAAAATAAAATAAAATATTAGAATTAGAATTAGAATTAAAACTTAGTAGGTATTTGTAAGAACTTAACCTTATGTTACATTTATGACTTGTTTTAGTTGCCGAATAAAATATAGTATATCATCTTTGATTCCTTCGCAATGACGACAGTGGCGAGGGGTAAGCGGGGTGAAGTAGGAAACGAGAGCACGTACGTTGCGTCATAATCATTCCCAATCATCGCTGCGACAAAATTAAAAGAAGCAAACGCTGCTTCGTGAATCGTGACGCTGCGTTGGGGCTGCAGAACTTTAGACCAGAGACAACCGATACCAGTCCCGTGGTATGGTGTCGCTTGGGCCGAAACATCCCAGGACGACATGGCACTCTATTGGAACCTGCTTACGTTTGCAAATTTTTCCCGGGACACCTTAATCTTACTTGAGTAACTTACCTAAGTACTAATGGGGTTTTCTATAATGAAATTCATTAGTATCAACCCGGTGTTTGGAAATTGGCGGTGTTTTACAACCGTGGGTCGTGTTTCGGAGGACACTTTAATCCGTCGACAGTCCTTAAGGACCTTGGAGTGCACGTTAAGTACGTGCACTCCAAGGTCCTTAAGGACTGTCGTCGTATGTGTGATGCACACTCTATCCCGCAGCCTATTTTTGTTTTTTACTAGGTATATATAGGCTAGCCCTTGACCGTGATCACACCTATGGATGATACAAGTTGTTCCCATACACATGAGGCCATGGTGGTGCGCGCTTGCCTAGGAGATGCCTTGATTTGAATTGAAGGTGCCCAAGTAAGTTGTCGGTAAAGATAGGTAGAACCTGGGCGGGTATTCCAGTCCTTTGCAGAGCATGTCAGGAACGAGGAATCAAACCAGTTCATACGTAGGTACCTATATCTTTGATGTGTCAACTAAGTATATAAAATCTGTGGTGTGGAAACTATTCAGATGCCTTGCCGTTCTATGGTAGGAAGGTGATGGGGAAACCAATTTAAATACTTAGTTCCTGAACACAGTCTCCGACGTATAGGTACCTACTTTTGCGAGCCGGGGTATCGGGATTAGAATGACAACCCGATGCCGTTGACAGGTGCTTTTTCAACTTCGGTGCGCCTTCTCCCCAGACCGCACCGCGCGAACTTCGGTGCGCCTTCTCCCCAGACCGCACCGCGCGAACTTCGGTGCGCCTTCTCCCCAGACCGCACCGCGCGAACTTCGGTGCGCCTTCTCCCCAGACCGCACCGCGCGAACTTCGGTGCGCCTTCTCCCCAGACCGCACCACGCGAACTTCGGTGCACCTTCTCCCCAGACCGCACCGCGCGAACTTCGGTGCGCCTTGGAGCACGCGAGTATCACTGACCCACACGAAGGCTCTACCAGTACTAACACCACAACTGATACTGTACCTACTTCACTTCTTCTTACATAACTTCGTGTCGCTGGTATTACTTGGACTTGAGTTCACTGAACTTGACTTGACTGACTGAATGACTGCTTGGTCTTATCAAATTCTACTTATCTATAAGCTATAGGGACACACGGTCAATTCTTCAGAGTTCAGACCTAGCAATAGATCGTGTCAGGTACCTACTTACCTATTCTATAGAAAAAAGGGCACAGACAACCTTACGATGATGTTCGGGGCTTTGGAGTTTTCGGTAACTAGTTGTAGCTAAAAGAGTCTTCTATCACGGCGATCCACCGAATCGCAAGGTCTTGGTACTTGGCAGAGTCATCCGATATCTAAGTGGCTAGCTATACAGTACTCCATGTATGAGCAAACCAGTATCTGCTAAGTACTATACTAAGGTCAGGAGCTGCAGCTCCGGCGTGAAGTACTAAGTATTTGCCGAGTTTTTTATCAGCAGATTTTGCTTTGCATTCGATACAACGGCCGAAGTTGAGTCGTCGAAATTTAAAAATGAAATAACAACATTGAGTGGGGTGTCTAAAAACGATTTTTATTTAAGTATTTTCATGCGGATTTCGTGTTTGATTTATTGGGTAGACTGACAAAAGAATACCTTCCACCGGGGTCCCATATATCCGAAATTTACCTATACCAATCGAAAAATCTTAGGGATTAATGTATATTTTACGGGAAAAATAAAATCAACTCTGAATCTGTTATACTTTTTTTGTATTACCAATTAACCTCAAAAACCAAAGTTAAGTTTGCGGTTCGTTAAAAAAGAATTCTTATGGTTTTACCTTTTCTAATATAGTAGATATCTACCGAACCCCCGACGCACCAGTCCGACTCGTACTGGCTGATTTTATTATTTAATTTCGGTCCCACTCGTGTCCATAACTTGTTTATGGATTGTAGAGAACAAGTTTCTATAGCGATCGTTTTGGCTAAAGACTGAACAATTTTTGATGGGTTTTCTACTGGTTAGCAAATTAATGAAAATCTTGACTCTCGAATCATGGGAGGTACCATTGTGAATATTATAGAAAGGTAAGTCTGGTAATATGTTCCATTTCTTAATCCTAACTTTCTTACTGTAAGTATTTTTTTCTTATAAAAATCTACCGACGGCAGATTTACTGCCATCTTTGATGAATCTTTTGAGTTTTGATTAGAAATATTTATCTACTTGAGTTGTGATAGGTTACCTACTCAAATCATTACTTATAATGGCGGGGCTTCATTAGCGGGCTACGGCGAATATTCGGATTAACGCGCTGATGTGGCCAGGTAGATCGTTGCAACGCGATAGTATTCGCGCGTAGACGATGTGCTATCGGGGCACTGTCGGTAAACTAGCGCGCATCAAAGGGATTTGGCGCGACAATATTCGCTTGGGTGGCTACACCTACGTCACTTCATTGTCGTCCAGACTTTGTAGCCAGACGGACGTGCGTGTTTTTTTTGTAGGTACATCATGGAGAGGAGTAACGAAAAAGTGTTGGAGTTTATTCAGTTTTATGAAACAGAAAATATTATATGGAATCCGAGTAACCCTGACCACTAAAAGAAGCATTTAGTACATGATGCGTGGGTTAGGATTAAAAATAAGCTATAATTTTAATAAATAATAATTTACGGACATACAATGCAACGCCACTACTGCCTCCATTTTGAATTCGTATTAAACAGCCTACATCGCCGACAATCCGGCACGATGAATCTTCGCCCGCCAATGTAGACAAGAACATCGTGTATGCCCGTACACGATGTTTTTGGCGCGCCAACGCGACACGAATCTTCGGCCGCTAATGAAGCCCCGCCATAAGGCAAACTTTTAAATGGCATTGATTAAAATACCTCATTAAGCTCCAAAAAACGACCTTTTATTTGCCGAGGGATGGATTTAGTTAGTACAGAAAACATCGATATTTAACATTGAAGCAATCTTTTTATTACCTTATCTTTCAGTAGACAAGTAGGTGAACTTTGTAAAATAGGTATGTAAAGATATCGATCTTTAAATATCTCATTAAATATCTCATAAAATATATCTGCGCTTAGGTAGGTACTACGTAAGTATGATACATACCGCTAATAAAAGTCATATCCCTAAAACTCTATCGACTTACATAATACAACAAACTGTCGTATATTACATTATGTGTGCTTTGCTCAATGCAATAAAAAGGTAAATGAACTAATATTCTTCTTTACGACGAAGTAAAATGAAGCTACAATGCGCGGAGTTGCAAGATAAGCTGAAATTCGATGAATTAATTATATAAACATCAGCCATTCTGGACTAATGACGTCAACTACAGACTTAACCCTAGTTTCAGTTTGCACTCTAAGTACAGTGACATAAAATACATAATTCACTATTATAAATGAACAATACGAGTTTATTACTAAACCATTCCCTTTGACGAGGAAAAAAAGTTTATATCCCCTCTCGTTTTTATATATATCCAATTGTTTATATGCGTGAAAGAGACGGGTATATCTCTATCGCGTCTGTTCTCAGTTGGTTGGAGGGAAACGAGGTCATGGCACGTGTTTGAATTTCGAAACACGTCCCGTCCAATGCGATGCGTCTGTACTCACAACACTATCATTGGTTAGCCGGAACCGGTACCACGATATCCTTTATACGTAAAATCGATAGGAGAGTTCGAAGTTTTGTTCGGGATAAAACGATACTGTCGACCGTCTCGTGCGGTTTAGCGTATCGTGGTAGGGAGGCTGTCGTCTGTAGAATGGGTGTACAGTGTTATCGGAGCAGCCATTTCGTCGCGAAAGATGTCTGAAGCAAGCGTATTTAGGGCGTTTTGATACGATTTAATATAGTTTTTTACGTGTTTTGACCAGCTCTCGACCGGAAATCGAAGATGGTAAGACATTTTTGTTATTTTCTTTATCAATATTATGTTTCTGTTCATTGATAAGATACGTTTGTCGTGATATAGCGACTGAGTCTATATTATCATATATCGATGTTGTCCCTGCACTCAATTTAGTTGCGAGATTCGTTCGTGACGTCACGGGACTACATTTTGGATAAAAATATAGGTTAAAAATGTTTTTGTTTATGGGTTTCTAACTGAAATGTTTCTTTTATGTTTATATTTTTTTTTATTAGGATTGAATTTCGTGATTTTTTTATTATATCAAAGACTTCTTTCAACTAAAAAATCTTAAAAATTTTGTTATTTTTTTTTAAATTTTCTAATTGTTTTGTTTTTTATCAAAACTGACTGACATTCGTTTTAGAATGACAGTTCAGACATAGAGTCTAAAATCCTTTGTTTCTTGCAACCATCATGGTAATTAGTTTCGTGTGTCTCTTTCTAGTGTGTTGAAAGTATTGTTTAGCTGTCTCTCTCTTTCTGATACAACTTATTTATAGAGTCTGCTTGGGATTTGCTGCCCCTGAGGCGCTCTATATTCGTATTAGTGTTGTTATGCTTTGTTTTGACTGAGCTATCGAATACTATCGACATTTCAACTTTAGTTCATTGTAACTTGTACTTTTATTTCCTCTTTAATGTTAAAGATAGTTGTGCCTATTTGTTTGATGTTTGTTATATTAAAATAACATTAAACTTTAAATCAAATACAACACTACCCACATGAAACACCACACACAATTTTCTATCACTTTCTTCGACGCACGTTTCGTCCCGACACCGGGACATCCTCAGGAGATGTTGACTTCACAATGCGAAATCGTAGAGTCAAGTTGTGAAGTCAACATCTCAACAACAACAAAAAATTGATCTGTTCTGCTAATTATGGATTTCCGCAAAATAACGCCTGCTTCCATTCAATATTTTATGTCATTTGGTAAATTAAATAAATAAAAAAATGTATTTCATGAAAGTCTTTTACATAAATATTATTTTGCTTTGAAATACACTTCTCATATTTCGTCCACCAAATTAAAAGTCGGAGTATACATTGAGCTATCTTTACAAGTTACAACTTTTCAGCCATCTAGATTGTACATTATTTTTGTTCGGTAATTTATCTTAATGTTTTAGATAACATTGGTTTTATTAGATAACTAACTGATTTTAAGTTTCCTCGCTTTAAAAAAATTGCATCAAAATTGATATTTCAATTTCAAAGTTTAATTGTAATTGGTACAATTTTTAGGGTTCCATACCAATTTGGTAAAAATGGAACCCTTATGGTGAGACTTTCTCCGTCCGTCCGTCCGTCCGTCCGTCCGTCCGTCCGTCCTGTCACACTCGATTATTTCAGTAACTATCGCAGCTATCGACTTGAAATTTAGAATAGTTATAGGTATTAGTGACCCGACAATATAGCAATCGTAAAAATTTGCAAATTGTTTTTATTTTTATTTAAAAAGGGGGGAAAACGAGGGCTTCGAATTTTCAAAATGAAATAAAAATATTGAGTGGGGTATCATATGAAAGGACGTTACTTGTGTATTCTAAAACCGATTTTTATTTATTTTTATGCTTGATAGTTTTTGATTTATTGAGCAAACTGTCGAAAAAAATACCGTTCCCCCCCCCTTATCTCCGAAGTTTATCAATCGAAAAATCTGAAATAATTATGATCAATAGACATTAATGTATATTTTACAGGAAAAATAAAACGAACTCCCTGACTATTATACTTTTTTTGATAATAACAATAAACCACCAAAAACAAAGTTACGTTTGCGGTTCGCCAACAAAAGTACCTACATGTAAATTATACTCGTAAATTCATGAACAAAAGTGGTTCTTTTAATGTTTTCTTCTCTTATGGTATGGAACCCTCGGTGCGCGAGTCCGACTCGCACTTGGCCGGTTTTTTTAAATGAAATGAACTCATAGATATGCGAACACTTTAGGACACTAGACATACACCTAATTATAAGCTTATAGTTATTTGTTTGAGCAAAGGTATCTAAATAGGTGGTGTACTTACTCATTTGTCATTACGTACCTACCTTCTTATCTTAATATCCTAGAAAAAAAGATAATAAAATATTTTTAACTGTTCGCGTTACTCAGATCCACACCTATGCTCAGACCTATAGGTAACATTTATATTTTACTGAATAATAAATATCGATAAAATACACCGCCTAAAAGAGACATCACTAACAAAAATAAAATGTCCGCCGTCTATAGACGCCAGAAGGGACTGCAGCTATTATTTTTCTAGCTCTAAAACTAATATCGACTTACTTTCCTGAATCATAAAGTCGGATTTCACCTGACAGATAACATTTCTATTGTCATGTATTGGGATAAAGAAATAGAGCTCTTATGTAGAGTACATAGAGCATATTTTTGCATATAAGGAATGTTCCTTTACTTATTGAACAAAAAATATAGGCCGAATAATTTTGGAGCCGATTTCTAGGGCGGGGGAAAAAGACATCTTGGATGGAAAGAGAAAAGAGATATTCGAACTTGAAAGGGCGATTTTTTTTCTTATCTTTCTTTTATTGTTTAATAAAAAGAAACTTTAGTAACGTTACTTCCACGAATTTTTTTACGACTTTAGTTTCTTTTGCCCATTGTTTCTCTAAAGTTGCAAATAATTTTGTACTAATGTGGTACTAATAAATCAGTTTATAAATTTTAAGTTTCGTTATTTTTAAATGTTTTTTTTTTTAACTTACGTCTTACTTTATGGCAGACGGTTTTTTAAATAAAATTATTATACAGTGTAGGTACTCGCTTTTGTTTTTGGTTTAGGTTCATCTTTGTCAGTTACCTATTAGCTGATATCATGTACCTAGATTGTATGACATTGGTAGAAGGGTAGATGTACATTGTACATTGCTGCTTTACTGAGTTATACAAAAATGATGTTTCTAAGTAAAACTTGAATGGATGAAAATAAATATCTATTATCAAATGAGATTGAAACAGCTAGGGAATAAAGGAATAATAATGAAAGCTTACATACTGAGATTATTATTATAAAAGATATCAGTTTCCCGTTCGTTAATACTTTATTTAGTTTTACAAAATGTCAGTAGATAGCTAATAAAACCTTCGATGGTTTACAATTTTTTTTTAAATATTATCATTTTTTTACAGATGCAGCAACCGATGTATCAACAGGACCAACAAGGGTGAGTCAAATTCACTCTCAGTTCTCACTCAGCTCTTGTCTATGGTTCGCTATACATTGCTTCTTTAATGACTGACACAAAAATAAAATTTCATTGTAAACCTTCGATGGATAAAAAAAATAGGTGTGGATGTCAGTTTTAAGAACTTTTTAAACTTAACTATTTTTATACTAACTTTGACGGCATACGCGAGTTTGGGGTTAGGTCAATTAGCGAGAGCTTTCGGCCGCGACTCGCCAACCTACTTACCGGTAAAGTCGTATACAGCAAAACGATCTAGCGTTCCGGAGCGATGCTGTGTAGCAATTGATAGGAGATTATTTCCAAGATAGTAGGATACGCTTAAATCTTCGGCTTGATTTATTGAGATTTGGCGAAGGACTGTGCTGCTTGGTCACCCGCAAAGCTGTATTCCGTAAAGACGTTTTATAAATATAAATATAAATAGTGGACAACATCACATACATTGCTCAGATCCCTTAGTAAGTAGCTTATGCACTTGTGTTAAGGAAATCAGAAACAACGAAGGTACCACAACACCCAGACCCGAGACAATGTAGAAAACTTATTTTTCTATTTTGCCCCGACCGGGGATCGAACCCGGAACCTCAGAGATGGCGGCGCCTTGAAAACCGGCACGCTAACCACTCAACCACGGTGGTTGTCTGGTTTTGTACTTCGACAGCGTGAGTTTAGCTTTCGAACTCATCTGTCAGTCTGTCTGCTACAGCTGTCACCCTGTCTCAACAATTCGAATTTCGAACACACTTTGACAAAAGGTCTTGAAATGTAACTATTATTACTTTTTTTTTGTTTTTCTGTTAGGTACCTACAGATACAAGTTATACCTAACTATTTACAAGTTAACCTAACAAATAACGATTTTGGAACTGTGGATTCTATAAATGAATTGTAGACATAAGTTGTCACTAATGTCTGTATAGCTCAGTGGTTCTGACCTCTTCCTCTCAAAAGGAGGTCGCGGGTTCGAATCCTGGGCACGCACCTCTGACTTTTCCGAGTTATGTGCGTTTTTAGGAAACTAAATATCACTTGCTTAACGGTGAAGGAAAACATCGTGAGGAAACCTGCATGCCTGAGAGTTCACAAAAATGTTCTCGAAGTTGTGTGAAGCCCGCCAACCCGAACCGAAACCCCTCTCAGTCTGAGAGGAGACTCGTGCCCAGCTGTGGGACATAAAAAGGGGTTGATATGACAGACATGAGGATGAGGCTAATCCAGTAATGATAAAATTCCAAAGTGGCCGTGGCAGTCCATGTTCACTTGTCATCTGATCAAGGCCGCTACAGGTAGCCGTTAAGGCGGACCGATTTCAGATTTCGACCACTGCCGCGCGCCGGCTAGTTTGCACGCGTTAAGTATCTACTTGTATAGTTTATTTCACACGCTGCGTGCGCCCGATTGCGAGGTAGCCTTAGTATTAGTATAGTACGTCGAAAGAGATAAAAGTTACGCTATATAGGTACAGTCGGACAAGGCTCTCTTGGCACTTGAAGGAGGGCGCTGTAAGCTGTTGCAAAACAAAGGCAGCCATAAAATAAAATCTCCTCAATTTTACTTCAATTCTAGTTTAAAATAGTTAATAGTAAGCAAAAACAACATAACATACAATAGTGATATTCTGACAGAGGGGACTATCAAACAGTAGCACAAGATAGCGGCGTTAGTTCAGACTTTGGCCACGCGCCAAAATAGCCTTGTCGCACTGTATAAAGAGAGCACAACTTAGGTGCGTAGCGGAGGTGGTGCTAGGTGCTATTGCGAACTAAATTGCACTTTTTCCTGTCAATCAATGGGCTGTACCTCTACATATGACTGTACCAAAACTTTTGTAACATTAGGTAACATAAATAATGAATTGTTCAAGTTTTCAATGTCAACACTTCTGTCAACACTTTGTCAAAACTTTCACTTTTTTCACTGTTCGAACTTGGCGGTAGAGTTTTAGACATTTCATATTATTTAGGCCTATGTGAAATAAAGAATTTCATTTCATTTCATTTCAACACTCCCCCAGTCGCCACTGCTTTTATTTTTGTTGTGAAATCATGCCTACCTACCTACATGTGGTGTTGTTGAATATTATTAGAATGTCTGTTATAACTTTTGACCATTGATTAACATATTAAAGGATCAGGCATCAGCACAAACTATCGTCACGCATACATTTTTAAGCTCCGTCCTGAAGCCGAATTTTTAATTTGTGAAAACTGTAAAATGGCGCTAATGTATGCAACTGACAGCGGTGTATGCTGTCAGCGGTACCGAAATGTACGACGCGCGACGCCATATTTGAGAAATTTCTGGCTTCAATATACGTCACATCTTTCCCGTCCTCTTAGCGTACCTCTCCCGTACGCGTACCTCTCCCGTACCTCTCCCGTACGCGTAGCGTATTTCGTCGTATAACACAATACTCTTCTCACTTCCAGAGGTCAGGAGCAAGTGGGTCAGCAGATGGTGCTGTGTCCTGTGAGGCTAGTGTACGAGACACAGATGTTAGTGCAACCGGGTCAGTATAAATTAATAATATAAATAAAAAGAAAAATCCTCAATCATTCAACTACTCACAAAACCTACTTAATTTTGTTGATATTGTGGTTTGAACTTTGAACATACATATCGACGACCTCCGTGGCGCAGAGGACGCGCGCTCGGATTCGAGTGGGAGGTCGCGGGTTCGATTCCCGCCACGGGCCACTTTGGAATTTTATAATTTCTAAATTGGCTTAGGTCTAGTCTGGTGGGAGGCTTTGGCCGTGGCTAGTTACCACCCTACCAGCAAAGACGTACCGCCAAGCGATTAAGCGTTCCGGTACGATGCTGTGTAGAAACCGTTGGGGTGACAAAACTTACCCCCTCCAAGTTAGTACGCTAACATCTTCGGCTGCATCATCACTTACCATCAGGTGAGATCGCAGTCAAGTACTAACGTGTATAGCGTAAAAAAAACATCGTAACCGCCATTGGAATTAACTGAATAAAATAACAGATACTCATGATGTCAGTTTTCAAAACACCCCTTCTAGTGGCGACATCTGGTGGCTGTATAAAATTACCCGCCACTGTAGCTATCTTCTCGCCGATCGCGCCATTAGCTGATCACTTCACTGTGATGGAGTTTTCGGATTGAGAAACGTAACGTTAGCTCAGCAATTTATATTCATCCCGAAGGAGGTTGTCAAAATAATGCACATTTGGACATGGCCGATACTTGTATGGAGCTGTGCCCTGGAAAAAAAATATTCATGGCCATCGACAAACAGTACGTCATATTAAAGCTTATAATTATGTCTTTAAAATCGTTTAAGTTTTATGATCTGAAAACATGCGAGAGACAATAATATCAGCATAACAACTTGCAACAAA
The DNA here is from genome assembly GCA_963855885.1 of Coenonympha glycerion. Lineage (NCBI taxonomy): Eukaryota > Metazoa > Arthropoda > Insecta > Lepidoptera > Nymphalidae > Coenonympha > Coenonympha glycerion. The sequence goes on from OY979653.1 coordinate 7,062,604, forward strand.
ATGCGCCTAACTATTTTTAATAGCAATAATTTTTTATTAAGAAATATATGCGTATTGGTTATGAACTCATTATTTTTTCATATATAAAAGCTTAGAAAATGCGAGTAAACATTTTGAACAGCAATTCTTGGTTGTGCCACACATGACAGACGGTGTCTGGTGCTTCCGTCACTTGAGCAACAGTCTAGTATTTGTTGCCCAGGTGGTGGAAGCTTCAGACAACGTTTTAGTACATGAGTGTGTACTTTGTTTTATGTGTGGCATAATGTGTGGAAATAAACATATTTTTCTTTCTTTCTTTCTTTTCAATTATTTAATAAAAAAAATCATTGCTGTTAAAAATATTTAGGCGCATTTTATTGCAAGTTGTTATGCTGATATTATGTCTCTCGCCTGTTTTCTTAATCATAAAAATTAAACGATTGTAAAGACATAATTATAAGCTTTAATATGACGTACTGTTTGTCAATGGCCATGAACATTTTTTTCCGAGGGCAGCATCCGGCCATGTCATTTCCAAGCATGTTTCAGAAAATCATATTTTTGTTCTTATTTTCAGGTGAACAGATACAGCCGAACCAAACGATACTGATCAACCCGCAGAATACGCCGCCGTGGATACAGAACAGACAGATGCAGAACCAAGTGATATACGTCCAGCACGTGCCAACCAACTATATACCGCAGCCGCAACAGCATATGGACCAAAATCAATTGTACATCCAGAACTACGGCTACCAAAACGTACCGCAAATGTTCGTCCAAAACCACCAAGAACAAATCAGACCGCTGCAGATGATGCAGAACATGGTGCCCAACATGCAAACACTGCAAGCAATGCAGACAAACATTGGCCAAATACAGAACCCGAGAATGTTGACCAATGTAGCTCCCATACAACAACAAGTGAATATAGTTAATACTGCAAATACACAAAATCAAAATAACGTAAATATCAATAGAATGATAACTCCCAGTCAAATAAATACGACTGAAGTTGTAAATAAAGCTCAAGAAATGCCACATAATGTGTTCAGACACCAAGTACCACAGGCTGTGCAAGAACCACGGTTTCAAATACAACCAACGATCACCATGGTTCCAAATAACAACACCAATATGGTACAAAGTATACAAAGAGTTCCTCAGACATTTGATCCAAATGTTACACAAATAAGACCAGTACAACAAAATATAGCGCCGAGTATACAACAAGCTTATCCCAATACTATATTTAATGTCGATGATAGCAGAAAGACCAATACAGCCAATAAAGGAACGAGTGTTACTAACTACAATGTTGTGAACCACGTTCCTGCTGCCAAAAGTATACCTCAAAATTATAGACCAATACAGCCAAGAACGGCCCAAGTTAGAACTTCTGCGCCAAATTTACTTCCTATGCAACCTGCGCCCACTATTCAAGCTCAACATAACATGCCAAATATAATATCAATGAATAATGTTCCTAGAAAAGTTATGCCAAATACTACACCCGTAGCAAATGTGAACACTCAAGCTAATATCAAAGTTGAAGGAAACAATTTTCAGTTTAATAGAAAAAGAAAAAGCGAGTCCCCCGACGAGGCACATAAAAAAGTTATGAATAACCAAACAGAAGCACCTATTATAAAACAAACCCAAAATGAAACTTTTAATGTAAATATGAATAGTTCCGCTGATGTTGGTGTTAATACTAGTCCAATTCATAGACCGTCGGGGAGAATAACGATAAATAATATGCAAATAACTCCACTAAACCCTAATATTCCTAATTCTAGATTGATAGAAGAGTTAGCGAAACCTGTTCGTAGTAACACTAGTGCTCAAGTATTAGAAGCTCAGAATGTCACAAGGAATATTAGTACAGCACCAGATAATGCAGCTGAAACGATGACAAACGAAAAAGAGAAGCTTGTTAGGAACACAGTTTTTGTACAAGCTAGAGGTAGAATACTGACTGATAAGGATACTGTGACAGAAGTGCCTAAAATTGAACCTCCGATAAGCAATCCTGCACCAAGTACAACTTTACAAGCTGTTAAACCAAAAATAGAAACTGTAGTATCCACCACTGAATCAAATATAGCACTACCTAATGTAAAACCAAAAATCGAACCAATAGTACATAAAGAAGTTAATTTACCAAAACTACCGGCACCAAATATTGCCGCAGTAAAGGTTAACTTACCTGTAAAAACTGAGACAGTAACTATTCCCAAACTTATATCTCAGCCTGCATTAAATGAAAAACAAGTCGTAACAAATCAAGTGGTAATTAAAGAGAAAAATGAAATCAAAAAAGAAAGCATCGCAGTAAAAACTATGCCTACTATGCCTAACGAAGATAATAAACGAAAAATAATTTTAGAAAAGACAACAACTGACGAAATTAAAAAAAATAAACCAAATACGGTCAAAACAACAATAGACGAAGACGTTAAAAGTAAAAATAACATAGTTAAAACTCCAGTTAAAATCGAGGAGGGTAAAAGCAAAGTAAAACTGGAAATCAAGCAGGAAACTAGTAGTAAAACTTTAATAGAACCCCCTAAAGAACTTCCTAAAGAAGATGTTAAAGTCAAAACTGAAACTAAACCTGATGTTAAAGTAAAGGAAGAAACACCTGAGGTTAAAGAAGACAAGGGATATATTCTAACGCATGTTCTAGGTGGATTTGTTATACAAGAATCGAATATTGCGTTCCCGGTAAGTAATTTCATATTTCGTTACTAGCTGGTCATAAACAGAAAATTTCACAAAAATCGGTCGCGCCGTTTCGGAGTCCGTAACAAACACTTCCGTAACACGAGAACTCTACATAATATCATAGATATTTTTTTTCAAGATACCAATTTGATTTATTTAAAAAACAATAATAATTAAATCTTATTTTTCACTTTTAAGCTTACTTGTATATTTTATTATTATTCATATTGTTTTTTAAATAAATCAAATTGTTATCCCATTTATAGATTAATATTGTAATTATTTATTTTCAGCATATTATATCGTCTAAGTTAAGTCACGACAAAAATCTTTTTGTCCCCCCCTGTGCGATACCGTCTGAAAAGAAACTATGTTTTAATAATAAAAACTGTTTTATACTTACAGATAAGAAAGCCACTAAAAGAACGGACCCTGTTCAACAACACAGAAGAGTCAAAGAAAGAGAACAGAGAAATCAGAAGAGAGAGAGAGTTTATGAGGGATAACAGCAAAATTTTAGACATATCACACCTCAATATCAAAGAATGTGAAGAGGCAGAGTCAGATGATAACAAAGCGATTGAAGACAAAGGTAATAAGTTGGTTAGTTAGCTACCTCATCTGCCTGTGTTCATACACAGAAAATTTCAAATCGATCGTTCGGAGGAGACTGGTACTAACACGAGACACGAGAATCTTGTATACATAGATTATAGTCCATACTCATGATTTATACAAACCATTTATACGCATATGTTTTTTTTACAGAAAATCCATTTAAAAATCTGAAAGCCAGTGAAGTTAAAACTTGGACGGTAAGTTCATCAATTTAATTTTTATATGATTAATAGTCTCATAACGACTGAACGATGGTATTTTATTTTGGTGACTATTTTTCACTGATTTGCCTGAAATCTCCCAAATACCCCCAAAGTGTAGATGGTATACAGGACTGTATTAATATCGAAATCAGAAATGTTATTATGTAAGGTTTTTACAAACTCTAACTATATTGTAGATAATATCAACTAGCCGATAGAAATTCTAATAATATTTCTAAAGATATCGCTCTCAGGCACCAACTTATACATATAACTAGTAACATAGTCGGGTGTCATAGGATATATTAAATCGAATGGTGTATGTTTTTATCATCAAACATTCTTTATTTCCATTTAATTTTCTGTTCCAGGCGGAACAACTAGCGGAACACCTGTCGCGGTACAGCTGGAGCGAGACGGTGGCGGCGCTGCAGGAGCACGAGCTGGACGGCGAGTCGCTGCTGCTGGTGTCGCGCGCGCAGCTGATCAGCATCGGCGTCGAGCAGCAGCACGCGGACCTCATCTGCGAGTTCCTCAGAAGCTAACAGCTGCACCGCCACAGTACAGCTGGAGCGAGACGGTGGCGGCGCTGCAGGAGCACGAGCTGGACGGCGAGTCGCTGCTGCTGGTGTCGCGCGCGCAGCTGATCAGCATCGGCGTCGAGCAGCAGCACGCGGACCTCATCTGCGAGTTCCTCAGAAGCTAACAGCTGCACCACCACAGTACAGCTGGAGCGAGACGGTGGCGGCGCTGCAGGAGCACGAGCTGGACGGCGAGTCGCTGCTGCTGGTGACGCGCGCGCAGCTGATCAGCATCGGCGTCGAGCAGCAGCACGCGGACCTCATCTGCGAGTTCCTCCGCTGCTGCTGGTGACGCGCGCGCAGCTGATCAGCATCGGCGTCGAGCAGCAGCACGCGGACCTCATCTGCGAGTTCCTCAGAAGCTAACAGCTGCACCACCACAGTACAGCTGGAGCGAGACGGTGGCGGCGCTGCAGGAGCACGAGCTGGACGGCGAGTCGCTGCTGCTGGAACACCTGTCGCAGTACAGCTGAAGCGAGATTGAAGGAGCTCACACCTAAAAAATTACTGCTTCACGATCAAAGACACCTATACTATAGACCCGGCGGACCGCGTGAAAAAATGTCGCCAGTTTATGGGAGCAAAACCCCCTTCGGCGTCAATAGTAGTAAGCTGTAAGCCTACGCAGTATTTCGCAGGAGTTTCGACACATAGCTCTACGTCATTTTCTTGTATGAAGAAGGTTTACGTAAAATGTTCGGATGGGCTCATCTTGATGTTATTATCATAGTCCACGATAGAATGACTGACACCGCGGTGGTACCTACACGGACGAACTCCGCGAGGAGAGTCCTACCACCAGTAAAATGGACGGAATGTGACTGCAACCAAATGTGTGCACGATACGCACGCCCGCCGTTCACGGTACACACGGCAGGCACGCGCGCCCCTGTTTGGTTTGCGTAACCCCTTGCTCCGGCTCCACACGTTGGCCCCAACTTTGGCCCCAACGCCACTCGCCCAAAGTGTGGATCTAGAAAATAGCGCGCTCCAACGTTGGGACCAGGGCTGTTTCTAGATCCACACGTTGAGCGAGTGGCGTTGGGGCCAACGTGTGGAACCGGCCTTAAGTTAGTTACTGCGATCACATAATACAATAATAGTACCTAACGGTATGTAAGGTTCGCTCCGCAAGATGATTTAAAGAAATAGCGACCCTAGCGCTGACACAAAAAAGTGCAATTCAGTTCGCAACAGAGCCTGGCTCCGCCTCCGCTATGCACCTAAAGTTGTGCTCTTTCTATCGCGTAAATTTATCATGAGTCAAATGACTAAGACTAAGTACTAAGGCTGCTTCGTAATCGGGCGCACGCAGCGCGTGAAATGGACCATAAGAACTAACGCGTGCAACCTATCCGGCGCGCGGCAGCCGTCTGAAATTGGTCCGTCGCGACGGCTAATTATGATATTACATAAGTAAATATTTTTATTCGATTTGCTTCAAATATTTCGAAGCTAATAAACTATTATTTATTAAAACAATGCGGCCAGTGGGCGAAAAGCCTAAAGAAATTATGCTTGCAATTATATTTTTTAAGTATAGTTACTAAATATTCATAATTACTTAATAGCTAGGTATATTATAAGTTGAGTAATTATTTTGTTACATGTAAATAGTTTTACTTAACGATAGGTAGGTACTAGGTAATATAATAATTTGAAACTAATGGGACTTGTAATTTAACATTGTAATTTATGTTACATTAAGTTGTAAAAACCAAAACTGATAAGCTATAACACAACTATTATAACACAGTATTTTAGAATTTACCTGCGTTCAATTTTCACGGAATTCGAAATAATTATCGAATAGAGTTAAAAATCTAATTTTACAACAGCTAACCTACTGTTGTTTTCTGTATAATATTGAAGCAATTTCTAAGCAAATATGTATTGAACACCCGGCATCCTATATCTTCGAAATAAACAAAATAATATAAATGAGAGCGTATTTTTATTTAATTAAGTACTAGCAAACCCGGCGAACTCCGTTTCGCCACCAGATGGCTTCGTTTTATGTAACATTTTTTAATTTTTTTTTAATTTTTCCTGAATTTTCTTTGCTATAAACCTCACGGAGCCCGAGACCTTTCCAACGAATGTAAAACCGTGGAAATCGGTTCGTGCGTTGTGGAGTTATAGCGTCAGGAAGGAAAACCAGACTTATTTTTTAACCGACTTCAAAAAAAGGAGGAGGTTCTCAATTCGTCGGAATCTTTTTTTTTTTTTTCTATGTAATTTCCCCGATTACTCAAAGACGCGTGGACCGATTTGAAAAATTCTTTTTTTGTTTAAATTTTATATGGACACATGAAACTATTTGAGTATTATTAGAAAGAGTAATATTTTCCAAGTTGTCCTATGGTCATCAAGTCAGGGTCTGATGATGGGATCTTGGTGAAATCGAGGGAACCCTTCAAATTTTGCTAGTATACTTGAAGCGAGTTGGGTATTTTTTATAGTTACTGGTGCATTTGCTAGCAGATACTGATTTGATGACTAAAGTCATCAAGTCAGGGTCTGATGATGGGATCTTGGTGAGTTTGAGGTATCTCTTCAGATTTTATGAACACACCTCAAGCAATTTGGATATTTTTACAACGCCTTGTGCATTTTATTGTTTTCCACAAAAAAATATAAAATAAAAATGGGAAATGCTTTCCAAAAAACCAACTTCAAATGCCACTACAAAGAGTGAAATTATTTTTATCTAAATTTTAGGTACCTACACCAATTCGAAGTCGGGCGATTGTCTATGACTTCGTCATTTCTTCGCACATCAAGTAAGTAAGAAGGACTAGGATTGTATGAAACATTGCCCGACTTCGAATTGGTGTAGGTACCTAAAATTTAAATAAAAATAATTTCACTCTTTGTAGTGGCATTTGAAGTTGGTTTTTTGGAAAGCATTTCCCATTTTATATAGTAGAGAAAGAATAGAGATGTAAGTACCCTGTACCTAAAACTAGATATTAGTACATTATGGTACAAGTGAGTAAAGTTGGTGATTACCGCTGAGGCGCCATAAAACGTAGTGATTATATACTCTTTGGCGCCATTGAGACCCGAGCCTATTATCTATGCCTGAGCCGTTCGCTGAGGGTCACGGTAATCATTAATACTCACGTGTATCATACGACGTTTTTCAACACACTTGTGAATAAAATAATACTAAAATTTATTTTTATTCAGTAGATAGTTTATTTAGAGAGACAATTTAAAATTAGGCTCAACTTGGACACTGGACCCGTAACGCATTTTCGGCCACTTAACTTATATTTTCATGAAAGTTTTTTATGTAATACACTTCACAATGTCACTAGCTTTCGTAAATAACTCAAATTAACGAGAAATAATAAGAAAAATTATTATTATAAATCACATTTTTTTAGGTTATGTTTACGTATTTTTTGCCAGTTTGCTAATATTTTTACGAAAGATTTGTATCACACTGTCACTAACTTTCGTAAATCACTGCACAAACGACTTAGGGTCCAGGAGCGAGCGAAGCGAGCTCGGGACTTGAGGGCACCCCGACTCGGCTGGGTTAGGTGACGAAGAGGATGGCGGGGCCTGCAAGGCCCCGCCATCCTTCTGAGTGGTTATTTTCTTTTATGACCACCCAGAAATAGGAGCCCCGCGAAGCGGGGCTCCGTCGACTGGCCTTTAAGAAGATTAAAGACATAAGAAATGAGAAGAGGTGAAGATTTTTTAATTTCAAAAAAATATTTCTCGAAAAGTATTAGGCCTCGTACGATTTGGCTTGGGGGGTAGACTCCCACTACCCCTCCCCTCCCCCTCACCCCCCTCCCATCCCCCCCCGCAACGGGTCCCGTGTCCTAGACCTACCTAAAATTATTTTAACAGACCTTAGTAGCCAAATATTGGGTATCTGAAGCATCTTTTATAAATTTTTCAATATCGTCAGATGTTATAACCCGTGATTTCTTGCTTCTAAATCCATCGGATAGTCTCTTTAGATAAATTGACAAATTATAGTATGTTATATTAAGTCCACTCCATTCACTGTACTTTTTAACATTGAGTATGTACACCACAAACAGCTAGATTTGTACTTAGAAGTGATATAAATCTTTGCTTAGAAGATAATTCTTTAAAGTACGCCATGAACACAGTCATTTCCTGAAAAAATACTGCATATTTTTGTTGTTTTGCCACTGTATGAAATTTTGGTATGCTAATAGATATTTTTCCTTGGAGTTTTCAGGAATCAAACTTTCCATAGCGTTACGGGCTTCACGACTTATATCGGGCGGTGTACAACTTAAATAATTACTGCTAGAAAGTTTAATTAATAAATAACTGTAATTTGAACAGTGAAAACGATAGAGTAGTTTTCGTAATGGTGGGAAAATTTAATCAGTTTTCGCACGCGCATTTAACAATGGCGGTTGGCTATAGACCATATAGTCTATCGGCCATAGACAAGAATAATGTTTCTTTTTTTTGGCTTATCGCGGATAGCGTTTTAGTCCAGTACAAAATGGGAATTATCTATTTAAATGCGAAGTTGCATGAAATGAGCAAGGAATGGGTACCTTCATTAATTAATTTGTAATATTGAACACGTTTTTTTATATCGAAATTTTTTAAAGAACAAAGCACTCAACCCATAGAGCTACCGAATCTCACATTGTTGAGATGCCTCAACCATGCCTCAACCAATAAAATTAAAAAAAAACTGTCTAACTTAGGTACTAGTGAAAAATAGTATGTAGGTACCTATTTTAGGTATTGGTTTCTTTATGGTTTATTTCTACATAAGCTACAGTCCGACAAGGCTCTCTTGGCACTTGAAGGAGGGCGCTGTTGCAAAACAAAGGCAGCCATAAAATAAAATCTCCTCAATTTTACTTCAATTTTAGTTTAAAATACTTAATAGTTAGCAAAAACAACATAACATACAATAGTGATATACTGGCAGAGCGAACTATCAAACAGTAGCACAAGATAGCGGCGTTAGTTCAGACTTTGGCCACGCGCCAAAATAGCCTTGTCGCATTGCATTAAATGAGCGATCGTCAACGTTTCTACACCGAGCAACGCTGAGACATATGGCTGCAGCTAACTCGTTGGCGCAGTACTTCTATCAATTGCCAATCGTAACTATAACAAGGCATACAAATAAAAGGCTGTACTGTATAAAAAGTTGTTTATTTGTTCAAAGCCTCCGCCAGTAGTTTGAGCCCCTCCCCGATAGCCAGCAGCGCCTGCGCGGTAGTGGTGTCCCTCTCAAGCTCGCGCTGCACCAACGTCGCGAACGTCTGCGAGTTCCTGCGATCCACCTCGACCACTTGCTGGTTTACCCGTTGCTGTTCTAACTACAAAATAAGTTTGTCTACTACCTCTAACAGTTGGCGCAGCGCTTCTGTGATTCTATCTATTGGCAATCGTAACTAAATTGGGCATATTATAAAAAAAAGGACCAGTATGCCTGAAGCGAAGTGTTCGATCAATGTATCCTTCCCACGATGACTTATGGTAGAGACTCAAGTTGCACAATGCGCGATGGTCAGGCCTGTGTTTACTAGACAGAGTCCCCAACGTACAGATCTGGAAGAGAACAGGCGTAATTGACATTGTAGAAAAGGGTGGGTCACTCGACTCGTAGGGAAGACAGACGTTGGAGCAGGGCGCTACTGGAATGGCGACCGCGAACTTGACAAAGCATCAGCCGACCACCTGCTGTCCTACACGATGGCGAGATGCCATCGTTAAGGCAGCGAGAAGACAGTGGCTACAGCATACTAAAAACAGGAGCGGATGGTGTGCAAGTGGAGGCGCCTTAGTCCAGCAGTGGACCAAAACGGGATGATGATGATGACAAGAAAAGGCTGTACTGTATAAAAAGTTGTTTATTTGTTCAAAGCCTCCGCCAGTAGTTTGAGCCCCTCCCCGATAGCCAGCAGCGCCTGCGCCGTAGTGGTGTCCCTCTCCAGTTCGCGCTGCACCAGCGTCGCGAACGTCTGCGAGTTCCTGCGATCCACCTCGACCCTTTGCTGGTCTGCCTGCAACATGGATTAAACATATGACGACCTCCGTGGTTGAGTGGTTAGAGTGCCGGTTTTCAAGGCGCCGCCATCTCTGAGGTTCCGGGTTCGATTCCCGGCCGGGGCAATGTAGAAAAATAACTTTTCTACATTGTCTCGGGTCTGGGTGTTGTGGTACCTTCGTTGTTTCTGATTTCCATAACACAAGTGCATAAGCTACTTACTATGGGATCGGAGCAATGTAATATGTGATGTTGTCCTCTATATATATTTATATTTATTTATATAAAGGATCAGTATTAGTGACGTCACGCTCCGCCCTGAAGCTGGATTTTTAATTTGTCAAAACTGTAAAATGGCGCTAATGTATGCGAGCGACTGTGGTATGTGCTGTGCCGAAATGTACGACGCGCGACCCATTTATGTGAAATTTTTGGCTTCAAAATACGTCACATCTTTCCCGTCCTCTTAGCGTAGCGTATTTCGCCATTGGTCTGCAACGATAAACGATGGAGAATTACTAATTACTTCCTGAGGTCTGCGTTTACCTTTTAAAAGACACTACAAAAATAAATGCTCAAAAATGGCTATACACTCAAGTTTCCATAGACAATGATGTTAGTTTTTTGTTCCATCACAATTGTAAACATTTGAACCGAGTTTAGTGCTCGACGATGCGGTTAAACTCTGATAGGTGTTGGGAGAGGGTAGACTTTGACCGGAATCACAATTACCTCTACCCGTTGTCGGTCTACCTCTACCCGTTGTCGGTCTACCTCTACCCGTTGCTGCTCCACCTCGAGCCGTTGCTCTTCTAACGCCAGGAACCGCTCGGCGATGCGGTTGAACTCTGATAACCGATGTATAGAGGGTAGACGTTGGTAGAAGTCACAATTACCTCTACCCGTTGTCGGTCTACCTCTACCCGTTGCTGCTCCACCTCGAGCCGTTGCTCTTCTAACGCCAGGAACCGCTCGGCGATGCGGTTGGACTCTGATAACCGATGTATAGAGGGTAGACGTTGGTAGAAGTCACAATTACCTCAACCCGTTGTCGGTCTACCTCTACCCGTTGCTGCTCCACCTCGAGCCGTTGCTCTTCTAACGCCAGGAACCGCTCGGCGATGCGGTTGGACTCTGATAACCGATGTATAGAGGGTAGACGTTGGTAGAAGTCACAATTACCTCTACCCGTTGTCGGTCTACCTCTACCCGTTGCTGCTCCACCTCGAGCCGTTGCTCTTCTAACGCCAGGAACCGCTCAGCGATGCGGTTGAACTCTGATAACCGTTGCGTTGGCGGAGACATTGGCAGGATCTTTTGACGGAGACGATTTGATGATGCTGGAACATTGAATGAAAAATAATAGAATAGAAAATTCTTTAGTTCGTATAGGCCTAGCATACAGAGGCTCTTATGACAAGTAATTTCATTTTACACGGTCTCTTTAATGGTGATAACCATTTCACGACTTAAAACTAAGTTTACAAAAGCACCCTGCCGCCGAGAAGAAACGCACAACAAACTCAGCCGGGTAAACGAGCAATTCTTTATAAATATCATTATACAAGGTGAAAAATTTATGGTTTTTGATGTTAAGCAGGGTGATCATTATCAACAGTACTATCGAATTACGTACACTGTTTCGGAAAAGTAAGCATTTTGATTTTTATTGCAAAAAAAAATAATCGAGATAAACTCGTGATCGAGATAAAATCAAAATGTGATAACCAATAGTAGTGACCACGCGGTACGTGGCGTGTAGAGTAGTAGGTACCGCACACCGCGCGGGTTTGCGAATTTTTGAAAAGAAAATTTCTCGAAAAAAAACAATTTTTATTTTACTACTGGGGTCAAAATAAATTGTAAAAATTAAAATACTACGAATAGCGATTCATCTCGCGTCATATCTAAAACCATTTACTTTTCAGCGTATATATAATGTGACCGACATTCAAATTATACATAATTATATTTACAAAGAAACGGCTCCACGATTTTCATGAAATTTAGTATACAGGGGGTTTTGGGGCGATAAATCGATCTAGCTAGGATTCATGTTTAGAAAACATCGTATTTACCAAACAAAAAACATTGAGCAAATCACGGTCAAATAGTTATTTCTAACAAAATTTTAAAGGAAACCTTTTCATTGAAGATCTTCACACATTTAGATTTTAGATAGCTCATATTTTTTTTTGGAATGAAATGTCTACTTTTTGAGGGAATGTATTAAAAATAACTTTGCCAGTTGTGTGGCAATAAGGAAATTTCCCTCTATATAGACAGATGTTATGCGTGACTTGTGGTCCGAGCGTATGACGTCAGAACTTAGGTCAGAAAATTATGTCAACGTATGCAAAGGTAGTTTGGCAACTTCGTGCGGGACCCTCCTGCGGGGTGATAGACGGACGGGGGACGTGGTAACAGATATATGCAGAGAAGTGTCCCCTTCCCCGCTACACTGCCCGCTAACATCTAAGTTTGCCTTCACACCGTCTGTCATCCCGCAGGAGAGTCGCGCACGAAGTTGCAAAACTATAGTTACGCCATCGATCATCAACTGTCGAAGATCGCTACATAACTATTACCTGTTTTGGGAGCGGATCTGCTTTGTGAAAGCGGCAGTCTCCGAAGAACTTGCCTCCCGGACGGACCGGACGGCGCTCCCGGAGACGGCAGGCTCGAAGACTGGAATAAATACAAATATATCAATTATTATCAGCAGCTGCACCATGTCTTAGCATCGGTAGGTGTGAAAACGTTAAGATTCCGCTTACCCACGATGTCTCCCATACATTCGTAATACCAAAATCATTTGTAATTCGTGCAAATTTCGATCATGTTGTGGTGTTATTCGGGTTCATATAGTAATAATCTATGCTCCTGGCCATATCTGGTTCCGAAATATTTTAAACGAAATTGTAAACGAATTAGTTTTGCATATTTTTATGTCAAAGAGGACATGTTTTTTGCTTATTTGTTTTGTAATAAAAACAACACTATCTCACGTTGCATTAGTTCAGGAGCACAGTTTTTATCGTAACACCTAAAGAAAAACACCAGTTAATGAAAAAAGTTACAAGTTTTCATTTATAGTTTTTGGTATTACAGAACTCGACCAAAGTTATACAAATTTTGATCAAAATTGATTTTTATTTCGTTTAAAAGAAGTATTTCCGAACCAAATATGGCCCAAATATGGCCAGAAGCATAGATTATTACTACATATATTATGAATCCGAATAACACCACAACATGATCGAAACACGCACGAATTACAAATGATTTGGTATTTTGAATGAATGAATAGTAGTTCACAGGACTCTTAAAAGACGTTGTCAGGAGGACGTTGATATAGAACAGTGGCAGACAGAAAATAAAATCTCAATTTTTTATTCAACCTTAGTTTTAATTAAGTTAATATAAAGCAAAAATAACATACAATAGCGTTATGCCGACAGAGCGAATAGTATCACAAGATAGCGGCGTTAGTTCTGATTTTGGCCACGCGCCAAGACAGCTTTGTCGCACTGTATAGTTTGTTTAGAAAGAAACCAATATATAATAATCTATGGTTAACGATAGCTAATGTCAAAATAATGTGAATTTAATTTTAATTACAGAATACGATGGGGACAATCAACAGTCTATCCACAGAGGTTTGGTCTGGAACTATGCTTGGTGTGGAGATATCCAGGACTACACGTGTGTAGAAGTTCCACAACACAAAAATAAAGTGATTTACTTACAGAATACGCCGGCGAGGGAGAGTTGTCCAAATCCACAAACTGCGGAGACTCTCTCTTAATGGATGGGGACAGTCTATCTACAGTAATTTGGTCTGGAACTATGTTTGGTGCAGAGATACCTAGGACTATACCTGTCTAGACGTTACACAAGACAAAAATAAAGTGATTTACTTACAGAATACGCCGGCGAGGGAGAGTTGTCCAAATCCACAAACTGCGGAGACTCTCTCTTAATGGATGGGGACAGTCTATCTACAGTAATTTGGTCTGGAACTATGTTTGGTGCAGAGATACCTAGGACTATACCTGTCTAGACGTTACACAAGACAAAAATAAAGTGATTTACTTTCATAATACGCCGGCGAGGGAGAGTTGTCCAAATCCACAAACTGCGGAGACTCTCTCTTAATGGATGGGGACAGTCTATCTACAGTAATTTGGTCTGGAACTATGTTTGGTGCAGAGATACCTAGGACTATACCTGTCTAGACGTTACACAAGACAAAAATAAAGTGATTTACTTACAGAATACGCCGGCGAGGGAGAGTTGTCCAAATCCACAAACTGCGGAGACTCTCTTTTAATGGATGGGGACAGTCTATCTACAGTAATTTGGTCTGTAACTATGCTTGGTGCAGAGATACCTAGGACTATACCTGTCTAGACGTTACACAACACAAAAATAAAGTGATTTACTTACAGAATACGCCGGCGATGGAGGGTTGTCTAGATCCACAAACTGGGGAGACTCTCTCTTGATGGATGGAGACAATCTATCCATAGTGGTTTGGTCTGGAACTATGCTTGGTGCTGAGACATCCAGGAATTCACGTTTCTAGAAATTACACAACACAAAAAACAAGTCAGTAAGTTTTTTTACAAATCTAGGTGGATTTTTAACCTATCCATTAATTCTATTATTGAAAACCATCTCCATTCAGTAGTTTCCACAGAATGGAGTAACTAACGAGGAGTAACTAACAAGAAGTAACTTAAAAAAGAAACTGTACGAATATCTTCTTCAAAATACCTTCTACAGTATAGAGGAATATTTAAGATAATGTAATATTAATAAAATGGAAAAATTGTAACAGATTGATTGTACCTAATTAATTAATTTTTGTAAATGTGACTCTAGACTATTTTGCATGCCATTAGGCTGAATTTGGAAATACTAACACTATTCAATAAGACCTTTTGTAACTAACCCAAATTCGCAAATAAAGACATTGATTGATTGATTGATTGAACAAAAGAACACTTCAGTTTTATAATATCAGTGTGTTCTCTATCCTCAAATCAAATTGTTTATTCTTTCACATAGGCCTAACTTACAGGCACTTTCAAAATGTCAGACTCTACCGCCTAGTTCGGAAAGTAGTATTGCACCGAGAAGAACGAGCAAGAAACTCGGCACTTGCTTTCTTTAAAAAATAATTGTTTACAATTTTGTTTTAAACAATATATATCACATTCTAATAAGCATCTTGTGAGCAGACGGAATATACATTTAGATCCAAGGGTCTTTGTCATTTAAAAATTCATCTACTATATAAAAATAAGTCGGGTTTTCCTTCCTGACGCTATAACTCCAGAACGCACGAACCGATTTCCACGGTTTTGCATTCGTTGGAAAGGTCTCGGGCTCCGTGAGGTTTATAGCAAAGAAAATTCAGGAAAAATTTCAACAGAAAAGCGGGAAAATCTTTTTCCACATACAGCGCGAAACGGAGTTCGCCGGGTTTGGTAGTTTATTGTACAGTAACCCTTACATGGTTTTTAAGTTTGTTTGTTCTCAAAAGTGCCGCCGAAAACCTAAGACGCCGCGTGGCTGCGTCATGCCGTAGATGAATGGCATTTTTGAAAATCTAATCAAAATTTAGTAGGAAAATAGAGTGATGCAGGATAGAGTAATTTAATTTTGTTGACTCAGAGACTTCGCAGAACTACATTTTTGCCATTTAACCTCTAATTATTTTAGTTTATGAATGTTTTATGAAAGGACAAACATAAAATATAATACCGTTACTAGAAAACATAGTACAAAAACTGGTCAAGTGCGAATAATTCCGTACCATCTAGACCAATTCTCAATAGTGTTAAACTAAGCACCCCTGCCTACTAAATTCAAAAACGAGCAAAAAAACATGTTTGTTGTATGGGAGCCCCCTTTTAATTTTACCATTTATTTCCATAGTAAATATATAGTTATATATTCTGTCAAAAATTTGGAGCAACTACCTGTTACCGCTATCAATATACATATAGCAAAAACAAGCAAAAAAACAAGTTTGTTGTATGGGAGCCCCCTTAAATATTGATTTTATTCTAGTTTTTAGTATTTGTTGTCTTGTTTTGTTGTAACAGGAATCTGTTGCTATTAGAACATCACCTGTGAAAATTTCAAGTCTGTAGCCATCACGGTTCAAGAGATACAGCCTGGTGACGGACAGACAGACCGACGGACGGACAGCAAAGTCTCCGTAGTAGGGTTCCTTTTTTACAAAGTATTGAAATAAATGAAAGTAATATAAGCAAAATAATGAGCACCTGACCAAAGATGGTATCAAGTTTTCTCATGAACCAAAACCAAACCAAATAGTCTAGGAAAATAAAATAGTGTTTTTTAACAACCATTGGCATTAAGAATTTCATTTTCATATCCGGAATTTTATTTTGCATACAAAATAGTTATTTGTTATGCAAGGGCGCAAAGTGGATTTTTGGGCCGAGTGTCAAATTTGAATGCTGAGCGGCGAAGGATTCTAGGGTTGAACCCTGAGCGCAGCGAGGGGGTCAAAGAATAGAATCCTGAGCATAGCGAGGCATTCAAAGACACGAGACCCAAAAAAATTTGCGCCCGTCCATAACACAAAATTTTTCATCTCACCACAGCGAGGAAAATCACCAGAAGAACACTTTAGATCGGCATTGCGATTTATGTTAAATGTTGTTTTTGGTAACTCTGAATAATTTCACTTACTGAAACCACCTTCAATGATCACTCACCTTATTTCAAAGTTAAAACAAAAAAATAATGAATAAAGTAATAAAAATATTAGGTATTTTCATTTAATCACGATTGGAAACATAGACAACTATCACTAGACCAGAAAAAAAATTGAGAAACTTTTTTTTTACTTTTTTTTGAATGCGTTCTGAAATAGGAATTTCTAAGAACCAAAGATAATATAAAATTTTATAAATATTTTAACAATAATTACATAAACAACAAGGAAAAATCATGGATTTAATTATATTTCTTTAAAATTAATAAAACTAAATAGGAGTTATTATATTTATTGATATTCTAAGAAAAAGTAAAAAAAAAACTAATGTACCTATACAAACTCTAAGGTCGAACTTTTTTACTGAACGTATGTGTTATTAGAAAAAAAGAAGTGTTCAGGTTTGACATTGACATGACACGTAATTCGAGTTTGACGTTGGAAATGCTTTTCGGCCCAAGGGCCGGAAGGGATTTTCATACTACTTTGTCTCCCTTGGGAAAAATGAAAATGCTTTGGCGGCCTAGGGAATATAATAGCATTTTCCGCCCGCATTTCGGGCATTAAAAAACGCTTTTCCGAGCGGGTGAGATGAAAAGATACTTTCTTCTCAATGCACATTTTGTGTAATACTGATTTTACTAAGAAGTACAACTTGTTTGTTTGCCTATAACTTTAGAATCTGGATAATAATTGTAGGAGTTAATGTAGAGACCTTATAGTCTATACAAAATAAAGTTTAGGTTTGATTCAGCTTGATACGGGAATCCATACTCAATCCATGATCATTGTCCTTTTAAATCTAAATAATTCTGTGGCTTGTTCCAAGCATAAGTACCTCATCCATGCTGACTTCAAGATGGCCGTCAACGGGTGCTCCGGAAGCGAGTGTCATTTTGTCCGTAGAGAACATGAGGCTAAGGATCCGTCTTTCGAGATCTGTCAGCTCCACCTTTGCCTCGCCATGCACCGCCTTACTTTCGTTGCAATTGTTTTGCTTCCTCCTTATGAAGTTTTTTTTGTCAGCCCAGTACTGAAAACATCACATTAATATCATAAAAGCGAACGTTTGTGTGTGTGTGTGTTTAATTATGATAAAATATACAGAATTACAATAAAAAATTATTGACACTATGCACATTGAAATCTAGCCCCAAAGTAAGCCATACAATGTCGAAATACGCTAAGCTTAGAGGACGGGAAAGATAAATTATATAATATATTTTTTTATTTTTTTACGAATTGCTTGTTTAAAGGAATGGGATATATGGCTAGAATCTAGATACTGGAAAACATTCATATACTAAGTTTAATGAAATACATTGCAGACATTTCCGAGATTCAAATTAATATAAAGATAAGATATATAGGAAAACATGTAGAATCTGGAACTGGAAAACATTCATGGTTGTCACACAAACATTTTCTAACTGTGGGAATTGAACCCTCGACCTAAGACACAGAAGACAGGACCAATCACTTGCACCAATCGGTTGTCACATTCTAATCATTGATGAATCAAGAACATTTGGTCTTTAGCACCTGACCCGTAGCGGAGGGGGGTGAAAGGGGGTAGGTCGAGGGGGTCTGGAAGGGGGAGTCTACCTCCACAAGCCAAACCATATGTTGCGTAATATTTTTTTAAATTTTTATTTGTGAACAGAAAAGGCAAACTAAGGTCCTGTTGATCTATGACGTCTGTAATAAATATAACTTGCTTAGTGGTGAAGGAAAACATTGTGAGGAAACCTACATGCCTGACAGTTCACAAAAATGTTTGTGAAGGTGTGTCGAGCCCATCAACCCGCACTTGGCCAGCATGGTGGGCTATGGCCAAACCCCTCTGTCTGAAAGGAGATCCGTGCCCAGCTGTGGGACATAAAAAGGGGTTGAGATGATAGTGATTTATCAAAGAAAACGATAATTTGAAGTGTATTACTAAAACCTTCTTGAAAATATAAGTTAAGTGGCAAAAAATGCGATATGGGTCAGGTGCTAAAGTTGAGCCTCAAGAACATTTATTTTAATATGTAGGTACATTTTATTTAAATAATTAAAATCATAAATTAAAAACCTTTGCCCACTGTTGCCAACTTTTCTTGCAGCCATGCAAGTTGTTTAGCTTTACGCTGAAAGCCTGCCAAATCCTTCGCTGCCTTTCCTTTTGGCTCGGCACTTTCGAAAAGCCTCTGGCTAATTCGCGGTTTCTTTCGAAGAACTCCAAAAGTGTCTCAATTTGCAGCTTCGATGGTTGAGCAGCTCTCCCGCAGGACATAGCGCTGTTTCGCGTAAGGAAGCATTGTTAAATCATAAACTTGACAGTAAAATACTATTGAAAATACTAGCCACGTAAATGGCAAGAGCAATCGATCGAAACTTAGGTAACAAGTGAATATTATTATGAAGTGAGAACTGACTTTACTTACTCAAAGAAATAGTGAATTCACATCAACTTTTCACACTATTTCGTGAATATAATTTCGATTTTCGATTCGCAATTCACTTCACCCAATCTACAGCCAAAGAGTATATAATCACCACAGACCAGGAACATAATCACTACAGTTTGGTTCACGAGAGTTGAACACAAATGGCGGCCGTCTGCGCATGTACACTCATGAATAAAAGACTTAAGACAAAGTAATATTTTAATGTTTGTAAAATAATATATATAATTTTGTAATTGCTGGTTATGAACATAAATGAAACGAAAGTTATTTAAAATGTTTATTAAAATGTTTTGAATGGAAAATATTATGTAGTACAACACATTTAGTCGCTATCGCTATCAAAGATCGTCGTCGATAAAGACGTTTTTGTTGCCGCTGCGGTTGTTTTGTAAGCTTCTATTATGTTACATTCTCGTGAAAAATATTCAAACACGTCGTACAAAGCACTGCCTTTTCCACACGGCATATTTATAACATACAACAACAAATAATTTAACAAACAATGAAAACGTAACAAGTAACAAAACAATGTAAAACAAATAACAAAAACAATTTAAAACAACGAAACACTTTTCTTTTCAACTATGATCGCCGCCCGCGCCTCACCCCGCGCCTGTAAGGGGACCTAAAAAATGCTTTCTGCGCAGTGTTCATCTTTCGTGAATTGAATTGAGCCACAGACCAGACAAGAGATGCATAGACAAAATTGGAACCACAGATTAATGCCTGTGCCAAGCGAATAAAATAACAACAACAGAATTGTCTATGGTTCATTGTACATTGCTGCTTGCTGGTGTTTTGGCCCTGCTAGCCCGCGAACTTCAAATTTTATTTAGTTTTTTTTTGCAAAAATTACTCTTACTTACACTACAAGGAATTTACTAAAATAGTATATAAAATATATTTTATTAATCATAGAATACAAACAAGGCAACGATAAAAATTAAAACAAAACCGAACTAAAGTCACCAATTATTGTAAAATAGCTGCCTTTCATAACACAGTACTAATTTCTCCTCGCGTTTTTTCCCATAAAATTTACAACTTGAGCAAACGGCGCGAATTTGCCACGTCTATTTCTTTTTTTTAACCCGAACTCTGGCAGAGCGTCGTCTGATTCTGCCGTGGATTCCGTGTTTTTTGATCCGACGTCATCTGATACGTCATCCGTTACGTTTTTTTCTAAATACTCTCTAAAATTTCTTTTATATTCCGGTTTTCCTGGATTATCGTGACGGTATTTAGGATCCGTCGAACCGAACTTGGTTTCGGGAGGTTGACACATGAGGGTTTCGTAGAAATATCTGTCTGCGTGTCCATCGTTTTTGTGACGAGGTTTTTGACCATCATCGTCTGAACTTTCGTTAGAAGAATGGAGATGTGGAGATCCTGGAGATGTTTTTCTGTGAGGCTTAGGGCTGAAATAAGAAAAGCCGTTTTGGAGTATACTTACTTACCGTAACAACCTCGTCAGTCTATTGAGAGGCAAGCTTCGCCTGTGATTGTCCAAAGAAAACTCCTAAATTAATTATCTATTGTTTTGTTGTTTTTATCTTTTGTATGGAACTGTATGAAAGAGGAAGGGAAGGAATACGGTCTATCTATTTTCTGAGAGATAGTAACTTGTCACCAGTTCCATATACATCCTTTCCTATACTTCACTTCACCTAAATTGGTATTAAAAATAAACGTACCATCGTTTGACATCTCCAACCAAAACAGGGGGGATCCCCTGCCGCGGTGACAACGAGGGGTCCGCAACGGCAGCAGCTTCATCACCTACTCCCTAAATCATAACACAAAATATAAATTGGGTAAATTAGAAATTAGTGGCAAAAATTTCATCACCACAACATCATCGAAATATGCACGAATTACAAATGATTTGGTATTTCGAATAAATGGAGACATCGTGGGTTAGTGGATTCTTAAGCTTAACTCTCAACGTCAAATGTCAATAGGCATAATAAAATTCAAGCATCCTAGTCACGGCCCCAAGGGCCATAGCGAAGGAAACTTAAGATGTAACTGTTATAGTATTGATACTTCGGTAAGTAACGAACGAAGATAACGGGCCACCAGCAATTGCTCCTTGCGCGGGAGGATGTGCACAAATTTTGTTGTAATTTGACACTTCCCTATCTACATCTTTTGTGCCAGAAGCACTAACTGGTGTAATTTTATTCGCGGTATCTCTCTTTGCCTTGCAGCTTGCCTTGAAGATACTTGTCTTGTTTGTGGCTGTCACTACTTGTAAGTTAGAGTCAAAAAGGACCCCTCTCACCTTGCAATTCATATGGAAGTAGCAGTGAGTGACCCTCTCCACATCGGCCCAGGCAACCAGGTATCGCGCCATAGTGAGCGGGATCTTGGGCAGGAAGTTAGAGTGAAACTTCCCCTGGCAGTAGATCGTTATCACATCTGTGTCTTTCACTTCGAAGATTATGCGGAAGATGGTACCTGGAATTATTACACAATAATTGCTCCTACCAGACTTGATGTCCAGGTCCACCCTCATAACTATACTGGAGTATAGAAAGTCAGGAGCTAATGCTTTCCAAACAGCAGTGCATTAGTTGCAGACGAGCTAACTGTGCCAGTGGTGCCAAGTATATAGAACGAACCCATTGGTCTTGTACAAAATATTATGTATATTTTTAATGTATTTATAAAACTTTAAACTGTCTACAATTAATACATTCATGCCATAAGCTAATTCAATTGAAGCGTCATCTGGATGGTTTTTGGAATCAATGCAGAGCAATAAAAAATATTTTTGTGGTTCATCGATTACTATGGACTTTCAAACTATAAATTTGCGCTATAGCATGGTGCGCGTGACAACTATCATAGTAAATACTCAGTATGTCTCACTCTGGTCCTTCCCTAATTCTATTTTTATTCATTTATCAGTTATCACCCACACCATGCCACAGCACAAATACAGTACGCGCGGCGAAAGTTTGGCTTTGACCGTTATTGCGCAGAAGTCAGAAATTGGGTATCAACGGGCAATTAGCGGGGTGCGGGGCGGGTGTGTAGGCGCACGTGGTGCTCTGATTGGCGCTCCAGTCGTTCCCTGCCTCTCGCACCGATACGACGTACCGCGCACTCCTGTTGTACAATCATGTTCACAAGTGAATTGCTATTTTCGTTAATTGTTTATTGTTGTCGATTGTTATTATTTGTTGAGTTTGTTTGTTTAAGTTTGTCAGTTAAGTTTTTTTTGTAAAATATTAAAAAGTGATTTGAAAATGCGTAAAAAAAACATTGTTTTAAAAAGGCAAGCACGGAAAATGATATATGACGTGAATTGCTTTTTAAAGAAAGAAGCTGACGAATGTGTCGATTCATTGAAGCAAATTCGAAGTCAGATTGAGGAAGTTGCTTCTTTACTCAGTCAGTCGGAGAATAACCAAACTATACAGACTATGCAGGTAATGAAAACGGAAACTGTTTCTAAATTAAATTGTGTAGTCAGTAAATAAATGAAGAAGTTTATCTATTTCGTATTATTTTCTAGCATTATTACCACTGTACATGAATTTTGACCCACTCAAATATCCAACCTGGTACATAAAAAAGGAAAAGTATTGTGTGCGTGACAGTACCCATGCGCAGTAATCCCCTCCACCCGAAGGTCAAAGCCAAACTCTCGCCGCGCGTACTGTACTATAACACCTGCTTCAACTCCTTCACAGATAGTACTCCTTCTCTTTTACACTCTATAAGAATGCTATAGCAGGTTCCCACCTGGCACGAACATGTTGTAGTTGGTGTCGAGGTTGCCGCTGCCTATCCACACGCCGTTCCTCCTCGACAAAGAAATGATGTTGTCACGATGGAAGCGAACGTCGAAGTGGAGCACCACATCGCGGGGTTCCTCTCCCTCTTGCGCGCAGAGGTTTACCGACATTCTGTAAAAAAAATTAAACAAAAATCTCATTTCACAAACTTTCGTTTCACCTCTAAAAGCAGCAATGTATAACGAACCATAGACAATAGTGATCAATTTTACAGAATAATCTTGCGCTCACGCTCAGAGTTCAGACCATATATATGTATTATCTATGGTTCAGACCCATTTCGAAATTGACATGGTACTTTTCATTTATTTCTTTTCTTTTGCATGAGATTCTTTCCAAATTTTAGACAAGGGATAAGGAAGAATCTCTAAGAATTCCTACGGAATCATCCGATCAGCAATATTCTTTATGAAATTATTTATAACCCCCGATTCCCAAGTCCCGAGGCTCATTGACCCAGCCCAAAATCTTCCACTTTGAATGAAAGCGACTCGATTCAAATTCTCACGCGGTCAAAATTATTAACAGCAGTAAAATTATTACAAAAGCATTATTACTTTCTTGCGTTTTCCTTAATTTTGCCGCCAATTTCTATTCTATCTCCAATCTTCAAGACGCCGGGGATATTCGCAGTGAACACTGGCATTTTGTCTTTAAAATATGTAAAATTATATTCGCCCCTACTATATTCAAGTCAGGGTCGGTGGCATCCTTGGTCATTTTGGACGGAAAATTTAAACATAACTTTTATGCTTGATTTATATTTAACTTGATATTTGTCGCAACCGCTTTTCTGAATGACTTGTCCATAAGCGAATGACATAATATTCAATGACACATTTATTGAAAAAAAATTTTAGTCTGCACTAGGCAGAATCAAAAAGCATTTAATCCTTCCCGGTAAAACTGCTGAGCCAGTTTGGATAATATTATTTTATTGTGAATGGATAATGGATAAGAGCGTTTTTTTCCCCAAAAAACTAATAGTTCGGGATAAACACGACAAGCAAACAGGAGCAGGGTCGATATGAAAAATATAATGCATTACAATACAAAATAAAAGGAGCATAATATTATTCTCATCATACCAATGAATGAAAGTGTCAGTGAAGTTCAAGTTCAATACTGGTTTGATTTGTACAATCAAACCCAGTATTGAAATTTGAATACATGTACAGTCCGATAAAACAAAATATATATAATATAGTAAAACTTATTAATCCAATCGAGTTCCCGCGGGAAAGAAAACATTACAAAAACAGTTAGCAGGCGTCTTTCAAGTAACGGATTTACATGAAATTTTATACATATAATATAATAATATCTGGGTGACCGAGCTTCGCTCGGTTGTTTAACTACTGGCTAATAGATGGCAGCAGAAGTGCTTCGCTCGGTAGTTTAGCTACTGGCTGATAGATGGCAGCAGAAGTCATATTTTTATTATTTTTTTTTTGGTAAATTCGACATTTTCTAAAAATGAATCCTAGCTAGGTCGATTTATCGCCCCCAAAACCCCCTGTAGACTAAATTTCATGAAAATCGTTGGAGCCGTTGCCGAGATCCAGATTATATAGAAATATATATATATACAAGAATTGCTCGTTTAAAGGTATAGGATATAATATATAATATATATATATAATAAATAATAAATCTGTAGAGGTCGAATTTCTGTACAAATAAAAAAAATGCTAAAAACGGAGTCAGGGGGATGTAAGAAGTGAAATAGAACTAATTTAAATTTTTTTCAAATTTTTTGTTTCTCTGTTTGTCTGTTTATCTGTTTGTCTGTTTGTCTGTCTGTTTGTACGGGCTAATCTTTGGAACGGCTGGACCGATTCCAATGAAATTTTGTGTGGTGGTAGCTTATGTCCCTGGTCAACATATAGGATACTTTTCATCCCGGTAAAATAAAGAGTTCCTGTGGGATAGTTAAAAAACTGCAATTAATTTAACAGCTTTGTAAACAACAACTAATGAACTTAATTTAGTAAAATTTGTTATGCTGATACCTTATGTTGCCTCTTTAACAAAATATATATAATATAGTAAAACTTATTAATCCAATCGAGTTCCCGCGGGAAAGAAAACATTACAAAAACAGTTAGCAGGCGTCTTTCAAGTAACGGATTTACATGAAATTTTATGATCCTACTTTATATAATATATGCCCGGTCAACATTTAAGATACTTTTCATCCTGAAAAATTTGAGAGCACCCGTGGGATGTTTAAAAAACCTATAGCTACTTATCTACGTAGCACAATCAAAACGGGGTCGAAATATCGACAGTTTAAATCGTCCTTTTGATCGTGCAACTAGGTATAACTATAGAAGATAACCCGTACGTAGCAGGAACGCCAATATCTGGGCGTTGGTATCATGTCAGAATAAGATAAGTTTGGTTAGTATAGATATTACAATCCACGATGACACGCCCCACTCTATCTTACTCCATGCGAATTGAGTAACATAAGCGATTTCGACAGAGTGTATAAGTAGAGGAAGACCAAAGAAGATATAGGTAAATTGTGTGAAAGAAGATAGCACGTTGACAGGAGAGATTGGAAGAAGACTCCTTTACGGGTCCATCGAACCCAGGGACCACTCATTTATCTTGGGAAAAATTAAGAAATTCCACGGGAAACATTTTTGTAAAAAAAACGAACTGCACGCGGGCGGAGCCGCGGGCAACAGCTAGTGTAAATATATGATACTGTCATTCTCGCAAATTGACTGCCATAAACCTCTGATGTGTAATTAGCGAACAAAAAGCAAAAATACCATGAAAATTTTGAATTTCGCGGGCAGAGTCGTTGATTTCGCCGGTTTCTAAAAACCATAAACATGTGAACTCAAATGTCAATGTCATTCCCAAATGTTCCCAAATCGCGATTTCGAATTTGAGTATCTCTACAGTGTTTTATGTCTATGTTTGAGTGGTGACTGGTAAAACGTAGTGATTATCACAGGTGATTATATACTCTTTGGTCTTTGGTGACTGGTGATTTGGGATCTGCCGCCGTTTACAATTACATTTTATAACCTAGGTATTTATTATTTATTGTTCTGAAAACCTAGGAGATATAAGTTTATTTAGCTAACACTCTTTCGAGTTTTCCATCTTGCAATTAGTAGTGTAACTGTGATAACCATACAGCAGGTAATTTTGATACAAATAACTGATGTAACATTGCGATATATCCAGAAAATAAACACACTTTATGTACATAGCAAGTTATTTATAACTTAACAGATATGCCGGTGAGCTGTAGTTTATCGGTTAATTATTATCAGGGTGGTCATTGCCTTGCTAAGTAATTATAAATGTACATACTATCATAATTGGTTAGGTTATGTTTATATTTTAATTTTTAAATTGCAACAACTACATAATCTTTGAGAATATAATGATGGAAGCAAAAATACAAAATTGAAATGTCAGTCATGTTATAAATTATGACTAAGTCTCCGCGAATATATTGTTTGGTGTACATTTTGTCTCATCATTGTTTTATTTAAGAAAAACCTTGCAGACAGCAGTGATCATGGTGGTGAACGAGGCACAGCTCCCGGTGGAAGGGGACTCGGCGACCAGCAAGAAGGCTGCCAAGAAAGCAGCCAAAGCAGCAGAGAAGCAGCAGAAGAAGGCAGAGCATAAGGTGAAGCTTGAAAATCAAAAAACGGCTAAACGTGCAACGGATATCCGGTTGCTATCCGGTATCCGGCCTATCTGGCCATTTTTTTATAATCCTGCAGAATACCGGATAGACTATCCGGCATACTGCACGACGCGCCCCCAGCCAAATTAAAATGTTGGTATCGTTTGGCCAGCCGAATATTCGGCGGCCGGATATCGGATATTCGGCCAGTGATCAGGCCGAATATCCAGTATACGGTACCCGGCCAAACAACTATCCGTTGCACAGCATCTACTTTTTACACACTACATTAGAATCTCAATTATCTGGATTAAATAAAACTTTGGGTATTCCTTATAACAAAAATCATTATGCAGATATTTAGGGTTCTATATCCAAATGGAAAAAAACAACCCTTATGGATTCATCATGTCAGTCTGTATGTCTGTCCATATGTAACAGCCACTTTTTAGACGACTGCCCAAAAAAGGAGTGTATTGTTTTTAGGATTCATGTATGTATGTATGTGAGTTTCTTTATTCCACCATAACTTCTGAACGGCTGAATAGATTTGGACATAATATGGGGTATTGTTAGAATCATGACATCAGTCCGAGTAAGTTAAAGTATATTTTTTTGAAATAAGTCTTTTTACCACAGGGCAGTCGTGTTTTTTTTAATTTTTAAAGTAGAAATTTGGTAAGTAGATGTATTCTGGGTAATGACCCTGGTCTATAACCCTGGTCTACATTCCAGGGTGCTGTTACCCAGAATGAGACAGCAGAACCGGATATCTCTGAAGGGAAGTACGGAGTGCTGAAGATGATACAGTCCACCGGGGAGAACAGGGACAGAGTGTATGTGGACGTGAAGGATCTAGGCAGCGCGTACGAAGGCAAGGAAGTGTGGGTTAGAGGTAAGAATTATCTATCAAATTGTAACTGTAATCTTTTTACTTAGCAGGGGTAGACAAAGTAACAGTTGTTTAGCGTTCACGACAGTAGATTAGATTAGACAGAGAAAACTACATTACCAAATAGAGGGAAACAAACTGTATTTGAAATTCGACTACGACAATTTGAACGCTACCTGGCATTCTTGCAGACGTTGTATATGACATTTAGCGGACCTCGCATGACAATTCACAGCCGACAGTGAACAACGTTAAGCATAGAGTAGAGTCTGTGGTCACAAGGTTTTTCTACTGTCGTCAAAGCTTAACGCCAAGTTACTTTGTCCAGCCAGTACAGAGCAATTAATATCATTTTCAGAATGAAACGAAACACATCTATAACTCTATAGTCTATTCAGACATTCAGAATGTAACGAAACGCATCTATAACTATAGTCTATTCAGACATTTTCAGACAATAGACTATGGATTCGTTTCGTTTCATTCTGAAACTGATATTGATTAAAACTACAAAATTATTGAATTTATTTTCCAGTTACCTCTGTTTACGTTTACCCACATTGACTTTAATCACTTCTGTCGACAGCGCGTCTGCAGACGTCGCGCGGCATCGGCAAGCAGTGCTTCGCGGTGCTGCGCCAGAACTCCAGCACGGTGCAGCTGCTGGCGCGAGTCAGCGACAGGGTCAGCAAGCAGATGGTCAAGTTTATTGGCAAGTGAGTTGACAGCGCGTCTGCAGACGTCGCGCGGCATCGGCAAGCAGTGCTTCGCGGTGCTGCGCCAGAACTCCAGCACGGTGCAGCTGCTGGCGCGAGTCAGCGACAGGGTCAGCAAGCAGATGGTCAAGTTTATTGGCAAGTGAGTTGACAGCGCGTCTGCAGACGTCGCGCGGCATCGGCAAGCAGTGCTTCGCGGTGCTGCGCCAGAACTCCAGCACGGTGCAGCTGCTGGCGCGAGTCAGCGACAGGGTCAGCAAGCAGATGGTCAAGTTTATTGGCAAGTGAGTTGACAGCGCGTCTGCAGACGTCGCGCGGCATCGGCAAGCAGTGCTTCGCGGTGCTGCGCCAGAACTCCAGCACGGTGCAGCTGCTGGCGCGAGTCAGCGACAGGGTCAGCAAGCAGATGGTCAAGTTTATTGGCAAGTGAGTTGACAGCGCGTCTGCAGACGTCGCGCGGCATCGGCAAGCAGTGCTTCGCGGTGCTGCGCCAGAACTCCAGCACGGTGCAGCTGCTGGCGCGAGTCAGCGACAGGGTCAGCAAGCAGATGGTCAAGTTTATTGGCAAGTGAGTTGACAGCGCGTCTGCAGACGTCGCGCGGCATCGGCAAGCAGTGCTTCGCGGTGCTGCGCCAGAACTCCAGCACGGTGCAGCTGCTGGCGCGAGTCAGCGACAGGGTCAGCAAGCAGATGGTCAAGTTTATTGGCAAGTGAGTTGACAGCGCGTCTGCAAACGTCGCGCGGCATCGGCAAGCAGTGCTTCGCGGTGCTGCGCCAGAACTCCAGCACGGTGCAGCTGCTGGCGCGAGTCAGCGACAGGGTCAGCAAGCAGATGGTCAAGTTTATTGGCAAGTGAGTTGACAGCGCGTCTGCAGACGTCGCGCGGCATCGGCAAGCAGTGCTTCGCGGTGCTGCGCCAGAACTCCAGCACGGTGCAGCTGCTGGCGCGAGTCAGCGACAGGGTCAGCAAGCAGATGGTCAAGTTTATTGGCAAGTGAGTTGACAGCGCGTCTGCAAACGTCGCGGTGCATGGCTCCTGGATTTCATACTTTCTAATTCATGAGGTAGCTGTCATAGATCAGCCCCAAGGCCTGTGCTATTATAAGAGTCTGTGACTGTTATTTACTGAGTGGGGGATCAGATCTCTCTCGGTTCTTCTCCATAGCCTCCTTCTTCGTCATAACAGCCTCGCAGAAGAAGGCTGTTCCTACCCGAACAACTAAACCTTTTTACACAACGTTTTTTATTCCAACGGAACGACTGAATAGATTTGGACATAAGGGTGCATCGTTGAAATCACTCTGAGTATATTTCTGGCTTAATGTATTTTTGGAAAAAGTCGTTTTACCACAGGGCAGTCGTGGTTTTAAATTTTTGAATTATTCATTTGTTCCAGCATAACTCGGGAGTCGATAGTGGATATCCACGCGACAGTGGTGAGGACCGCGCCGCCCGTGGAGGCCTGCGCGGTGCGGGACTGGGAGCTGGCGGCGCTGCAGGCCTGGGTGGTGTCCCCCGCGAAGCCCCAGCTGCCCCTGCAGATAGAGGACGCGGCGAGGCCGGAGACCGATGTGAGTACATCATAACTCGGGAGTGATAGTGGATATCCACGCGACAGTGGTGAGGACCGCGCCGCCCGTGGAGGCCTGCGCGGTGCGGGACTGGGAGCTGGCGGCGCTGCAGGCCTGGGTGGTGTCCCCCGCGAAGCCCCAGCTGCCCCTGCAGATAGAGGACGCGGCGAGGCCGGAGACCGATGTGAGTACATCATAACTCGGGAGTGATAGTGGATATCCACGCGACAGTGGTGAGGACCGCGCCGCCCGTGGAGGCCTGCGCGGTGCGGGACTGGGAGCTGGCGGCGCTGCAGGCCTGGGTGGTGTCCCCCGCGAAGCCCCAGCTGCCCCTGCAGATAGAGGACGCGGCGAGGCCGGAGACCGATGTGAGTACATCATAACTCGGGAGTGATAGTGGATATCCACGCGACAGTGGTGAGGACCGCGCCGCCCGTGGAGGCCTGCGCGGTGCGGGACTGGGAGCTGGCGGCGCTGCAGGCCTGGGTGGTGTCCCCCGCGAAGCCCCAGCTGCCCCTGCAGATAGAGGACGCGGCGAGGCCGGAGACCGACGTGAGTACATCATAACTCGGGAGTGATAGTGGATATCCACGCGACAGTGGTGAGGACCGCGCCGCCCGTGGAGGCCTGCGCGGTGCGGGACTGGGAGCTGGCGGCGCTGCAGGCCTGGGTGGTGTCCCCCGCGAAGCCCCAGCTGCCCCTGCAGATAGAGGACGCGGCGAGGCCGGAGACCGACGTGAGTACATCATAACTCGGGAGTGATAGTGGATATCCACGCGACAGTGGTGAGGACCGCGCCGCCCGTGGAGGCCTGCGCGGTGCGGGACTGGGAGCTGGCGGCGCTGCAGGCCTGGGTGGTGTCCCCCGCGAAGCCCCAGCTGCCCCTGCAGATAGAGGACGCGGCGAGGCCGGAGACCGACGTGAGTACATCATAACTCGGGAGTGATAGTGGATATCCACGCGACAGTGGTGAGGACCGCGCCGCCCGTGGAGGCCTGCGCGGTGCGGGACTGGGAGCTGGCGGCGCTGCAGGCCTGGGTGGTGTCCCCCGCGAAGCCCCAGCTGTCGCTGCAGATAGAGGACGCGGCGAGGCCGGAGACCGACGTGAGTGAAATTAAAAAAACTTTAAAGAAAGAAAATCTTTAGGCATTTTTAATATGGTAACTATTGAAATCGTTACTATAACCGTCACCTCACTGTTACCCTAACCAACACTTCACACTATATAAAATTCATCTGACACAAGTTTGTATGGTAACAATATATTCGGCTGCATCAATATATTACTTACCATCAAATGAGATCACAGTCAAGTGCCTACTATCTTGTAGTGTGTAAAAGAAAAGGAAATCATTAATATGTACAAGGTCATATAAAAAGTCACAGCCTGTAGTTGTTCGCATTAAATCTATAAATTTTTGTTCTACAACTTTTCAAAATTCCGTATTCATTAATTTTTAAAAATTAATAAATCATGTTATTCCTGTAAAGTGACATTACACTGTGAAACCAAATACATGTGATCAGCGAAACAGTCACCACAATCTACTGTCTTACTTGCCCAACCGCTGTGAGCAGTTAGGAAATACGCGGTGCTAATGAGATGGATAAAGATGCCACACAAAACGTTACATTACAGAGTAGTAACAATTAGAGTATCTCTGTTAAATATAGAATAAGACAGAGACCGAGCATAAAAGTCTATTTATATTTTAGGATCCAGAGGGCTTAAAAATTCGCGTGAACCAAGACACCCGCCTGGACAACCGCGTCCTGGACTTGCGGACTCCAGCCAACCAGGCCATCTTCAGGCTGGAGGCTGGCGTGTGCAGACTGTTCAGGGACATCTTGACCAGGAGAGGTGAGGTCTAGTGAGGTCTCAACCCAGACACTCGCATTGACTACTGCGTCCTGGACTTGCGGACTCCAGCCAACCAGGCCATCTTCAGGCTGGAGGCTGGCGTCTGCAGACTGTTCAGGGACATCTTGACTAGGAGAGGTGAGGTCTCAAGACCCGCGTCAACCCACGCACCCGCCTGGACAACCGCGTCCTGGACTTGCGGACTCCAGCCAACCAGGCCATCTTCAGGCCATCTTCAGGGACATCTTGACCAGGAGAGGTGAGGTCTGGTTAGGTCCAACCAAGACACTGGCCTGGACAACCGCGTCCTGGACTTGCGGACTCCAGCCAACCAGGCCATCTTCAGGCTGGAGGCTGGCGTGTGCAGACTGTTCAGGGACATCTTGACCAGGAGAGGTGAGGTCTAGTGAGGTCTCAACCCAGACACTCGCATTGACTACTGCGTCCTGGACTTGCGGACTCCAGCCAACCAGGCCATCTTCAGGCTGGAGGCTGGCGTGTGCAGACTGTTCAGGGACATCTTGACTAGGAGAGGTGAGGTCTCAAGACCCGCGTCAACCCACGCACCCGCCTGGACAACCGCGTCCTGGACTTGCGGACTCCAGCCAACCAGGCCATCTTCAGGCCATCTTCAGGGACATCTTGACCAGGAGAGGTGAGGTCTGGTTAGGTCCAACCAAGACACTGGCCTGGACAACCGCGCTTTAGGTTAAACATATTATGTTTGATCTGTCCACAATGCCCCGTGAGTGTCCTGGCCAGGATTTCTCTTGACGATTTTCACCAACTTTTTTGCTTAAATTGCAGGTTTTGTAGAGATCCACACACCGAAGATCATCTCGGCGGCGTCGGAAGGCGGCGCCAACGTGTTCACAGTGTCGTACTTTAAGTCGTCCGCCTACCTCGCGCAGAGCCCCCAGCTCTACAAGCAGATGGCGATAGCTGCCGACTTTGACAAGGTACGTCTCTACCTCTAGTCAGTAAGGGTCAATTTACTCCGCCGCGGAATGGAATGGAAGCGACCTTTTGCAACGACATTGTACATAGCATATTGAACTTTATGTCAATTGTATGACATACTAATTTAATTCACTTGTCATGAGGCGAAATAAACGCTTCCATTCCATTCCATTCCGCCGCGGTGTAAATTGAGTCTACCTTAGAGCTGGCACACATCTGGCGAAGCGCAGTAAAGAGCATTTTTCGCTGCCAGACCATTATAGACATTACTGTCGTTGGAATAAGTTCAAAAATTAATTGACGCAATTTAAAGAAATGTCCAATAAACGAAGTTTTCCCTACAAAAAGTTCCATGTTCCCATTTCCAGGTGTTCACAGTGGGCGCAGTGTTCCGCGCCGAAGACTCCAACACACATCGCCACCTGACGGAGTTCGTGGGGCTGGACCTGGAGATGTCGTTCAAGCAGCACTATCACGAGGTGCTGGACACCATCGGGCAGACCTTCACCGACATGTTCCGAGCGCTGCAGGAGCAGTGAGTGATGGGGGGCTGGGCCTGGACACAGTACCGTTGCAGGTGTTCGTGGGGCTGGACCTGGAGATGTCGTTCCAGCAGCACTACCACGAGGTGCTGGACACCATCGGGCAGACCTTCACCGACATGTTCCGAGCGCAGCAGGAGCAGTGAGTGATGGGGGGCTGGGCCTGGACACAGTACCGTTGCAGGTGTTCGTGGGGCTGGACCTGGAGATGTCGTTCCAGCACCACTACCACGAGGTGCTGGACACCATCGGGCAGACCTTCACCGACATGTTCCGAGCGCTGCAGGAGCAGTGAGTGATGGGGGGCTGGGCCTGGACACAGTACCGTTGCAGGTGTCCGTGGGGCTGGACCTGGAGATGTCGTTCAAGCAGCACTACCACGAGGTGCTGGACACCATCGGGCAGACCTTCACCGACATGTTCCGAGCGCTGCAGGAGCAGTGAGTGATGGGGGGCTGGGCCTGGACACAGTACCGTTGCAGGTGTTCGTGGGGCTGGACCTGGAGATGTCGTTCAAGCAGCACTACCACGAGGTGCTGGACACCATCGGGCAGACCTTCACCGACATGTTCCGAGCGCTGCAGGAGCAGTGAGTGATGGGGGGCTGGGCCTGGACACAGTACCGTTGCAGGTGTTCGTGGGGCTGGACCTGGAGATGTCGTTCAAGCAGCACTACCACGAGGTGCTGGACACCATCGGGCAGACCTTCACCGACATGTTCCGAGCGCTGCAGGAGCAGTGAGTGATGGGGGGCTGGGCCTGGACACAGTACCGTTGCAGGTGTTTCGACAACCGCTGGAAAAAGATCTGAAATGATTTCCAGCCCATAGCGTCCTGTGCTACTTGTATTCAGAACCGCAAGACGTCGATAGAAGTGGCATCCTTATATGGTTGATGTCCAGCGAACTCGCACCAAACGATTTTCTTCCACGTTTCTGATACGTACCGCTAAGGTGTGGAACACCCTTCCAACCTCCGTGTTCCCAGCCAAGTACAATCTGGGTGCCTTCAAGAGAAGAGTGAATAGGCATTTTCTAGGCAAGCGCGCCCCATCATAGACCTCATCATTTCTGTCCATTAGACATGATTGTAGTCAAGTACAGAACAAACAATTATTTAAAAAAAAACTTCCCGTCCATCTGGTCGGAGGTCTGCCAACACTGCGCTTTCCCGTGCGGCCATTCCAGCACTTTGGGTTCGCAACGTCCGTCTGTTCTACGACCTATGTGCCCCGCCCATTGCCACTTCAGCTTCGCGATACGTTGAGCTATGTCGGTGACTCTGGTTCGTCTACGGATCTCCTCATTTCTGATTTGATCCCGCAGAGAAACTCCGAGCATAGCTCTCTCCATCGCCCGCTGAGTGACTCTGAGCCTTCTTATGAGGAACATAGTCTATTACCTTATTTTCGGGATAAGAATATGAAAATGAGCCTATCTGAACTTAAACTTTCTTCATACAAGAAAAAGTAATGCCATATCTGTCAAAATTCCCATTCATACTATGAATGAATAATCCATAAATAATAAAAAGTGTAGTGCTATGTGGCGTGGACCGTAGTCCATAGGCAATATTGCAGTCTGCTTACTACTGCCGCCGTTGGTGTCAAAACAAAAATTTTTGACACCAATAAACTAGCGACATTTTTTTGCCCATTGCCCGGGTCCTGTGTATATATGTCTATTCTATTGCTAAAAAGTATTAAATGAAGACATGTTCTTTCAACAGGTACGCGTCAGAGATCGCCACAGTGGGTCAACAGTTCAAAGTGGAGCCATTCAAATTCCTCGACCCTCCACTGAGACTAGAGTTCCCTCAAGCTATCAGCATGCTGAAGGAAGCTGGTGAGTTTGTAGCGGTCTTCGATAGATGGCGTAACCAGTCCCTTAGCACACGCTGACGGAGTTTTCATCGAGCTTTCTATAAAAACAAGTTCTGACGTCCATCACAAGGTGTTATGCCTGGGCATAACACCTCCCTGGAGAGAAATTTCCCTATTGCCCATTGGTATATAAATCTATGGACCCCGGGTGTAATACAATTCACGAGAAAAGTGTCCCAAGAAAACCTATATAAACGCGGGTACATATGTGTATTTTTATAAACAAACTAAAACATTGTAATTTATGTCTCAAACCATTATTGTGCAGCCTAATATTGTTTAAGTGAGATTGGAACTCTTGTCGTGTTTTGGTTTTCTTTGGGTACGGACACTTTTTAGCGTTGACCCGAAATCCTTAGTTTATATATCAATGCTATTGCCCTTAGATCCGGTAAAGTTTATGTAGATAGAATGTTTGAAAAGGTCATGGAATTTGCGTTTATAAGGAGACTATATTGAAATCAAAACATTTTTAAAGTGAAACTTTTATTACATCGTCTCAAAATTTTTCGTCTGTGTGTTGCATGTCGCGTGACGGTCGGCCGCGGAGTAGGGCTAAAGTGAAAGGCGCTCGTCAGAGCAGCCAAGGTCACAAGTTTCACTTTTACCGTGGTTTCATAAAACCATACAATCCTATTTTTTTCAAAACGCCATGTTGATCTAGAAAATTGTAGATAACATTGTAAATAGATGTTATAAGTCTAAGGAAATAATTATATAGGTAGGTAGGTAGTCTAGGTGTAAAGTGTACTGTATTTTGTCCAGGAGTCACAGTTGGCGACGAGGATGACTTATCGACTCCAGATGAGAAGCTGCTGGGGCGGCTGGTGCGCGCCAAGTACGACACGGACTTCTACATCCTCGACAAGTACCCGCTGGCCGTGCGCCCCTTCTACACCATGCCGGACCCCAACAACCCGGTAACTTGCAATGATAAATCAGCAACAAGCCGAAAGGAGTTTCTGGGGAAACTTCGTCGGGAAAAAATTGCGTCTTAAACACTAATATGAACTTAAGGCTGAGTCCCATTTGACAAATAGCGGCACAGTAGCGCCACGTGTTAAATAGCGCCATCCGTCAAAAAGTGCCGTAGCGTATCTGTTATATTTGACAGATACGCTACGGCGCTATTGCGCCATTTTAGCGACATCTGCCAAATAGCGCCATAGTAGCGACATCTGTCACTTAGCGCCATAGTAGCGCAATCTGTCACTTAGCGCCATAGTAGCGCAATCTGTCACATAGCGCAATCTGTCAAATAGCGCCACAGAAGCGCCACCTGTCACATAGCGCCATAATAGCGCCATCTGTCACATAGCGCCATCTGTCAAATAGCGTCATAGTAGCGGCATTTGTCACATAGCGCCATCTGTCAAATAGCGCCATAGTAGCGTCATCTGTCACATAGCGCCATCTGTCCAATAACGCCTTAGTAGCGCTGAGATTTTTTGTATGGGACATGGGTGTTTATACTCTTGTTTGTTCTTTTTTATAGAAAGCGTCAAATTCGTACGACATGTTCATGCGAGGCGAGGAGATCCTGAGCGGCGCGCAGAGGATCCACGACCCGGAGTTCCTCACCGAGCGCGCCAAGCACCACGGCATCGGTATGTCCCACCGGACCCACAGACTAGCGGAGTACGGACCCACATACTAGCGGAGTACCGACCCACATACTAGCGGAGTACGGACCCACAGACTAGCGGAGTACTGACTCTCACACTAGCGGAGAAACAACCCCGGTACTAGCGGAGTATGGACCCACACACTAGCGGAGTACGGACCCACAGACTAGCGGAGTACTGACTCTCATACTAGCGGAGAAACAACCCCGGTACTAGCGGAGTATGGACCCACATACTAGCGGAGTACGGACCCACAGACTAGCGGAGTACGGACCCACAGACTAGCGGAGTACAGACCCACATACTAGCGGAGTACTGACTCACATACTAGCGGAGAAACAACCCCCGTACTAGCGGAGTACGAACCCACTTACTAGCGGAGTACGGACCCACATACTAGCAGAGTACGGTCCCACATACTAGCGGAGTACTGACTCACATACTAGCGGAAAAACAACCCCCGTACTAGCGGAGTACGAACCCACTTACTAGCGGAGTACGGACCCACATACTAGCGGAGCGGCTATTTCACACCGTGGCGGAATGGAATTGAATGGAAGCGTCAATTTCGCCTCATGACGCGAGAATTGTTTCGTAAACGCTTGGCTTTACCGACCCAACCGACTCATGTTCTTATTATTTTTGTTTTATACAGAACACTTGCTATACGAGTCCGACTCTCACTTGGCCAGTTTTATTTTATTTGACTATGAATTGTTTCTGTTTCAGACATAAGCAAAATCGCTGCGTACATCGAGTCCTTCAGACTTGGCTGCCCGCCTCATGCAGGTATAAATTATATTTCCACACCTAATATTTTTACGTTTTTATGGTTCCCTACCCAAAGGATAAAAAAGAACCCTGTAACAGAGACTTAGGAGCCCCCTTAAATATTTATTTTATTCTAGTTTATAGTATTTGTTGTTATAGCGGCAACAGATATAAATCATCAGTGAAAATTTCAAGTCTGTAGCTATCACGGTTCAAGAGATACAGCCTGCCTGGTGACAGACGGACGGACAGCGAAGTCTCACTAATAGGGTTCCTTTTTCACTCTTTGGGCATAGAGAAATAATGAATAATCTTTGCTTTGGGTACGGAACCCTAATATTTTTTTTTTATTATAGATAGGCTTGCGCTTGACTACAATCATATCTGATTAACAGAAATGATGAGGTCTAGGATGGAGCGCGCTTGCCTAGAAAATGCCTATTCACTCTTCTCTTGAAGGCACCCAGGTTGTACTTGGCTGGGAACACGGAAACTGGAAGGGTGTCCACACCTTAGCGGTACGTATCAGAAACATGGAAGAAAATCGTTTCGTTCGAGCTCGCTGGACATCAACCACATAAGGATGCCACTTCTCCCGGCGTCTTGCGGTTCTATGGTAGAAAGGTGAAGGAGGTACTAGATTGTGGAGTTCTTGAGCACACTCTCCAAAGTATATCCTGTAAAAAACCGCTAAACAGGCAACCTTGCATCGGTGTTCTAAACTGAGCAATTTTGCAATACACATAATTGCTTGTTTCTTATGACAATGTGTCGGCAGGCGGCGGAATCGGCATGGAGCGAGTCGTGATGCTGTATCTGGGACTGGACAACATCCGCAAGACCTCCATGTTCCCACGGGACCCTAAGCGGGTTACCCCTTAACTTATTGACGGCGTATAAGTTGAACGCTGCGCAAACGCCCGCCATTTTGGGTCAACTACGATGTACATTTGTACGTCACAGTTATCGGTCGTGTAACCATTAAAATATATTGTTGTACCAAATTTTTTATAATAAATCGTATTTAATATTTTTACTGAGGTTTTCTTTGTGTAGACTTTGATTTACTAATGTTACAAAACTTACTGTTTTAAAAACAATGGTACACAAGTAAATAATATAAAAATTAATAAACACGACTGTCATGTGATAAAATGACTTTTTCCAAAAAAATATAGCCTTTGTTACTCGGAATGATGTAAGGATTCTAACGATACCCCATATATCCAAATCTATTCACCCGTTCAGGAGTTATGGTGGAATAAAGAAACTCACATACATACATGAACCCTAAAAACATTACATTCCTTTTTTGGGCAGTCGTGTAAAAAAATATAATAGTTTGGGGATAGGAAATAAAAGCAAACGAATGTACGAATAATCCATATATTATTACAATATAGTTTCTCCTGTCTGCATGTCCGTGATATCACTCGCTCCCAGAGCACGTACGTTTCCACTCGCCTTCGGCTCGCCACACTCAAGTAAACTGGCAACATTGTTATACAGGGCCTAACAGAATTAAATATTATGTATATTTTGATGGTGATAGGAAAATAGGAAGAAAAAAGCAGTGATAGCTCAGTGGTTCTGACCTCTGCCTCTCATAAGGAGGTCGCCGATTCGAATCCTGGGCAAGCACCTCTGACTTTTTCGAGTTATGTGCGTTTTTAGGAAACTAAATATCACTTGCTTAACGGTGAAGGAAAACATCGCGAGGAAACCTGCAAGCTTGAGAGTTCGCAAAAATGTTCTCGAAGGTGTGTGAAGCCCGCCAACCCGAACTTGGCCAGCGTGGTGGGCTATGGCCAAACCCCACTCAGTCTGTAAGCGATAGCTTGTGTTATGACTCGATAACGAACATACATATCGATATACATAAATATAATATATTGAAAAACACTCAGACACTGAAAAACATTTATGCTCATCACACAAACATTTACCAGTAGTGGAAATCGAACCCACGACCTTCGACGCAGAAGCAGGTTCGCTACCGCTACGCCATTCGGTCGGCCCAAAGTTTTAAAGTTTTCTATCAATAAGTCATGGCTAATTCATAGATAAGTCATGGTTAACATTCGGTAAATTTATTAGACCCTGTGTATATTTAGTAGTTTTTAATAAATTGCCAGC
Source organism: Coenonympha glycerion (assembly GCA_963855885.1). NCBI lineage: Eukaryota > Metazoa > Arthropoda > Insecta > Lepidoptera > Nymphalidae > Coenonympha > Coenonympha glycerion. Next base: position 7,102,358 of record OY979653.1, read on the forward strand.
AAAAATAAATTGAAACATCAATTTAAAAACTGCATCCATCATGATTTTTGAAAAGCGAACACAATCAATCCGCAATTAGAAATTAATTAAACCCCTTAATTAAATCACTTAATTACAACTTAAATAATTAATTTTCACTTAACACAATAATTCTATATCGAAATGAAATTAAAAATACATAATTATTTATACCTAAAAGCTACCATGGTATTGAAAACTAAAATAATTTTATGCAATTATTATTATTTTTTAATAATAATATACTTAAACTAGTAGGGTGCGTGGGGGCGCGGGCCACATGTTGCCCGCGTGCTGTCTTCCCGCCTATTCTAATTTCCACATACATTTTCTATGGAAAAATATTTTCCGCCATACTGGATTTTTTTTTCTATTCATCGAATAGATCTTCGGGTCCTTATCACCTCTTGTCAAGAAACCACTCTTCCATCTTTTATACTTTCCGAGATATGGACGAAATTCGTATGGCGGCCATTTTGAATCCGCCATTTTGAAATTTTTTTCAGCTCACTGCCAATTGGATGACGTTCTAAATGACATTTGGTCGAGCACCCCCCACCTATCTTCAATACCCTTCGCGTGCTCTTCACCCGTCTTCGAAATCCTCAATCATCACCTCTCTCCGTATTTTTCCTCCGAATGAATTTTACCCTTCTATACGAAATGGTCATTGAAAAAAAAATTTTTCATACAAAATTGTTCAGGAGAGGTGATCAATCAGTGAGTGAGTGAGTGAGTGAATCAGCACGAGTAGCTATATATATAGTACTAGTAGGGCGCGTGAGTGCGCGGGCCACATGTGGCCCGCGTGCAGTCTTCCCGCCCATAAAGGTATCACCGTTATCTCCATCGCCAATTGAAATCTGATTGGCAGTGGGCAAAAAAATACCCAGTAAGTCATGGTTTTAAAGATAGTTAAGGGCTGTTTGAACAAAAATACGCTGAACCTCATCAGATGAGGTTCAGCGTAATGAGGTTCAGCGTATTTTTGTTCAAACAGCCCTTAACTATCTTTAAAACCATGACTGTGGTCCACAATCATTATCCAAATCCTAGATCATCATCTCTTCTCATCTTTTCCTCTGGCAGTTCTCTGAAGAACTGCGTCAATGCCTTAGATAGTTATTGTAGCATGTACATTTTCCATGGAAAAATAAATTCCTCAATTTTGTTTTTTTTATTCATCCCGTAGAACTTGAGATTCTGATCATCTCCTGCTAAGAAACCACTATCTTATTTATACTTTCCGAGATAGATCAAAACGAAATTTGTATGGCGGCCATCTTGAATCTGCCATTTTAGATTTTTTTTTCAGCTCACTGCCAATTGCTTTAGGTTCCGAGTATTTTTTGTTTCAGCAGTCTCCACCTAACTATAAAACCTTGCCCATGCTCCTCGACTGTCTTCAAAACCCTCAATCATCATCTCATTCCATATTTTTTTCTAGTAATTCTCCGAAAAACCGCATCAAAACCTTGCATAGTTACCAAGTTTTAGTCTTTTTAACATTCCCCATACATTTTCTATGGAAAACTAAATTCCGCCATTTTGATTTTTTTTGCTATCCATCGAATAGACCTTCGGGTCCTGATCACTTCTTCTCAAGAAACCACTCTTCCATCTTTTATACTTTCCAAATTAGACACCGGTGAAGTTTGTATGGCGGCCATCTTTTTTCCGCCATTTTGAATTTTTTTTTAACTCACTGGCAGTTGGATGACATTTCGAATGACATTTGGTCGAACACCCCCCACCTATCTGCAATACCCTTGGCTGTGCTCTTCACCCGTCTTCGAAATCCTCAATCATCAGCTCTCTCCGTATTTTTCCTCCGAATGAATTTTTCTCTTCTATACGAAATGGTTATTGAAAAAAAAAATTTTCATACAAAATTGTTCAGGAGAGGTGATCAATCAGTGAGTGAGTGAGTGAGTGAATCAGCACGAGTAGCTATATATATATTAACTAGTAGGGCGCGTGAGTGCGCGGGCCACATGTGGCCCGCGTGCAGTCTTCCCGCCTATAAAGGTATCGCCGTCATGTCCATCGCCCATTGGAATCCGATTGGCAGTGGGCTTAAAACTGACCAAGGAGCACTGTCATGGTTTTAAAGATAGTTAAGGGCTGTTCGAACAAAAAATACGCTGAACCTCATCAGATGAGGTTCAGCGTATTTTTTGCACTAACAGACCTTAACTATCTTTAAAACCATGACCGTGCTCCTCAACCATCATCCAAATCCTAGATCATCATCACTTTTCATACTTTTCTGCGTCGTGGCCTTGGATAGTTCCCTACTTATTGTAGCATGTACATTTTCCATGGAGAAATAAATTCCTCAATTTAGTTTTTTTATTCATCCCGTTGAACTTAAGATCCTGATCACCTATTGCTAAGAAACAACTCTCTTATCTTTTATACTTTCCGAGATAGAACAACACGAAATCTGTATGGCGGCCATCTTGTATCCGCCTTTTTGATTTTTTTTCAGCTAACTGCCACTTGGATGACGTTGCGAGTTACATTTGGTCGAGCACCCCCCACCTATCTTCGATACCCTAGCTGTGCTCTTCACCCGTCTCCGAAATCCTCAATCATCAGCTCTCTCCATATTTTTCTCTAGTAAATCTCCGAAAAACCGCATCACAACCTTGCATAATTACCAACTGTTAGTCTCTTCAACATTCCACATACATTTTCTATGGAAAAATATATTCCGCCATTTTGAATTTTTTTTTGTATCCATCAAATAGACCTTCTGATCCTGATCATCTCTTGTCAAGAAACCGGTCTTCCATCTTTTATACTTTCCGAGATATTGACGAAATTCGAATGGCCGCCATTTTGAATCCGCCATTTTGAATTTTTTTTCAGCTTACTGCCAATTGGATGACATTTCAAATGACATTTGGTCCAGCACCCCCCACCTATCTTCAATACCCTTGGCTGTGCTCTTCACCCGTCTTCGATATCCTCAATCATCAGCTCTCTCCGTATTTTTCCTCCGAATGAATTTTTCCCTTCTATACGAAATGGTCATTGAAAAAAAATTTTTTCATACAAAATTGTTCAGGAGAGGTGATCAATCAGTGGCCAATCAGCACAAGCAGCTATATATATAGTAATAAAAATACATAATTATTTATACCTAAAAGCTACCATGGTATTGAAAACTGAAATAATTTTATGCAATTATTATTATTTTTTAATAATAATATACTTAAATGCTTTTAATAATATTGGTGCATTATTTAATAAGTACATAAATGAGAAAAAGTAACCGATATTGTGTTTCAAAAATATTACAAATGTCCATATTTTCTTCCTTACTTTGATCAAAGATAATTCATTTTTATTCATCATTGACTTATTTTTGCATCTCATTGGAAACCAGAAAAGTTGGTTGTAAATGTCAAAACTCATGTTAGCCTCGAACATTAAAAAAAAACAAAATTCCTTACAATTATTAAGTTATAGGAACTAAGTACTGTATTTAACTTAAATTTTAGCACCTATTTTACTATGCTTCTTAGATTTTAATCTCGAAAATAAAAACAGTTGCGAACTAAAAATATGAAAATGTAACTTAATTATAATGTATTAAATTAAGAACAGAATTAGTCAAAATAATTTTGTTATAATAATTAATCATCATTAATTATTTTAATACTGGTTTTGAATATACGTACCTAATTATATTAATTAAACAAGGGGCAAGGCGTATTAAGTACATATTATAAAAAGTATGTTTAAGTCAGTTTAAGTATATTGGGTAAACTTAAAATATTATGAAAACAAAAAAAAGGATATTATTTCCAAAAAAAAACATCTTTGTTTTTATGATATACCTATTATACAGTACAATGTGCACTGTATAACATGTGCTATAAAGTACAGCTTGTACTGTATAATATGTTGTGTTATAAAGGGAACACTGTATAATATTATATCCTCATGACATTAGTACAGTACAGTGTGTGTGTTCAATATGACACAGATGTAATGGAAACCACAGAGTTATACTTGCTTATTAATTAAATTAAGTATTCGAGACATATATTTTGTACAATGAAAAAGGGGTTATTATTTTTAAGCTCTTCGATGATAAAAACTGCATAGTTTTTGTCTCATAATATAGATAGATGTTTTCTGAACTTAAAAAATATACAAAGGAAGTACCAAACACCTCCTTTAATAACGCAAGAAGGCAGTTTGACATTTCTGTTTAAATTGCAAAAAATTACTGTAAAGGAAAAATCTCTTATAAAAATTATAATTTCCATTGCATCATACGACAAAAATTAGAAAAAAAAAATGCAAAAGCAAAATTTTTGATACTGTTGATAGTAATTAATTTGTATTGACATTCTATCATACATAATATTATATGTAATATTTTTAGTCTTGAGACATTTATAAGCAGTACAAATTACGATAGAGTATTCTAACTATAGCTCTGAGTTCAAGTTTTTTCTTCTGGTGAAAACCAATACATTTATTTGGAAGATATAATTATTAAGTTATTTATATTTTTCAAATAAATGTATTGTTTTTCTGCTAATAATTGTATGCAATAATTGTAGGTGTTGGTTTTGTTAGAATTGTCTCTATACATGGAAATTCTCAAATATGATAAAAAATATGTCGTTAACTTCATTAGCACATTTTACAAAACATGATTGTCTAAAAAACTCGAGCCCAAAGCTTAAATATTATTAAGAAAAATATTTTTTTTTATGTATTTTGAGCCTTACCTACATACATCACATTATAAGACAGTTGCCACTCATCGACGGGTCAATATGACCCGCTTCCACTTATGAACACACTCGATTTTACCAATATGACGCGTTTCCACTTACTGCTAATAGTAATAATGTCTGAAATTCCATTGAGAAGGCATTCGCCTGTGTAATTGAATAAAAAGATAACTTGACACTTTTCTCACAACACATTCTCCCACACACCACCTAAGTGTGGAGCGTAAGATACAATCAAAACTTCTGCACTGGGACACTTTGAGTATTTTTCACCACTTCTTCACGTACACAAACTATCTTCTCACGTTGTTCTTCTTCACCTCAACCAAATAGGCTCTTCAAGTCTTCTTCGTAGAGAGCTATGACCAGCATGATGCCAATCCCGGTGGCCAGTCCCATGAGTTGTAGGAAACACTGGCACAGGGTGCCCTCTTTGCTGTGGGAGGTGCTGAGTTCTGGCATCTGCGGAATAATAAACAAATCTATAATAAATCTGAACTTCAGAAAGCTGAAGACCGGCTGAAGAACGATTAAGGATCGTTACGGCGCGACGCGAAGCCGTTACTGTATAAGTTCAGCCCTATAATAGGGAGAACAATTAGCACATACGGACAATGAGCGAGAGGAAACAACCAAGTTTAGAGATTCAAGAAAGCCATTCGGGAAATTGCCAAGTGCGATTTTTTTACACACTACAAGTTTCTCAATCTCAACTGATGGTAAGTGACGATGCGTGATGATTTTGTCACATTGACTTGGAAGAGGGTAAGCAGTTTCTTATGGTTTCTACTCAGCATAGGTCTGGAATGCTAACGCTTGGAGGTAAGTCTCTGCCAGCAAGTACCAAAAGGACTACTTCCCGCGATGTTAACTGAAGGTAGAGAGGGTTGTTCGGTGTTCCTTACTCTGACAACTCACCATGTCGACGAGCGCGATGTACAGGAACATCCCGGCGGCGGCCGCGAACAGCCAGCGGGTCGCGTTGGGCGCGTGCCCCGCCAGCACGCCGCAGATCATGCCCGCCAGGCACAGCGCGGACGACAGCACGTTGTAGCACACCGCGCGCTTCACCGACATGCCTGCCTTCAGGATCAGACAACTCACCATGTCGACGAGCGCGATGTACAGGAACATTCCGGCGGCGGCCGCGAACAGCCAGCGGGTCGCGTTGGGCGCGTGCCCCGCCAGCACGCCGCAGATCATACCGGCCAGGCACAGCGCGGACGACAGCACGTTGTAGCACACCGCGCGCTTCACCGACATGCCTGCCTTCAGGATCAGACAACTCACCATGTCGACGAGCGCGATGTACAGGAACATTCCGGCGGCGGCCGCGAACAGCCAGCGGGTCGCGTTGGGCGCGTGCCCCGCCAGCACGCCGCAGATCATACCGGCCAGGCACAGCGCGGACGACAGCACGTTGTAGCACACCGCGCGCTTCACCGACATGCCTGCCTTCAGGAGCACCGCGAAGTCTCCTGTCGGACAATGCAGCACAGTTTGTATCATATACCCCACCCACCCGTCTAACCACATACCCCTACTATCTACAACAACATAATATCGTCATACAGCATAGATTGCCTGAAATAGATAGCTAGATAGAGATAAGCCCGCCAAAATCAATACCTACTACTTTGAAGTTTTTGTGTTGTCCTCTGATTTACTATGTGAAAACTTTTTTTTAAAGAAAATTCTCCTTTCGTTTCGGGTGCAATAAAGAATATTCAGTCGGACAATGGGGCACAGTATTATAGTTGATGTCGCAATACAAGGAGTACCAAAAAAAATATCATCGGATCATGGAGCACAGTTTTCAGTAAAGTCTATTTTTTTGAAAAGGAAAAAAAATGTATATTTTCTGAAAGTTATTGATTCATTAAGTACAGACTACGTTTTATGAAGTCACTGGATACAAAATGATTGATACCCACCTAGCTCATGCGGCAGTTCGTGGCACAAGACTGCGATAGCCGTAGAGAAACCACCTGCGATGTTTGATGCAAAAGCAGCACCTGAAAAACATAAACAATACTAATTTAAAATTAATATCAAGTAATAGAACTAGTAAGTTACCTTGTGACACACCCCAAGTACAGTATTAAAGTTCTAAGACAGTCTGGGACCGTAAGTTAAAACGTGAACGTATTAAACTAATACTAAAATGCTGGAACAAAGGGACAATCATGTCAAACTCTGTGGTTATAGTTTTTGTTGCCAGAAATTATTTCGAGTATCGAGTTTGACGTGACTTATAAACGACGACAATGCAACGCAAAGTCCCCGGACACATTTCATCTGACATGGTTCACATAGCATTCGGTGAACGTGTTTCGTGATAATCGTTTCGTTTTTTTTATTTTATTTTTTTATTTATTTCGGAATATAAACAGCATTTATAAACAATATGGTCATTATAAGTAGGTCATACATAAGCCAATCAACTAATGACATATAATTATTGTTACCAAACTCCGCCGAAACAACTTTACCGATTGTTATGAAAATTTCTATGTATGTTCGGTAGGTCGTAAGTTATTTTTTATAACCCTAATGACAGAACAACGTTTGCCGGGTCAGCTAGTTTTTTTTTACTCTATACAAGTTAGTACTTGACTGCGATCTCACAGCTGATGGTAAGCGATGATGCAGCCGAAGATGTTAACGTTCTTACTTGGAAGGGGTAAGTAAAGTCACCCCAACGGTTTCTACACAGCATCGCACCGGAACGCTAAAAATCGCCTGGCGGCACGTCTTTGCTGGTAGGGTGGTAACTAGCCACGGCCGAAGCCTTCCACCAGACAAGACCTGAGCCAATTTAGAAATGATAAAATTCCAAAGTGGCCCGGGGCGGGAATCGAACCCGCGACCTCCCACTCGAATCCGAGTGCGCGTCCCCTGCGCCAGGGAGGTCGTCAGGGAGGTCGTCAAAAGTTGTAGTTATATGAAACTAGCAAACCCGGCGAACTCCGTTTCGCCACCAGATGGCTTCCTTTTATGTACTTAACATTTTTTAATTTTTTTTTCCTGAATTTTCTTTGCTATAAACCTCACGGAGCCCGAGACCTTTCCAACGAATGCAAAACCTTCTGGAGTTATAGTTATTTATAATATAGTAGAATAGTATTATACCACTTACCGATCGCCATGCCGTCCGTAAAGTTGTGGAGACCGTCGCCCATGATGACCATCCACGCGACTGACGACATGGAGGACGGTGGCGCGTGGACGTGCCCGTGCGCGTGGGAGTGCCCGTGGTGGGCGCGCGAATGCTCCCTGAAATAAGACATCGAAGATAAAGACATATTGGCCATGGTATACAAAAAGAAACATCAATAACGAAACTGGATAGAGAAATATTAGCCATGGCTCAGACAGTCAAAGACAACCATCAATAACATAAACTACATGAAGAAATATTGGTAATGACAGAGAGAGACAGGGAGAAACGTCAATAAAGAAAACTGAATGAAAAAATATTGACCATGGTAGAGATAAAAGAAAAGCAACAACAACATCATTTTTGTAGAATTTGTGTTGTTCTCTGTATAGATAGAATATCCTGTGTACACAAATTTTAAAATGAATTTGTTGTGCAAAAAAAGTGCATTCAACAACGAAAACAAAATATGAAGATAAATTTCTAGTGTCTGTTCTTGGATTGAAGGCCGAAGCTGTTAAAGTTCACTTACAACAGAAAACTAAATCATCAACAGTTTTCCTAAACGTAACTAATCAAAGGTTCTGACTTATATAGATAGCCTTTCTTTATTTTTATCGTGTTCTTTAATTGATATATGAAATAACTCACCGAAGTATCACCGTATAGCTGTCACCGTCCTTCATATCCTTGACACCGTCTTCTTTATGCTTGATGTTGTTCATCTCGACCACAGCGGGCGTAGACTCGGCCTTCAGCAGCCAATCCTTAGCTGTTGGCTCATTCTCTTTACCTTCCGGATTTAGAGCGTTGGATGATACTACGCTAACCGAGTTATTATGCTTGTTATTGGCTTTAGGACTCGGAGGCACGCCGTCTCTCAAATGGTGTTCGTCATGAGTATCTGTGTCAATTTCGTCATAGCAATATGGGTATTCTGAATACTTGTGTTTACACGTTTTTGTCGTGGGATCACCCTTCTCGTCTCTTTTGAAGATTTTCATTAAAGAATTCGACGTTGTATTGGTGATGGGTGCTTTTGCGCCACCGGAACATCCTCCCACAGTTTCGTCTTTCAAAACTCTGACTCTTGAGGGTAGTTTATCGTCTTCCAGCTTTTGACGGCGTTTCCTCCATTCTACTACAACTGTTAAGCCTTTTTCAGTGAAATAGAAGAATACAACGCCCAACATAGCTGCCAGACCTTTCCACATCCCATCATCGTGTGAAACCCTAGTTTCCACGGCGTTTCCATCATGACTGTGATCGTGTGGGGGTGACATAGCGTGTGGCATCAGATGCAATAACGCATCGCCACAAAGTGTCCCTACAGCTAACGCTACTAAGAACTGTAGCAAATGATTATAATACGTCTTATGCATTATAGGAATAACCGCCACCCCTAAAAGCCCACAAGCACTGATCGCTGTTATACTTAGAGAGGAGTACAACCAAACTGCAAACATATTTTTGGAATACGCATTCTCACTTTCTGGATTACTTCTGCTTTTTGCTACATCTTTATCTTTGTGGTTAGCTCTTGTTGATTCTATGATACATCCCTGTATTTCTATGGAGGAACTGGCAACCTTTTGGTATAATAGTATGGGGCATATTGATTTGAGGGTGTCCTCTGAAATGAGGTTCTCTGCCTCGTGGTCGTGGTTGGTATTGTGGTCGTGGTCGTGAGGTTTTAACCTCGTGTTCACGGTCGATATGAGCTCCCCGCTGCTTACACACTGGAAGTAAATGTTTCGATTGATTAAAGACACGTTACAATAGAAGGATGGAAGAAGTGGCCGTGTAGAACTAGGCAGAAACAAAAACGAAAGGAAAAACGTCATTCAAAGTGTGCATTGTCATTCTAAAGGTCTTCAGGCTTCAGCTATATGCAAAATATGACGAAAAAAAAAAGATACCTAATGTTAAAGAATATACTATCCCTCTCACAATAGTAGAGTTGAAAAGGAAAACAGTATTATTTTTACGATTTTGAGACGCGGTTAATTTAAGATTAAGTAGAAACTAACACCAAATTACTAGGAGGAGGACTCCTTGGAAAGGTCCGTCGTTGACTTATATTAATTTCGTTAAATGAAAGGGCAATATTATTTATACATTACTAGAACTAGATTTGACCTAGGTTTTATTGATTTTCCGAGGGAATTATTGATTTCCCATTCTCATTCCCGCTCCCTATCCCAACCTTTATATCTATTGCTTTGATTGCTCCAGCCTGATGTAGTGTAGATGTACTCATATTGACCACTTCCTCTTTAACCCTGCTCCCGTACAGATAGTTCTTGTCGGTGCTCATCTGACCGCCCTCGATCATCTTGTGCAGGTTCAGCCCGTTCAGCAGCCAGCTGAACCCGGTCAGGTTAATGGTCATGGACTCCTGTAAGAGCCTAATGAAGTACGACGGTATTGTACTCACATTGACCACTTCATCCTTGACCCCGCTCCCGTACAGGTAGTTCTTGTTCTCAGTCCTCATCTGGCCGCCATCGATCATCTTGTGCAGGTCCAGCCCGTCTAACAGCCGGTTGAACCCGGTCAGGTTCATGGTCATCGTCTCGTTGCTGCCGTACATGTGGAAGATCTTCTCGACGTACTCGTCGGGGTTCACTGTTCTGGTGTCGCGCTTCTGGCGGATCTTTTGTAGTCTTTGATCGTACCTAGATAAAAAATAAACTTTTTACTGGTGGCGCCACATGATTAAGGGTTAACTTAAAATCTGTATATTCTTCTGTGCTTATATGGGGCACACACATGGAAAGCGGTGTCTAGTCGTTCACTTAGTGAAAACAATTGATCTTTATTGCCCAGAAGATGGGGAAAGCTTCAGTCATCTTTTATTGTACATACTCGTTAGCGTTTACTTTATTTTGTAATTAATGTGTGGCATAATTTTTTAATAAATAACTTTTTACTTCTTCACTGCCGTTCGTCCGTCTGTCAGTTTGTTTTGTTGGCGGCAACTATATAACAACTGTTGTCTAAGAATGACAAATGTTAACGTATCGATTCGAACAATTTATCTTAATTTTTACTTTTTTCTCCGTTTGGCAATTTATCTTAGGATCCACTTGTGAGCCGCAAATATGTGCCGCACATAAGCGACATGTATACTGTTATTTGGGTATTTTAACGTATGCACTAGTACTATTTACCTTAATTTGGACTCTATTCTCCGTTTCGCAAAGTTGAAAGTCGCCTGGTCAATCTGTAGCGTCGGTTCGTATGCCTGCAAGTCATTCTTGGGGTCGACGTGTGAGCCGCAAGTATGCGCCGCGCACAGAAGGCATATGCATACTGTTACTAAATGGTGAGACATTTTGACTTATTGTTTAGGTTTCGTTGACTGCTTGTCTAGGTGTGCTAGGATCGTCTTCTCATTGCTTTTCGGATCTGTGAACAAGAGAAATGTGGAATTAATTTCATATAAAAAATATAAATATCTCACCGAATTCGTCCAGGATAAGGCCCGGTTTCCACCAAAGCGGAGCGGAGTGAAGCTGTGTTTGAATAACCAATCAGATTTTGTCATTTTGACATCTCCGAAACTGAGAGGAGAGGATATGTCGAAATGACGAAATCTGATTGGCTACTCCGCTCCGCTCCGCTTTAGTGGAAACCGGGCCTTAAGTTTTTATTTTTTGCGAGCAAGAATGTTTTCCAGTGTCTGCCTGTTCTTCTAGATATTATGAATATTATCTATTTAATGTATTGTTTATGCATATGTCACCCATGTACTGGGCACTGGCGTTAGGCAACGTTGCTGAACCTACGGAATATCCAGACAAACTGTTTTATTTTTAGGGTTCCATACCAATTTGGTAAAAATGGAACCCTTATGGTGAGACTTTCTCCGTCCATCCGTCCGTCTGTCACACTCGATTATTTCAGTAACTATCAAAGCTATCGACTTGAAATTTGGAATAGTTTTAGATAATAGTGACCCAACGCTATTGTAATCATAAAATATTGAAAATTGTTTTAATTTTTATTTAAAAAGGGGGGAAAACCAGGACTTCGAATTTTCAAAATGAGATAACAATATTGAGTGGGATATAATATGAAAGGGCGTTACTTGTGTATTCTAAAACCGATTTTTATTTATTTTTATGCTTGATGGTTTTCGATTTATTGGGCAAACTGTCGAAAAAAATTCCGTTCCCCCCCTTATCTCCGAAGTTTACCAATCGAAAAATCTGAAATAATTATGATCAATAGAAGTAAACATATATTTTACAGGAAAAATAAAATCAACTCTCTAACTATTATACTTTTTTTGATAATAACAATAAACCGCCAAAAACAAAGTTATGTTTGCGGTTCGCCAACAAAAGTACCTACGAGTACATGTAAATTATACTCGTAAATTCATGAACCAAAGTGATTTTTTTAATGTTTAACTTCTTTTATGGTATGGAACCCTCGGTGCGCGAGTCCGACTCGCACTTGGCCGGTTTTTTTATTGTATGTTATACAAGTAGTTTGAAGTAAGCAATTTAAATAGACGCTCAGTAATAATCAATCGTTTAGCATTCGCGAAACCAATCGATTCGCTGTGCCGATGTACCTAGTTGGTTCCACTTGGTGCTTGTTGCGTTAAAAACTCGACGAAGTTTTCGGCATAGGTACTTAATAGACATTTACACAGGATCCGGTGAACCGCGCAAGTGAATGTCATACGATTTGTGTGTATAATGTTCGAAGCGGTTTGATTCCTCGTTACTGATACGCATTCCAAAAGTCTGGAATATCCTCCTAGGCACTTTCTTTCTCACCACCTACAACTTGGACACCTTTAAATTAAGATTGAATACCTACTTAAATTTTTCCTGAGCATTCGCGCTCCATCTTAGACTGTATCATCACTTTCTATCAGGGGTCATCACAGTCAAGCCAACGAATATATAATATTACTAACGTAAAGAAGGTCACACCCTCCCGTCAATGTATTACCGCAGAGCGCCGAGCGCGACGCGTCGGGTGGTACTCGTGGGCGCTGTCTCGCGAGTGCGTTATTTCAATAGGCTTGCCACAAATTCACTTTATCATCATAGGGTTACTGATTGTAAATAAAAGCATACCTTTTTAGATGACAATTTTTTCATTAGTAAAATTTATGAAAAACCGGAGGATTAATAAAGTTTTCTCAGATTGTGCTTGACAAATGAAAACATCATATAATATTATATGCAAGGAACGGTAATTAATTATTCTTGCAGTGATTTTTATAAGTATCCTATTATTATATCCTATTGTTTAATGAATATGAATTATATGAAAGTTTGTGGGTTTGGATGTTTGTAACTTTCATGCCGCAACTAGGTACGTACTGTACCGATGTGGCTGCAATACTTTCATTAACACATTAGGTACTATCTTTTAATCCCTAAAAATCCATAGTCCATACGGAATTTATGAAACTCCATAATTCAGGTCAGTGAAGCCGCGGAAAAAAGCTATGTACTTATGAAAATAAATATATATTTCTGTTTTAATTTTATCCTTAGAAATTAATAAAATTATAGATAAACATAATGAAATATAATTAGTTTTCATGAAATAACTAAACAAAGTATTGCATTTGTACCGCAATTCTAATGTTTTACAGCGGGCTGCAAGTTGTCACCGTGGCATTGTGCATCGGTCGCGTCGTCGCCACGTACACGTCGAGGTTTGCCAGCCCTATGGGGCTACGATGACATTTACTCACTCATAGAAATGAATACTTATAGGGCCGACATTTTAGTAGTAGTGTAGGTAGTTAAGTTTATGTAGTTTGTACTGAGTGTCACGGGCCTGGTCAAGCGCTAGCTTAGAGTAAGAAATACATTACGCGTGTTGTGTGTGCGCGCGTGTGTGTGTGGGATACGAAACTCGAACTTGACTACGAAAATCAAGCGACTCTATTGGTGCGTTTGACACATTATTTCGTTGGATGGTTTAAAGGATTACGCCGATTCTTGTATGAAAATTGGGCTTTACCTTGCGTCTTAACCAAATCATCGGTAAAACATTAGAAATATTCTCAATAATAATAATAATAATAATAATAATAACGTTTATTTCTACAAATTAAAAATACACTTGTCTTATCTAGCATAGACCCCTAAACTAGTAAACCCGTGTCTTAGGGGTCACGGTAAAAATTAGACAAACAACTGTAGTAACAGTACGGATGGACATATTTCTATAAGTTACACCTATATTTTAAGCACATCATCTATTACCATTCATCGAACATTAACCTTTTGAGTGTGCGTGTAAGAGTATATATGTATTATGTAAAAAAAAGATTAATAAGATATTAACAGGGAATTTTTAATAATCTGATTTTCTAAGTGGTACATTTTCAAAGTTTTATAAGTGGCATGGCGGTTCCACATGTTTCAAAACGTTTAATTACTTTTTTTATAATACTTTTAAACCCCTGTTCACATTTCACTAAAATAAATATATGCTATATTAAAATTTGAAAGAAGATTCTTCATGCATACGTGCTTCAGAGTGCAGATAGAGCAGAGTGACGCAAATATAGCCCATTTTCAGGCGTTTTTCTTTGGTCTTGCGTTGCGGGTCTAATTTTGTGTTTGTGTGCGGGTGTTTTGAGTGAAGTATTGGTGCAGTAATAATTTAGGTATTCTTTACGAGTAAGTACGCAGCATCGAACATTAGTCAAGTATGTATACAAGTTAATTTTTATAGTTTTTGTAACCTAGGAATAAAATAATTGAGTTATCAGTAGCCATAGTTAATAGAATTAGTGGTATACTAAGGTAGGTACCTACATGTTGAGACGAGCCAATCCGCGGTGAAAGTAAGACTTCCTTACCACAGGACAACTAGTTAGGGGTCTGATAGTCACCACAATATGGCATGTAAGTTCTAACATGGCAACTTAATTAAGTATTATATTTCCATATTGTATAACGTAACATATATTGAAAACACAATAATAAATAAATAAATTATTGGAACGTAACTATCTCTGTTCCATAGTGCACTAGACTCGCGAGACGGTCCGTCCGTCCGTCGGGTTTTTAACGTGTTACAAGAAAAGTGATCCGAGATGATTATAATGATGCGTATTTTATTGGGGAGTTTGACACACGAACGCTGGTCAATGGTCCAACGTCCTTGCGTTGGATGGTTCAACGTTGGTCTTGCGGTTCCAAGTGGAACGTAACTCTCTCTGTTCCAAAGTGCTCTAGACTCGAGAGACCGTCCGTCCGTTCGTCGGCTTTTAAGTGGCACGAGGTCGGGACAGGAAAAAGTGATCCGAGATGATTATAATGATGCGTGTTTTATTGGTGAGTTTGACACACGGACGTTGGTCAGTGGCCCAACGTCCTTGCGTTGGATGGTTCAACGTTGGTCTTGCGGTTCCAAGTGGAACGTAACTCTCTCTGTTCCAAAGTGCTCTAGACTCGAGAGACCGTCCGTCCGTTCGTCGGCTTTTAAGTGGCACGAGGTCGGGACAGGAAAAAGTGATCCGAGATGATTATAATGATGCATGTATTATTGGTGAGTTTGACACATGAACGTTGGTCAATGGTCCACCGTCCTTGCGTTGGATGGTTCAACGTTGGTCTTGCGGTTCCAAGTGGAACGTAACTATCTCTGTTCCAAAGTGCTCTAGACTCGAGAGACCGTCCATCCGTTCGTCGGTTTTTAAGTGGCACGAGGTCGGGACAGGAAAAAGTGATCCGGGATGATTATAATGATGCATGTATTATTGGTGAGTTTGACACATGAACGTTGGTCAATGGTCCAACGTCCTTGCTTTGGATGGTTCAACCGTTGGTCTTGCGGTTCCAAGTGGAACGTAACTCTCTCTGTTCGAAAGAGCACTAGACTCGCGAGACGGACCGTCCGTCGGTTTTTAAGTGGCACGAGGTTACGACAGGAAAAGTGATTCGAGATGACTATGATGATGCGTGTATTGACTTGAGAATAAATCATACGTCTTATTCAATTTTACTCATCTTTACGGCTCAAGTGGAAAATAATAATAAGGTAAAACGTCATTTTTAGGGTTCCATACCAATTTGGTAAAAATGGAACCCTTATGGTGAGACTTTCTCCGTCCGTTCGTCCGTCCGTCCGTCTGTCACACTCGATTATTTCAGTAACTATTGCAGTTATCGCCTTGAAATTTAGAATAGTTATAGGTATTAGTGACCCGACGTCATAGCAATCGTAAAAATTTGAAAATTGTTTTTATTTTTATTTAAAAAGGGGGGAAAACAGGGGCTTCGAATTTTCAAAATGAAATAACAATATTGAGTGGGGTATCATATGAAAGGGCGTTACTTGTGTATTCTAAAACCGATTTTTATTTATTTTTATGCTTGATAGTTTTTGATTTATTGAGCAAACTGTCAAAAAAAATACCGTCCCCCCCCCCCCTTATCTCCGAAGTTTATCAATCGAAAAATCTGAAATAATTATCATCAATAGACATTAATGTATATTTTACAGGAAAAATAAAATGAACTCCCTAACTATTATACTTTTTTTGATAATAACAATAAACCACCAAAAACAAAGTTACGTTTGCGGTTCGCCAACAAAAGTACCTACATGTAAATTATATGTATACTCGTATATTCATGAATAAAAGTGGTTCTTTTAATGTTTTTTTTCTTCTCTTATGGTATGGAACCCTCGGTGCGCGAGGCCGACTCGCACTTGGCCGGTTTTTTTTTCACTGATGACCGGTGGACCATCAGATTAACCAAATGGCCAGGACCAAGAGGAACACGGGCTAGGGGAAGGCCCTATAGTCGGTGGGAGGACGACATAAAGAAAGGAGCAGGAATAAATTGGTTAGCGATAGCATAAGACAGACACCGGTGGCAGTCTCTGGGGGAGGCCTTGACCCGCGAGGGGTTTTCCGAGGATTAAAATATTCAAATATACGTTATAATTTCTTTTAAAAAGTAAACGATATCGGATAAATTAAAGTATGTTGTTATTAATATCACTACATTATAATTTAAAAGATTGTAAGTTAACCTTGTAAATATGTATCGGAAAAATAAAAGGCTTTTTTATTTTTTTATTTTTATTTTTATTTTATTTATTTATAAAACGTCGTTTTAGGATTCCGTACCCAAAGTAGGATCCGATTACTAGGTACTAAGTAGACTCGTTGGTGAAATAGGTCCCGATTACAAAGACACCGATGTCCGTCTGTCCCACCGTCCATCCGTCTGTCACCAGGCTCCATCTCTTGAATCGTGATAGTGACTAAAAATTTTCACAGATGTACTTCCGTTGCCGCCTTAACGGACAGCGAAGTCTCAGTAAAAGTTGGTAAAAGGGTTCTTTTTTTACCCTTTGGCTACGGAACTTAATAAAAACCGTCTAAGGCCTTAAGGGCGATGGGTACCATCCGGGCGCGAAAATTTAAATTTTATTTAGTTTTTCGCTCATAGTGGGCTCATTATACATTGAAGGCTAATGACAATGAGTTTTGCGGGCACAACATTTATGCATCTACATGTTTTTAATAAAAACTCTGCTTAACAATATTCATTTACTTCCTATTGGTTCCCGATAGCTCGAAATCTGGGAAACTGCAAAAAATTATCTTTCGGGAACCAATATGAGATGAGTGGGAACTTTTGAGCAAAGTTTCTATTAAAAACATGTACATGCATACAAAGTAGGCCCGCAAAATGCATTGCCATAAATCTACAATATGTAGTTAGTCTAATATTTGCGAAAAACTAAATAAAATTTGAATTTCGCGGGCTGGTAGGGCCGCAACACCTTAATCGAAATATCAACGGTTAAAGCCAAGTGCGAAAATCGCTCGAACCTTCCACAGCCAATCAAGATAACGATTTCGCAAGCTACTTCAGTAACGTGAAGCGATGCGGTCGCAGAAAAGTGTTACGCGGGTTTGAACCCGTGACCTTTGCCGCGACGTCTCCGCTCAAATAGACTCGCGTGACGACCTCCGTGGTTGAGTGGTTAGCGTGTCGGCAAGGCGCCGCCATCTCTGAGGTTCCGGGTTCGATCCCCGGTCGGGGCAATGTAGAAAAATAAGTTTTCTACATTGTCTCGGGTCTGGGTGTTGTGGTACCTTCGTTGTTTCTGATTTCCTTAACACAAGTGCATAAGCTACTTACGAGTACTAAGGGATCGGAGCAATGTATGTGATGTTGTCCACTTTATATACTTAAGGCGACTATATCCCAGCACTTTAGGTATTTGTCGCACACTCAGACTCGCTCTACGATACCTAGCGACCATTGTCGTGAGCCGAGAAGTTAGAATGAACTCCGTGAACCTATTCATAAATATTTGCGTCACAGTACTGTGCAGTAGTGTGCTGTTACAGTTGGACTATTTGTCATTATAATTCGCTTCACGAAATATATGCTGGAAGTTGCGTTTTTTACGTATATTTTGACTTTTTTATGGTAAACGATAATATCAACCGAGGTATTTATTTATAATAATTATGTATTACTAAAGTAGCAGGATCTGTAGAAATTTTTCTTGTACATATTAGGGAAATGAAGAGTTTTATATTTTTTTTAATCTTCTTTGCTACCGTCCGCATCTTTCTTTTCACAGTAGTAGTTTTGACACATTCTGTGATCACCATAAGAGTGCGGCATTGAGTTTAACAATATCGTTGTGCAGAACTGATATGGCAACGTTTTTAGGGTTCCCAGATATTTTGTGATATCTATACTAATATTATAAAAAGGTAGCGTAACGATGTTTGTGAGTTTGTGACGTTGTAAGGGGTAATCTCTGGATCTACTGAACCGATTTTCAAAATTCATTCACCAATACATTATCGTGGAGTGTCATAGGCTATAATAATTTCAAAAATAAACTTTGCATTGTTACTAAAACTTGAATAATGCAATCCAAGTCGCAAAAAAATTGCTTTCATCGCGTACGCTGCGATTGAGGATAGAACAAAACAAAATCAAAATCATCAAATCAGTATCAAAATCTGCAAAAAAGTCCGCAATAGCATATGCCTATCTCCTATGGGTAACTCGCAATAACTGCTTTTACTTTAAAATTGTGGATTAAAAATAAATAATTTTTGTGAAGCTTATTTAGCCCATATGGTATTAATTTATATCTTTGTAAATATGTTTTTTAGAACGGAAATTTAATGTAGAATAGTTCTGCCCCTTACTCTATACAGTTTAAATAAATATCTTCAAAGATATTAGCAAAACAAAAACGCGCGGTATGCAGGAGCGCGCCGCAGCCGCTTCGGTTGTTGCGTGGCGATAGGATAGGCATTTATCATTCATTTATCTGAATGCCTCGCGTCCAGCGCTGTGGGCTTTGGGTATAAGGCCCGTTTTCCACCACAGCGAAGCGGAGCGGAGCTGTATTTCAGTAACAAATCAGATTTCGTCATTTTGATATTTTTGAAACTGAGGGATGTCTAAATGATGAAATCTGGTTAGTTATCCAAACACAGCTCCGCTTCGCTCCGCTTTCGTGGAAACCGGGCCTTACGTGGGACAAAAATATTTCTAACGCGGAACGGAGTCCGCGGGCACTGCTAGTTTTATATATTTCACGATAGCTTTTCTCATTATCATAATTCTTATGTTGGTAAGTGTTTTTCGATGTCTCAGGGCATTTGTTTCTGCTGCCAGTCTGCGTAGTTTTTTACAAAAGTTGCGTAATATGTGATTGCGACACTCAATTTTTTCAACGCTTACATTTTGATTTTCATATGGTTTGGCATTGAGTATCCTTACATATGTCGAGTCGACATTTATCTCCAATCATTGTGTGATCTCCAATGTTGTAAATGAGACCGTTCATCGAAATAGAAGCCTTCTAAAAAAAATAATTTCAGTTTCAACAATTAAAAAACACGAATGCCCTGTTATAAAACGAAGTAATAACTCGTTTTTTACTTTTTAGTTCGTTTTATAACAGGGCACTCGTGTTTTTAGGGTTCCATACAAATTTGGTAAAAATGGAACCCTTATGGTGAGATTTTCTCCGTCCGCCCGTCCGTCCGTCGGCCGTCCGTCCGTCTGTCACACTCGATTATTTCAGCAACTATCAAAGCTATCGACTTGAAATTTGAAATAGTTTTAGGTAATAGTGACCCAACGCCAATGCAATTATAAAACATTGCAAATTGATTTTATTTTTATTTAAAAAGGGGGGAAAACCAGGGCTTTGAATTTTCAAAATGAGATAACAATATTGAGTGGGGTATGAAAGGACGTTACTTGTATATTCTAAAACCGATTTTTATTTATTTTTATGCCCGATAGTTTTTGATTTATTGAGCAAACTGTCGAAAAACATACCAGCCCCCCCCCCCCCTTATCTCCAATGTTTATCAATCGAAAAATCTAAAATAAGTATGATCAATAGAAATTAACGTATATTTTACAGGAAAAATAAACTCAACTCCCTAACTTTTATAATTTTTTTGATAATAGCAATAAACCGCCGAAAACAAAGTTAGGTTTGCGGTTCGCCAACAAAAGTACCTAGGTACATGTAAATTATACTCGTAAATTCTTGAACAAAAGTGATTCTTTTAATGTTTTACTTCTTTTATAGTATGGAAGCGGTGCGCGACTCCGACTCGCACTTGGCCGGTTTTTTTTTATGTTTTTCATTCATTTTTTAATTACTTATTTTTATTTTATGTTTTTTACTGATGGTCAGCAGTTATGTGAAGGTATTTTCTGTTACTACTCTCCAATACCTTCATTTTGATACCCATATTATGATAGTTGAAGAAAAAATTTTTTTTCCACTTTTGAAAATGGCGCCTCACATCCGCCATATTGATTTTTCCAAAAAAATATAGTCTTTGTTACTCGGGAGGATCCAAGGATTCTAACGATACCCCATATATCCAAATCTGTTCAGCCGTTCAGAAGACATACATACATACATACATACAAACATACATACATACATACATACATACATACATACATACATACATACATACATACATACATACATACATACATACATACATACATACATACATACATACATACATACATACATACATACATACATACATACATACATACATACATACATACATACATACACACATACATACGTACATACATACATGAACCCTAAAAACATTACACTCCTTTTTTTGAGCAGTCGTGTAAAAAGTAAAAAACGAGTTATTTTAGTTGAACAGATAAACAGTAACAGTATTTAAACTGTGGTTACGCGTGATGGTATTTGCACGTGGTGGAATTTACACTACCTACCATAATTTTCTTAGTTCGTATCAGAGTTTCTTCGGAGCTTTTGAGGACTAGGTATTTTGATAAACTCAAGAAACACTTACTATATAATTTTTTTAAATTCTCCTTCGCTTCCTGTCAGATAGTTTTTTTTTCCAGCGCATTTAAAAAATAAATAATTTTAGCGCGAAAGGAGCGTGAGTCGTGAAAACTTGCGCAGGTCCGTCTCGTATGGAGGCTCGTGAGCCACTGAGTACATCGTTTATTCGGTGCGTTAGACCATTTTATGACTTCTGTTAGGCGAAATTTTGCAGCAATTTTTTTATTTAATATCTGTCTGCGCAATGGATAGGCAATACAATGAGCTTACTTTACGTATAATTTTTATAAAATTTAGTCCAAAGCTTTGGAAATACCATTAAAAAAATGAACAAAAACGACCTGTTTTCAAAAATTTTTATGATCGAGGCAAGTTTAACTTATCGTGTTTTCATGAGGCCATTATAGAGATAAAGCATGTATCTTTAATATGTATTTTTAACAGTGAAAAAAAAACAATTTTTTCATGACTTTGAATTGCTTTGAAAAGTGGCGTAGTCGCTAAAAACCGGGATAATGGGCCGTTAACCACTAACCAGCCGCGTTGAACCGCGGTTCAAGATAAACTGCACTGGATTCCTTCGCACGGCTTTGAAAAAAAAAATCTTTTTTAGGTTCCATACCCAAAGGGTTAAAACGGAACCCTATTTACTAAGACATCGATGTCCGTCCGTCCGTCGGTCACCATACTGTGTCTCTTGAACCGTGATAGCTACAGACTTGAAATTTTCACAGATGATGTATTTCGGTTGCCGCTATAACAACAAATACTAAAAAATTGATAAATAAATGTAAGGGGGCTCCCATACAACATGATTTTTTTGCTTATTTTTGCTCGATATTGATAACGGTAACAGGTAGACGCTTCAAATTTTCACAGAATAGGTATTATAGTTATTATATTACTGACTGTAGAAATAAATAGTTAAAATAAAATAAAATAACAAATTAAGGGGGGCTCCCATACAATAAACGTGATTTTTATGCTCGTTTTTGATTTAGTGGGTAGGTGTTTACTTTACTTTAATACCATAGAGATTATTATAATTGGTCAACCAATTATTTTTATTTAAAAGGGTGGGTAAACCTGGTGGGGGTGTTGATGAGATAACAATATTGAGGGGGCATCGTATGAAAGGGCGTTGATTGTACTTATGTTGTAAAGCAGACAAAGACTTCTATGTAAAGTCTTTGAAAGCAGATTTTTATTTGTTTTTATGCCTGATAATTTTTGAGTTACTGGGCAAAATTCATTAAAAACCGCTTATCTCCGATCGAAAAATCGGAAATAATTATGATCAATTATAGGAGTTAGTGTATATTTTACAGAAAAATAAAATTATCTCTTCACCCAGTATACTAAGTCCACTATTTGCGCAAAACTAAATAAAGAATTTTCGCGCCCGGATGTTACCCATCCACATTAATGGAACAAACAAACAAACAAACAGACAGACACTATCGGTTTCCTGTCGCGATATCTATTTAATTTGCGATTTGATAATAAACAACGGAAGTGGACAGGTAGAAAAACATTTTTTTCAAACTTTTTTAGGGCTTCACTACTACCATCATCACTGTCACTTCTTTCTTCTTCTGAACATACTTCTATGATGAATGGTTTATCATGGGTTTATCCAATATCCATCTTTTAAACGGTACGCAGCAACTGTGCCACTCATCTGTAGAAATGGCAAATCTGTTGAATTATTTTATTGTATAAGTACTCGTAATCATATTTAACTTAATATAATGCAGATATATCATTTCATTCCATTAAAATATCTCTGTTGCATTTATAAATCGAAAACCAATCTTTTTAATATGCTGTCTAAGAATTGCTCGACTACCTTGAAAACTATTTTTGTGGACTAAATAAAAAAAAAACAATTTCTTTATTATCTTAATATATATAAATCTCGTGTCACAATGTTTGTCCTCAATGGACTGCTAAACCACTGAACCGATTATAATAAAATTCGCACACCATGTGCAGTTCGATCCAACTTGAGAGATAGGATAGTTTAAATCTCAATTCAACTATTTTTTAAATCCCCAAGGGCAAAACAACGTTTGCCAGGTCAGCTAGTTTCTATATAAAATAATTTAAAATCAATACATATATGTATATATATTTTTTTCTGATTTCAGAACTACCCAAATTATTATCCAGAATATAGCTTCCCAATAAAATCACTTATTTTATCGTCAATTCGACATATTGTCTTCTATTTCAGTACACGTCGATATTATATTATTTGTTTCGTTACAATATCCGGAATCCATCTTGAGTCAAGCGTTCGCGTTTTCTTGCCGGAAGCCAGCTTTACCCCCTCCGTGCTTAGCGCCCTCTGGTGTATCCTGTGTAACTTGCTTAAGCACCATGTAATCTTTCGTCATTATAGCGTCGTTTTTCGCGCCGTTCATATGCCAGCAGTTTTAATATTCCTTTGCGAAAAACTTAAATTTATTTTAATTTAATAATTAATAATTTAATAATAATTAATAATTATTTTTATAATTACTTATTTAAATGTTTTAAATATGTATATTTAACCTCTCCGTAAATGGAGAACCAAAGTGTATGTCAGGAAGTGAATCCTAAAAATACGTGTGCGTTCTCCATAACCGAGTTCCAGTGGCGGAGGTGAGTGTTGGAGTGGAAGACATCGAGGGATTCACGAACCGTGAGTTACGTATATTTCAAAATCTATTCGATAACCGGCATTGTGTTTAACCAGTATCAAAAAACATAGAGAAACGGTACATAGAAATTAAAATTTACGTAATGGATACGTTCTGGCTTAGCGGCCAACTGGAGGGTACTTTACAAAATGATAAACATGTTTCATTATGGGTACCAAATCGTTTCGTTTTCCTAAAATATTGTACTACCCCGGATTCGGATAACTTTAAGTAAAATAATTAAAGGTTTGTGGCCGCGACTGTAAAAAGAAATCGTTACTTCGTCAAAAATCTTAGCATATTATTTTAGTATATTTGGACAGTGATTCCGAAGAATCCTTGAGTCCCCCAGTATTTCTTGATTGACAAGGCTCAAATGCTATTTCTTTGTGTACCTACATTAAAATAATTAACCAGTAGTTGTAACTGGTATGCGGCATGAAAACTAATCTTATCATTTAACGCCGTAAACTTATTTTAAATCATACTGCTAAGAATTTTCATCGAAGTTAATTTTCGTATTAAATACCTAATACTTTGCAATCTATATGTAAGCATTAGTCCAGTCCAAAGCTTTTGTGAAAAGAGGAGGGGGAGGGGGCAGTCAAAGTAACTTTTTCTTTGCGCCCAACTCCTGAGACACGTAACCAAACCTACTTCTACTCTAACCCTAAACTACTACTACTACTACTATACTAGTAAACGATCCCTTGTCAAAATTTTTTACTTGAAAGCAATGGCTAACGGTCATTTTACGGAGGCTGCTTTATAAACAAAATCAAGTGTTTTTTGACTAATTCTAGTGCAGAGTTAAAAACGTATCAAACCGTTAACTACGCGCGTATTCCATTTATTCTAAAGCCGCCGCTGATATTATCACTGGTCCTTTTTCCAATTCGTTAATATTGTGATAGACACTAAAACTACTCGCGATGTGTCTTTACAAATTAAACAAGATATTGGAGGCAACAGTACTGAAGCAGGAGCACCCCCACTTACTCTCAACATTCTCTCTGGTGCTCAAACCAGACCAGACATCTTGCCCAATCGTAAACCTGAGGCAATTTAACAAACTAGTAAAGCTGTTTAGTTTCTTTAGTCGCTTTCATGTACTGAGCTTTTCTTAAGACTACTAGATGGCGAATACAGATTTGAGTCAAACCTATTTTCGCGTACATACATAGCTCCGCATCGCTGATTTCAATCAATTAACATCGAAGTTCGCACAAACATCGCCTACTTCGGAGGACTTATTTAACCGTTCGATCTTGTACCAGCACCCAAGACGATTGCGTCATTATCAATTCAGGTAGAGCATATCTTCTACGACGTGGTTCCTGGACTGAACAATCATAAGTCTGCGCTGACTCCGACGCAATGCCTCGAGTTTCTCGGTATTGCCTGGGACACAAAACGCAAACGCAATGTCCCTGTTGGAGCCGAAGTGCCATAACGCTATCGCAAGGCATTTCAGCAGCAACAACGCATCGCAACAGTGGTCTCTCAAGCAATATCAATCTCTAATGGTGAGACTAAACTTCGTGACGTTCGTAACTTGTAGAGTTAGGCTTCGCTGTCGCGCACTGCAATACTATAGCCGACGGCTAACGTATGATAACTACTACATTCCAACGCAATCACTCAATAACAATCTATTACGAGTCGAGATTACTTTCTAGCAAGACTGCGATTATTGGGCTGAACAATCTCAAGTCTGTGCTGGCTCCGGCGCAATGCCTCGAGTTCCTCGGTATTGCCTGGGACTCAAAACGCAACGCAATGTCCCTGTCGGAGCCGAAGTGCCTAAACGCTATCGCAAGGCATTTCAACAACAGCTACGCTCGCATCAGTGGTCTCTAAAGCAATCAATCTCTCATGCTGAGACTAAACTTTGCGACATTCATAACTTGAAGAGGTAGGCTTCATTATCGAGCACTGCGAAACTACAGCCGACATCTGCCGATTAACCATTACTACATTCCAGTCATTGGCAGACTATTCATTACCCTACTAGCGAGCTCAGAATTTGAGTAGTGGTTCGAGCCCATAGGAGAACGACGAAGGCTTACAATTCTGTCCGAGCAGAGCAGTTCGATGACGTACAAATTACTGGATCCTGGACAGTACGCAGCGATACGACACTAGCAACATCAGCTGCAGAAAGCCCAGATACTCCTTCAAGCAGGCATCCGCACAGTCTTCGCCTAAGTTCCTCCAGCAAATGCATCGACTTTTATCATTTCTGGTTAGAATAACGTTCATCTTATAGCTCAATACTTCCAAGCTCAGAAACGAAGCGGAAGTGGACGTTCTGTCTCAGCAGAAGGTTTACACAGCGTGGCATCTGAAACTACAGCACCTACAGCAGTCATATTTCAGATCAGGGGCAAGCCAGAGATAGACCTCTTTGCGCCGAAAACAGCTTATGAGGTACAAAGGTACGTCTCGATGGATGATCAGAACGTTCAACACCATAACGCATTTTACCACCGGAAGCGCTACATGCTAATGCTCAGCTACTTGAGCAGCGGAAGTTACATAATAATTGCTCCGAAATGGGACAGTGTTTAGGAAAGCAGATGATCAAAACAGAGCCTTACAGCCCCTGTACACGATTGTGAATCCTGCACACATGGAACCGAATAGGAGCAGGAGCTGTTATTGTCAAACTAGCGAAGACTACAATCAAATTGCACGCTATCTGCCGCAGCTTCGCAAAAACCGTCTATAAAATGTCAATATTCAAAATCTATCTATTTGACAAAGTAACGCTGATTCATCATCAAAATTTTTTATTTAACCATATTCTATTAAAAACAATTTCTGTCTTAGACAATGACTGACATATACATTACAATACTTAAAATACAGCTACGCATCGCAACAGGGGTCTCTCAAGCAACTTCAATCTCTAACGGTGAGACAAAGCTTTGCGACGTTCGTAACTTGAAGAGGTAGGCTTCGCTGTCGGTTTTTATTGTTAACTTCAGGTCATTGATGACCTCATATTCATATTCATTTTCGATCTTAAACTGTTACAAGATTATATTACAAGAATATAGTACCTTTGCATGCAGATAATTAGTTCTTAATCACGTCAGATTTTAACTTTAGTCCGTATTGTTTTACAACTGATCATTTAAAAATAATAATTTACATACAGTTAACATTTAAATTATTCATTCTCTTAAATACTACAGTAAAGAGGATTTTATCTTGTTTCGTTATCAAGCTTGTTACACTTTAAATATTGTGTTGAGCTTGTGGATCTGCATCTGATAAGTTCATCAAAGATTGGGCTAGAAGGCTAGAATGTCGACTTCAAGACATCTTTCTAACTCCGACGCAACGTGAGTCCAAACTCATTAGAATTAGATGAGACGCGAAACGCTACACAAGTCATTCTTAGAGCTTTAGTGCCATGCATTACGCAAGGCATTTCAGCCACAGCTATAGCATTGCACAACTTCAAATCAAATCTTCGAAACATCTGTGCAGGATCCGCCGCAATGCCTCGAGTTTCTCGGCATAGTATGGGACGATAAACACCACGCAATGTCCCTGTCGGGGCTAATGTGCTAAATGCTGTCGCAGCGTCAGCTTCAACATCGCAAATGGTCTCACAAGCAATATCATTTTCTAATTGGGATACTAAACTTTGCGAAATTAGTAGCTTGAAAATTATTAGCTTTAGTCGGTTTTCAATGCAATATTACAACCTACAGCTGCCAAAGGATTATTCATACCATAAACTGATCATACCTCTTACACCACACTCTAAATAGTCTATTAATAATTTGGCAACGTTATTTATTGGTTTCGCCTAAAATTATTCGTTTTGGGAATCAATTCAATACTCCCTAAGCTAATGATAACTATTGTAATCGTAATATTTTGTTCTTCTCATAGATTTCAATGCTGTATTATAAAGTTATATCTAAACAATAAGTAATATTATTATTAATGCTAAATTAGATTATACTGATCATTACTTCATTCTAAGTAACACACATTATAGCGCCCGCTTCGCAGCACCAGGTGATAACAAACACATCACTCAAGATGGATTCCGGATATTGTAACGAAACAAATAATAGAGAGTTTTAACTACCAATAAAACTTACCTATTATTTTTTCAAAACAATATCCGGAATCCAGGTAAGGTCTACCTGGTGCATCTCGAGTTCTATAATGACGAAAGATTACATGGTGCTTAAGCAAGTTACACAGGATACACCAGAGGGCGCTAAGCACGGAGGGGGTAAAGCTGGCTTCCGGCAAGAAAACGCGAACGCTTGACTCAAGATGGATTCCGGATATTGTTTTGAAAAAATAATAGGTAAGTTTTATTGGTAGTTAAAACTCTCTATTATCTATGGCTCTGTCTCGGACAAAATTAGTGTCTATTGTTATTTGTTGGACAACCTCAACCATTCAAGATGATAAAAAACAATAAACATGTTAGGTACGCAGTTGTCAGTGTAATTAAGTATCTTTTGTAAGTGTTCTGTGTACATGTTTTACAACGAATACTCATTTATTTACGGACTTCTAGTTTCCATACATTTTAAGGTGTTTCCGCAAAATTAGCCCACCAAAAAGTTTTTTCGCAATAGCAGACTTCTTACATAAATGTCGTAGTGACAATCACACAACCACATTCCCAGGAGAGGGCGCTGCGAAAAAAAATGTCGCCAGTTTATCGAGTGTCGAAAATGCTTCTTTCGATTGTTCTTTCGCCACCAACAGTAAGGCCCTGTTTGCTTGAACGAAGAAATGTATGTAAATTGTTCAGATGCCCATATCCTGAACTTTCTTATCAGTGCATAGCCCATATTTTTATAAAAACTTAAAAAAATGGTAACAGTGTCGCGAGTTCAAAGTTTCATCCCATCTCAAAAATGTCCGATGCGCCTACAGAAGTTTTTACTTTAAAATTAATCGACATTTTTACTGATAAAAAATACTCAAATGCATCTCAAAGATAAGTAAACAAGTACAACCCAAGCACGTTCCTAGCTATTGTTTATCCGTTTATCACTCGCTATCAGCTGATACGAACGGCGTTATCTAACGAAAATAACGGAACCTTGAAAGCGCCGTTAACCGTTATATATACATATGTACGTCGTTATTATCGTTAGCGGTTACAGGAAGCTGGAAATACCTACGATAGCGCAGTTCAAACTTCAAAGTATGATTTTTTGAGGTTTTCCTTGTTTAAGCCAGTTTTAAGGTTCCATACCAAAATGGTAAAAATGGAACCCTTATGGTGAGACTTTCTCCGTCCGTCCGTCCGTCTGTCACACTCGATTATTTCAGTAACTATTAAAACTATCGACCTGAAATTTTGAATAGTTGTAGGTAATTGCGGCGCGACGTTATTGCAATCAGAAAAAATTGAAACCCTTTTTTTTTAATTTAAATTTCGTCGTCGTCGTCAAAATTTCCAAAATGAGATAACAATATTGAGTAGGGTATCATATGAAAGGGCGTTACTTGTGTATTCTAAAACCGATTTTTATTTATTTTTATGCCTGATAGTTTTGGATTTATTGGGCAAGCTGTCGAAAACAATACCGTTCCCTCCCTTATCTCCGAAGTTTACCAATCGAAAAATCTGAAATAATTATGATCAATAGAAGTGAATGTATATTTTACAGGAAAAATAAAATCAACTCTCTAACTTTTATACTTTTTTGATAATAACAAAAACAAAGTTACGTTTGCGGTTTGCCAACAAAAGTACCTAAATGTAAATAATACTCGTAAATTCATGAGCCAAAGTGATTCTTTTAATTTTTAACTTTTTTATGGTATGGAACACTCGGTGCGCGAGTCCGACTCGCACTTGGCCGGTTTTTTTTTAATATCGAATTTGGATAAGAACAACTTTATTATGAGACAACTGTATATTGTACCCAAATTCGCAATAAAGAAATTGAATTGAAAAAAAATACATATATCTAATATATAAAATTCTCCTATCTATTCTTCTATTAATTATTAGAAACCGTCCTGTGAAAACGCACCTGCGGAGTGCGGTCTAATAACTAAAATGTGGGTAACAGTAACAAGTAACAGGGGCAAATGGAAACGCACTCAATAATTTCGTAGTTTTAATTAATATTGGTTTCAGAGTGTAACAAAACGCATCTATAGTCTATAGTCTATTGTCTGAAAATGTCTGAATAGACTTAATAGATATGTTACATTACACTCTGTAACTGATAGGTAGAGGGTATTAATTAAAAGTATGTGCGTTTACATTTTACCCCTGTTTACCCTACAGTGAACTGTGGTGTATATCGCGGTGAATAAATAATAATACTACGGACTACTGACTCTCAACATCATCATCTCAACCCCTTTTTACGTCCCACTGCTGGGCACGGGTCTCCTCTCAGACTGAGAGGGGTTTGGCCATAGCCCACCACGCTGGCCAAGTGCGGGTTGGCGGGCTTCACACACCTTCGAGAACATTTTTGTGAACTCTCAGGCATGCAGGTTTCCTGACGATGTTTTCCTTCACCGTTAAGCAAGTGATATTTAGTTTCCTAAAACGCGCATAACTCGGAAAAGTCAGAAGTGTGTGCCCAGGATTCGAACCTGCGACCTCCTTATGAGAGGCAGACGTCACTCCTTATGAGGACCTCCTTATGAGAGGACTACTGACTCCGTTGGTGTCAAACCAAACATTTTGACACCAGTGAACAAGCGACATTTTTCGCACGTTTCGCCGGGTTCTGTTCACATTTGTGTTTATTGAGTACATTTAAATAACGAACAGTGGGCTGATTCTGTTTCGTTCAGTTAGTTAGCTAGTAACCCTAACTGGGTTATTAACTAAGAAAACGATGGCAAAAATCCTATTTTTGCAAAAATTACCAACCTAGGTCGGTATGGTATCATATCCAGTATACCATGCTAGTTGCTATCTTGTACAAAAAGAATACAAAAATAGGATTTTTGCTTCCGTTTTCTTAGTTAATAACCCAGTTTGGGTTACTAACTAACTAAGTGAACGATACAGACTATATACACTGTTCACATTTGTGTTTATTGTATACATAAATAACGAACAGTTCACGCCGCGAGTAGCTCCCGTTACGTTAAATTTATTCGTTACAATGATTCAGAAGCACCGAAATAGCCATGTTACAACACTTTACAACAACACATCACTCTAGTAATCAGTTAAATATGCGTCGCGAATACGTCAACAGACAATTTGATACTCTTCCAATTTTCGATTCAAATTACTTCGATTAGATACAATTATTATACTTTTCGGGATCTCAAAAAAAAAACCTCAAAATATCTTTATTTCACATAGGCCTAACATACAGGCTCTTGCAAAACGTCGGTACGATATTTGTTGCATAATAATGGTGATAACTACAAGTCGACTCAAAACTAAATTTACGAGGGTTCCAAACGCGCCCTGCCGCTGAGACGAATGGGCGCCTATTGCTAAGACTTCGCCGTCCGTCTGTCACCAGGCCGTATCTCTTGAACCGTAGTTAGACCCATATGCTTTTGCTGGATATTGATAATGGCAATAGGTAGACGCTTCAAATATTCACAGATAGTACAGGGTTATATAAAAAATACCAAATCGCTCTCAGCATGTAGTTGTTTACATTAACACTAACAACTTTTGTTCTACGACTTTTCGAAATTCAGTATTAATTTATTACATACAAAAAAAATATTTCTCTAAAGTGAAATTACGCTGTTGCGGTTCCGCGCCGCGCCATTGTCACTTGCCGATGTTACATTACAGAGTAGGAACAAGTAGAGTGTCTCTGTAAAATATTTAGTAATATTTGATATTTCTCAAGATATCGAGTAAAAAAAGTCGTAGCACAAAAGTTGTTAGTTTTTATGTAGACACAGGAGAGCGATTTAGTATTTTTAGGGTTCTATCTTCTTCTTTTTTTTAGGTATCTCCGAAACGGAGAGGAGATGTCGAAATGACGAAATCTGATTGGTTACTCAAACACAGCTCCGCTTTGGTGGCAATCGGGCCTTATGGTTTAACTTTTTCTAATATAGTACGGAACCCTCAGTGCGCGAGTCCGACTCGCACATGACCAATTATTATTTATACTAAAACTCTCTGTATTGGCAGCAGAATCTTTAAGGTGTTGCGGCCCTACCAGCCCGCGAAATTCAAATTTTATTTAGTTTTTCGCAAATATTAGACTAACTACACATTGTAGATTTATGGCAATGCATTTTGCGGGCCTACTTTTTATGTATTTACACGTTTTTAATAGAAACTTTGCTCGAAAGTTCCCACTCATCTCATATTGGTTCCCGAAAGATAATATTTTGCTGTTTCCCAGATTTCGAGCTATCGGGAACCAATATGAAGTAAATGAGTATTGTTGAGCAGTTTTTGTTAAAAACATGTAGATGCATAAACGTTGTGCCCGCAAAACACATTGTCATTAGCCTCCGATGTATAATTAGCTCACTATGAGCGAAAAACTAAATAAAATTTGAATTTTCGCGCCCGGATGGTACCCATCGCCCTTAATGAGTAATTGTTGTATGTAAATCGGGCAACGAAACGCGTTGACGCGAACGATTCGTTAAGACGATTTTCCTGCGGATCTGCGCACGACGTTATAGTCTGAGAGTCAGCGAATTGTTCACCCAAAGTGTTTGAACAGGCTCAATTTTTTTAAGCTATTGCATAGCTTCTATCGCGGGCCTTGGGCGTGGAGACCGAATCCAGAAATTCGGTAACGAAAATAACCAATATATAATAAATAGAAAATAATAATTACTGACTAGTTGATAAAAAATGCTATGCAATAGCTTAACCGCGGCAGTCTCAGAGTGCTACACTTCTTTTTATTAATAAACGATTTGTGCAGGTACAAAGTTGCAATTGAAAGTTGTTTTCGTTAAAATGTAAATAACACGAATAACATACAGAATTTTTGTAACAAACCTTTTCGAACGGGACTTACAGCGAAAGGGGCTAGCTCCGGCACGAAAATCCCATCATTTATGCATTTTACTCTTCTCTGTGTAACCAGTAACATTGGATTAGCAAGTATTATATTTAAAATTGTAATTTTGAAGAAATTAAAATTTCGTAGAGAGAAATTTTGTTCCGTATTTTGTTGTTGTAAAGTTAGAACCAAGACTTCAAACATTGTAGCTGGTGTAGTATAGACACTGAAGGTAGTTAGGTATAAGAAGTAGTACTAACATAGGTTAAGTGAATGTTTATACTCACAAATCACAATAGAGTCTAGTGTTAGAACTAGGTATTACGAGTAACTTAGGTCTAGGATATAGTTACTAACGAAAGTTTAACTCTGAAATAAAAGTTTTTTTTTTTTATATTATAAACTTCTCGAAAGCAATGAATTTTGCCATCTGTATTTAATCCTATACCTTTAAACGAGCAATTCTTGTATATATATTTCTATATAATCTGTATCTCGGAAACGGCTCGAATGATTTTCATGAAATTTAGTATACAGAGGGTTTTGGGGGCGATAAATCGATCTAGCTAGGATTCATTTTTAGAAAATGTCGAATTTACCAAAAAATAAATAAAAATATGACTCCTGCTGCCATCTATTAGCCAGTAATTAAACTACCGAACGAAGCTCGGTCACCCAGATATTGAATATTTTAGTGTGAAGTGTGATGATATTTCTATTTATAGATTCACAACCACATGGGTCGAAGTTGGCGCGGTCTCTTGCACTACACACTCGTGCTCGTACCAAGGCCGTCAAATTTGTAAGTTAGCAACAAAAGTCAAGGCGAAATATGAAGTAGCGACTATTTTAACTATAAAATCATTTCATCATTATTATAATCGGTCAAGCCTTTTAATATGCCCACCGAGGAAGATCTAAAGGGTAAAAATTACCACAAACCTGTTTTAAAGTATTGGACTAGTTTTGGATCTCACGTAGTCAGGATTTTTGAAAATTCTCCCCCTAAGGAGGACAAAAAAATAGGAAATGCAAAATAATCTTTTTGAAAGTAGTGTCGTAATATTATTATAGACACAAAACGTGTTTGTTTGTATACGAACAACATTATTTAAGTGTATACAACCCAATATTACTTTGAAATTCGTATGTTGAAAAATGCATTGGATAAGGATACTTTTGTTGCAAGCGTTAAATATCATATTTCGTTGCACTCATTCTAAAATTTAAATTACGTGATGTTTGTTAAGACTTCTACAGATGAGCCAACAAGGCAGGACAACATCGTGCTGTGTACTTGGTGTGTGATTCTTGAAGGTACATATAAAATTGTAAGTACATCAGCCAACTATCACCACGGAATACATAATAGTACCTAACGGTACAGAAGGCTCACTCTGCAAGATGATTTAAAGAAATAGCGACTCTAGCGCTGACACAAAAAGTGCAATTCAGCCCGCAATAGCGCCTGGCACCGCCTCCGCAAACAACACGCAACAAACGCAAAGTTGTTCTATCACGTAACTTTATTTCATTCGACGTACTAAGGTTGTCTCGCAATCGGGCGCACGCAGCGCGCGAAATAGACCGTAAAAGAACTAAACTAAACTAACTTTTAATTTGTTCTTCTATAATGAATAATGATCGTGGATAAGTGATGTGGCTAAGAGCATAGACCAGATTTTTTTTGACTAAAATAAAACTTCAACCTAAACTGTATTCAAAGCAAGCAACCTTCAATTGGATTTCAAAAGTTGGCACGTCTGTAAACGCTAATAGTTCGATACGCAATCGAAATTCGGTCTTCTGCACATGAAAAATAAGGCCCATATTCGTGAAACGTCACGCGTCAAATATGCAAATACAATCACGGCACACGTTCGGTTCATTGTACCATGGGAAGGACGTGTGCGTGAACTTAGCAGATCATGTTCCAGCAGATCAAAATTAAAACGGAGTTCTCTTCGCATGCAGCTGAGTTCTAGAGTTCCTGATAGTTTTTAAAGATAGTTCTAGCCATTTTACCCAAAAAAATGCGATTGAAAAAATGATCTGCTAACTTCCCGTAGCAGATCATTTTCCAGAAAAACAGTATTTAAAGAGTGTTCTCAACGCATACAGCTTAGTTCTATAGTTCCTGATACATTTTAAGAATAGTTCTAGTGATTTAGCCTAAAAAAAGCTAGACTGAAAATAATGATCTGCTACGGGAAGTTAGCAGATCATTTCTCAATAAAATTAATAAAAACAAAACCTCAACTACGAAAGGAATAAATTCTTCTGATTATCTAATAACAGTGTCAGAACTATACTTAGAATCTAGATCTAGACCCAGAACTCTCATAAAAATACCAGCAGAGCATAGCTGAATGTAGAAAAGTATGAATTTCGATCATTATTATTTCCTCCTGAATAATAAAAAAAATAATAACCCAGGGGGCTGAAACTCTTTTGATTTAATAAGACAAGTACTAAGACTATACTAAAAATCTAGATTAAGACCCAGAACTCTCATAAAAATACCAGCAGAGCATAGCTGAATGTAGAAAAGTATGAATTTTGATCATTATTTTTTCCTCCTGAATAATAAAAAAAATAATATCCCAGGGGGCTGGAACTCTTTTGATTTAATAAGACAAGTACTAAGACTATACTAAAAATCTAGATCTAGACCCAGAACTCTCATAAAAATACCAGCAGAGCATAGCCGAATGTACAAAAGTATGAATTTCGATCATTATTTATTCCTTCCGATCGATAAAAAAACTAATGTCCTAGGGGGCTGGAACTCTCTTTTGATTTGATAAGACAAGTACTAAGACTATACTAAAAATCTAGATCTAGACCCAGAACTCTCATAAAAATACCAGCAGAGCAAAGCCGAATGTAAAATAGTATGAATTTCGATCATTATTATTTCCTCCTGAATAATAAAAAAAATAATATCCCAGGGGGCTGGAACTCTTTTGATTTAATAAGACAAGTACTAAGACTATACTAAAAATCTAGATCTAGACCCAGAACTCTCATAAAAATACCAGCAGAGCATAGCCGAATGTAAAAAAGTATGAATTTCGATCATTATTATTTCCTCCTGAATAATAAAAAAAATAATATACCAGGGGGCTGGAACTCTTTTGATTTAATAAGACAAGTCCTAAGACTATACTAAAAATCTAGATCTAGACCCAGAACTCTCATAAAAATACCAGCAGAGCATAGCCGAATGTAGAAAAGTATGAATTTCGATCATTATTTATTCCTTCCGATCGATAGAAAAAACTAATGTCCCAGGGGGCTGGAACTCTTTTGATTTGATAAGTCAAGTACAAAAACTATACTAAAAATCTAGATCTAGACCCAGAACTCTCATAAAAATACCAGCAGAGCATAGCCGAATGTAAAAAAGTATGAATTTCGATCATTATTATTTCCTGCTGAATAATAAAAAAAATAATATCCCAGGGGGCTGGAACTCTTTTGATTTAATAAGACAAGTCCTAAGACTATACTAAAAATCTAGATCTAGACCCAGAACTCTCATAAAAATACCAGCAGAGCATAGCCGAATGTAAAAAAGTATGAATTTCGATCATTATTATTTCCTCCTGAACAATAAAAAAAATAATATCCCAGGGGGCTGGAACTCTTTTGATTTAATAAGACAAGTCCTAAGACTATACTAAAAATCTAGATCTAGACCCAGAACTCTCATAAAAATACCAGCAGAGCATAGCCGAATGTAAAAAAGTATGAATTTCGATCATTATTATTTCCTCCTGAACAATAAAAAAAATAATATCCCAGGGGGCTGGAACTCTTTTGACTTAATAAGACAAGTACTAAGACTATACTAAAAATCTAGATCTAGACCCAGAACTCTCATAAAAATACCAGCAGAGCATAGCCGAATGTAGAAAAGTATGAATTTAGATCATTATTATTTCCTCCTGAATAATAAAAAAAATAATATCCCAGGGGGCTGGAACTCTTTTGATTTAATAAGACAAGTCCTAAGACTATACTAAAAATCTAGATCTAGACCCAGAACTCTCATAAAAATACCAGCAGAGCATAGCCGAATGTAGAAAAGTATGAATTTCGATCATTATTTATTCCTTCCGATCGATAGAAAAAACTAATGTCCCAGGGGGCTGGAACTCTTTTGATTTGATAAGACAAGTACTAAGACTAAACTAAAAATCTAGATCTAGACCCAGAACTCTCATAAAAATACCAGCAGAGCATAGCCAAATGTAAAAAAGTATGAATTTCGATCATTATTATTTCCTCCTGAATAATAAAAAAAATAATATCCCAGGGGGCTGGAACTCTTTTGATTTAATAAGACAAGTCCTAAGACTATACTAAAAATCTAGATCTAGAACCAGAACTCTCATAAAAATACCAGCAGAGCATAGCCGAATGTAAAAAAGTATGAATTTCGATCATTATTATTTCCTCCTGAATAATAAAAAAAATAATATCCCAGGGGGCTGGAACTCTTTTTATTTAATAAGACAAGTACTAAGACTATACTAAAAATCTAGATCTAGACCCAGAACTCTCATAAAAATACCAGCAGAGCATAGCCGTATGTAAAAAAGTATGAATTTCGATCATTATTATTTCCTCCTGAATACAAAAAAATTGGCTGGCATTTTTATGAGAGTTCTGGGTCTAGATCTAGATTTTTATTATAGTTTTAGTAATTGTCTTATTAAATCAAAAGAAATCCAGCCCCCTGGGATATTATTTTTTTTATTGTTCAGGAGGAAATAACAATGATCGAAATTCATACTTTTTTACATTCGGCTATGCTCTGCTGGTATTTTTATGAGAGTTCTGGGTCTAGATCTTGATTTTTAGTATAGTCTTAGGACTTGTTTTATTAAATCAAAAGAGTTCCAGCCCCCTGGTATATTATTTTTTTTATTATTCAGGAGGAAATAATAATGATCGAAATTCATACTTTTCTACATTCGGCTATGCTCTGCTGGTATTTTTATGAGAGTTCTGGGTCTAGATCTAGATTTTTAGTATAGTCTTAGTACTTGTCTTATTAAATCAAAAGAGTTCCAGCCCCCTGGGATATTATTTTTTTTAATTATTCAGGAGGAAATAATAATGATCTAAATTCATACTTTTTTACATTTGGCTATGCTCTGCTGGTATTTTTATGAGAGTTCTGGGTCTAGATCTAGATTTTTAGTATAGTCTTAGGACTTGTCTTATTAAATCAAAAGAGTTCCAGCCCCCTGGTATATTATTTTTTTTATTATTCAGGAGGAAATAATAATGATCGAAATTCATACTTTTCTACATTCGGCTATGCTCTGCTGGTATTTTTATGAGAGTTCTGGGTCTAGATCTAGATTTTTAGTATAGTCTTAGGACTTGTCTTATTAAATCAAAAGAGTTCCAGCCCCCTGGTATATTATTTTTTTTATTATTCAGGAGGAAATAATAATGATCGAAATTCATACTTTTCTACATTCAGCTATGCTCTGCTGGTATTTTTATGAGAGTTCTGGGTCTAGATCTAGATTTTTAGTATAGTCTTAGGACTTGTCTTATTAAATCAAAAGAGTTCCAGCCCCCTGGGATATTATTTTTTTTATTATTCAGGAGGAAATAATAATGATCGAAATTCATACTTTTCTACATTCGGCTATGCTCTGCTGGTATTTTTATGAGAGTTCTGGGTCTAGATCTAGATTTTTAGTATAGTCTTAGGACTTGTCTTATTAAATCAAAAGAGTTCCAGCCCCCTGGTATATTATTTTTTTTATTATTCAGGAGGAAATAATAATGATCGAAATTCATACTTTTCTACATTCAGCTATGCTCTGCTGGTATTTTTATGAGAGTTCTGGGTCTAGATCTAGATTTTTAGTATAGTCTTAGGACTTGTCTTATTAAATCAAAAGAGTTCCAGCCCCCTGGGATATTATTTTTTTTATTATTCAGGAGGAAATAATAATGATCGAAATTCATACTTTTTTACATTCGGCTATGCTCTGCTGGGATTTTTATGAGAGTTCTGGGTCTAGATCTAGA
Organism: Coenonympha glycerion; assembly: GCA_963855885.1. Classification (NCBI taxonomy): domain Eukaryota; kingdom Metazoa; phylum Arthropoda; class Insecta; order Lepidoptera; family Nymphalidae; genus Coenonympha; species Coenonympha glycerion. The sequence goes on from OY979653.1 coordinate 7,141,362, forward strand.
TTTTTAGTATAGTCTTAGTACTTGTCTTATTAAATCAAAAGAGTTCCAGCCCCCTGGGATATTATTTTTTTTATTGTTCAGGAGGAAATAATAATGATCGAAATTCATACTTTTTTACATTCGGCTATGCTCTGCTGGTATTTTTATGAGAGTTCTGGGTCTAGATCTAGATTTTTAGTATAGTCTTAGTACTTGTCTTATTAAATCAAAAGAGTTCCAGCCCCCTGGGACATTAGTTTTTTTTTATCGATCGGAAGGTATAAATAATGATCGAGATTCATACTTTTCTACATTCGGCTATGCTCTGCTGGTATTTTTATGAGACTTCTGGGTCTAGATCTAGATTTTTAGTATAGTCTTAGTACTTGTCTTATTAAATCAAAAGAGTTCCAGCCCCCTGGGATATTATTTTTTTTATCGTTCAGGAGGAAATAATAATGATCGAAATTCATACTTTTTTTACATTCGGCTATGCTCTGCTGGTATTTTTATGAGAGTTCTGGGTCTAGATCTAGATTTTTAGTATAGTCTTAGGACTTGTCTTATTAAATCAAAAGAGTTCCAGCCCCCTGGGATATTATTATTTTTTATTATTCAGGAGGAAATAATAATGATCGAAATTCATTCTTTTTTTCATTCGGCTATGCTCTGCTGGTATTTTTATGAGAGTTCTGGGTCTAGATCTAGATTTTTAGTATAGTTTTTGTACTTGACTTATCAAATCAAAAGAGTTCCAGCCCCCTGGGACATCAGTTTTTTCTATCGATCGGAAGGAATAAATAATGATCGAAATTCATACTTTTCTACATTTGGCTATGCTCTGCTGGTATTTTTATGAGAGTTCTGGGTCTAGATTTAGATTTTTAGTATAGTCTTAGTACTTGTCTTATAAAATCAAAAGAGTTCCAGCCCCCTGGGATATTTTTTTTTTATTATTCAGGAGGAAATAATAATGATCTAAATTCATACTTTTTTACATTTGGCTATGCTCTGCTGGTATTTTTATGAGAGTTCTGGGTCTAGATCTAGATTTTTAGTATAGTCTTAGTACTTGTCTTATCAAATCAAAAGAGTTCCAGCCCCCTGGGACATTAGTTTTTTTTTATCGATCGGAAGGAATAAATAATGATCGAAATTCATACTTTTCTACATTCGGCTATGCTCTGCTGGTATTTTTATGAGACTTCTGGGTCTAGATCTAGATTTTTAGTATAGTCTTAGTACTTGTCTTATTAAATCAAAAGAGTTCAGCCCCCTGGGATATTACTTTTTTTATCGTTCAGGAGGAAATAATAATGATCGAAATTCATACTTTTTTACATTCGGCTATGCTCTGCTGGTATTTTTATGAGAGTTCTGGGTCTAGATCTAGATTTTTAGTATAGTCTTAGTACTTGTCTTATTAAATCAAAAGAGTTCCAGCCCCCTGGGACATTAGTTTTTTCTTTCGATCGGAAGGAATAAATAATGATCGAAATTCATACTTTTCTACATTCGGCTATGCTCTGCTGGTATTTTTATGAGAGTTCTGGGTCTAGATCTAGATTTTTAGTATAGTCTTAGGACTTGTCTTATTAAATCAAAAGAGTTCCAGCCCCCTGGTATATTATTTTTTTTATTATTCAGGAGGAAATAATAATGATCGAAATTCATACTTTTCTACATTCAGCTATGCTCTGCTGGTATTTTTATGAGAGTACTGGGTCTAGATCTAGATTTTTAGTATAGTCTTAGGACTTGTCTTATTAAACCAAAAGAGTTCCAGCCCCCTGGGATATTATTTTTTTTATTATTCAGGAGGAAATAATAATGATCGAAATTCATACTTTTTACATTCGGCTATGCTCTGCTGGTATTTTTATGAGTGTTCTGGGTCTAGTCTTAGTACTTGTCTTATTAAATCAAAAGAGTTCCAGCCCCCTGGGATATTATTTTTTTTATTGTTCAGGAGGAAATAATAATGATCGAAATTCATACTTTTTTACATTCGGCTATGCTCTGCTGGGATTTTTATGAGAGTTCTGGGTCTAGATCTAGATTTTTAGTATAGTCTTAGTACTTGTCTTATTAAATCAAAAGAGTTCCAGCCCCCTGGGATATTATTTTTTTTATTGTTCAGGAGGAAATAATAATGATCGAAATTCATACTTTTTTACATTCGGCTATGCTCTGCTGGTATTTTTATGAGAGTTCTGGGTCTAGATCTAGATTTTTAGTATAGTCTTAGGACTTGTCTTATTAAATCAAAAGAGTTCCAGCCCCCTGGGATATTATTTTTTTTATTATTCAGGAGGAAATAATAATGATCGAAATTCATACTTTTTTTCATTCGGCTATGCTCTGCTGGTATTTTTATGAGAGTTCTGGGTCTAGATCTAGATTTTTAGTATAGTTTTTGTACTTGACTTATCAAATCAAAAGAGTTCCAGCCCCCTGGGACATCAGTTTTTTCTATCGATCGGAAGGAATAAATAATGATCGAAATTCATACTTTTCTACATTTGGCTATGCTCTGCTGGTATTTTTATGAGAGTTCTGGGTCTAGATTTAGATTTTTAGTTTAGTCTTAGTACTTGTCTTATCAAATCAAAAGAGTTCCAGCCCCCTGGGACATTAGTTTTTTCTATCGATCGGAAGGAATAAATAATGATCGAAATTCATACTTTTCTACATTCGGCTATGCTCTGCTGGTATTTTTATGAGAGTTCTGGGTCTAGATCTAGATTTTTAGTATAGTCTTAGGACTTGTCTTATCAAATCAAAAGAGTTCCAGCCCCCTGGGACATTAGTTTTTTTTTATCGATCGGAAGGAATAAATAATGATCGAAATTCATACTTTTCTACATTCGGCTATGCTCTGCTGGTATTTTTATGAGACTTCTGGGTCTAGATCTAGATTTTTAGTATAGTCTTAGTACTTGTCTTATTAAATCAAAAGAGTTCAGCCCCCTGGGATATTATTTTTTTTATCGTTCAGGAGGAAATAATAATGATCTAAATTCATACTTTTTTACATTTGGCTATGCTCTGCTGGTATTTTTATGAGAGTTCTGGGTCTAGATCTAGATTTTTAGTATAGTCTTAGTACTTGTCTTATCAAATCAAAAGAGTTCCAGCCCCCTGGGACATTAGTTTTTTTTATCGATCGGAAGGAATAAATAATGATCGAAATTCATACTTTTCTACATTCGGCTATGCTCTGCTGGTATTTTTATGAGACTTCTGGGTCTAGATCTAGATTTTTAGTATAGTCTTAGTACTTGTCTTATTAAATCAAAAGAGTTCAGCCCCCTGGGATATTATTTTTTTTATCGTTCAGGAGGAAATAATAATGATCGAAATTCATACTTTTTTACATTCGGCCATGCTCTGCTGGTATTTTTATGAGAGTTCTGGGTCTAGATCTAGATTTTTAGTATAGTCTTAGTACTTGTCTTATTAAATCAAAAGAGTTCCAGCCCCCTGGGATATTATTTTTTTTATTATTCAGGAGGAAATAATAATGATCGAAATTCATACTTTTCTACATTCGGCTATGCTCTGCTGGTATTTTTATGAGAGTTCTGGGTCTAGATCTAGATTTTTAGTATAGTCTTAGGACTTGTCTTATTAAATCAAAAGAGTTCCAGCCCCCTGGTATATTATTTTTTTTATTATTCAGGAGGAAATAATAATGATCGAAATTCATACTTTTCTACATTCAGCTATGCTCTGCTGGTATTTTTATGAGAGTACTGGGTCTAGATCTAGATTTTTAGTATAGTCTTAGGACTTGTCTTATTAAACCAAAAGAGTTCCAGCCCCCTGGGATATTATTTTTTTTATTATTCAGGAGGAAATAATAATGATCGAAATTCATACTTTTTACATTCGGCTATGCTCTGCTGGTATTTTTATGAGTGTTCTGGGTCTAGTCTTAGTACTTGTCTTATTAAATCAAAAGAGTTCCAGCCCCCTGGGATATTATTTTTTTTATTGTTCAAGAGGAAATAATAATAATCGAAATTCATACTTTTTTACATTCGGCTATGCTCTGCTGGGATTTTTATGAGAGTTCTGTGTCTAGATCTAGATTTTTAGTATAGTCTTAGTACTTGTCTTATTAAATCAAAAGAGTTCCAGCCCCCTGGGACATTAGTTTTTTCTATCGATCGGAAGGAATTAATAATGATCGAAATTCATACTTTTCTACATTCGGCTATGCTCTGCTGGTATTTATATGAGAGTTCTGGGTCTAGATCTAGATTTTTAGTATAGTCTTAGTACTTGTCTTATTAAATCAAAAGAGTTCCAGCCCCCTGGGATATTATTTTTTTTATTATTCAGGAGGAAATAATAATGATCGAAATTCATACTTTTTTACATTCGGCTATGCTCTGCTGGTATTTTTATGAGTGTTCTGGGTCTAGTCTTAGTACTTGTCTTATTAAATCAAAAGAGTTCCAGCCCCCTGGGATATTATTTTTTTTATTGTTCAGGAGGAAATAATAATGATCGAAATTCATACTTTTTTACATTCGGCTATGCTCTGCTGGTATTTTTATGAGAGTTCTGGGTCTAGATCTAGATTTTTAGTATAGTCTTAGGACTTGTCTTATTAAATCAAAAGAGTTCCAGCCCCCTGGGATATTATTTTTTTTATTGTTCAGGAGGAAATAATAATTATCGAAATTCATACTTTTTTTCATTCGGCTATGCTCTGCTGGTATTTTTATGAGAGTTCTGGGTCTAGATCTAGATTTTTAGTATAGTTTTTGTACTTGACTTATCAAGTCAAAAGAGTTCCAGCCCCCTGGGACATTAGTTTTTTCTATCGATCGGAAGGAATAAATAATGATCGAAATTCATACTTTTCTACATTTGGCTATGCTCTGCTGGTATTTTTATGAGAGTTCTGGGTCTAGATTTAGATTTTTAGTATAGTTTTAGTACTTGTCTTATAAAATCAAAAGAGTTCCAGCCCCCTGGGATATTATTTTTTTTATTATTCAGGAGGAAATAATAATGATCTAAATTCATACTTTTTTACATTTGGCTATGCTCTGCTGGTATTTTTATGAGAGTTCTGGGTCTAGATCTAGATTTTTAGTATATTCTTAGGACTTGTCTTATTAAATCAAAAGAGTTCCAGCCCCCTGGGATATTATTTTTTTTATTGTTCAGGAGGAAATAATAATGATCGAAATTCATACTTTTTTACATTCGGCTATGCTCTGCTGGGATTTTTATGAGAGTTCTGTGTCTAGATCTAGATTTTTAGTATAGTCTTAGTACTTGTCTTATTAAATCAAAAGAGTTCCAGCCCCCTGGGATATTATTTTTTTTATTGTTCAGGAGGAAATAATAATGATCGAAATTCATACTTTTTTACATTCGGCTATGCTCTGCTGGTATTTTTATGAGAGTTCTGGGTCTAGATCTAGATTTTTAGTATAGTCTTAGGACTTGTCTTATTAAATCAAAAGAGTTCCAGCCCCCTGGGATATTATTTTTTTTATTATTCAGGAGGAAATAATAATGATCGAAATTCATACTTTTTTACATTCGGCTATGCTCTGCTGGTATTTTTATGAGAGTTCTGGGTCTAGATCTATATTTTTAGTATAGTTTTTGTACTTGACTTATCAAATCAAAAGAGTTCCAGCCCCCTGGGACATTAGTTTTTTCTATCGATCGGAAGGAATAAATAATGATCGAAATTCATACTTTTCTACATTTGGCTATGCTCTGCTGGTATTTTTATGAGAGTTCTGGGTCTAGATTTAGATTTTTAGTATAGTTTTAGTACTTGTCTTATAAAATCAAAAGAGTTCCAGCCCCCTGGGATATTATTTTTTTTATTATTCAGGAGGAAATAATAATGATCTAAATTCATACTTTTTTACATTTGGCTATGCTCTGCTGGTATTTTTATGAGAGTTCTGGGTCTAGATCTAGATTTTTAGTATATTCTTAGGACTTGTCTTATTAAATCAAAAGAGTTCCAGCCCCCTGGTATATTATTTTTTTTATTATTCAGGAGGAAATAATAATGATCGAAATTCATACTTTTCTACATTCAGCTATGCTCTGCTGGTATTTTTATGAGAGTTCTGGGTCTAGATCTAGATTTTTAGTATAGTCTTAAGACTTGTCTTATTAAATCAAAAGAGTTCCAGCCCCCTGGGATATTATTTTTTTTATTATTATTATGAGGAAATAATAATGATCGAAATCCATACTTTTTTACATTCGGCTATGCTCTGCTGGTATTTTTATGAGAGTTCTGGGTATAGATCTAGATTTTTAGTATAGTCTTAGTACTTGTCTTATCAAATCAAAAGAGTTCCAGCCCCCTGGGACATTAGTTTTTTTTATCGATCGGAAGGAATAAATAATGATCGAAATTCATACTTTTCTACATTCGGCTATGCTCTGCTGGTATTTTTATGAGAGTTCTGGGTCTAGATCTAGATTTTTAGTATAGTCTTAGTACTTGTCTTATCAAATCAAAAGAGTTCCAGCCCCCTGGGACATTAGTTTTTTTTATCGATCGGAAGGAATAAATAATGATCGAAATTCATACTTTTCTACATTCGGCTATGCTCTGCTGGTATTTTTATGAGAGTTCTGGGTCTAGATCTAGATTTTTAGTATATTCTTAGAACTTGTGTTATTAAATCAAAAGAGTTCCAGCCCCCTGGTATATTATTTTTTTTATTATTCAGGAGGAAATAATAATGATCGAAATTCATACTTTTCTACATTCAGCTATGCTCTGCTGGTATTTTTATGAGAGTTCTGGGTCTAGATCTAGATTTTTAGTATACTCTTAGGACTTGTCTAATTAAATCAAAAGAGTTCCAGCCCCCTGGTATATTATTTTTTTTATTATTCAGGAGGAAATAATAATGATCGAAATTCATACTTTTTTTCATTCGGCTATGCTCTGCTGGTATTTTTATGAGAGTTCTGGGTCTAGATCTAGATTTTTAGTATAGTTTTTGTACTTGACTTTTTAAATCAAAAGAGTTCCAGCCCCCTGGGACATCAGTTTTTTCTATCGATCGGAAGGAATAAATAATGATCGAAATTCATACTTTTCTACATTTGGCTATGCTCTGCTGGTATTTTTATGAGAGTTCTGGGTCTAGATTTAGATTTTTAGTATAGTCTTAGTACTTGTCTTATAAAATCAAAAGAGTTCCAGCCCCCTGGGATATTATTTTTTTTATTATTCAGGAGGAAATAGTAATGATCGAAATTCATACTTTTTTACATTCGGCTTTGCTCTGCTGGTATTTTTATGAGAGTTCTGGGTCTAGATCTAGATTTTTAGTATAGTCTTAGTACTTGTCTTATCAAATCAAAAGAGTTCCAGCCCCCTGGGATATTATTTTTTTTATTATTCAGGAGGAAAAAATAATGATCAAAATTCATACTTTTCTACATTCAGCTATGCTCTGCTGGTATTTTTATGAGAGTTCTGGGTCTAGATCTAGATTTTTAGTATAGTCTTAGTACTTGTCTTATCAAATCAAAAGAGTTCCAGCCCCCTGGGACATTAGTTTTTTTATCGATCGGAAGGAATAAATAATGATCGAAATTCATACTTTTCTACATTCGGCTATGCTCTGCTGGTATTTTTATGAGAGTTCTGGGTCTAGATCTAGATTCTAAGTATAGTTCTGACACTGTTATAAGGTAATCAGAAGAATTTATTCCTTTCGTAGTTGAGGTTTTTTTTTTATTAATTTTATTGAGAAATGATCTGCTAACTTCCCGTAGCAGATCATTATTTTCAGTCTAGCTTTTTTTAGGCTAAATCACTAGAACTATTCTTAAAATGTATCAGGAACTATAGAACTAAGCTGTATGCGTTGAGAACACTCTTTAAATACTGTTTTTCTGGAAAATGATCTGCTACGGGAAGTTAGCAGATCATTTTTTCAATCGCATTTTTTTGGGTAAAATGGCTAGAACTATCTTTAAAAACTATCAGGAACTCTAGAACTCAGCTGCATGCGAAGAGAACTCCGTTTTAATTTTGATCTGCTGGAACATGATCTGCTAAGTTCACGCACACGGGAAGGACAAACAGACAATTTTTTGCGCGTCTGCAAAACGATTCTTAGTAGATGTATTCAATAAAAATCACTACTAAGAACAATTTGAGCGCCGTCCGTTTGTAATTTGACACTTTTGTTTGTATTCTTTGGACATTCGCGTGGATACCTAATATGTGATAGGTTTTAAAAATGTATGGAAATTTCCAAAGATTTAAATCGCTGGATGGGCCCTAAGCCTACATTGCGCACATCAAAAACGTCCACAAATATGTTGAGTGAGTGCTCTCAAAGTCTCAACATGCTATAGTTTCACTTGTGTCAAAGAGAGTGACAACGTGTCACACAAGACAAAAACGTGGACGTTTTTGGAGGTTTAGGGCCCATCTAGCGATTTAAATCTTTGGAAATTTCCATACGAAATCAATTTTTTAACGCTCACTAGCTGACCCGGCAAACAGAAAAATCAGGGTTACTATGCCATTGAAGAATTTTTAAATAACAAGGATTCATGGAACGATAGTGATATGCTTCCATCTCCTTACGAGATATATCTTAAAAATATTGTTTCATACTATGTACTAAAAATTGTATATTGAGACATTTTTTGAAAAGAGCAAGTACCGAGTTTCTTGCCAGTTCTTCTCGGTGCAAACCTGCGTTCCGAACCTGGCGGTAGAGTTTTGACATTTCATGAGAGCTTGTATCTTAGTCTATGTGAAAATAAAGAATTTTATATCATTTCGTTTGAAATTTTGTTTTGGCCATAGGGATGTCAAAAAAAAGCATTTTCGGAGGTGTTTAGACTTTGGTTACAAACACGAGACACGAGAATTTAACACACTTTTTGGATAAGAAAGATTAATTATCTGACCCGGAATGCGTTGTTTTGCCATCCATAAATGATTAGGGTCGTTAGGGGTCATGAAAAACAGTTACCGTCCTATTCTCCGACCTACAAACATACACAAAAGATTTCATAGAAATCGGACAAGCCGTTTCCGAGAGGCTCTCTGTTGGTTAATCTGTCTTCTAATCGGCTTATAAGAAAAAATATTATAACCAACAGAGATAAAGATTTATTACCAACTTGTAAGAAGAACGCTTGTCTTTGTTCAATGAAAGATACATTGATAATACATTTTATAAGCACTTAAATAATTTAAGAATGTACTATATGATAAATCATATTTTTAGGAACAAGACGTCCTTTTAGGAATCAGGGGCCTTACCACCTCTTAAGAGCAGTAGGTATTATTTTATTACTGGCCCCAGATTATAAAGCGTCCTTTTAACACGGTTGGAAGATGTTTTCTTTAAAAAAACTGTTCCCTTAAGAGTCCTGTGAACTACGATATCTCCATTAATTCAAAATACCAAATTATTTGTAATTCGTGCATATTTCGATCATGTTGTGGTGTTATTCGGATTCATATAGCAATAATCTATGCTCCTTATATCTAAAACTCGGCTAAGGCGTAACAGCTTTTCTAACTATCTACAAACTCAAATAGGAAATCTCAAAACAAAATCAAAAACTATCGGGCATAAAAATAAATCGGTTTTAGAATACACAAGTAACGCCCTTTCATACGATACCCCACTCAATATTGTTATCTCATTTTGAAAATTCAAAGCCCCGGCTTTCCCCCTTTTTAAATAAAAATAAAAACAATTTTCTATGTTTTATTATTGCAATGGCGTTTAGTCACTATTACCTAAAACTATTCCAAATTTCAAGTCGATAGCTTTGATAGTTACAGAAATAATCGAGTGTGACAGACGGACGGACGGACGGAGAAAGTCTCATTATAAGGGTTCCATTTTTACCAAATTCTTATGGAACCCAAAAACACCACAGATTAATAAGAAAAACCTCTGACTCGTGCCACGTACTTATTTGCTATACTTGCTCTACAATTCGGAGTACAGCTGTTCTGGCTACGGCTTTGGAGCTTTTCTAACTATCTACAAACCCCAATAGGAAGTCTCAAAACACTCTCACTATCACAACAACAAAAAAACAAAAACACCACAGATTAAAAACACAGATCAACAAAAAAAAGGTAATAAATAAAACGAGTTTCCACTCACGGACACAAGTTGGCAGCGCTGCGCCGCGGCCGGTTTAAAATTAGAACGCGCGCGACTCACGCGCAGCGAACGGAGCGATAAGCTATCGGCTATCGCGGGTTCACGATAGCGGCGTTAGGACGTAAGCTAACGACGACGTTACGTGGCGATGAGTAAGCAATGCGCAGAGCTGACGCCTACTTTACTGCAGCTGTTCATACCTATTAGTAGATACGTGGATGTATGGTCACAGAACCACAGATTGACACCACTGTAAGTTTATCTAGAACTCTGGACCTTCATATTGCTATGGCTCTCTAACCGGGGCATATTTATTTTAGACTAGCTGACCCGGCAAACGCTGTTTTGCTATTAGGAATATAAAATAGCTTCATATATATATAATTTCATAACAATATTATTTAACACTCAATAATGAAATTTTTTTGGCTAGCATCACGTAACAAACCAACCTTATGCCTACCTGGCTAGAATTTATGGATATGTATTAAGTAAAATAATATATTGTAAATACCTACTCGTACTTGTAATAGTTTTTGCACCCCTTCTCCTTAATAATTGAAATATACCAAATCTCACACTCTCCTGAACACGTATAGTTTTTCAAATGAAAAATTAAGAAGCAAGAAACGATACGTAAGCTTATAAAAGTTTTTATCTACGCTCATTGCTTAAAGTTCGAATTATGAAATCAAAATGTGTCACATATTGACCTACTTTATTCACAGACTTCTATAATTATTAAAAAGTTATTCATTATAACATCGCTGTACTATGGAAATATCTCTAGAAAGTTGAATAATTTCTATTACGATACTCGGCTCTGGGTTCCTGTATTTTGTGTCGTCATCACAGACCAGGGAATAACTTTCTTTTCTCTGTGGTCGTCATAGCCAAAAGAGAGTGTAGAGCCAATCCTCAATTTTGTTTTTTTATACATATATGGAGTCCACAGACATCATTTAGTTGGAAGTCATGGGATGGGCCACGATCGACCATAGACAACAATTAATTCACGGAAACAATAATTTTCCCTGCCTCATATGACTGATTAAAAAGTGTGTTCATAGAGAATATTGAAAAGAATTATGTATAATTTTTGATTATTTAATTAACCACTAAAATATACTTTATCTGACTTGTATAAATATTTTTTTACTCTTTTTTGTTTCATGACTTTTTTAACAGACTATACACAGTTTACAACTGAATTTTGGCGCCATACCTAACTTTTAAAATTTCAATGTGTTATTTTTGTTACTTAGTCAAAACTTAGCGCGGAAAAATGTCTAGCAGTGAAACCTACTAAAGAAAATTTAACTCCACCTGACATTTTAGTAATTGCAACAAAAATGACCCACAATCTTTTACCGACAAAGTGAAGGATTTACGACAAACGTTAGCAAGATTTTATGGTTTGGATTTATGATAATTTGAGCGTAGATATAAAGTAGTGTATGAAACTCTACATAATTAGGTATTAAAACACTCGTGTGATACTATTAAAAAACTCGCCTGCGGCTCGTTTTTTAAACTCACACTCATGTTTTAATACCCCCCATTATGCATCCGTTTCATAAACTACTATTATGAGCAATACCGCATTGTTATTAATAGTAATTATTCGACGTTTATCGTTAAACGGCCGTTAGTAGTTAGTACTCCTGCGTAACCAAAGAATATACAGACGACGAAAATAGAAATGACGTATGTTTTTCCTACGCTTCTTACCTATTCGCACAAAGATACGTGTAATCGAAATTATACACGTGGTTTTAATTGATAGTGAATTTATAAGAAAGTTATGAAAACTTAATTTATATTTGTCTAGAAAAAAAAGGATATGAAAGAGTATACATGAATAACAGAAGTACATAATTACGTAACAATAAAACTATCAAAGTTTGTTTGGAAATGTTAGATCTGCATATAGTTGATTATTATTAGATTCACGATTCAACAACTTGATACTCGAAAACGACTCAAAACATCACTTCGTTATCGGTTATCACTTGTCACTTGCGCTCGGGTCAGCGTTAATGATATATTTATTAATTTTATCAAAGAGTAGGCAAGCGGCGTAGATGCGTAATATGACGCGTGGTTTAAAACTGATTTCCCGTTCAATAACAATTCAACGATAGTGAATAGTAGCAAATTTATTGTTACTAGCTGACCCAACAAACGTTGTTTTGCCATTAGGGATATAAAAAATTATCAACGTACGTACGAGTACACGAAAAATCATAACAATCGGTCTGTTTTGGAAACACGAGACACGAGAACTTTATATATATTAGAAAAATAGGTAAAATGTATTCATTGTAATGCATCGTCAAACTCTTTCCCTAAAAGAAAACTACATTATCCCTTCATCGATTTATATTTTTTATCCAGATAGGGACGGGGTCCTGGTTCCTAAATGTACTTTGGCTGTCGGAGTTTCCATTGGTGGTTAGGTGATTGGTATAGCAACTGAAGTATTTTATAAAGGTACGAATATAATTTTTTTTTGTAAAAAAGCACATTAGCCTCTCAGAGGAAATCCACTGACATAGCTACAAACTGACGCTTCTGTATTAACAATTCCATTACTCTATTACGGTTTCAGTACAGGTAAGGAAAACCCGTGCAAACACAATATCGAGGTCATATCACACATTCCGTTAGCCACGCGAGGCTAATTATATGACTTCAATGTTTGAAGACTGCTGTGTGCGAGCAGTATGAAGGGTCTAATCTATATGTAACCCATTAGCCCAAGAATTAGAATAAAAAAATAAAACCGGCAAAGTGCGAGTCACACAAGAATTGAAACTCAAAAAACGCCCTGCACAGAGAAGAAGCCCACAACAAACTCAGCCGTTTTGTTTTCTGCTACCACCATTTCACAATGGCACTTAAAAACTAATTGAGCTAGTATAATGACAGCAATTCATTCGCTCCCAAAGATTTTCCTGGGGAGTGACAAATCTTTAACTAATAAAATGGAAAATTCTTTTCAAAAAAACCGACTTCAAATACTACTACAAAGAGTGAAATAATTTTTAATGTAGGTACACGGTACACCAATTCGAAGTCGGGCGATTAATACGAGGGTCCATGTGGGAAGTATACCCTTTCAAAGAAAAATTAATTTTCCAAATCGGTTTACGCGTCTTCGAGTAATCGGTGAACATACATAAAAAAAAAATTTCCAACGAATTGAGAACCTCCTCCTTTATTGAAGTCGGTTAAAAAGTGAAAACGTTCGGAATCACTTTTGATAACGAATCGCTAGCCAAATTTTGTTTTTAAAACTTTATTGTTCATTATAACAATAAATAAGGGGGGGGGGGGGGGGGGGGTAAACGAGGGTCCGAAGTTGAAATACTTCTTCACGCCATAACTACTGAACCGATTTTCCTGATATTTGGAATGGAGATAGATTACATCCTGGATTAATAGATATGCTACTTTTCACCCCGGGGAAATCCATGATTTGTACAGGAATAGTATAAAACAGATATTAATGCGGAAGATATACTCCTTCACGCCGCAACTGCTGAAATTTTTTGGGTGAAAATTGGAATGGAAACAGATTTCGTCCCAAATTAACACAAAAGTTACCTTTTTATTTCGGAAAATCGATGGTTTTCGTGTGTAGGTAAAACAAAAATTTATGCGGGCGAAGCCGCGAGTTTCTGCTAGTGTACTTATAAAAAAATTAGTAAATTTATGTCACCTACATTTATAACGACTTTAGTATCACAGATTAACTGATAAATATTGCAGATGTTGCACAATATAATATATAAAGAAAACGAAACCTGACGACCTCAATCGATTCATTTTGATTATTAGGTATAATCATATCGTTACCAGGTGTTTTGTTTTACACAAAATTCTCACTTTTATAAAATACTAACTAGCTGATCCGGGAAATGTTGTTTTGCAATATAAATTATTTATTTCTCAATTTTATTGGGGCATGAAAATAAAAACCGTTTACGACCTAACTAGGTATACTGAATACTCAGACCTACCGAAAATACGTCTTTGCTGGTAGGCTGGTAACTAGCCACGGCCAAAGCCTCCCACCAGACCAGACCTAAGCCAAATTAGAAATTATAAAATTCCAAAGTGCCCCGTGGCGGGAATCGAACCCGCGACCTCCCACTCGAATTCGAGCGTGCGTCCCCTGCGCCACGGAGGTCGTCGTCGAATTATATTTAGTTAGCGACTTGCTGGTTTTGTGTATTTTTGGAAATTCCCGCTTTTCTTTTGTTGGAAAATTCCTAGAATATTGTAACTTACTTTATAAATAGAGTAGTAAAGACCACCAAAGCGGATTAGTAATAGTTTTCGACAAAACGTGCCTTTATGCAGTTCTTGGTTCTTTAGACTGTACAGCGTTGATTTTATGGAAAAACTTATAAAATAAGCTGAGAAAACCAATATCCATTCGTTTATTGATTATGACGAATTTAAGCCTAACATTCCACACCAGCTTATAAGTATTAACATTTCGATCATTTAAAAATATCTTTCGATCATAAAATTAAACAATACGTACCTAGATGAAATTTTTGACTTATAAGGAAACCGGAAAAAAACTTGTATAACAGATTTTAAATTCAGACTCGCTAAACCACAGATAAAATTGAACGTGGCCCACAGACAGCTAAACCATAGACTCCATTTTTTTTATTTTCTCTCACACAACACCACTGTTCACTGGAAAATCTGACCTGAGAAGAGCGCGGTGTCACCTTGGCAACGACATATAGGTAACTAGGTTTTCCTTACTAGCTCTTACTACCACCACCTTACTTTGCCTATTGTTATTTCTTAAATCATTCCCTTTGACTTTGTTATTATATAAGTAGTAGTATTTGAATGCAATTTCACTTGATGGACAGTGATGCAAAGCGAAAAAACGCGTAAGATTGCTACACAGCATCGCACCGGAATGGCAAATGGCTTGGTGATGCGTGTTTGCTGGTAAGAAGGTAATCAGCCACGGCTGAAGCTTCCCAGCAGACGGTCTGATCGCAGAAGACAAAAGTATTCATCGTTAGCAAATTCTGCCCCGCGATTGGCTGACGTCAATCATGGAACAAATCAAAATCAAAATAAAAAAATCTTTATTTCACATAGGCCTAACATACAGGCTCTTGCGAAGCGTCGGTATGATATTTGTTGCATAAGAATGGTGATAACTACAAGTCGACTTAAAACGATGAATACGTTTTTCTTGCACAATCTAGGGGCAGACCTGAGTTAGAAATTATAAAATTCTAAACAAGTACCTAAATAATTTAAAAAATTAAAAAAACACGACTGCCGTGTGGTATAACGACTTTTTCCAAAAAAAAATATAGCCTATGTTACTCGGAATGATGTAAGGTTTCTAACGATGCTCCATATGTCCAAATCTATTCAGCCCTTCGGAATTTATAGTGGAATAAAGAAACTCACATACATACATACATACATGAACCCTAAAAAACATTACACTCCTTTTTTGGGCAGTCGTGTAAAAAGCCTGTGGCGGGAATCGAACCCGCGACTTCCTCTCGAAACTTAGCGCGTGCCACTGTACCAGGGAGGTCGTCTTACAAACAAACGGCAGGGGACTGTTTTTATACAATAGTGATTCTTATTTCTAATAAATGAACAGTGGACAATGGTTTCTGGATTGTATGAATTCGTATGACTATTTTAATGGCAGCATTATTATAAAATTAATTATTTACGGCAATTAATTTATTGTCCTTGAGTCATTAGTATTACTCGTGACATTTAGAGTATTACTAGCTGACCTGGCAAACGTTGTTTTGCCCTTAAGGATATAAAAAAATAGATAAATTGAGATTTAAGCTATCCTATCTTTTAAGTTAGAGCAAACTGCACCCTGTGTGCGAATTTTATTATAATCGGTTAAGTGGTTTAGGAGTCCATTGAGGACAAACATTGTGACACGAGATTTATATATATTAAGATATTAAAGGTACGTTCAATGTATTAAAATTATATCTTTGCATGTTAATTAAAATCATACAGGTGATTTATTGAATTTATTTTTGTCTTTGTCACTCTCACGGATACGTTGATGGGTGCGACATGCAGCGTCGCGGAAGAATATAACAGAAAAACGACTTTTTACCTAATTACTCAAAAACTAAGCCAGTTATCAAAAATCTGTTTCTCAACGTTTTTAGATATTATTATTACCGATACATTAAAACTAAAATTACAATTACATCCATTGTAGTTTCCGATAAAACTGAGAAAAACTGAGATTTTGGAGCAACTTTTGGGAGAACTTTCTATCGAGAAAATTTTATCCAATCGTGTTTCTGCTTCTCAACGATTTTAGATTAAAGACCCAAAATACATGACGTTTGAATTTAAAACTAATTGTTCTTATAGTTTTTAAACAAAACTTCACTAAAGATAGCCTTAATACGGCTTCTACGCCGTTAAGGAGCACACCACAGGTGTGCCCGCGAAATTCAAATTATTTGTGGTTTGTCGCGGTTTTTAAGCGGATAAGTAGGCTTATGGCAGTCAAATTGCGATAATCCCAAGATCATCTTCATGTATTTATATAAAAATCTAAAATCTTATATAAAAACTATCTTATATAAAAATGTCTGCTTTCATAAGCCTATTATGTGTACGGTTTCCATCGCTGGATACATTATTATTTGGTATCCAGCGATGGAAAATATTGTACCCA
Source organism: Coenonympha glycerion (assembly GCA_963855885.1). NCBI lineage: Eukaryota > Metazoa > Arthropoda > Insecta > Lepidoptera > Nymphalidae > Coenonympha > Coenonympha glycerion. The sequence goes on from OY979653.1 coordinate 7,158,225, forward strand.
GTCGAATGAAAACATTTGAGAACATGTGAAGCAACATACTTTCAAGTTATTACTGATTTTGTGTGCACGTACCCATAAAAACGCAACCAAAATTGAAATGGCTCTCACGGGGAGGGGGTGAGCCCCCCCCCCCCCCCTTTATAGGATTTTTTTGCTTTTAATGAGCCATAGAACACTACCCTAAATTATCGCTAGTTCGATCCCGGACACCCTGTATATTCACTTTAAAAAGAAATAATAATTAATATTTAAATAAAACAAATGTTTAAGGGGGCCTCCCATACAATAAATGTAATTTTTTTGCCGTCTTTGTAAGATATGTTTATATAGATAATGGTACGGAACCCTACGTGCACAAGTCCGACTCGCACGTTTTAACCTTCTGTATGTATAAGGAAACATAGACAACAGTGATGTTATCACGTGTCAATTTTACAGAATATGTGCCCATTTGTTTCTAATATATAATATTGGCTCATTAGTTCTAATATAAACAGCATGTAATATAACCAGGATCGGGTAGCATTACGTTAGCGCTGCATTCCAAGAGATGTAATTTGAAAACAACTGTAACGCTAAGCAGTTAACGCTACAGATAATCTGTATAGCGTTATTTGAAACCTATTCCAGATATTTGCATGCGGTAGGTAGTGCTTGAATGCAATGATAAGGTCTAGGATGGAGCGCGCTTGCCTGAATATGCTTATTCACTCCTTGAATTTCAAAATTTTCAACCGAAAAAGGAGGAGGTTCTCAATTCGACTGCATGTTTTTTTATGTTTGCTACCTCATAACTTTTAAGTGATCGATTTTGATTATTCTTTGTTTATTAGAAAGCTGTAGCTTCCCGTATGATCCCATTTCAATTTAGTCCACATTTAGTCCAGTTCGGATAATGTTATCCATGATAAAACCATATAAGTCTTAAATTTTTAATTGGAAAGGATGTATTAAACAGTAGTTTGATAAGAGTTGAAATAATGGTTTTTTTTTTGTTAAATAATTAACGGATATTATTAAAACACCTATTACGCCTACTTCCACAGCGTTATGTCCTGTGGTATGTTATTGTGGGGCAAAGCTGCTGATATTCAAACTATATTTGTATTGCAAAACAGAGCAACTAAACCCATATACATATTCTTTCAGTGAATTTCAATATAAATATTTGCTTTTAAACCTTATATTAGTAGGTACTTATAAGCAACGATATATTATGTAGCCGTCCAATTAGAAGTGGCAGGCATAAGTTGGTTGTAGTGCCACACCGTTTGCGTACAGTAGGTAAGTACAGAAGTTCTTAGTTGAGTGTATACACTTCTACAATATGATCCCGAAGTCTGTTTGGACTTACATTTACACAAATTTAGAGTAACTTTCAAAAAACATTTCGTACATCAGGGTTATTATATCATTGAAGGTTTTCTTGATGACAAGGATTCTTGGAGTGATAGGGATATGCTTCCGTCTCTTCACAGGATAACATAAAAATCATATAGTATGTTTACGTAGAAAAAGTTTGTATTTAATACTTATATAAAATGAAATTTTTGAAAAGGGAAAGTGCCGAGTTTTCTGCCAGTTCTTTTCGGTGCATTCCTGCCTTTCAAACTAGGCGGTAGCTTTGAATTTTTATAAGATCTTGTAAGTAAATAAAGGCCTATCTGAGAAATAGTTTTTTTTGCAATGATGATGTGGAGCGCGCTTACCTATTCACTTTTCATTTGACGGCACATATAAATAACCAAGTTAAGTATAGCTTTTAGAGACCACTACTTCTGGTAGAACCTGATGTTTCCAAACAAACCCTCAGAATCCTGCGATTTATTTACGTACTCACCAAATATGGTCAATCCGTACACGAGCGCACATCCAATCACAAAACTAACCAAATACCAACACCACCTTACGGGATGGCGTGCATCCCGCAACTGACCTAAATTTGCATTAACACAGGTATTTATACAGAAAAATACGCGGGAACAAGCGAACTGACCAATGCGGAAGCAGGAAGGATACGTTTTTGTGGACAATTCCAATTTCAAATTACGCTCCATTAGTCAGTATTGTTCGCGCCCCATTGTGGATCGCGGATTAACTTTTTTTCTTATATCTAATTAGATGAGACGGAGATTGGATTGAAGTATGTACATCTTAAATTGGTACCTACATGTTTTTGTAATCTTTGATGTCAGAGTATTTAAAGTACTTTTAAGGGTTCCGTAGGTTAAAAACGGGACCCTATTACTGAGACTTCGCCGTCAAGATTTTCACAGATGACGTATTTCTGTTGCCGCTATAACAACAATTAATACTAAAAAAGTAAAATAGAATAAATATTTAATGGGGTTTCCATAAAACAAACGTGATTGATATTAATAACGGTAAAAGGTAGACACTGCTAAAGGTCACAGAATCCTATACCTTTAAACGAGCAATTCTTGTATATAATATATATTTCTATATAATCTGGATCTCGGTAACAGCTCGAACGATTTTCATGAAATTTAGTGTACAAGGGGTTTTAGGGGCGATAAATCGATCTAGCTAGGATTCATTTTTAGAAAATGTCGAATTTACCAAAAAAAATACTACTCCTGCTGCCATCTATTGGCCAGTAGTTAAACTACCGAGCGAAGCTCGGTCACCCAGATATTATTTAATTATACACTATTTATATTTAAAAATAAATAGTTAAAATAAAATAAAAATTTTAAGGGGGCTCCCATATAACAAACGTGATTTTGCCATTTTGCCCGTTTTCGAATTTGGTCGGTGAAAAGGGGTGTTTTCGTTGGAATTCGCATTGATGGTACGGAACCCTCAGTGCGGGAGCCCGACTCGCACTTGACCAATTTTTCTGTTATACTCTTCCGCAACGCTGCCGTCGCACCCACCAACGTATTCGGTAAGAGTGAAAAGGACAAAAATATACTGTTTATCCTCTTAAGGTGTTGCGGCCCTACCAGCCCGCGAAATTCAAATTTTATTTAGTTTTTCGCAAATATTAGACTAACTACACATTGTAGATTTATGCCAATGCATTTTGCGGCCCTACTTTTAATACATCTACATGTTTTAATAAAAACTTTGCTCGAAAGTTACCACTCATCTCATATTGGTTCCCAAAAGATAATTTTTTGCACTTTCCCAGATTTCGAGCTATCGGTAACCAATATGAAGAAAATGAGTATTGTTGAGCAGAGTTTATACTAAAAACATGTAGATGCATAAATGTCGTACCCGCAAAACTCATTGCCATTAGCCATCAATGTATAATTAGCCCACTATGAGCGAAAAGCTAAATAAAATTTGAATTCCTTAAGGGCGATGGGTACCATCCGGGCGCGAAAATTGTTTTTAACAAAACATGTTTTTAACATGAAAACATGTTTTTAACAAAAACTCTGCTGAACAATACTCATTTGCTTCATATTGGTTCCCGATAGCTCGAAATAAAGAATATAGCTCGATATATAGAATGTATAAATTGTGATTTCATATTTTGACCAATAAACTAAAAAAAAAAAAAAAAAAAAAAAAAATCTGGGAAACTACAAAAAAATATCTTTCGGGAACCAATATGAGATGAGTGGGAACTTTCGAGCAAAGTTTCTATTTAAAACGTGTAGATGCATAAAAAGTAGGCCCGCAAAATGCATTGCCACAAATTCACAATGTGTAGTTAGTCTAATATTTGCGAAAAACTAAATAAAATTTGAATTTCGCGGGCTGGTAAGGCCGCAACACCTTAACGGCACGTGTAAACGGAAGGACGGACGGACGGACGCGTATTGACATGATCCGACCCATTGGGCGGGGTGCCAGGGTTTTAAATAATCCGCCATTTTACATAATATTTTATATCGTGGGTGACGAACACTTCGATCCGTCCTGAATTGGGTACTGCCACTGATTACTAACCTCAGGATATGGTCCTCCGTGATCCGAACGATTAAGGAGCACGAAACGGTGTGCCCGCGAAATTCAATTTTTTTGTGGTTTTTCGCGATTTTTAAGCTAATAAATAACACATAATAGGCTTATGCCAGTCAAATTGTGGTAATTCTAGTATCGTCATTACGTGTTTATGTAAAAATCTCTGCTTATAAGAGTCTAGTAACAAATTAGTCCGAGATTTGAGAGTCACTTTAAACTCGATACTCGGACTAATTTTCATAGGAAAGACATTTTTATGCAAAGATTTTGATTTAAAAATGTGAAGATGATACCACCATTCCCGACAAATTGACTGCCATAAGTCTGTATGATGTCTAATTGCAAAAAAACACGAAAATTTTGAATTTCGCGGGCACACTACCTTTTTCATACAAGCAAACAGTAGCGCCAACCATTGATCTATACTCTACTACTGTTACTGACTGTTACCTCATAGGCGCCAACTGTCAAAATTCTATTGGTGGCCTTATACTGTTGGTACTATTGGCACCGATAAACTGGCGACATTTTTTCGGGCGGCCCGCCCTGTCCAGAGTAGATGTCAATTGGTATTACACTACTTTTGAATTTGATAACAATTATTAAGTACTTTAATATAAACTAGGATAAAAAAAAACTAAAATTATACTGATTATACAGGGCGGACGGCGCGAAAAATGTCGCTAGTTTGTCGGTGCCAAAAAAGCTTGTTTTGCCACCAGCAGTAAGGCAACGCTGTAGTTCGCTCAGCAGCCACCTGTAGAATTTTGACAGATGTCGCTACTGTTTGCTTGTACGAAAGAGGTTTACATAAATCGTTTGGATGCCCATATCCTGAATTTTCTCATCAGTGGTAGAGACTGTCGTTTTGAATGTCATTTTATTTTAGTTCCATGATGGACGCTCACGCCAGGTTACGCAACAATCAGCACCAAAATGGCGAAAATCAAGTGTCTTAATCATTTTTACGATAACAGTCTGCGATCCATAGTATATATCAGTCATCCTATGTATCTGTATCTAGTCTAGATCCATAGATATCAGTGGTATGTGATGTTTCTCATTTTACCCGCACAAGGAATCGAACCGGCGACCTCGCGGTCACGGACGAGGCCGCGATTGCTATTCAATGACCGTTATGACAAAGTTTCTTTATTTGACGTGCGGGAAAATTATTCAATGATGTGTAGGCCATCATGTGTATGTATGTAGCAGTAAGTTAATATGTTTCCTCCTAACTACGAAAGGTTTTTTTATACGAAGAACTGATGGCACGATCAAGATGTTTTGAATCGAGAGCTCGTACTATTACCTGTAACGGGGTACCGAATACTGAGCTCTCTCTCAACCCTTTTTTACGTCCCACTGCTGGGCACGGGTCTCCTCTCAGACTGAGAGGGGTTTGGCCATAGCCCACCACGCTGGCCAAGTGCGGGTTGGCGGGCTTCACACACCTTCGAGAACATTTTTGTGAACTCTCAGGCATGCAGGTTTCCTCACGATGTTTTCCTTCACCGCTAAGCAAGTGATATTTAGTTTCCTAAAACGCACATAACTCGGAAAAGTCAGAGGTGCGTGCCCAGGCTTCGAACCCGCGACCTCCTTATGAGAGGCAGAGGTCAGAACCACTCAGCTATCACTGCTTACAAATACTGAGCTAGTTCGACAGTAAATGCCTAGGTATTTTTCAAAATTATGCCACTACATTCCATGGTGATGGTATAGCCCTGAAGCGGTCTTCGATAGCTGACGATAGATGGCGTAACCAGCGCCATAGCACACGCTGACAGAGCATTCGACGAGCGTTCTATAACTACGTTCTATAACTACAACTTCTGATCTCGGATCACAAGCGGTCCCCAGGCACAACACCTGCCTGGAGGGAAATTTCCCTATTGCCCTCTGCACCGCTAAAGCCCTAAGAGAAACTTACATTTTCGAAGATTTTCATAGATTTTCTCCGTGACGGAATTTTTGCCTTGCAAAACATCCATTTTCTTTCGCCTACGCCCCTGTTCGATACCGTCCGAAAAGGAACTTGCTGTATTTCTTGAATGGATAGCTTGATAGTTACGCCACTTGAAAGGACAATGACCATGGATGTACCTATGGATTCCCGTATCAAGCTGAATCAAACCCAAACTTTACTTTATATAGACTACGGTCTCCACATTAATTCCTACAATTATAACTTTTTTAATTAATATCCGGATTCTAAAGTTATAGGCAAACAAACTAGTAGTTAAAATCAGTGTGACACAAAATGTGCATCGAAAAGAAAGTAACGTTTTGTATGGAAAATTAAATTCCGGATATGAAAAAGAAATTCTTAGTGCCAATAGTTCTTAAAAACCCTATTTTATTTTCCTACACTATTTTGGTTTTGGTTCATGAGAAAACTTGATACCACCTTCGGTCATTCTCTTTTTCACAGTTAATGTATTTCTGTTACCGTTATAACAACAAATTACTAAAAAAAAAACAGAATAAAACTAACTATCACAGTTCAAGAGATAAAGCCTGGTGACAGACGGACGGACGGATGGCGAAGGCCCCAAAATTCTAAATATTTGAGGGGACAAAACACATGATTTTATCGTCGTTTTATACAGATAATGGTACGGAACCCGTTTGTGTGTGAGTGCAGCTCGCACTTGGCCAGTTTTTTACGTCATACATTCTATCTATGAGTATACAGTACACGAGAATCTCCAAGGAAAATAAAATATCGCGTTGGCAACCGACTGGATTAAAGGAATGCAACGTGGGACTTCGCGTGGTAATATAATTTATTCTTGATTCATTTACGTACCTCTCTGGCGCAGTGGTGCTAGGATTCTAGTAGGAAGTCGCGGGTTCGATTCCCACCACCACATGCTAGGCCTATGTGAAATAAATATATTTTGAGTTAGAGAATAACCTTTCCTACTAGGAAGTTCGAAAATGTAAGTTTCCTACTAGGAAACGTTATTCTCTAACTCAAAATATCTTTATTTCACATAGGCCTAAAGCCCGGTTTCCACCAAAGCGGAGCGGATCTGTGTTTTACTAACCAATCAGATTTCATTGTTTTGACATCTCCGAAACTGAGGAGAGAGATGTTTGATGGATGATGAAATCTGATTGGTTACTCAAACACAGCTCCGCTTTGGTGGAAACCGGACCTAGCGTACAGGCTCTTGTTAAACGTCAATTTGATATTTGTCACTTAAATATGGTGATAACTACAAGTCGACTTAAAGCTAGGTGTACGAGAAGAAGATAGCAAGATTATTTTAGAAGATATTCAAAGATTATTTTCTGCAGTTTCCCAGATTTGGAAATATCGGGAACCAAATACCAATATGAAGTAAATGAGTATTGTTGACCAAAGTTTTTATTAAAAACGTCATGCCCGCAAAACTCATTTCCTACGATGTATAAACGTCATGCCCGCAAAACTCATTTCCTACGAAGTATAATTACCTGCCTTATTGGTTGCCTGGTAGAAATCGCTATTTGCGATAAGGCCGCCAAATTATACTCCCAAGATTGTTTGTGTTTAGTTTATTTCTTTTTATATTTTTATTCTGTGGTGTGCAATAAAGAGTTTATCTTAGATCTATCTATCCATCTATATAACTAGTCCACTATTAGCAAACTCTTCTCGCCATTCTTTTGTATATAAAAAAAACTTATAATCTATTAGTTCTTTTTAAGTCTATTACCTACTGTTTTTTTTATGTAGCACCTGTAAAAAAACATTCATTCATTGAATGATTTCATTGATATCTAAATACGTAGATACGTTTTCACTGAATTGATTTCAATCGAGTTTTTCGTGAACTTAACTAAGATTCTAAGAACGGAAATGAAATGTACACTGAAGTGAGAACTTTAATCAAATAAAAAATCATCATAAATAGGTATTTAGGTACTTGCGTTTTCGTTCAATGTAAGGGTTTTTGGATTTTTCGCATGGCTAAAGATAAAAGTCTTCAACGCCTGCGTCTTACCGCGGTTATATATGACATACGGAGCAGAAATGTGGACACTCACAGTAGGCCTTGTCCACAAGTTTAAAGTCACTCAGCGTGCTATGGAGAGGGCTATGCTGGGTGTTTCTCTGAAGGATAGAGTCCGCAACGAGGACATCCGTAGGAGAACCAAGGTAACCGACATAGCAAAACGGATTAGCAAGCTGAAGTAGCAGTGGGCCACATCTGTCGCAGAACCGACGGCCGTTGGGGCAGACGTGTTCTGGAGTGGAGACCGCGTACCGGTAAGCGCAGCGTGGGACGACCTCCTGCCCGCTGGACCGATGACCTGGACAAGGTCGCTGGTAGAGGGTGGATGAGGAAGGCGGAGGACCATGCTCTCGGAAAGACCTATATCCAAGAGTGGACGTCCATAGACTGATTAAGTAAGTTAAGGGTTTTTCGCCAAATTGTAAATACAACACATTGTAAGTTTATTTGTAAAAATTGATATTGTGATGAGTTAAAATCAATATTCGTTAACAAAGATGATATATTATTATTGATTGAAAGCAGACGTTATTTTGCGGAAATCCATAATTGGGTATTTGACTCCTTTGAATATCAGCAGCATTGCCCCAAAGTAGGATCCCATAGGACATGACGCTGTGAACGCAAGGATAATTCATAATACCTACCCAATAAACTACCTCGAAAAAAAGTGAAGCATTTTTCGCGTAAAACAACAACTTTTTCCTGCCAAGAAGAACGATAAAGTCAGGTATTCAGAACCTTTTTCATGTAACCTTCGAACTACGCTTGGCTGAGCAGCTAATTGTGTGTTTTTAGACTTTTTGCTTCGTCTAGATTTCTGGGAAATCTAGTGTGAACTGTACACAAAGCTACTGTAGACATACGTTGCAGGGAAATGATAAAACCGAGATTTAGTAGAAAAATAAGTTTTCTACATTGTCCCGGGTCTGGGTGTTGTGGTACCTTCGTTGTTTCTGATTTCCTTAACACAAGTGCATAAGCTACTTACTAAGGGATCGGAGGTAATGTATATTGTGATGTTGTCCACTATTTATATTTATTTATTTATTTTGAAGAATACCTAATTTTTTAAGAATACCTAATTTTTTACTGGATGATGCTAAAATTTGATAAAATTCCCTGAACAAAATTTACAAGACGAAACCATTACAGCGATTTGGCAGAATTTGTGAATGGCGATAGAAATTAGAATATAGTCTAGATCTAAATATATGAATGCAAGGAGGAGTTAGGTAACAAAAATATACGAAAATTTTAAAAAGACTAGAGATACATAGATGAAGATAGATAATAGAGTTGATGACGTTACATCGCTGCTCACTGACCTATCACAAGCGGAGCGACACGTGGTCGCTACGCAATGGACGACAAACTTGCGTTTCTTGGCAATTTGCCTGTCCCTGCAGCAGTCGTGCTTAGTAATGGTTGAGAGAGTCTAAAATAAAAATTAGACGAATATTCGACGGAATATTATGACTACAACTTTTTTGGGTTCCGTATCCAAAGGGTGTGAACGGGAACCTATTGCCAAGTTTCCGCTGTCCATTTTTCCAGGAAATTAGTGGAAAATCAAAATTAAAAAAAAGCAAAGAGCTTTCTGCACTCCTCCAAATGCATTAAAAAAACGGGTGCATTGCTCGCGGCTCTTGCGTCAGTGTACGACAAACTAAACTATAAATGGCTGAATGTGATAAATACAGCTAGCAAAAAGCAAACAGCTTTCTGCACTCCTTCTCCATATGAACTAAAAAATAAAAGTGCATTGCTCGCGGCTCTTGCGTCAGTGTACGACAAACTAGGCGCGCTAACTATGAACGGCTGAATGTGATGAATACAGCTAGCAAAAAAGCAACGAGATTTCTGCACTCCTTATATGAACTAAAATATAAAAGTGCATTGCTCGCGGCTCTTGCGTCAGTGTACGACAAACTAGGCGCGCTAACCATAAACGGTTGAATGTGATAAATACAGCTAGCAAAAACCAACGAGATTTCTGCACTCCTCCATATGAACTAAAAATAAAAGTGCATTGCTCGCGGCTCTTGCGTCAGTGTACGACAAACTAGGCGCGCTAAACATAAACGGTTGAATGTGATAAATACAGCTAGCAAAAACCAACGAGATTTCTGCACTCCTCCATATGAACTAAAAATAAAAGTGCATTGCTCGCGGCTCTTGCGTCAGTGTACGACAAACTAGGCGCGCTAAACATAAACGGTTGAATGTGATAAATACAGCTAGCAAAAACCAACGAGATTTCTGCACTCCTCCATATGAACTAAAAATAAAAGTGCATTGCTCGCGGCTCTTGCGTCAGTGTACGACAAACTAGGCGCGCTAAACATAAACGGTTGAATGTGATAAATACAGCTAGCAAAAAGCAACGAGATTTCTGCACTCCTTCTCCATATGAGCTAAAAAATAAAAGTGCCATTGCTCGCGGCTCTTGCGTCAGTGTACGACAAACTAGGCGCGCTAACTATAAACGGCTGAACGTGATAAATACAGCTAGCAAAAAGCAACGAGATTTCTGCACTCCTTCTCCATATGAACTAAAAATAAAAGTGCCATTGCTCGCGGCTCTTGCGTCAGTGTACGACAAACTAGGCGCGCTAACTATAAACGACTGAATGTGATAAATACAGCTAGCAAAAAGCAACGAGATTTCTGGACTCCTTCTCCATGTGAACTAAAAAATAAAAGTGCATTGCTCGCGGCTCTTGCGTCAGTGTACGATAAACTAGGCGCGCTAACTATAAATGGCAGAATGTGATAAATACAGCTAGCAAAAAGCAACGAGATTTTTGCACTCCTTCCCCATATGAACTAAAAATAAAAGTGCATTGCTCGCGGCTCTTGCGTCAGTGTACGATAAACTAGGCGCGCTAACTATAAATGGCAGAATGTGATAAATACAGCTAGCAAAAAGCAACGAGATTTCTGCACTCCTTCTCCATATGAACTAAAAATAAAAGTGCATTGCTCGCGGCTCTTGCGTCAGTGTACGACAAACTAGGCGCACTAACTATAAACGGCTGAATGTGATAAATACAGCTAGCAAAAAGCAACGAGATTTCTGCACCCCTTCTCCATGTGAACTAAAAAATAAAAGTGCATTGCTCGCGGCTCTTGCGTCAGTGTACGATAAACTAGGCGCGCTAACTATAAATGGCAGAATGTGATAAATACAGCTAGCAAAAAGCAACGAGATTTCTGCACCTCTTCTCCATATGAACTAAAAAATAAAAGTGCATTGCTCGCGGCTCTTGCGTCAGTGTACGACAAACTAGGCGCGCTAACTATAAACGGCTGAACGTGATAAATACAGCTAGCAAAAAGCAACGAGATTTCTGCACCTCTTCTCCATATGAACTAAAAAATAAAAGTGCATTGCTCGCGGCTCTTGCGTCAGTGTACGATAAACTAGGCGCGCTAACTATAAACGGCTGAATGTGATAAATACAGCTAGCAAAAAGCAACGAGATTTCTGCACCTCTTCTCCATATGAACTAAAAAATAAAAGTGCATTGCTCGCGGCTCTTGCGTCAGTGTACGATAAACTAGGCGCGCTAACTATAAATGGCAGAATGTGATAAATACAGCTAGCAAAAAGCAACGAGATTTCTGCACCTCTTCTCCATATGAACTAAAAAATAAAAGTGCATTGCTCGCGGCTCTTGCGTCAGTGTACGACAAACTAGGCGCGCTAACTATAAACGGCTGAACGTGATAAATACAGCTAGCAAAAAGCAACGAGATTTCTGCACTCCTTCTCCATATGAACTAAAAATAAAAGTGCCATTGCTCGCGGCTCTTGCGTCAGTGTACGATAAACTAGGCGCGCTAACTATGAACGGCTGAATGTGATGAATAGGTACAGCTAGCAAAAAGCAACGAGATTTCTGCACTCCTTCTCCATATGAACTAAAAATAAAATTGCCATTGCTCGCGGCTCTTGCGTCAGTGTACGATAAACTAGGCGCGCTAACTATGAACGGCTGAATGTGATGAATAGGTACAGCTAGCAAAAAGCAACGAGATTTCTGCACTCCTTCTCCATATGAACTAAAAATAAAAGTGCCATTGCTCGCGGCTCTTGCGTCAGTGTACGATAAACTAGGCGCGCTAACTATGAACGGCTGAATGTGATGAATAGGTACAGCTAGCAAAAAGCAACGAGATTTCTGCACTCCTTCTCCATATGAACTAAAAATAAAAGTGCCATTGCTCGCGGCTCTTGCGTCAGTGTACGATAAACTAGGCGCGCTAACTATGAACGGCTGAATGTGATGAATAGGTACAGCTAGCAAAAAGCAACGAGATTTCTGCACTCCTTCTCCATATGAACTAAAAATAAAAGTGCCATTGCTCGCGGCTCTTGCGTCAGTGTACGATAAACTAGGCGCGCTAACTATGAACGGCTGAATGTGATGAATAGGTACAGCTAGCAAAAAGCAACGAGATTTCTGCACTCCTTCTCCATATGAACTAAAAATAAAAGTGCCATTGCTCGCGGCTCTTGCGTCAGTGTACGATAAACTAGGCGCGCTAACTATGAACGGCTGAATGTGATGAATAGGTACAGCTAGCAAAAAGCAACGAGATTTCTGCACTCCTTCTCCATATGAACTAAAAATAAAAGTGCCATTGCTCGCGGCTCTTGCGTCAGTGTACGATAAACTAGGCGCGCTAACTATGAACGGCTGAATGTGATGAATAGGTACAGCTAGCAAAAAGCAACGAGATTTCTGCACTCCTTCTCCATATGAACTAAAAATAAAAGTGCCATTGCTCGCGGCTCTTGCGTCAGTGTACGATAAACTAGGCGCGCTAACTATGAACGGCTGAATGTGATGAATAGGTACAGCTAGCAAAAAGCAACGAGATTTCTGCACTCCTTCTCCATATGAACTAAAAATAAAAGTGCCATTGCTCGCGGCTCTTGCGTCAGTGTACGATAAACTAGGCGCGCTAACTATGAACGGCTGAATGTGATGAATAGGTACAGCTAGCAAAAAGCAACGAGATTTCTGCACCCCTTCTCCATGTGAACTAAAAAATAAAAGTGCATTGCTCGCGGCTCTTGCGTCAGTGTACGATAAACTAGGCGCGCTAACTATAAATGGCAGAATGTGATAAATACAGCTAGCAAAAAGCAACGAGATTTCTGCACTCCTTCTCCATATGAACTAAAAATAAAAGTGCATTGCTCGCGGCTCTTGCGTCAGTGTACGACAAACTAGGCGCGCTAACTATAAACGGCTGAACGTGATAAATACAGCTAGCAAAAAGCAACGAGATTTCTGCACTCCTTCTCCATATGAACTAAAAATAAAAGTGCCATTGCTCGCGGCTCTTGCGTCAGTGTACGACAAACTAGGCGCGCTAACTATAAACGGCTGAACGTGATAAATACAGCTAGCAAAAAGCAACGAGATTTCTGCACTCCTTCTCCATATGAACTAAAAATAAAAGTGCCATTGCTCGCGGCTCTTGCGTCAGTGTACGATAAACTAGGCGCGCTAACTATGAACGGCTGAATGTGATGAATAGGTACAGCTAGCAAAAAGCAACGAGATTTCTGCACTCCTTCTCCATATGAACTAAAAATAAAATTGCCATTGCTCGCGGCTCTTGCGTCAGTGTACGATAAACTAGGCGCGCTAACTATGAACGGCTGAATGTGATGAATAGGTACAGCTAGCAAAAAGCAACGAGATTTCTGCACTCCTTCTCCATATGAACTAAAAATAAAAGTGCCATTGCTCGCGGCTCTTGCGTCAGTGTACGATAAACTAGGCGCGCTAACTATGAACGGCTGAATGTGATGAATAGGTACAGCTAGCAAAAAGCAACGAGATTTCTGCACTCCTTCTCCATATGAACTAAAAATAAAAGTGCCATTGCTCGCGGCTCTTGCGTCAGTGTACGATAAACTAGGCGCGCTAACTATGAACGGCTGAATGTGATGAATAGGTACAGCTAGCAAAAAGCAACGAGATTTCTGCACTCCTTCTCCATATGAACTAAAAATAAAAGTGCCATTGCTCGCGGCTCTTGCGTCAGTGTACGATAAACTAGGCGCGCTAACTATGAACGGCTGAATGTGATGAATAGGTACAGCTAGCAAAAAGCAACGAGATTTCTGCACTCCTTCTCCATATGAACTAAAAATAAAAGTGCCATTGCTCGCGGCTCTTGCGTCAGTGTACGATAAACTAGGCGCGCTAACTATGAACGGCTGAATGTGATGAATAGGTACAGCTAGCAAAAAGCAACGAGATTTCTGCACTCCTTCTCCATATGAACTAAAAATAAAAGTGCCATTGCTCGCGGCTCTTGCGTCAGTGTACGATAAACTAGGCGCGCTAACTATGAACGGCTGAATGTGATGAATAGGTACAGCTAGCAAAAAGCAACGAGATTTCTGCACTCCTTCTCCATATGAACTAAAAATAAAAGTGCCATTGCTCGCGGCTCTTGCGTCAGTGTACGATAAACTAGGCGCGCTAACTATGAACGGCTGAATGTGATGAATAGGTACAGCTAGCAAAAAGCAACGAGATTTCTGCACTCCTTCTCCATATGAACTAAAAATAAAAGTGCCATTGCTCGCGGCTCTTGCGTCAGTGTACGATAAACTAGGCGCGCTAACTATGAACGGCTGAATGTGATGAATAGGTACAGCTAGCAAAAAGCAACGAGATTTCTGCACTCCTTCTCCATATGAACTAAAAATAAAAGTGCCATTGCTCGCGGCTCTTGCGTCAGTGTACGATAAACTAGGCGCGCTAACTATAAACGGCTGAATGTGATAGTTTGCGTAACTCACTTGTCCGCGCGTTGCACTACGCTCGACTAGTGCAGGAGCCGGTAACCAAACTCCGCAAGAGTTATAAAAATCAATATTTTTTTTAATTTTTAATTTGTATTCTATAAATTATCTAAATTAAATAATTTTGGTCTATATGCGGCAAACGCGATCATATTGTTGTTTGAATTTTATATGCACCGTTCGGCTTCTGTCTGACAAACAAACAAACTCCTCAGCTTTATAATATTAGTAACAATTATTCGAATTATTAATCATTAATATAAATATTAGTATTCATAATCAAATCAGACAACAAAATTTATTAGTTTCCAGGCAAAAGCTCTAACTAATCTGTGTGCTTATTCTGTATCGTTCACTTAGTTCAGTCTTTCCCAAAGTGGGCGATAACGCCCCCTTGTGGGCGCTGCAGGTCTCAAGGGGGGCGGTAAGAGACCCAGAAAGAAAATGGGGGCGTTGTGTCGAGGCGGGGGGGTGATTTGTAATTTTATTTAGCTAGTAGGCCTCTTAAACAACCTCTTAACTGCAAGAGCTCTCGACTCTCAACAACAACTTGTGAACATCAACTAATATGAATTAAAAGATTGCTCAAACTCGATTCTATATTTCTCTCCGCGTAGTTCATATATCTGTCATATTTTATTGAATATAGAAAAAATGAATCATCATGTCAATCGGTCGCTCCGTTTCGTAATGAAAGTAGACACAAATAAAAAGGCAACAGACACACTTTCGCATTTTAATAGTTATTAGTACTCGTAGATATCTATCATGTTTTAACAAGTTTTTGTTAAATAACCCGAATTGTGCATTCCTGTAGCAGTCGGATGATTCATTGAATACTTGTTCGGACTTGTTGAGTACGATTGAGCGTCGAATGAGATTAACGAGTTTATGCATGTTTGTTTTATTCCTGTCGGTGCGTGCTGCTTAAGCATTTCTATATAAACAATGTAATATTTATTTTATTTTCATTTGTGGTCTCGCGCGTAATAGATGAGCACTACTTACACCTCCTCTACACTACTCGCGAAGTTGAACGTATTTCTCATTGCAAAACAATGTCGGAAGTAAAAAAGAAGAGACGGCAATACTGTGCGGAATATATTAAATTCGGATTTATTGAAAATCCCACAAACCCATCGTCGCCTTTGTGTCTTCTATGTCTAAAAACATTTTCGAATGAAGCAATGAAGCCTTCAAGGCTGCAAGATCATTTGAATAAAATGCATCCAGATAAGAAAGACAAGAATGTAGCATATTTTCAAGACCTAGAGAAGAAGCATAATACACAGCCAAGTGTAGCAAAACTATTTTCGGCGGCTGCTAAGCAAGATGACGACGGACTTCGAGCTTCGTACAATATCTCTTTGTTAATTGCTCAAAAAGGCAAACCACATAACATCGGAGAAGAGTTAATATTGCCAGCAATAAATGAAGTAATAACTACTGTGCTTCATAAACCGGCCGCAGATATTATCCGAAAAATTCCTTTGAGTAATAATTCTGTGCAAAGACGAATTGATGAAATGGCTGAAAACATTGAAGAATCATTGTGCGATCACCTGAGGACAAGTCAATTCTCAATTCAGCTCGATGAGTCCACTTTACCAACTAATGAAGCATTGTTGTTGTCTTACGTGAGGTTTATTAAAGATGAGAAAATATGTGAAGTGTTTATCTATGTGAAGAACTATTATTTGCTAGAAATTTAGAGACCGATACAAAAGGTGAAACCATATTCAATACATTGGAAAAGTTTTGCGATGAGAAAGAGATTCCTTTGAAAAATATTATTTCAGTTGCTACGGATGGCGCTCCGGCTATGACAGGGTGCCATAAAGGCTTCATAGCGTACTTAAAAAATAAAATTCCAGATGTCCTTGGTGTACATTGCGTTATTCATAGACAACATTTAGTTGCTAGAAACTTAAGTGAAAAACTATTTCAATCACTGCAATATGTCATCAAAGCAGTCAATAAAATCCGCAACAGCTCTTTGAATGATAGATTATTTCATCAGCTTTGTGTTACTAATGACGAGGATTTCAACCGTTTGTTGTATCATACTGAAGTTCGTTGGCTATCAAGAGGCAATTGTCTGACTCGATTTTACAACCTGTTTGACTCTGTTATAGAGTTCTTGGAAACTAAAGATACAGAATTGCACGACAAGCTCATAACATCAAAAAATGATATAGCTTACATGACAGACCTGTATAAATTATTCAACGACATGAATCTCCAAATGCAAGGCGATAAACTAAATTTAATTAAAACAAAAAACGTCGTTGCTGCTTTCGCAGCCAAACTGCTTCTACACAAAAAGAATCTGGGCAGACGTGAGTTTCACAATTTTCCAAATTTATCAGTATCATGCAGTAACGACGAATTGTTTGCCTACTGCCAACATTTGGAAAACCTCCACATTGACTTCACCGAACGATACCAGGACATTTTGAACTTGGAAATACCAGACTGGGTGTTGGATCCGTTTTCAAATGTCAACACAGCAATGTCACCTCAGCTGGAAGAAGAACTTATAGAATTGACAACAAACGAGGAAATAAAAATCAAGTTCAAAAATGGTTACCAAGAATTTTGGCTACAAAAACCGATCCCGCAATTGTACCCTGGATTGTGGTCAATCGTTCAACGATTCTTGATAGCATTCCCATCGTCATATTTGTGTGAACGTGGATTTAGTGCTGTGACAACATTGCTTACTAAAAAGCGAAATCGTTTGCTTGTTACCGAACGTGGCGACTTGCGACTGTTCTTGAGTAAATTGGAACCTGATATCAACAAACTTATTAAACAGCATCAGATTCATCCTTCACATTAGTTTTTATATAAGGATTGATTATTTTAGTTATATTTTTAATAAAAGATACTCTGTTTTAATACTATAAAGTTGCGTTTCAATAATCATTCTTATTGGCAGGTGGAGCCCGTAAGAGTTAACTTGAGACCTTAAGCGCCGTTGTATGTTACCTACTGCGCTCAGGTTTCAAGTTGCGGGTTATAGTAAAAGTTTCGTTTAGAATTCTCCGTTAATATACATATATAGGTCACAATAATTAATTAATTCAATTTGAAGTTATAGTGGTTTTTAAATAGGTGAAAAAATGGGGGCGCTAAAAAAATATTTATTCTCAAAGTGGGCAGTAGACAAAATAAGTTTGGGAACCACTGACTTAGTTAGTTAGAAACCCAAACTGGGTTATTAACTAAGAAAACTGAGGCAAAAATCCTATTTTTGTATTCTTTTTGTACAAGATAGCAACTAGCATGGTATACTGATATGATACCATACCGACCTAGGTTGGTAATTTGTGCAAAAATAGGATTTTTGC
Organism: Coenonympha glycerion; assembly: GCA_963855885.1. Classification (NCBI taxonomy): domain Eukaryota; kingdom Metazoa; phylum Arthropoda; class Insecta; order Lepidoptera; family Nymphalidae; genus Coenonympha; species Coenonympha glycerion. The sequence goes on from OY979653.1 coordinate 7,176,362, forward strand.
CTTCGTTTTCTTAGTTAATAACCCGGTTAGGGTTACTAACTAACTAAGTGAACGATACAGAATAAGGCCCCTGAGCCTGTAGACAAAGTGGCATTCTGTTAGCGATGTTGCGAATAGAAAAGACCAAAATGTATGGAATTGACATTAACGGCCTAGAAGCTAGAAGCCGTATTTAAGGTATCTTTAGTGGAGTTTTGTTTAAAAACTATAAAAACAATTAGTTTTAAATTTAAACGTCATGTATTTTGGGTTTTTAATCTAAAATCGTTGAGAAGCAGAAACACGATTGGATAAAATTTTCTCGATAGAAAGTTCTCCCAAAAGTTGCTCCGAAATCTCAAACGTTGAGCAACAGATTTTTGATAACTGGCTTAGTTTTTGAGTTATTAGGTAATAAGTCGTTTTTCTGTTATATTCTTCCGCGACGCTGCATGTCGCACCCATCAACGTATCCGTGAGAGTGACAAAGACAAAAATAAATTCAATAAATCCCCTTAACTAACGCTATACCATAGCGTAAGCTAACATCAACCCCGTACATTTTTGGCATTCTATTCTAATATAGCGATATCAATAATAGAATGTCACTTAACACTTTGTCCTAGCCCTCTGGCTTTTTAATCACATGATTATCTGACGCCTGTCTAAAATCTCACAAGATCTTCTTCTAAATTCTCGCAAGAATGCATTCCTTATGTCCTTACCCAACAAGGCTGACCAGGGGCCGTACCATATTCTCTTATAGCAGTATTATTGTAATATTATGTTAAAATTTGAATACTGACATTGTATGAAAATGTCGAAACAATATTACAATAATACCACCCCGCCCCGTGTCCCGCAGACCATCAGGAGGCTCATCAAGTTTTACCTACCTATATTTTTTCTTTCTATAACTATAACTATATGGGTAAGGATAAATAGTTGATGTAAAAAAATACTGCTATAAAAGATGGTGGTACGGCCCCAGGTAATGGTTAGTAGGCTAATTAATGTTACAATAACACTCCCACTGTTTCCGATTATCTCTTTGATTACTTGACGACCTCCGTGGCGCAGGGGACGCACGCTCGGATTCGAGTGGGAGGTCGCGGGTTCGATTCCCGCCACGGGCCACTTTGGAATTTTATAATTTCTAAATTGGCTCAGGTCTGGTCTGGTGTAGGCTTTGGCCGTGGCTAGTTACCACCCTACCAGCAAAGACGTACCGCCAAGCAATTTATCGTTCCGGTACGATGCTGTGTAGAAACCGTTGGGGTGACTTAACTTACCCCTTCCAAGTTAGTACGCCAACATCTTCGACTGCATCATCACTTACCATCAGGTGAGATCGCAGTCAAGTACTAACTTGTATAGCGTAAAAAAAAAATCTGACACTGCGGCCGATTTTTGCTACCGGCTCTCCGACTATACGGTGTACCGCTTCAGAATCCTGTTAGAGAAATGGCTTCACAGATATATATATATCAGTTCCCTCCGTTAACTAGCTATAAAATTATAATGGAACAACATTAAATACTAGAGTCCGACCGAAACTGGTTTTCCGGCCGAAACCGAAACCGAAACTCATGTGGTCAAGTATAAAATTCCTTAAAATACTGAAATTTGATGCATTTTAGACATTAGAATGTTTACGTCGGACGATAACGCACTAAGTTTTGTTGCTACGGAGCTATCTGAAAGGCGCACGACTACCCCCGAACAGGGCCGCCAGCGTCCGCCATAGTGTTGCCGCGAGAAACGAAGCTAGGCGAGCGTGTACGACTACTTCCAAAATCAGTTTCGGTTTCGGCAAAAGTTTCGGCCAATTTAGGCCGAAACCGAAACTGCCACCGAAACTTGATTTTTGGCCGAAACTCGGCCGAAACCGAAACCGAACTTTCGGTCGGACACTATTAAATACACTAACAGGAATGGAAAGGGGCTTTATTTAAGGGGGATGGATACCATCCGGGCGCGAAAAATTCAAATTTTATTTAGTTTTTCGCTAATAGTAGGCTAATAATTATACATTGTAGGCTTTATGAATTTTACGGGCACAACATTTATGCATCTACAGTTTTTAATAAAAACTCTGCTGAACAATACTCATTTACTTCATATTGGTTCCCAATAGCTTGAAATCTGGGAAACTCCAAAAAATTACATTTCGGGAACCAATATGAGGTGAGTGGGAATTTTCGAGCAAAGTTTCTATTAAAAACATGTGGATGCATAAATATTATGCCCGTAAAAATCATTGCAATAAACCTACAATGTGTGGTTAGTCCAATATTTGCGAAAAACTAAATAAAATTTGAATTTCGCTGGCTCCTAGGGCTTTTAACTAATTAAACTCATTAAGGGCGATGGGTACCATCCGGGCGCGAAAATTCAAATTTTATTTAGTTTTTCGCTCATAGTGAGCTAATTATACATCGAAGGATAATGGCAATGTGTTTTGCGGGCACAGAATTTATGCATCTACATGTTTTTAATAAGAACTCTGCTCAACAATACTCATTTACTTCATATTGGTTCCCGATAGCTCGAAATCTGGGAAACTGCAAAAAATTATCTTTCGGGAACCAATATGAGATGAGTGGGAACTTTCGAGCAAAGTTTCTATTAAAAACATGTAGATGCATAAAAAGTAGGCCCGCAAAATGCATTGCCATAAATCTACAATGTTTAGTCTAATATTTGCGAAAAACTAAATAATATTTGAATTTCGCGGGCTGGTAGGGCCGCAACACCTTAATAAGGAATACTACAATATTAAGGACTATATTAGCGACACCAGCCCTTGGAAATGATCGATAGGTAGTAATAATTCTTTATTTCACATAGGCCTAAATAATAGGCGCCCATGAAATGTCAAAAACTCAACCGCCAAGTTCGGAATGCAGGTTTGCACCGAGAAGAACTGGCAAGAAACTCGGCTTAAGTCGGTAACTAAAAAAATGCCCGGCTGAGTTTGTTGTGGGCTTCTTCTCAGCGGCATGGCGCGTTTGTAAATCCTCGTAAACTTAGTTTTAATTCATGTCCAGGATTATTTTTTCCACGGTTTTATCACTTTGTTGACAGACTGACATTTTTCATCTAAAAGGGAAAATCCAGAAATAAAGTTACAGAGATAAAATTGAACAGTTGCCAAAATCAGAGGACACAACGTTTTTTAATACATTATACAAAATTATCACTCATTTTTACTGACTTTAGAAGACTATACTTCGGTGAATCGAAACCTCTTGATGATTCTCCAGTGCTGGGGCAAAACAATATGTGTATAGAAAGTTTTCAGCCGTTTCTTACTAATATTTATTTTATTTTCTCTGTTATCTTGATATGTTACACATATTTAGTGAAGTCAAAAGACTAATTTGTTGAATCAAGATCTCCTGATGATGCTTGAGTGTAGGGGCTAAACTAAAAGGGGGTAGTCAAGGTATAGAGTGTAAAAATTGGTAGTTTGTTTGTATACATACAAAGATACTATAGTCCACTAAGTGTGACCATGCTAAACAGCTAAGACTACTTTCTCTCCAAGTCTCAACTTTCTACAGAGTGTTAAATGCAAACAATATTTTAAACAATATGAAACTAAATTATACTAAGTAGCTGTTTGTTGCAACTTTATCTTATTATTTACTTAGGTAAACAGACTGAGAACCATATTTGCTCTTTAGATATTAAGAAATCAGAGTCTTTTTAAAACTGGTTTTAATAAAAATGCGTTTCAAAATAACTTTTAAACATAACTTTGTCTAATAATTTCATTATATTGTATGATAGATTTTGCCTGTAAGTATCTATGTGAATATTGGTATTTCACAAATCCTGCGATAATCATAGAGTTCCTGTTTAAGTTCTTTTGCTCAACCTTTTAAAGTACTATCAAGGAAGATTGCTATAGTAATCTACCTGTAGCTGTAGCTATAGATTGCTATAGCTCAGTATTTTCGAAATCCCACTGGATCTATGAATTCTTGCTGAGCAAAAGTATACTTTTACATAAGTTTATCCAGTCATAAACTATCTACATTTCAAATTCATTCCTAGCTGCATGAAATATTTCAGTTGTAGTGATTTGAGCTGATATAATACATCAGTCAGTGAGTCAGTCACCTGTCTCATTTATGTTACTAGCTTTTGCCCGTGGCTCCACCCGCGTAAAATTCGGGTTTTCACAAATACTGAGGGAAACGTCCTGTTCACGTTCTCGCTCAAAACCTTTATATACCTACTTCAAGGAAGTTTGCTAAACATTATACCTATAGGTGTAGCTATATATTACTGTTGAAAATTAGGGTTTTTTAAATATCCCATGGGAACTATGGATTTTTCCGGGATAAAAAGTAGCCTATGTTTTAATCCGGGTTATAAGCTATTTATGTTCCAAATTTCAGCCAAATCGGTTCAGTAGTTGCGGCGTGAAAGCAGAACAAACATACAAACAAACTCACTTTCCCATTTATAAATATTAGTCAGGATTTAGGGATAAAAATTTTACGTGTTGATCCAGGGCATAGATTTAGTCTATATAAATCTTTAAATTAATAAGATATGAATCTCTAAATTTATAGTCTAGATAGATTTATAGTCTATATAATGTCTGAATACATGGTAAAACCCTTAAACCTATTTTTTCTCAATAAAAAAAAAAGATTCCGACGAATTGAGAACCTCCTCCTTTTTTTGAAGTCGGTTAAAAATAAAAATGCTTATTTTCCGAAACAGTGTAGGTAATTTGATAGTACTGCTGATAATGATTCACCCTGCTTAACATCAAAAACCATAAATTTTGCACCTTGTATAGTAGACGTCTCTCACGCTCCATCTAGATGCCCTTCCTAACAACAGCTCCATGAGTGCGGCAATTTTTTCTTGTAATTTGAAATTTGTATGGTGCACGGATGCCAGTGTGAGTGAAAAATTGTGTAGCAAAAGCTTGGGTTTACCAATTCAGGCAAAGTATTTTTTGCCGCACTTTTGAAGTCGAGTACAGCCTCTTCTACCTCTGTGATTTTTACATGAATCCCGGGCAGATCTGGTGCTTGTCCCCCCCGCGCATCTCTTTCTCTCTCTCTCCTACCGCGTCCCGCCTCTCGACGGACCCGTCTGGACTGCCCGAATAACTCGCGTTATAATACCATAGCTTGTAACATACATACGTAATATAGAATATGCACTTGTTTTGTAATTATAACAAATATCGAGAATAAAGACCAGTGGTCGTCTATAAGGTGTTACTCCTGTTTCAATTATCTATACGGTCCCTCTCCTGTTAGTCCGAACCGTGGGGTACGAGGTTCGATTCCTTGACCCCTTATGTATGCAGCGAGGTGACCTGCTTCCCAAGCCACCCGCTACGTTACATTGGCGCCCAACTGAAATCTACACACCACAACCTATGTGTTGATCTGGGGTCTATGATATCTCCATTTTTAATTGCAGCAAATTGACTGTTGTTTTGAAAGAGAAACCATCAAAAATTCCAAACATACAAACTTTCACATTTATGATATTAATAACACTCCACACAAGGACATCATGGAAATTTGTTTTCGATAAATTCAATAATCCTACAAGAGTAAATAATACCATGTTGTGTTAAAAAATAAATAAATAATAATGCTCTTCGATTTTTAAGAAGATAGTGTGATAGTTCGAAGTTGCACTATCAGGGTGTCCACTCTAAATCGTCAAAACATTTCCCTGACTTTGCCCTGACTTTCCCTGACCCACAATAGTTTCCCTGACTTTCCCTGACCTTCCAGGTCCGTGGACACCCTGACTATTGAAGTTTTCATCAATTAATATCAATTGAACGTATTGAAAGTCGTAGTTTGTAAGGACAAGTAAGTATTTAATATTTACGCGCGCAGTATATTTAAAAATTGTAAAACAAACATCGCGTGGGTTTACTTCTGTTATGGCGAAGGCATAACACAACAGACACAAAATATAAGCAGTATTTCAGCTAACTGATACCGCTGGAAAGGCAATCCGGCAACCAAATAAAGACATTGAAACATTGAGTAGCACTGACCTGTTTCCAAAGAAAGATCCCTCGCCGGCGTCCCGGCGTAATTCCATTCAACACTTTACGTAATAATAAACACAAATGACAATACAAATATGGTTTGTTTCACACAGTTTTGGTTTTTTTACGAATATTCTTTTTTGTGACACTCGCGAAGCGCACAGCCGCTCGAGCGAAACACAAATCTGTGGAAACACAAACCAAGAACCACAAAACGTAGTGATTATATACTCTTTGGAACCACAGTCCACATATGACAGAAGTCAGAACATTATAGTCATTATTACTCCTAGCCAAGAACCCTCTAGTAAAACGTAGTGATTACATACTCTTTGTCTCTAGTTTTGTGGTCTGTGCTGCCGAGTGCCAGCTGCTGGCATAGACAAACAGTGGTGCCAGAGATTAGGCGAATTATCGCCGTCAATCGGCTACCAAAAATCCCGATTGGCTACCAGTAGCCATTTAGGCTACCTGGAAAATATAAACGGGCGATTTTAGGCTGCCAAAATTTTCTAATAATGTCTATTACATACTGAGGTGATATGCGACCTCCGCACCACGATCTTCGTGTTCAAGTAATTTAGATACTTCTTCTTTTATGAAGTCCTCATCTTCCTTACTGTAGCGCCGGCTTCTCACGGCGATGGGTCGAATATTCGGCGACAGATTTGTAAAAACGGAGGCTGGCGGCACCGAAGCTCGTAACACGTTGCATATCTCTTAAAGGTTCACCAGGCCCACCAAGATTGAATTGAATGCTCGAGTGATGTTTGAGTATGTCGTGGCCCACGATAACGTCGGCACAGAGGTTGTCGACAACTAGAAGAGGCGTTTGTTTGTAAGTATGCTTATTCATCGTAATTTGTAATAGTAGCAAAGCAGATGCCTTCGACAAAGGAAACTTGATTGAGAGAAGCGACATTGATTGTCTGGTTGCATGGTTTTTTTGGGTAGTTTCATTATGCAAGCAACACTAGCGTTAATAAAGCTGACCGAACTTCCTGTATCGACGAGTGCATCAGCCTTGTATTCGTTGACCATGATTGGAATTGTCGCACTCCTAAGGCTCGAAGGAGAGGCAGCAGAAATAGCTCCACTGTTGAGCTGGTTGTTGTTAGTGGTCGTAGGATCTTTAACGGTCGTGGAGTTCAAATTAATATTGCCCGATCTACAGACGCTTGCGAAGTGTCCTTTCTTTGAACCCTTTTGGAGGTGGCTTTGTTGGTTGGACATCTGAACCTTGGATACAGACTCCCGCCGCAAAAGAAGCAGGTTTTAGTCGGAGGTGGCGTGGTCGGGGCAGCTTGACGATGGAGCTGCTGCTAGATTTACGGATTCCTTGTCCCGTGAAGTACTTTGCGATATGGCGGTAAGTTGCGTAGAACTGATACCAATGGTAGCTGCATCCCTCTCTGCCGTTTCCAGAGCTATGGCTTGATTAAGTGCTTCTGAGAGAGTGAGTTTTGAGTTTTCTAGTAACCGTTCGCGAATCCTTCGTGATAGTAAGCCGGATATAAAAGCACTACGAATTGCTTGGTCTTCATGCTCTTGAGCTATGACGTCTTCAAATTTACAATCTTTCGCGGAGAGTCGGAGAGCTCTAATATAATCAGAAATCGTTTCGTCAGCTCGTTGCTTGCGATTGAAGAGAATTTGTCGAGCTAGAATAGTATTTTTCGGTTTGACATAGATGGCTTCAAGAACTTTCACCGAATCTTTAAATGTCGAGCATGTTTTGATATGCTTGTAAATCGATGCCGATAAATGGTTAACTAGTAGCTTACGCTTAAGGGAGTCTGGTACATCTTCGGTAATCTCTTCTGCTAAGAAGCTTTCAAATGTTAATTTCCAGTGTACCCATTTTTCATCGGCGTCTGCGACATCAGGCTCGATGTCAAACTTATCGGGTCGCAGATATCTTGACAGCGAAGGCTTACCTAGTTTTTCGTCAGGCATTTTCAGTAAAATAAATTGTGGCATAATAAATGAAAAACCAAGAGAAATATTGATTTTATTTAACTTAAGAATTCTACTTGACAAATATATAACGACAAATAATAAACAACATGGTACGACAGCTGTGAGCCGACACGCTCGGCATTGACAACACGGAGATCGTGGCGCGGAGGTCGCATATCACCTCACATACGTTTGTAACGAAAGTTTCGTTACAAACTCTCAATGATCTTCATCAAGCTTTTTAAGCTATTGCATGGCTTCTATCGCGGGCCTTGTGCGTGGAGACCGAATCCAGAAATTTCATAACGAAAATAACATAACACCCCACTCCGACCGGCCCGCTCTATCGAGAGCCTTGAGCGTGGGACCAAATCCAGAAATCCCGTTACGAAAATAACTTAGAAGATGATAAAAAATGCTATGCAATAGCTTTACCGCGGCAGTCTCCGAGTGCCATACGTCTTTTTTACTATAAAACATAATTATCTATTGAAAAATTTTCCATCAAATTTTTTTTGAATGATAAATTAAAGTAGCAATGTATAACGACCTATTGAACAGCTGATATCATCACTGCAAGTGTATATATATACCAGAATATTATGACCCCACCATAAGTTATAGTTTGGTAATTGGTACTTACCTACAATAATTAAATATACTACTTTTCGCTTCGCGTTGTTTTTTTACGTTTCTTCTTTATTTTGGATCTAAATATATATAGGTCTGGTTCAAAGTTTTAGGCGAATTAGGCCACTTGTGCAATAAAAAAAAATTGGGTGAATTCCATTGGCAAATATCTGGCAGCCCTGGACATAAAAACTTTTTGTGGTCTGTGACTCTGTGCACCACCCCGGCTAGGGTATAATAATTATTAATGCACACAGAACATTATTAGGGTACCTGTGTGCACCCATCGGCGGATCCAGGGGGGGGGGGTCATGGGGGTCATGACCCCCCCCCTGGGCCTTCCAGAACCTAGATGGACCAATTGTTAAAATTGTGAAATATAATGTTTTATATGGTATTTTTTGGAACAATATAGATTTTATGTAAGTGAGTAGGAGTACCATTAAAATTTAATTGATTTATGGTTGATTTTATTTTATATGGTGTCAAACGCATTAATAGTTTATTTATTTTTTTGATTAGGGAACGAAAGTATCGAAAATTTTAATTTTACCTCACCACCGCGACCTTTTAACTGATAACCTCCTGATTTCCCAGGAGATTTCCTGATTTATCAACAATCCTCCTTATTTACTGATTTTATTAATTAATCACAAGATATATTTGGGTTTCGAAAATATATTCTCGTAAAAAATGATGTAGGTATCTAAGATTTATACGAAATGACCTTGAATGCAGGGGTGTATACAAGATCATTTCAGGTCATGGAATAAATAGTGATTTATCATGCGAAAATGTAAACAATTTCAGCTCGCTTCGCTCGCATATCCTGTTATCAAGATATGTATGCCCCCAGGATCTTTGTTATGTTGTGACTTTTTCAGTAAAAAAAAACGGCAAAATTCCGAGCTCGCTTCGCTCGCATATACAGTTGTCAAAATATATATAAAGTTCGCGTTAACTTCATTCGGTCATATTGCGATTTTAAGACGTTATATTACATCTAAAAATGATTATAATATTATTTTTATTAAAAATGGATCTCAGTGTCAAACCATGTCATTCAAGACTGGAATAAATAGTGATTTATCCTGCGAAATAGTAAAAACTTTGAGCTCGCTTCGCTCGCATATCCAGTCATCAAAATATGTATGCCCCCAGGATCTTTGTTACGTTATGAATTTTTAGTAAAAAAAACGAAATTTTCGCGCTCGCTTCGCTCGCATAATAGTTGTCAGGATATATTAAGTTCGTGTTTGCTTCATTCGGGACTATTTGCGAATTTAAGTCGTTATTCCGCCAAAAAAAATTATTATATTATTTAAATTAAAGATTAAAGATGGATCACATAATAAAACGAAATAAAAAACGTTAAAAAATTTTAGCTCGCTTCGCTCGCAGTAAATATATGTAAAGTTCGCGTTCACTTCATTCGGGCATATTTGTGATTATAAGACGTTATGACGCCTAAAAATGATTATATTATTTTTATTAAAGACAGATCACACTTTCAACACATGTTAAATTCAAGACTGGAATAAATAGTGATTTATCCTGCAAAATCGTAAAAATTTTGAGCTCGCTTCGCTCGCCTCCGTTCTACGCTGTTGCGAAAAATCAAATCATGGCTAAGAGCTTCAATAGTTGAAAAACGTCTTAACCAGACTGGTAAGGTCTCGTCCGGAAAACGCACCCACTGAAGTAGATGAAGTGACGTCTGGGAAAAAGAAATATTGACTCTTATAAGTACAGTAGGTACCTACTTATACACATTAATAAAAAACCCACTTTGTAACTGTATCAATTAGTATCATATTTAAATTGAAACTTCTTGTGACTTGACTACAACTATGTGACCCCCCCCTGGCACCAAAGCTGGATCCGCCCTTGTGTGCACCACGGTGCAAACTGGAAGTGTTTTATGTCTATGACTGTGCAATAGTGTTTTTCGTAATGCTGTGTACAGACCGGCCAAACGAATGCCAACGAACGGGTTTCGTTGGCCTTCGTTGCTGCATTCTGGACGGCTTAGTGAATGCCAACGAACGAGCGCTCAGATGAAGCAAGAGAGCGTATCGTGTAGACGTCCAATTTGATAATTACTTGGATAATTCCTGCCATTTAGATCACCTTGTTCTTGCTAACTCGTTTTGGTACATAAAACTAGCTGTTAAAATAAGGTTCGTTTTGTATCAATGTTTATTATGTCACTTATGAAAAAGAAAACTTGTCAATCACCTTCGTAATGTCTGAATAGGAAAAATATATTTGTAAAATATTAATTTAATAAAAATATAATTCTCTGATATCTTACAATGGAGTTTAAGTATATAATAAATAATCCCGGCCTCGTACTTTAACATGGTAGCAGATCGTCCAAAATAGTAAGATATGGTAAGCTGCGAAAATATTATAGATAAAAAAATTGAAGGAGAATTGAAAAAATATAAGAAAATAAAACGTAGGTAAAGATAAAGGAAAAAGAGTTATTAAAATGGATAGTAAAGAGGAGATTAAAATACCTATTTTCGACGGAGCTAATTACGACTTATGGAAATTTCGACTAAAATTATTTTTAAAACTAAAAAAATGTGATGAGGCCATTGAAAATGAAGAAACTAAACCAGATATAGATTTAAAAGCAAAAAACTATATTGTTATGAGTGTTAACAATTCGCAACTTAATATAATTTTAAATGAGGACACAGCATATAAAATGATAAAAAAATTTGATGAGTTATATTTGATAAAAGGATGTGCAAATAAACTTCTACTAAAAAGAAAATTGCTCGATATGAAATTCAAAGAAGGAGACCCGATAGAATTCTTTCAAAAATTTGAAACTATTATAAATGAATTAAAAACTGCAGGAGATATTATAAACGAAGAAGACAAACTTAATTACTTATTGCTAACATTACCAGACAAATTCTCACACATAGTAAATATTGTAGATGCATTGCCTAAATCAGACCAAACTGTAGAATATGTCAAATCAAAACTCATTTTGGAGTACAAAAAGAATGAAACAGAACACGAGCAACAAGTTTTTCAGAGTAACAGCAGACAAGGAACACATGGATTGAACAGGACAACGACAAGGCAAAACTATTTATCAAGAGGACATAATTATTATTCGCATGGACAATTTACAAGAGAAAAAAACTGTTATACACCTGGACAGTATACAAGAGGACAAAACTATAACACACGTGGACAATATACAAGAGGACAAAATTATATATCAAACAGATATCGAGGCAGAGGAAATCGTTATTTTAGAGGTCAACATGGACAATATAGAAGTGATAATGGCGATAATGGTTTTATAGCAGAAGTAATGAATTTATATAATGAATCAGAAAAATCAGACGAAGTTACTTGGCTGATCGATAGCGGATGTAGTAATCATATTATAAATGACGATAATTTATTTTGTGAGTATAAAGTATTAGATAATCCAATAGATATTAAAGTAGGCGATGGGTATATATTAAAATCAACTAAAATAGGAACAGTTATGATGACATGTCAGGTTAATAATAAAAAACATACAATAACAGTAGATAACATATATTATGTACCAGATATGAAAAGAAATTTGTTAAGCGTATCATCAATTGTCAATAAAGGCAATATGATTAAATTTAAATATCAAACAGCACTTATATATAATTTACGACATAAATTAATAGCAGTAGCTAATAAAAGAAACAAATTGTATGAATTGGAATGTCAGGTAATTAATGATAAAAATATATATGTAAGTGAATCTAATGTATCACTAAAGGAAAAAGAAAAATTGCACCGATTATTAGGTCATGTTAACTTTGGGAAATTAAAAATAATGTGTAGGCATAATATTTTAGAAGGTTTACCCGAAAAATTAAATGAAAATTACGTACAATGTGAAATTTGTTTACAAAATAAAATGACAAATTTACCTTTTGAAAACAATCGGAGAAGGGCTACAGATATTTTAGAAATTGTACATACAGATTTAAATGGTCCAATAACTCCAGTAGGCTATAATGATCAAAGATATTTTGTATCATTTATTGATGACTACAGTAGGTATGCAGTTGTTTGTGTAATAAAAAATAAAAGTGATGTATTTGATTGTTTCAAAACTTATGTTAAAGCAGTTCAAAATCAGACAGGACGGAGAATTAAAGAAGTGAGATGTGATAATGGTCGAGAATATATTAACAGAGATTTCTTTGAATTCGCAAAAGAGACAGGAATATATATAAAAACAGCACCACCCTATACTCATGAACTAAATGGAGTAGCAGAAAGATATAATAGAACTATTATGGATAGAGCTAGATGCCTAATGGCAGAAGCAAATTTAAAAAAGAAATATTGGCCTGAATGTATATTAACTGCCGCATATTTAGGAAACAGAATATTAACAAATACCTTGGAAAAGAAAAGTCCTTTCGAAATATTTTATCGGAGGAAACCAGACATAAAAAATTTAAGAATATATGGAAGTAAATGTTTTGTTAGAATACCTGAAGAAAAAAGAACGTCAAAATTGAACCCAAAAGGAATAAAAGGAACTTTAGTAGGTTATACCGAAACTGGATATAAAATTCTAACAGAAGATAAAATTATTATCAGTCGTCATGTAATTTTTATTGATCCTGAAGCAGAAGTTTAGATTCAGTATTAATAATGAAGAAGAGAATTGTGAAAGAAAAATAATTAATGAAGAAAATAATAATAAACAAATTCAAAATGATAAAAATAATACATTAAAAGAAAGGAGTGATGATGATAAAGAAGAATTTTACGACACTATTGAAGATGATGAAGAAGAAGAAAGAATAAAACTTAGAGTTGAGGAGGTGAATCAACGAAGTCGTCCCAAAAGAGAAAGAAGATTACCGGAAAGATTTAACGATCATGTTGTTTATGTAAACGTTTGTGATGCTAGTATACCAGAAACTTACGATGAAGCAATAAAAAGTTCGGAATCCAAAAAATAGAAGAAAGCAATGGATGACGAAATAAATAGTTTAAAACAAAATGAAACATGGGAAGTTGTCGATGAACCAATGAATAAGAATGTGATTGAAGTGAAATGGATTTTCAGAATAAAATCAAATGGAAGATATAAAGCACGTGTAGTAGCAAAAGGTTTTCAACAAGTTTATGATGAAAATGAAGAAATATATTCACCCGTAGCTAGAATGATAACTATGAAAGTTTTAATGTCAATTGCATGTGTAAGAGGTTGGCATTTAGAAAGTATGGATGTTGAAACAGCTTTTTTAAATGGAACTATTAAATCTGAAGTCTATATTTATCCATCAGATGGTTATGAAACTGGAAATAATAAGGTCTACAAACTAAAAAAGGCGTTATATGGATTGAGAGAGAGCCCAAGGGATTGGTACGAATGTTATAATGAATTTATGTTAACCATTAACTTTGTAAGGTCCGACTACGATTATTGTTTATACATAGGATGTATTGATAATGAAAAAGTATATGTTTGTTTATATGTAGATGACATTTTGATCTGTGCAAAAAATGAAAATACAATTCAAATTATGAAAAGACTATTGAACAAAAGGTTTCGCATGAAAGACCTAGGGAAAGTAAAACAATATTTGGGAATTGATATTGATTATAATCCGGAATTGAAGAAAATGACTTTGAGTCAATGCAAGTATATAGAAAGTTTAGCTGAAAAGTATAAAATAAAGGATTCTAAGAAGTATGAAACACCTATGGAACAAAATTTATCAATTGAACCTGGAGAAATAAATAATAGTAATTTGAAATATAGAAATTTGATTGGAGCGCTTATGTACATAGCAAGCGGAACGCGCCCAGATATTTCATATTGTGTAAATTATCTTAGTCGTTTTCAAAATGCTTACAATGAAACACATTACAAATATGCTTTACGAGTTCTGAAATATTTATATAATACCCGTGATCTAAAACTAAATTATAATGATGAATATGAAGAATGTTTTGATGCTTTTGCTGATGCTGATTGGGCAGCTGACAAAAATGATCGCAAATCAACTACTGGAATGATATTGAGAGTATACAACAATCCAGTAATGTGGAAAACACAGAAACAGAAAATTGTATCACGCGCATCAACGCATGCAGAATACTACGCATTGGCAGATTGTGTGTCTGAAATTTTACCAGTCATAGGAATTTTAAAAAATTTAGATGTTGATATAAAAAATCCAATTAAAATTTATGAAGACAATAGTGGTGCCATAGCTCTTTCAAAACATGGAAAATTTTGTAAAAATTCAAAACACATTGATGTAAGTTATCATTTTATAAACGATTATGAAAAAAAGGGTATTATATGCGTAACAAAGATACATGCAGACGAACAGCTAGCTGATATATTAACAAAGGCCTTAGGCAAAAATAAATTTACGTATTTAAGAGATTTAATAAATGTTTATTGATTAAGTTTATTATAATGTATTGATGTTATTTAATGTTCCATAATTAATTGATATTGTTGAAAAAGATAACTATTTTTTATTCTAGTTTAATTTTCTTTGCAAAAATATTGTTAAATGATTTATTGTTGATTGAGTAATTAATTTATGTTAATTGAAGAAGTATTATAACAATGTAACAGATACAAAACTCAAGGAGGTGTGTTAAAATAAGGTTCGTTTTGTATCAATGTTTATTATGTCACTTATGAAAAAGAAAACTTGTCAATCACCTTCGTAATGTCTGAATAGGAAAAATATATTTGTAAAATATTAATTTAATAAAAATATAATTCTCTGATATCTTACAATGGAGTTTAAGTATATAATAAATAATCCCGGCCTCGTACTTTAACACTAGCAATTATAATTGCAAATGAAAGAGAAAAGAACCGGAATCAAGTGCCAACGAACGTTCGTTCAAGCAATAAATGTATTTGGACGTATTAGCGAACTCCAACGAGCGTGCGGAAGCCAACGCTAGCGAACGATAAATATCCATCGTTGGGCGTTCGTTGGGCCGGTCTGTACGCACCTTAAGATACAATATTAATCTAAAACGTAGTGATTATATTATACTCTTTGTTTAATCTGTGGTGTTTTATTGATGTCTATGCTGTGCACTATAGTTGCACTCGTTTATTGCCCGTGGTACCCCCGATGGTCCCCCCGGGGTACCACGGGAAATTGTTTTGCCCGTGGTACCCCTGGAGCTTCTAGGGGTACCACGGGTAAAAAAAATTTACCCGTGGTACCTCTGCAAATCAAAAAATACAAAAAAAGGAAAACGCAATTAAAAACCGTTTTAAGACTATCCTTTATGCTTAAATAGAAATAATTGATTAAAGTGACAAAAGAAAACACGAAACTTAAACTAAAGCTGCAAAGTTTTTTTTATAGTTCCTTAAACTTAAATATTTATTTTGTACTCCTTTTTATTTAAAATAAACAATAACACTTAAAATTAAGACAACTTTTCAATTCCTTTCACACTAAAATATTTGTTACGTAGGTACGAGCCTTTTTATTTAAAATAAACTGACTAAACAAACAATTGAACGTAAAACAAAAAGACTTACATAATTTCAGTTCCTGAAACTAATTTTTTGTTAAAGTAGATATTGTGTATTGTGTGCGGAAAGTTATACTTTTCTGCACAAGTGCTTTTTTATTTTCCACCGCGCCTTCGGCTTGGGTCAACAAACTGGGACTCGTAAAGAAATGACAAACTTTCCGCACTTACGAGTATATTGAAATGTAGTATTATTTAGTAGTATTTAGTGTGCTCAAGAACTCCACAATCTAGTACCTCCTAATTCACCTTTCTACCATAGAACCGCAAGACGTCGGGAGAAGTGGCATCCTTATGTGGTTGATGTCCAGCAAGCTCGGACGAAACTATTTTCTTCCACGTTTCTGATATGTACCGCTAAGGTGTGGAACACCCTTCCAGCTTCTGTGTTCCCAGTCAAGTACAACCTGGGTGCTTTCAAGAGAAGAGTGAATAGGCATTTTCTAGGCAAGCGCTTAAAACAATGAAGTCGGTTAAAAACAACATACTTTATTTAAGTTCCGTAAACTTAAATAAAGTATGTTGTAACTATTTATTATTTATTCCTTAAATATATAAAAACAGCAGCTTTCCTGCGGCTCTTCCCGCGTACATGGATATGTCTACTTTTGAGCAAATGTATAAAAAAATATTTTATTTTTAGGAACTAAAATAATGGAAGTTGTTTTGTTTTACGTTTGATTGTTAGTTTGGTCAGTATACTTTTCCGCACGAGTGCTTTTTTATTTTCCACCGCGCCTTCGGCCTGGGTCAACAAACTGGGACTCACAAAGAAATGACAAACTTTCTTACTTACTTTTTTATATGAAATAAACTGACAAAATAAACCATAAAACTTAAAACAAAAACAACATACTTTATTTTAGTTCCGTAATTTTTATTATTTATTCCTTAAATATATAAAAATAGCAGCTTTCCTGTGGCTCTTTCCGCGTACATGGAAATGTCTTCTTTTTGAGCAAATGTATTAAAAAATATTTTAGTTTCAGAGACTGAAATAATGTAAGTCTTTTTGTTTTACGTTCAATTGTTTGTTTAGTCAGTTTATTTTAAATAAAAAGGCTCGTACCTACGTAACAAATATTTTAGTGTGAAAGGAATTGAAAAGTTGTCTTAATTTTAAGTGTTATTGTTTATTTTAAATAAAAAGGAGTACAAAATAAATATTTAAGTTTAAGGAACTATAAAAAAAACTTTGCAGCTTTAGTTTAAGTTTCGTGTTTTCTTTTGTCACTTTAATCAATTATTTCTATTTAAGCATAAAGGATAGTCTTAAAACGGTTTTTAATTGCGTTTTCCTTTTTTTGTATTTTTTGATTTGCAGAGGTACCACGGGTAAATTTTTTTTACCCGTGGTACCCCTAGAAGCTCCAGGGGTACCACGGGCAAAACAATTTCCCGTGGTACCCCGGGGGGACCATCGGGGGTACCACGGGCAATAAACGGTTGCACTATAGGCATATACAGTGCGACAAGGCTATTTTGGCGCGTGGACAAGATCAGTACTAACGCTGCTATCTTGTGATACTGTTTAATAGTTCGCTCTGTCGGTATATCGCTATTGTACGTTGTGTTGCTTTTGCTTACTATTAACTATTTTAAACTAAAATTGAGGTAAAATTGAGGAGATTTTATGTTCTGGATGCCTTTGTTTCATAACAGCGCCCTCCTGTCAATGTCATTCAAGTGCCAAGAGAGCCTTGTCGGACTGTATACTCTTTGACTATAGGGTTCGGTTCGTCTGTGTATAGGGGTTTCATTGATTATTAGGTAGGTACCTACCTAGGTAGATAGGTACTTGATTACTGGCTGGAAGTCTGGAACACCCAGAGCGGAGCCGTAAAGCCAGTTATTCACAGAGTACTTTTATAGTTATTATAAGTATTGTCAATTATTGTTTTTATTTTTATTTTTCGCTTTCGTAATCCCGTCTCCAGACTTCAATCATTTCGTTGATGATCGCAATTCGCAATCATTGGCAAATAGCATAATAAAACCACCTATCGCTAAGCTATCTTCGTACTGAGGGGAGCTAAGACAAACGAACAAGCATGCTTAAGACGTGCAGCGTGCCCTCGTGCAGTAACAGTTCCCGCGCGTCCTCAGCAGAAGAACCCGACGTATCTTTCCACGAGTGAGTACTGAGTACTACTTATACGATATTTGAGTTTAGATTAGAACAGTGGCCTGCTGTTTGTAGGGCGGGGCCATGGTTTTGACTGTGTTGAGTAAAAAGGCCAAAGGCCAAATATTGAGCACTATGAATAGGAAATGGTCAATTGAGTATTGACAATTCTTAGATCTGGCCACGACATGTAAGTACATGATTAGATTTTTTGTCTTTGTTTCTGTTTCTTAAGGTCATAAATGGTAATGGAAGTGGTGTATTTCGTGTAATTAAAGCATTTTGCTGTTTGGTGTAGTTGGTAGTGGTCCCACCTGTGACTCCTGTGAGTAGGTAGTTTTTTCGATTCCCTATTTATAGTAGGTATCTATATTTATTCGGGCTGTGGTCCAGATTAGTTGACAGTCGCATTATTTACGTGTTTACTAACTTAGATATGAATGTTTTTTATGTAATTCACTTCACAATGCCACTAGCTTTCGTAAATAACTCAAATTAACGCGAAATAATAAGAAAAATTATTATTTTAAATCAAATTTTTTAGGTTATTTCAGACGACATTTTACGTATTTTTTTGCCAATTTGCTAATATTATAGTATGAATACACTTCTTAATGTTACTAAATCACTGCACAAACAACTTAGGGACAAGGAGCGAGCGAAGCGAGCTCGGGACTTGAGGGCACCCCGACTCGGTTGGGTTAGGTGACGAAGAGGATCACCATCCTTCTGAGTGGTTATTTTCTTTTATGACCACCCAGAAATAGGAGCCCCCCGAAGCGGGGTTCCGTCGAACGAGCCTAGAAAAGTGTAAGGGAAAACTAAATAATTAACCTTAAAATTTTAAAACTTAAAAAAATTATTTCTCGAAAACTATTACGATTCTAGATATTTGCCTTGGGGGCGAAGTCACCTCTTCCTCCCTTCCCCTCCCCCTACATCCACCCCTATCCGCCTTGTCACCCAATCTGGACCCCACCCTTTATTCGCCTTATAATAATTGTTATGTGTTATTTATTTTATTGCATGTTATAATGTCCAGGTTCCCCAGTGAAGAGCGTCTGCGCACGGCTTGGCTCACAGCCCTCGGCCTGCCAGACATTAGCCTGCCAGACTCTGCAGTGGTCTGCTCGTGGCACTTCTGTGCTGACCACATGTCTGTGACTGAAAGTGGCTCCAGGCAACTCCGCCCGGGCGCTGTTCCTTCACCAGTGCTGGTAACTTGTTCATATTGGCAACTTATAAGCTGTTAGCTGTAGTGGTGGGTGTTTGTAAATGAGCACCGTTGATATAGGTGCATCAGCATAGGCTGTTTAGCCTGTTACCAAATAATAATAATTCTGGGTTTGATTCTGAGGCCAAGTCAATAAAACTTAGTTGGGTTTTTCTACATATCAGGAAATTTCTTAGTGCTAGCCTATGGGTAACGTTTGTGCTTGCAGGTCTGCATGACGTGCCTGCACACCGGCGCAGAGCTGCTGCTGATGAGCAGACAGGACCTACAAGAGGCGTACGTCACACTAACAGGACAACCTGTAAGTATATGATCATTCACAGGTGTCTTATATGAAGAATGATGTTAACCCGATTAGTAATTAGGTTTCTCAGTTCAATACTTGTATTTCACATCTCCACAACATGCATGATATGAAGAGTTGCTTGTTTCAGCCGTGTGATGGAAACCTGCAGGCGACAGTCTGCGTGCGGTGCGCTCGCACACTGAGGAGCTTCAGTAGATTCAGAGAGCAGAGCTTGAGAGCTCGCTCCCTGATGATGGGCTTGCTGCAGCAACACGGAGCAGTGAGTACTTATTTTTTACAAGCTTTTATTTAACTAACAATGGACGAGTTTGTTTGTTCGGGCGGAATCTTGCAACTCAATTTTGAAGCAGATCTTCACCTAAATGAGCTAAACTTTTGTATTCACATTCAGTTTCATGCATGGGTGCTTGTGTGATGACTTTCTATATCCAACATGGCGGAACACCCAACACAGTAGGCTAGTTATTTTATGCACTATGGATATCAAATGAGAGGGATTGCTCCCATGAGTCATATGTCTAAGGGCGCTGAATTCTGCTTCAGCTTTAGTGCGGCCCGCCCGGCTCTGTGTGTTTAATGCATTATTCAACAGAGAACCTGTTTCAGATAACAATGAGGAATCTGGAGCTCATCTGCCGTGAACAGAAGCAACTGGAAAGGGAGTTTGTGACATCACCAGAGATATTAGACCACTGTGACTTTGTGATGTCACCAGAGAAGCCAGATCACTGTGACTTTGTGACATCACCAGAGATATCATACCACTGTGACTTTGTGACATCACCAAAGGTATCAGACCACTGTGACTTTGTGACGTCACCAAAGAAGCCAGATCACTGTGACTTTGTGACGTCACCAGAGATATCATACCACTGTGACTTTGTGACGTCACCGGAGAAGCCAAATCACTGTGAATTTGTGACGTCACCAGAGAAGCCAGATCACCATGACTTTATGACGTCAACAGAGAGACTAGACCACTGTCACTTTGTGACATCACACTTTGATGACAAACAAACAACATCAGAGGGGAATGATGTTGTAGTTAAAACAGAGGTTGATGATGAGATGGGAATGTTGTACTCTGAAGGTAAGTGATTGTTTCATTCTTATATTATACTAGCAGTACCCGCGGACTCCGTTCCGCGTTAGAAATATTTTTGTCCCGGCCCGTTTGTCCCGCGTAAGGCTCGGTTTCCACAAAAGCGGAGCTGTTCTAATAACCAACCAGATTTCATCATTTCGATATCTCCTCTCCCTTCAGTTTCGGAGATGTCAAAATGAAAAATCTGAATGGTTACTCAAATACAACTCCGTTCGCTTTGGTGGAAACCGGGCCTTATACCCACTGGCCACAGTACGCGAGGATACTATTTCTATTCTCTTTGCGCGAGGCATTTGGATAGCTATCATACTGCCTATACTGACCTATCGCCACGCAACGGCCGCCCCGGCACGTAACACGTTTTTATTTTGTTAATATCTTTGTAGATATTTGTTTAAACTGTATAGAGTCAAGGGCACAAATATTCTACATTAAATTTCCGTTCTAAAAACATATTTACAAAGATATAAATTAATACCATATGGGCTAAATAAGCTTCACAAAAATTATTTATTTTTAATCCACAATTTTAACAGTAAAATCAGTTATTGTGAGTTACCCGTAGAAGATAGATATATGCTGTCGGGGACTTTTTTACAGATTTTGATACGTTCTTTAATATTGTAGAACACTGTTTTGTTCTATCTTCAATAGTTTCCGCAGCGCACGCGATGAAAGCAATTTTTTTACGACTTTAATTACATTATTCAAGTTTAAGTAAAGATACGTAATTAAATAATTAAATTTGGAAATTATTAGTAGCCTATGACACTCCACAATAACGTACCTTTCTATTGGTGAAAGAATTTTGAAAATCGGTTCAGTAGATCCAGAGATTACCCCTTACAATGTCACAAACTCACAAACACTACCTCTTTATAATATTAGTATAGATCACCAGCGACCGCAAACGTTGTTTTGCCATTAAGGGTATGAAAACTAGCTTGCGACCTATCCTCAGGCCTAACAAATGTAGATAAAAAATTTCATGAGAATCGGTCGAGCTGATTTGGAGGAGTTTGGTAACATACACTGTAACAAGAAAGTTTTATTTGTTGTTTTTGTGTTGGAAGTTAAAGATTAAAGATTAATATAATCGGCGATGCAGCCGGTTCACCACGCCATGTCGGACGCAGTGCATCTCATAATTTTGCACTGCAGTATCACACGACCACTGCACTGACATCAGCTCTGGGTCTCATTGTGCTACTAATCTCGTTGGCTACAAACCGAAACACAGCAATACGTGACTGCTTCGCGGTAGAATAACTGACGCCGCGCTGGCACCTCCCCGGACGAACGCGAGAAGAGTCTTACAAGCAGTAACTGTCGTGTCGCTGCAGAGGCGGCTGAGGACGGCAAGGAGTTATATAGCCTACAGCCTTCCTCGCTAAATAGACGTTGAAGCCTTGTTCTTGTAAGATATGACCTTCTACAAGAATGCAAGAAACAATTATTTAGTGAGTCACATGATGACACACATTAGTGAAAAGCCTTGTTGTTGTAAGTTTTGTGATTGTAATAGTGCAGATACAAGTACTTTGACGAGGCAAACAAAAACAAAACCTTCTTTAAATTATAGAATGGAAGCAGGCGTTATTTTGCGGAAATCCATAATTAGCAGGACTGATTAATTTGTTTTCTATTATCCGCTACTTGAAAGGATTCTGTATGGTGCAATTTGCAGGAACACCATCCACATGAAACACCACACACAATTTTCTATCACTTTCTTCGACGCACGTTTCGTCCCGACACCGGGACATCCTCAGGAGATGTTGACTTCACAATGCGAAATCGTAGAAAGTGATAGAAAATTGTGTGTGGTGTTTCATGTGGATGGTGTTCCTGCATATTGCACCATACAGAATCCTTTCAAGTAGCGGATAATAGCAAAACAAATTAATCAGTCCTGCTTCTTTAAATTATTCCAGCAAATTGAAAATTATTAGTAAAAATGTAAATCTCAGAATTGCTAAACAATGTATAAATATTTCTTTCTTTGAAAAAATTTAAATAAAGCAATTGTGTGAAGATGATGAACCAAAAAACAAGCATTACATAAGAGCAATTTAAGTTTTTCACACGATTCTCAAAAAAAAAACCGGCCAAGTGCGAGTCGGACTCGCGCACCGAGGGTTTCATACTATAAAAGAAGTAAAACATTAAAAGAATCTCTTTTATACATGACTTAACTAGTATAATTTTCATGTAGGTACTTTTGTTAGCGAACCGCAAACGCAACTTTGTTTTTGGTGGTTTATTGTTATTATCAAAAAAGTATCATAGTTGATTTTATTTTTCCTGTAAAATATACGTTTATTCCTATCATAATTATTTCAGATTTTTTCAATGATAAACTTTGGAGACCCCACTCAATATATCAACAACCCTGTTTATCCCCCTTTTAAATAAAAATAAAAATGATTTTCAAATTTTTATGATTGCAATGACGTTGGGTCACTATTACCTAAAACTATTACTTCAGGGTAGCTGGAAGAGATCTCTTGTTTTATAGGGATAAGCTATCCTTTGCACATCATGTCTCTTGTTATTGTCATGATTTTATTTAATCTATGGTAAGGTTGACTTCCATTTTTGAGACCACAGAATACTGACCAATCATAGCATTTCCCGCCCATAGATCAATATATATTAGAGAGGATATGCTGCATTTTACTCAGCCATAGATAAATGACGTATTTTTTTAATGAAACAAATAGACCTGTTTCCAAGCCTTTCTCATTTATGGAAAGCTACGTTATTAGAACGAGACAGGCGGATTATGTTATTGCATACGCAAATGTCAAATGACGTCATACGATCTGCCAAACGAAGCTTTTTTTCTGGGACCAAATCATGGCCGTTGTTGTTTTTCCGGTGTAAGTTTAAATTAAATTTCTTATTTTGTTGAAATTTATAAATAATTTAAGTGTTGTTACATAAACAATAAGGAATGGTAAAATGCTCAGTTTTAAGCTTTAACAGCAAAAGCTCTGAAAAAACCAGGAATTTCAATTCACAGGTAAGTCATAAAATTTTCTAGTTTTTCTTTTTGTAGCGAGTATTTTGCCTTTTTACGATAAAGTAAAGCTCAAAATCATCTTTAGTTAATTCAAAACACTCAAATTTATTCGGTATAATCAAAAACTTCGATTATTTTTCGAGTTTTTGTTTGAATGTAAATATAGTGTTGGGATTGTATTGTTTACCAAAAATTGAGTATCGATAAAAATAAAACGTACCACTCGTACTGTTTGTCACGTTTGTGACGTATTATACGTCAGATCTTTAAAGTCAAAAGTCAAATATCTTTATTTCACATAGGCCTAACGTACAGGCTCTTGTTAAACGTCAATATGATATTTGTTGCTTAAGTATGGTTTAATCTATGATACGTCTTGGTTACGTCAGTCAGTAGTTGGTGTCACGTGGATAACCGAGTTTTAATTTATTACGAAAATTTATGTACGTATTTATATACGTATTCATGCGTGTATGTATGTATGCATCATGCATGTATATACTCGTAAATGTACCTTTACCTTTTATTTTTATTTCAGATTCCCGAAAAATTCTGAAGTAAGGGCTAAATAGCTAAATAATATAAGGAGACCAGCGTTTAAGCCTGCACCAGTGCTTCAATGACGTCACATCATGCGCAACCGACCGTTTCCCTCCGCAATCTCACTGTGCACCTTTCCATGCATTATATTGGTTAAAGCGAAATATTACTACTTGTTACCATACTTGTTGCTAGGTTATAAGTTAGTTAAATAAAGAAAGGTTAAGTTGTTTCATTATATAATACAATTTATATCGATATATAGCAAAAACAATAAAAAACACGTTTGTTATATGGGAGCCCCCTTAAAATTTTATTATTTTGTTATTATTTGTTGTTATAGCGGCAACAGAAATACATCATAATTATTATGTGAAAATTTCAGGTCTGTAGCTATTACGGTTCAAGAGATACAGCCTGGTGACAGACGGACACACGGACGGACGGACAGCGAAGTCTTAATAATATGGTTCCTTTATTATCATTTGGGTACGGAACCCTAAAAAGTAGCCTATGTATGAATCTAGGATCAAATCTATCTCAATTTAAAATTTCTGCCATATCAGTTCTGTAGTTGGGGCGCGGAAGGAATATTTTCCCCGCGTGATAATATTACACAAATCTTTGGGCAAAGTAGAGGCCAGCATATTGTTCACGCGCTGCGGAGCAGGCGTAAGGAAATTTCTTTTAAAAATTGCTTTGTTCCCGGCCCCCACGGTCCCATAGTTTCGACCCCATAAGGTTTAAATATTGGGTATATTTAAACCTTACTGTCCAGGGAGACTTTTGAGGTATCCACCTATTAGTAATTAATCAATAATTGCTTAAAATATAATATTTAAATAATGTTTCTGATATTTTTATGTAGTGTATATTTTTAATTATCGATATTTTTTATTTTTTTAATTAAAATTATCGATAGGCCCCTAGCCCTAAAAGTCATTTAGGCTCCGCCCATTCGGCCATTATTTGGTCCCGGAAGCTTCACTTGAAATTTCTTGTAACACATCCTCTATAATATATATTGATCTATGTTCCCGCCATTGACTTGTTTTCCCGCTAAAACGAATAAAAAAAAAGATAGATATGATTGAGAGAGGAGAGGAGTAGAGCGAATAATTGAGATATTATTTAATTTTAAAGTAAAGCTATATGCTATTGAATTGTAATACTAGAATTTAACAAATGAATGTCAAAGTTAAGATGTATAAGCAAATAAACTGCTTATTTATAAAACGAGATATTGTCATATGAAATAAAGTGTACGAAGTGAACAATGGGATTTAATTTATCACAATATTATGTTTCGTAAAATTTTATGTATGGTGCATTAATAAAAAAATAAAAATAAATACAATAAACTATTCCTAATTTCAAGTCGATAGTCGATATTTAAGTTAACATGGCTTAAATAGCATAATTACGCGAGTAGTCACGTTTATTTTTGAATGAGAGAAATGTATTGTTTCAGTCGCTCCTTTGTCCGCAGGACTTGTGACAAAGATAGAAAACCTTGCGTGCGTGAGTGAAGAAGCCGACACAACCCAGCGAAGGGAACGAGCACTTGTGCACAGGAGCGCGTCACACAACCGACCATCCGACAGCGACGACGAACCAGAAACAATCATCAGACATTGCGTGGTCAAGTTGTATGACATCTTCAAAAATCCTGATTCGCTTGTATCAATACGAGATAGATCACCGACGCACACACGACAAGCTGTCGGTTCTTGTGATACTCTGAATACTTGTACTGCTTCTGAAGACGCCCAGCATCGCGCAGCTAGTGAGAGTGAAGTCGCTGCCTCACACGACGAGCCTGCTGCATCAGAACTGAGTGAAGCTGAGCCATCTTCATCAGCAAATAGACATCACACACACTCTCAGAACAAGTCTTTTATCTGTGACCTTTGTCAACGTATGTTTGCACGAAAGAGTACCCTCGTATATCACATCCACACTCACAGTAAACCTTATTCCTGTAAGTTATGTAGTTACAAGTGTGC
The DNA here is from genome assembly GCA_963855885.1 of Coenonympha glycerion. Classification (NCBI taxonomy): domain Eukaryota; kingdom Metazoa; phylum Arthropoda; class Insecta; order Lepidoptera; family Nymphalidae; genus Coenonympha; species Coenonympha glycerion. Next base: position 7,202,878 of record OY979653.1, read on the forward strand.
ATGGAACAGTACTTTAGTGATTCACATGAGGAAGCACACTAGTGAAAAGCGTTACTCTTGTAAGTTATGTAGTTACAAGTGTGCAACGAACAGTTATTTAGTGCGTCATATGGCGACTCACACTGGTGAAAAGCCTCACTCTTGTAAATTATGTAGTTATAAGTGTGCACGTAAGAGCGATTTAGTGAGTCACATGAGGACACACACTGGTGAAAAGCCTTACTCTTGTAAGTTATGTAGTTACAAGTGTGCACGGAACAGTCGTTTAGTGAGTCACATGAGGACTCACACTGGTGAAAAGCCTTATGCTTGTAAGTTTTGTAATTATAAATTTTCAGATAAAAGTGCTTTGACGAGGCATACAAGAACTCACACTGGGGAAAAGCCTTACTCTTGTAAGACATGTAGTTATAAGTGTGCATGTAAGAGCGATTTAGTGAGTCACATGAGGAAACACACTGGTGAAAAGCCTTACTGTTGTAAGATATGTAGTTACAAGTGTGCACGGAACAGTGATTTAGTGCGTCACATGAGGACTCACACTGGTGTAAAGCGTTACTCCTGTAAGCTTTGTGATTACAGTTGTTCAGATACAAAACAATTAACAAGGCACACAACAACTCACTCCGGCGGTCAGTCCTCCTCGTGCTCGTGAGTGCGGTACACTGCACGGAGCACGGTCAGGTCAAAAGTGCATATACAATTTGAAAACAAAATCCCATAGTAATATTTTGAACCTAATGTGTTATGTGTTAATGTTGAAAGTGTGTTGATACGGTAATATACGGTTACTTGCATAGCGTTTGAGCCTTTAAGCTATGTGTGCATTCTTGATCCCGACTGTAGTCCATATACCACAGTATACCTATGTAAGGATCTTTAGTGTAAGGGCGCCTTCAAATTAGCGCTGCAGCCGCGTCAGCGGGGCTAGACAAAGTAACAGTCGTTTAAGCGTTGACGACAGTAGATAAAAATATATGGACAAACGACGTGACTGTAGAAGAACCACGTGACCAAAAATAGAGGAAAACACCATCACGCTGTTTTTGAAAATCGACTACGACAACTTGTCGTTCTCGCAGACGTTGTAGATAACTGTAGCGTACTGCGCGTGCGGCATGAAGCGCGTCACAGGCGGCAGCCGACACTGAACAACGCTAAGCATTGAGTGGAGTCTGCTTTCATATGTTTTGTAGGTACTTACTGGTGGTCACGTGGTTTTTCTATTGTCGTCAACGCTTATCGCCAAGCCACTTTGTCGAGGTCCCCTGTTCATTGATCGCCCAGTGCTGCACGCATGTATTTTTTTGTGCAAGTCGAGCAGTGTTTTTTCGTCAGAGTCCATCGTGAAACTATTTACAACACTACGATTCTCAAACCTAGCGACAGCAGCGCGCGTTCACTTTGCGGCTAATGTGAAGGCGCCTATTTCATTTGTTTATATGAAATATTAGTTTTAAATGTAGTATTTTACATTTTTATATGTAGTTTTTTATTTAGATATAATTTAATTGTATAGCTTGTTTAGGTAATTTTTAATTTAAGTTATTTTTTTATGTAACATAATAATTAATAATGCTTTGTGATTTAATAAATTCATTACCCCTCAGTTTTACAATCAAATAAATAAATTATAAACATTGATTTTCTTTCAATAGTATTAATTGTTTTATTTAACCTCTGCTGATTTGCTCCGTCGAATCATTCGAAGAATGATCACCAGACACCATCCCTGCGAATTTAAAAAGTTAAGTACCTATTGTAGTAATCAATGATTGCTTGTGAGATATCAATGGTTGTCTGTGACTCAGGTCCATGGACCTAATATAGGTACTAAACCTCAGGATGGCCTCAGGTCTGTTATAATTATATTTTAGCCTTCACAAGTTATAAACCTGTTACTTGTCGGTTTTTTATTTTTAAGTACCTATTATTATTCCGAAAATTTGGCCTGCTGGTAGAAACTAGCTATCGAACTTTTATATGAGAACTAGCCAAGTCAGACCTTAGACTTCAATAGGTAGGTATATTATCCTAAGTTATAAGAAGATATGATATTTCACGTTGTTTTAAATAAATTTCAGGATTGACCATTGAACTTGGCACCCATTAAGATCTCACTTCTTTTGTCGTTGAAGTCAATAACCAAGGCATATATCATAATATTGAACTTGGGCCTTGGCTCTCATTTCACATAATATGTTTTTGATGGGATCGACATTGCTTGTGAATGTCAACAGCAGTTTGTTGTAATGGTTGTCTATGATTCACAGCTTGTCAACTGAAAGCTGTGTGACCGTTTGTGGCTGATTTCTGCCATTTGGGTGCTAAATTTAAATTCTGGCAGAATAAACTGACGATTTAAGAAAGTGAATTTGAAACAAAATCTGTATCCTTTGAAAAATTTGTATAAAATTTGTTGTTTTGAAAAATTTGTATCCTTGAAACAAAATAGATAAACTCATGATTTTTTTTTGTGTCTATTTACATATGTGAGTATATGCATTAGGATATGCGTTTGTATAATTTTATGTTTGTTTGTATGTTAGATTGTGCATACAAACCAATAATGCAATAATAGTTTTGTTTGTTTGTTCGTTTGTTTGTGCACATCAATGTTCCCATTTATTTCAAAATGGCTCTACCGATTTAGATGCAGTTTATTTATTTATTTATTTATTTATTGTTAATAGCTTACATGTTTACAATGTAACAGTACCTAATTGTATTAACATGTGGCCCTGTCAGGGCATTGCTAACAATATACATAATCTAATCATTATTTATTAAAGTAACGAATTAACAATTTTTATTTCATTTTATAAAAGCAGTGGAATTAAATATGGCAATAATGTAATAATAATTTGTCTAATGAGAACAAATACATTAATAAATAAATTATTAGATCAGAATGTCAATAATGATAATAACTATATATTACGCGCCTCGTAGTCATTATTATTTAAGTCAATTCAAGAGCGTTAATGGACAGTCACAAATTTAAATCAATGCAATGATTATATTAGTTAACAAATAATAGTCAGTAGTTCCAAGTACATATAAAATAAAGTGAAAATATATAGTCCATATTAATCAATGCGTATTCGTGCTATTGAGGTCTAGATGTAAGGAGTATTTACTTTTGGAGCTGTAATAACTCATTAATGTCATAAAAGCAGTTACATATAAGCCATTGTTTAAGTTTCTTCTTAAAAGTCTTATCATTTTGTTTCGTCTGTAAAGTTGGTTCGGGAGTTTATTATAAATATTGATTGTTCGGTGTAATGGGCCACTATTTGTCATTTGTAATTTACAACTGGGATAAACGTGTTTGTTTCTTCGACGCGTACTTCTTTCGTTTTTTGTTGCATTTGCAGTTTTATATATTATATAGGGAAGTTTCATGTATAGTGTTTGGTATTCATTGACAATCATTGGCATTGTACAGTGCTAAAGATGCGAAGATGTGAAATCTTCCCTACGAAAATATGTGACCGTTTCCAACAACACTGAACTATGTAGCTGTGCAGCTGTGGGTGAGGATACTGTAGGTACTCTGCGCTGCACATAGGTAGCTACACCGCTCGTGAAGGCCCATTGCAGACATCCATAGCACGCATCAATAGTGTTAGTAGTCTATGGCACGTATCCTTCCATACAAAAACATATTGTAGTGGAATCCGTGTCCACCAGTGCTAAACTATGTGCCAATCATGTGCCAATGCTTATGGTTGGTGGATATCAAACGCATCCATAGCAATTGTAGCATAGCACATCTCTGTTGGAAAAGCAGCCTATAAATACAGTTTAGGAATCGAGTTGCCAGATTTTGGCAGTTTTTTTGCTAGTCTGGCAGATTCGCCAATTTTGAAACGGTCAGTGTCAGAACTGGCTGTCAACTAACACTTTTACATACAAAATGCTTATAGCTTGTACACTAAGCCCCATGACTAAACAAGCCTTCTATAATGTTATGTTAGTGTTAGTAGTAGTAGTTATCTTACAACACGGGTAGGTACCTTTAAGAAAAGAGTGAATAGGCATCTTCTAGATACCTAGGTAAGCGCGCTCCATCTTCGACCACATCGTCACTTTCCATCAGGTGAAAATATTGAATAAAAAAAAAAGTGTTAGTTGTCTATGGCTTCTGCCACTATCATACAGCATAGGTACTGCCGGGCGAGTAATGAGGTAATGAGTATATGTGTTCCATGGACTTAGCATGTGTTCTGTCTGTGCATACTGCCGAGCTGCCGAGTGCATCCCTATCTACAATAAACATAGTCAAAGATCCCTATACATCCCTATAGTGTTTTATGCTAGACGCTGGTAAAGCGTGTCGCAAAAAGAGACAAAAACTAACCTTTAACACTACACCGCACCATGATTTTTTGTTTTGAATCGTTGTAATAATATGTGTAAGTCTATAAAAGTGTTCAAAACCCAATTTAACTTGAATCGGACATAATATAATCGTAAAAACTGAATTATAAAGTAATACGATAGCTAACTGTTGGTCCGCTGTCAAACTTTGTTTAGCAAAGTAGTGTGACTAAAACATAAAAAACGTGACACGCTACGTGAAACAAAAGATCTTATCGTTCTATTTCTTTTCTTTACACGACATCGGCGTAAGTTGCTCTTTGTCTTGTGTGAATGAAACATAAGATAACAATTTGTCTATAGCTTTTCTCTGTCTACGGTTTTATGCTTTTTATGTTTGTCTATTGTCTATGCTGCCGAGCATAGAGTATATCACAGGAGTATATCTCATAGTGTTTTATGTCTATGGTATATCTGCCGAGCATAGACATCGAGACTCGAGTGCCGGCTGCTAACAGCTAAAGTGCTAATTTCATTTCTTTCGGTTCCTGGCTGTTCCTGGCACAGAACGCAGGAGTATAATGTATATGTGTTCTGTGACAGAACGTGCACAGGTGTGCACAGGTGCACAGAACCATCACAGAACACTGTAGTGATTATATCTGTGATTTCATTGATTAGGTATTGGATTATTGTTTTTATTTTTCGCTTCGTCTAGCGTATTCCCGTCTCCTGCCGTCTCCAGACTCCAATCATCAAAGAGTATATAATCACTACGTTTTTTAGTAATATTATATATTCGTTGGTTTTACAATCATTTCGTTGATGATCGCAATTCGCAATCATTGGCAAATAGCATAATAAAACCTCCTATCACAGCTACTTTCGTACCTGAAGGGAGCAGACAAACAAACAAACATGCTCAAGACGTGCAGCGTGCCCTCGTGCAGTAACAGTTCCCGCGCGTCCTCAGCAGAAGAACCCGATGTATCTTTCCACGAGTGAGTACTGAGTACCATATTTGAGTTTAGACCAGTGGCCTGCTGTTTGTAGGGCGGGGCCCATGGTTTTGACTGTCTTGAGTGAAGAGGCCAAAGGCCAAATATTGAGGCCAAGAAACACTATGAATAGGAAATGGTCAATTCTTAGAACTGGCCACGACATTTTGTCTTTGTTTCTGTTTCTTAGAGCCATAAATGGTAATGGAAGTGTATTTCGTGTAATTTACGCATTTTGCTGTTTGGTGTAGTTGGTAGTGGTCCCACCTTCTGCATTATGAGTATTTTTTTCGATTGCCTATTTATAGTATCTATATTTATTCGTCTTATAATAATTGTTATGTGTTATTTATTTTATTGCTGCATGTTTTTTTTTAAATATATAAATATACTAGCTGACCTGGCAAACGTTGTTTTGCCCTTAGGCATATAATAAAATAGATAAAGTGAGATTTAAACTATCCTACCTCTCAAGTTGGATCGAACTGCACATGGTGTGCGAATTTTATTATAATCGGTTAAGTGGTTTAGGAGTCCATCGCGGACAAACATTGTGACACGTGATTTATATATATTAAGATAGAGGACAACATCACATACATTGATTGCTCCGATCCCATAGTAAGTAGCTTATGCACTTGTGTTATGGAAATCAGAAACAACGAAGGTACCACAACACCCAGACCCGAGACAATGTAGAAAACTTATTTTTCTACATTGCCTTGACCAGGGATCGAACCCGAAACCTCAGAGATGGCGGCGCCTTGAAAACCGGCACGTTAACCACTCAACCATGGAGGTCGTCAAAATGTTATAATTTCCAGGTTCCCCAGTGAAGAGCGTCTGCGCACGGCTTGGCTCACAGCCCTCGGCCTGCCAGACATTAGCCTGCCAGACTCTGCAGTGGTCTGCTCGTGGCACTTCTGTGCTGACCACATGTCTGTGACTGAAAGTGGCTCCAGGCAACTCCGCCCGGGCGCTGTTCCTTCACCAGTGCTGGTAACTTGTTCATATTGGCAACTTATAAGCTGTTAGCTGCAGTGGTGGGTGTTTGTAAATGAGCACCGTTGATATAGGTGCATCAGCATAGGCTGTTTAGCCTGTTACCAAATAATAATAATTCTGGGTTTGATTCTGAGGCCAAGTCAATAAAACTTAGTTGGGTTTTTCTACATATCAGGAAATTTCTTAGTGCTAGCCTATTGGTGACGTTTGTGCTTGCAGGTCTGCATGACGTGCCTGCACACCGGCGCAGAGTTTCTGCTGATGAGCAGACAGGACCTGCGAGAGGCGTACGTCACACTAACAGGACAACCTGTAAGTATATGATCATTCACAGGTGTCTTATATGAACTCCACTGTCTGTCAACTGTCTCCACAACATGCATGATATGAAGAGTTGCTTGTTTCAGCCGTGTGATGGAAACGTGCAGGCGACAGTCTGCGTGCGGTGCGCTCGCACACTGAGGAGCTTCAGTAGATTCAGAGAGCAGAGCTTGAGAGCTCGCTCCCTGATGATGGGCTTGCTGCAGCAACACGGAGCAGTGAGTACTTATTTTTTACAAGCTTTTATTTAACTTGCAATGGAGGAGTTTGTTTGTTCGGGCAGAATCTTGCAACTCAATTTTGTAGCAGGTATCTTCAACTAAATGAGCTAAAAGTTTGTATTCACATTCAGTTTCACGCATGGGTGCTTGTGTGATGACTTTCTAAATCCAACATGGTGGAACACCCACCACAGTAGGCTAGTTATTTTAATGCACTAGATATCAAATGAGAGGGATTGTCCAGAAGAATATCAATATGTATAAACGTTATTTTTTTATTTATGCTAACTTTGCCCTTTAAAATACTTATGTGATAATTGTGAAATAAGCAATCAACAGGTGTCTGTGATGATTGTAGATAAGTCGTATGTCTAAGGGCGCTGAATTCTACTTTCAGGTCCAGTGCGGCCCGCCCGGCTCTGTGTGCTTGATGCTTTATTCAACAGAGAACCTGTTTCAGATAACAATGAGGCATGTGGAGCTCATCAACCATGAACAGAAGCAACTTGAAAGGGACTTTGTAAGGTCACCAGAGATATTACACCACTGTGACTTTGTGACATCACCAAAGATATCAGACCACTGTGACTTTGTGACATCACCAGAGAAGCCAGATCACTCTGACTTTGTGACGTCACCAGAGATATCAGACCACAGTGAGTTTGTGACGTCACCGGAGAAGCCAGATCACTGTGACTTTATGACGTCAACAGAGAGACTAGACTACTGTCACTTTGTGACATCACACTTTGATGACAAACAGACAACTTCAGAGGAGAATGATGTTGTAGTTAAAACAGAGGTTGATGAAGAGATGGGAATGTTGTACTCTGAAGGTAAGGGATTGTTTCAATCTTATATTATATTACCAGCCACAGTTAACGTTGTTTTGCCATTCAGGTTATGAAAAATAGCTTACGATTTATCCTCAGGCCTAACAAATGTAGATAAAAAATTTCATAAGAATCGGTTCTGTACTACTAAATAAAAAGTGAAGCCATAAAATTCCCTTTTTTTACCAAACCCCAAACTTAACTTTGTTTTGTGAGGTTAATTGCTAATACCAAAAAAAGTATAAAAGATACAGAGTCCATTTTATTTTTCCTGTGAAATGTATAATAAATTGACCCCTAATAATAATAACGTAACTATAATAACATAATTATTTCAGAATTTTCGATTGGTAAACTTCGGAGATAAGGGGGGAAACGGTATTTTTTTGACAGTTTGCTCAATAAATCAAAAAATATCAGGCATAAAAATAAATAAAACTGTTGCCTTATAATAGTAACGCCCTTCATACGATACCCCACTCAATGTTGTTAATTATCTCATTTTGAAATTTCGTCGACCCGGTTTCCCCCTCTTTTTAAATAAAAATAAAAACGATTTTCAATTTTTTATGATTGCACTGACGGCGGGCCACCATTATCTACAACTATTCAAATGTCATATCAATATCTTTAATAGTTACGAGTATTATTATTCGGCCGTTCAGAGAATGCGTTCCTGACACCTATCAGTTAGTCACGACTAGTGATGGGCACAACATAACACTGAGTTCGTTACCGTTCCTCCAAAATGAACTGCCGCGTTATTTTTAAGATTATTTTCGTTTCAAATTGGCGGAATCATTTAAAATTTATATTTTAGTTATTTAAGTGGAAACCAAAAAAGGGTAATATTAATAAAATAAAATTGTTTTATTTATTCTTTGTTACAAAGTTACAATCTGTATTTCTGTGCAATAAAGTACATTGAATTGAATGTGCGTACAGAATATTAATCAGACTCCGATTCGCTTGAGGAGGTGGTGTCTTCATCATCATCTTCGCCTACATGTATAATTATATTATTATCAATAACAGAATCAATCCTGATATCTCGGTCAAAATGTTCCACAATCAGGTTTTTAGTCTTCTCAACAACCTTTACCCAGTCATCTCTTGTGACTTCCCCGCAGGCTTCTTTTAATAGGGTCAACTTTTTCGTGCTGAATGGCGGGGAAGTATTGTGGCGGGCGGCGTAACCTTTTATTTGAGCCCAGATTAGCTCAATCGCGTTATATTGGCAATGATACGGTGAAATTCTTAGAACGCGATGACCGTACTCCAGAGCCAGTTCATCGATTTCGATTACGATACTATTATTGCCTGTTATTGTTAGCACAGCACTACAAATATAAAGCGCTGACATAACCTTGTAATAGCGCAGTTAAGATTTAGAAAAATATTGTTTACCAAGTTATTTGACACTCAGTTTTGCTCAAAGTTATAACATTCATTGATTATTGATATAATAATGTTATTTTAATGCTCATCAATTGTTAAAACTGTAAACAACCAGCAATAATATTTTTATCGTAACTGCAACACCATTACAAAGTTACGTCGTCAGTTCAATCGCGACGTGTCAGGAACGCATTCTCTGAACGGCCGTATTTTAGTTACTGAAATAAAGGGTTGTGACAGACAGACAGACAGACAACAAAGTGATGTTATAAGGGTTCCGTTTTTTTTTCTTTTGAGTTACGGAACCCTGCAAAGAATGCAAGGAACAGTAATTTAGTCACATGATGACACACATTATTTCACTAATGTGTGTCATCATATGACTCCTTGCCTTGTGAGCCTTGTTTTTGTAAGTTTTGTGATTGTAATAGTGCAGATACAAGGACTTTGACGAGGCAAACAAGAACAAAACCTCCTTTGAACAACTGTTCCAGCGAATTGAAAAAAAACGTTGCTAAACCACAGAATTATTAACAATGTACATTAATAATACTTTCTGTTACACAATTCAAATTAAGCATATTGTGATAAGATGAACCAACAAACAAGCATTACATGAGAGCAATTTAATTATAAATAGAGCAAATAATTTTCCGTTTCTGATATATTGAAATATTCAAGCCTGAATTACTGAACGATTCTCCAAATTATAGTGCACATTGTAAAGTCCCAATAAAAGTTTACATGGCTTATAGCATATTACGAGTCGTCACGTTTATTTTTGATTGAGAGAAATGTATTGTTTCAGTCGCTCCTTTGTCCGCAGGACTTGTGACAAAGATAGAAAACCTTTCGTGCGTGAGTGAAGAAGCCGACACAACCCAGCGAAGGGAACGAGCACTTGTGCACAGGAGCGCGTCACACAACCGACCATCCGACAGCGACGACGAACCAGAAACAATCATCAGACATTGCGTGGTCAAGTTGTATGACATCTTCAAAAATCCTGATTCGCTTGTATCAATACGAGATAGATCACCGACGCACACACGACAAGCTGTCGGTTCTTGTGATACTCTGAATACTTGTACTGCTTCTGAAGACGCCCAGCATCGCGCAGCTAGTGAGAGTGAAGTCGCTGCCTCACACGACGAGCCTGCTGCATCAGAACTGAGTGAAGCTGAGCCATCTTCATCAGCAAATAGACATCACACACACTCTCAGAACAAGTCTGTTATCTGTGACCTTTGTCAACGTATGTTTGCACTAAAAAGTACTCTCATAAATCACATCCGGACTCACAGTAAACCTTATTCCTGTACGTTGTGTAGTTACAAGTGTGCAACGAACAGTAAATTAGTGAATCATATGAGGTCTCACACTGGTGAAAAGCCTTACTCTTGTAAGTTATGTAGTTACAAGTGTGTACGTAAGTACGATTTAGTGATTCACATGACGACTCACACTGGTGAAAAGCCTTATGCTTGTAAGTTTTGTAATTATAAATGTGCAAATAAAAGTACTTTGACTAAGCATACAAGAACTCACACTGGTGAAAAGCCTTATGCTTGTAAGTTTTGTAATTATAAATGTGCAGATAAAAGTACTTTGACTAAGCATACAAGAACTCACACTGGTGAAAAGCCTTACTCTTGTAAGTTATGTAGTTACAAGTGTTCACAGAAGAGTACTTTGGTGAGTCACATGACGACTCACACGGGTGAAAAGCCTTATGCTTGTAAGTTTTGTAATTATAAATGTGCATACAAAAGTACTTTGACTAAGCATACAAGAACTCACACTGGTGAAAAGCTTCTCTCTTGTGAGACATGTAGTTACAAGTGTGCACAGAAGAGTACTTTAGTGAGTCACATGACGACTCACACTGGTGAAAAGCCTTATGCTTGTAAGTTTTGTAATTATAAATGTGCAGATAGAAGTACTTTGACTAATCATACAAGAACTCACACTGGTGAAAAGCCTTACTCTTGTAAGCTATGTAGTTACAAGTGTGCACAGAACAGTCATTTAGTGAGTCACATGAAGACTCACACTGGTGAAAAGCTTTACTCTTGTAAGTATTGTAATTATAAAGGTGTAAATAAAAGTACTTTGACTAATCATACAAGAACTCACACTGGTGAAAAGCCGTACTCTTGTAAGTTATGTAGTTACAAGTGTATACAGAACAGTCATTTAGTGAGACACATGATGACTCACACTGGTGAAAAGCCTAACTCTTGTAAGTTATGTAGTTATAAGTGTGCACAGAAGAGCGATTTAGTGAGTCATATGAAGACCCACACTGGTGAAAAGCCTTATGCTTGTAAGTTTTGTTATTATAAATGTGCAGATAAACGTACTTTGACTAATCATACAAGAACTCACACTGGTGAAAAGCCTTACTCTTGTAAGTTATGTAGTTACAAGTGTATACAGAACAGTCATTTAGTGAGACACATGATGACTCACACTGGTGAAAAGCCTAACTCTTGTAAGTTATGTAGTTATAAGTGTGCACAGAAGAGCGATTTAGTGAGTCATATGAAGACCCACACTGGCGAAAATCCTTACTCTTGTGAGTTATGTAGTTATAAATGTGCACACAAAAGTAATTTAGTGAGTCACATGAGGACTCACACTGGTGTAAAGCGTTACTCCTGTAAGCTTTGTGATTACAGTTGTTCAGATACAAAACAATTAACAAGGCACACAACAACTCACTCCGGCGGTCAGTCCTCCTCGTGCTCGTGAGCGCGGTACACTGCACGGAGCACGCTTATCATATCTATTTAAACGAGCAATTTTTTATAATATATAAATATATATCTGTATCAATTAATTTTCGCTCTTTTTCTCTGTCTTTTAATGTGTATAAGAAAGAGAAAAGAGAGCGACAAAGGTAGAGAGACATATCTCTATGCGCGCATCCTAACCCTGCTGGATGTATTTGCAACTTCCTATGAAAGCATTGTTCAGGAAGTGTCTTTTGCATTGATTATGTAGACTAATTAGAATAAGGAAATTAAATCTCTTTATGTATATAAGACATTGAGGATCTCCAAAATAAAACACAAATTGTTTCCCTGAAATAACAAAGTTTTGTTTTATTTAACAAGTCTACAATTATCAAGTTATTATCAAGTTACGACAATTACACTTCTATCTCACCTGAAATAACAAAGAAACGACATTTAAAGTTCACTATATCTCGAGTCCTCAATCACATTCTTTCTATTAGTTTTTATAACAATAAAATGCACAAAACAATCTGCGCGTCCCACGCCATTTTAAATCATCGACACAGATCAATATCATAGATACGCGACAGACAGCTGATACGCGAAGCGCGGCAAATTCAAATGAATGAAATGTCACTCATTTCATTACATCTCCCCCCCTAAGAGCGAAAATTCTAAGCAATATATCTGTAAAATGTACTTATAAGTCATCTTCATATTCATTATCATCTCCTTCATCTTCTTCAGCCTCTGTTATGACAGGTTGCAATTTTGTTATATGAAATAATGTTGATTCTGTTTTTCTGTTGCCTGTATCAATCCTATAAATGGAATTCGATATTTTCTCTATTATTTTGAAAGGGCCTATTTTTAATTCGTCTAATTTCTTTCTATTCAGTCTATTTCCATTTTCTACATATACACTGTCTCCTACATTAAATTCTTGCATTTTTCTATTTCTATCAAATATTTTCTTGTTATACTCATGAGATTTTATTGTATTCTCTAATGCCAATCTTCTATCAGCAATCCACTTGTCTTCCTTTTCCATCGTTTTGAATTCATTTGGTAGAATACTGACATTTGTACCATCCAGTAAATATTTTGGTGCAAAACCTGTAACGGAGTGTTCTGTTTCATTATATTTTTGTATACATTCTCTTGCCAGTGTTGTCCATGTTCTCTTATTATTTTTCTCATTCATTTTACACCTTATTTTATTTACTACTAGCTGTTGCCCGCGGCTCCGCCCGCGTGAATTACGATTTTTTTACATAATAAGTATACCTTCCTACTGGAATTCCTTGATTTTTCGCGGGATTCTGGTGTGACGTTGTACAGAAACCTGTTCTTACTTTGCACGGGTTATCTTGTGGTGATTTTGAAAACTCCTTTTTCTTAATAATAATATAAAGTTTCATTAATACGTAGTTGAAAGATCAAAACGACGATTTTAACTGTCGATATTTCGACCCAGTGGCACAGGTCGTGGTCACTACGTGACCACGACTTGTACCAATGTATCGAAATATCGACAGTTAAAATCGTCCTTTTCATTATGATTTTTATTCTGAAACCACGAAATATGTCAAAAATTATTAAACCATGTGAAAAGTTGTAGGTAGGTACTGGTGGTAGAACTCTTCTTTCAGAGTTCGGCCGAGTAGGTACCACTGGGATAAATTACTCTACTAACAATATTCCCCAGCCCAACATAATATAAGAGTCTTTTAAAAATCTTTGCTTCAACTCAATACAATCCAAAACATCAGAATGGGCAATGGCTATATATTTCCTTACGTATAAAAAGACCTAAGATGACAGTCAGTTGGTTAGGATCGATAAGACCTAAGAGTTAAAAATATTTGTGAACCATTATCTTACCCTTTCCATATTGCGGATGATAAAGTTTAAATCTGTTCATGTCTTAACAGTGATGCCATCTTAATATAAAGTCAGGAAACAGTAAATAACATGACAGTTAATTTTTATTAAAAAAAATTCGGTAGTACCTATCTCAGAGTTTTACATTCAAGTTCCACATAAATTGTAGAGTAGAGATGGCGCTATACGGTATAACGTAGCGATAACGCCAGTTACATGATTTTTGTTCACCCTAAGAGTGAAAAATTTTAAACCATACAAAATCTCATGCTAAGCCTATTTATTTAAGGCTGTATTTATTAAGCCCTACGTCCTAGCCCTAGGTTCTTTGTGCATTCCGAGTTTCAAGTCACCTACCTACTTGAACTTAAAGGTTCTGATGTCTGTAATTTCTGAACTACATAAGTTATGATGATAAGATTTGTATGGAATAATCTTTAAAGAACCTCCTCTCTAACAAAAAAAGAATGAATGGAATCGGACAACGCGTTAATGAATTATAACTTAAAAACGTTTGGACTTTGATGCCGTCTTCCAGGGAAACCATGATGAATTTCGGGACAAAAAGTATCCTATGTCCTACCTCGGGGTATGAACTATAATCATGTCAAGTTTCATTTAAATCCATCCAGCGGATTAGCCGTGATGCCCGGTCGTGAAACAGACAGACAGACAGACAGACAGACAGACAGACAGACAAAAATTAAACAAAATACAGTTTTGGCTTCAGTATCGACTAAATAGTGTCCTCCAACAAAAATTTTCAAAATATCTTCAATGTACAGAATTCGACCCTTTACAGTTTTATTATAAGTATAGATATAGATTGTTTGGTTTAATCTTTCATTCAAGCCGTTCGAGAATGGTGTATTCACGGCTGTAAAAATTAGTTTAATATTATTTTCCTGCAAAAATTGTTTAAATTCTCTTGAATTTATGCCCGGATATTGATCTGTCAGGATAATTCCAATCTCATCTGTCTCTAGTACTTTCTTTGTTAAATTTATAAAGTCACATGCATTCTGGGTTTTCGAAGTCGCAATAAATGCATATCTTGTGTAGTGATCTACTAAAAGGTGTAGATATCTCTTTGTAGACCTAGATCCTCCAAATCCACCAATAGTATCCATTGACATTATTTCAAATGGTTTGGTAGCTGGTCCCAGTTGTGACATTAATCTGAAGCAAAGGTACATTTCTTAAACTTCAGTCTAAAGCCTTCTTTAATTATTGCCTCTAATACATTTCTAATGTGCCTTATATGTTCTTCAAAGGTAGACGAGTATATCAAAATATCATCGATATAGTTAACAGAGTATCCTGTGAGATTGTGTTTTCTTAGAATATTGCTTAAGATTCTCTGGAAAATTGCTGGTGATGTTTTCAAGCCAAAAGGGAGGCAGGTCCACTGGAAGTGGCCATCTTGTGTGACAAATCCTGTTTTACTTCTGTCTTCCACCCGTAATGGTATTGCCCAAAATGCTGAGTTTATATCTAGTGTAGTAAAATACTTGCAATTTCTAGTTTTAATAATTAGATCATCTATCAAAGGAAATGGTTGAGCTTGTGGTATAACTATTTTGTTTAACTCTCTGAAATCTACACATAAACGAGATTTTCTATTTTCACCTTTTTAAACGCCAATGTCACTGGAGCAGCGAAAGGACTGTATGATTCTTCTATTAAATTGTTCTTTAGTAACATCGATATTTGCTCTTCAATTTCTAATCTATCTTGTATTGTACATCTGTATGGTCTTTTACAACAATATTTATTTACTTGTAAATCTATGCGAGCTTCATAATCTTTAACTGAACCTATATCATACTTGTCCTTAGCAAATATTGTTTTATATTCCTTTATAATTTTCTCTATCTCAATTTTCTTTTGATTATCTAAATGGTCTGTCATACTTATAAATTCCTCTGTTTCTATGTGTTCATTGAAATTTACTGTATATTTTTTTATATTATTATCTTCATATCTGTTATCTTTAGACATCCTGTCTATTTTATTTGTTATTTTCTTTTGTTCTATCTGCAAGTTCTCATTTTGGGTTAATCTGAATTTCTTTATCATATCTAATCCGATTATAAAATCATCAAAATCTTCATTTTCTACTATGTATACATCCACCTCTTCTTCTAAATCAAATATTTTAATTTTTATTGTTATGAAGCCATCCATCTTCTTCACACCATTAACCGTTTTCATGTATGCTATATTCACATCATCTTTTTTTTCTTTAAACCTCGAGCTCTACTAATTCCACGAACTTCTACTACCATCTTCCGTGGACTGCTACCACTTGTTAACTGAATTTCTTCTTTCTATATTTTGCCCAAACCTATCGGTGAAAACTTTTTATTAGTTTTAGCTTTTGACGACCTCCGTGGTTGAGTGGTTAGCGTGCCGGTTTTCAAGGCGCCGCCATCTCTGTGGTTCCGGGTTCGATCCCCGGTCGGGGCAATGTAGAAAAATAAGTTTTCTACATTGTCTCGGGTCTGGGTGTTGTGGTACCTTCGTTGTTTCTGATTTCCTTAACACAATTGCATAAGCTACTTACTAAGGGATCAGAGCAATGTATGTGATGTTGTCCACTATTTATTATATTTTTTATTAATAAGATTATTAGATGTAAGACTAGTCAGTAAGAATAAGCTGTAAGTTTTCCTTTGAAAAATAAAATAAAATAATTGAGTACCTAGTTTATAAGTGTTATACCTACTTAATAAACATTGATTTACTTCACTGGTATCTTTTTTCAAACTTCGCTGGTTACCTGCTTTGAATGATTTTCCTGCGAATTCAAAAACTTTACAATTATTTAATTGTTTATATGAAATATAAAGTTTTACATGTAGTATTTTACATTTTTATATGTAGTTTTTTATTTAGATACCTATAATTTAATTGTATAGCTTATTTAGGTAATTTTTAATTTAAGATATTTTTTTATGTAACATAATAATTAATAATGCTTTGTGATTTAATAAATTCATTACCCCTCAGTTTTACAATCAAATAAATAAATTATACCTAAACATTGATTTTCTTTCAATAGTATTAATTGTTTTATTTAACCTCTGCTGATTTGCTCCGTCGAATCATTCGAAGAATGATCACCAGACACCATCCCTGCGAATTTAAAAAGTTAAGTACCTATTGTAGTAATCAATGATTGCCTGTGAGATATCAATGGTTGTCTGTGGACTGTGACTCAGGTCCATGGACCTAATATAGGTACTAAGCCTCAGGATGGCCTCAGGTCTGTTATAATTATATTTTAGCCTTCGCAAGTTATAAACCTGTTACTTGTCGGTTTTTTATTTTTAAGTACCTATTATTATTCCGAAAATTTGGCCTGCTGGTAGAAACTAGCTATCGAACTTTTATATGAGAACTAGCCAAGTCAGACCTTAGACTTCAATAGGTAGGTATATTATCCTAAGTTATAAGAAGATATGATATTTCACGTTGTTTTAAATAAATTTCAGGATTGACCATTGAACTTGGCACCCATTAAGATCTCACTTCTTTTGTCGTTGAAGTCAATAACCAAGGCATATATCATAAATTCATAATATTGAACTTGGCTCTCATTTCACATATGTTTTTGATGGGATCGACATTGCTTGTGAATGTCAACAGCTGTTTACTTTGTTGTAATGGTTGTCTATGATTCACAGCTTGTCAACTGAAAGCTGTGTGACCGTTTGTGGCTGATTTCTGCCATTTGGGTGCTAAATTTAAATTCTGGCAGAATAAACTGACGATTTAAGAAAGTGTTTTTGAAACAAAATCTGTATCCTTTGAAAAATTTGTATAAAATTTGTTGTTTTGAAAAATTTGTATCCTTGAAACAAAATAGATAAACTCATGATTTTTTTTTTGTGTCTATTTACATATGTGAGTATATGCATTAGGATATGCGTTTGTATAATTTTATGTTTGTTTGTATGTTAGATTGTGCATACAAACCAATAATGCAATAATAGTTTTGTTTGTTTGTTCGTTTGTTTGTGCACATCAATGTTCCCATTTATTTCAAAATGGCTCTACCGATTTAGATGCAGTTTATTTATTTATTTATTTATTTATTGTTAATAGCTTACATGTTTACAATGTAACAGTACCTAATTGTATTAACATGTGGCCCTGTCAGGGCATTGCTAACAATATACATAATCTAATCATTATTTATTAAAGTAACGAATTAACAATTTTTATTTTATTTTATAAAAGCAGTGGAATTAAATATGGCAATAATGTAATAATAATTTGTCTAATGAGAACAAATACATTAATAAATCCCCCCCGATGGATTCCAATCTTGTCGCGATGGGGGGGCTCAGTAGCCGTGGTTGGGCCCCACGGTGAAGCCAAAAGGAATCCAGGAGGGGACGCTCGGAGTGGGCCTGGAGATGGGCCCGCTCTGGATGCGTCCAAGAGGGGTGCGGGGGACAGAGTTTTCTGTCTCCTGCAGCCAGGAGGGGTCGCGGGAGGAGAGGCGTGTCGGTGTGTCGTTGCCGCTCGCCCTATCTCCCGCGACCAAACGGTGGCGCACCGTTAGATGCGTCGGCGGTGGGGCCACAGGGGAAGAGGAGTGTCGGTGTGTCGTTGCCGTTCTCCCTGTCCTCTGCGGCCGTTTGGTGGTTTGCGGCGGAGCTAAAGATCAGATCCGCCGCGGGGTGTGGGAGGTCGATGCCTGCGAAGTGCACGAAGTGCAGGAGCAAGCTTCGCAGGTATCGGCTTACCCGTTCCCACGGCCCCTGGGTGGCGGTCCCGGGGGGGTCCGTCGCCTTACGGATGGGCGCCGAAGAGGTAAGGCCGGCTTAGGTGTTTCTGGCCGGCCTTGCTGTTGGAGGGGAGCTCCATGCTCCACCTCGTGGAGGGGCCGCGCAAGCGGCCGGGCACCGGCGGGTTCGCGGAGGTTTGCGCAAGCGTTCCCGTGTTCCCGTCATACGGTGCGAGGAGGAAACACCGTGGGGTTTAGCCGGTAAGAGTCCGGCATAACCCAGCCGCTCCCCCGGGCGACTGGGTATCCATGAGGATTCCCCACGATAAAAAAAAAAAAATACATACATTAATAAATAAATTATTAGATCAGAATGTCAATAATGATAATAACTATATATTACGCGCCTCGTAGTCATTATTATTTAAGTCAATTCAAGAGCGTTAATGTACAGTCACAAATTTAAATCAATGCAATGATTATATTAGTTAACAAATAATAGTCAGTAGTTCCAAGTACATATAAAATAAAGTGAAAATATATAGTCCATATTAATCAATGCGTATTCGTGCTATTGAGGTCTAGATGTAAGGAGTATTTACTTTTGGAGCTGTAATAACTCATTAATGTCATAAAAGCAGTTACATATAAGCCATTGTTTAAGTTTCTTCTTAAAAGTCTTATCATTTTGTTTCGTCTGTAAAGTTGGTTCGGGAGTTTATTATAAATATTGATTGTTCGGTGTAATGGGCCACTATTTGTCATTTGTAATTTACAACTGGGATAAACGAGTTTGTTTCTTCGACGCGTACTTCTTTCGTTTTTTGTTGCATTTGCAGTTTTATATTTATATTATATAGGGAAGTTTCATGTATAGTGTTTGGTATTCATTGACAATCATTGGCATTGTACAGTGCTAAAGATGCGAAGATGTGAAATCTTCCCTACGAAAATATGTGACCGTTTCCAACAACACTGAACTATGTAGCTGTGCAGCTGTGGGTGAGGATACTGTAGGTACTCTGCGCTGCACATAGGTAGCTACACCGCTCGTGAAGGCCCATTGCAGACATCCATAGCACGCATCAATAGTGTTAGTAGTCTATGGCACGCATCCTTCCATACAAAAACATATTGTAGTGGAATCCGTGTCCACCAGTGCTAAACTATGTGCCAATCATGTGCCAATGCTTATGGTTGGTGGATATCAAACGCATCCATAGCAATTGTAGCATAGCACATCTCTGTTGGAAAAGCAGCCTATAAATACAGTTTAGGAATCGAGTTGCCAGATTTTGGCAGTTTTTTTGCTAGTCTGGCAGATTCGCCAATTTTGAAACGGTCAGTGTCAGAACTGGCTGTCAACTAACACTTTTACATACAAAATGCTTATAGCTT
Source organism: Coenonympha glycerion (assembly GCA_963855885.1). NCBI lineage: Eukaryota > Metazoa > Arthropoda > Insecta > Lepidoptera > Nymphalidae > Coenonympha > Coenonympha glycerion. The sequence continues at coordinate 7,222,738 of OY979653.1, forward strand.
GTACACTAAGCCCCATGACTAAACAAGCCTTCTATAATGTTATGTTAGTGTTAGAGTAGTAGTTATCTTACAACACGGGTAGGTACCTTTAAGAAAAGAGTGAATAGGCATCTTCTAGATACCTAGGTAAGCGCGCTCCATCTTCGACCACATCGTCACTTTCCATCAGGTGAAAATATTGAATAAAAAAAAAAGTGTTAGTTGTCTATGGCTTCTGCCACTATCATACAGCATAGGTACTGCCGGGCGAGTAATGAGGTAATGAGTATATGTGTTCCATGGACTTAGCATGTGTTCTGTCTGTGCATACTGCCGAGCTGCCGAGTGCATCCCTATCTACAATAAACATAGTCAAAGATCCCTATACATCCCTTTATTGTTTTATGCTTTTTCTGTTTGTCTATTGTCTATGCTGCCGAGCATAGAGTATATCACAGGAGTACCTAATATCTCATAGTGTTTTATGTCTATGGTATATCTGCCGAGCATAGACATCGAGACTCGAGTTAGTGATTATATACTCTTTGGTGCTAATTTCATTTCTTTCGGTTTCTGGCCATAGAGTAGTATGGTATATAGGGGTATAGAGTTATCACTCTAGAAAAATTGTGGAAGTATGGAAACTAGCGCTCCAAGCGAATTGTGGCCGAACTAATTTTCTCGAATATATAACTATAACCTATTCGCTATGGGTATATATAGCTCCTTAGGTACCAATACATTTTTATTATTTTTGAGGTTAAACAATTTAACACAAGTTTTACCCCTTTCAGAATAAAGTTATATACAATGTGAAATATTTAATTTTAGTTACTGAAAAGGAGTAAAACTTGTGCTAAAGTGAAAATAACAAACTACATTCAATTTCTTCTTTTATTTATTTTATGTACACAATTCAGAACAAAATCGACTCACACCACTTAAGTCTTATATAAGATTCGTATTTTTATACCAACTATATAAAAATAAATCACTCATTACACTATATACACAGAAACACTTGTAGGTAATCAAGAATAAACCAGGAAATTAGTTTTGTTATTACGCCCAAAAAAACAACAATAAACAAGACCAGACGCGAAACTTCTGTCAGTTGTCACTTGTCACCTTGTCACTTATCAATATGACAATTTCATGACATTGACAAATGACATATGACAGTGGCGAAATTTTATCTCATTACTGAAATATTAGTATTTTTATAAAACGGGAGAAAAAAAATCTAAACAAATAAAGTAAATAAATAATTACTTTTAATAATTTTCTGATTACAATCTTGTCTATAAATCTCTATATTTAAGTGAACTTTAACTTTTTTGAATGAGAAAACTGCGTCAAAGGGAACGTATTGTAGTTCAACATAAAAGGGCTGCCAGTGTAAAAAAAAGATTAGGGTTGCTACTGTGAAATCGTTAACGCCATCTATTAATTAGTGGCCGAATTATAACAGATACTCGTTCCATCAATTTATTCTAAATGAAAACACCGTGGTTCCTGGCTGTTCCTGGCACAGAACGCAGGAGTATATGTCAAAGAGTATATAATCACTACGTTTAGAACACTGTAGTGATTATATGTGTGATTTCATTGATTAGATATTGGAATTATTGGATTATTGTTTTTATTTTTCGCTTCGTCTAGCGTATTCCCGTCTCCTGCCGTCTCCAGACTCCAATCATCAAAGAGTATATAATCACTACGTTTTACAGTAATATTATATATTCGTTGGTTTTACAATCATTTCGTTGATGATCGCAATTCGCAATCATTGGCAAATAGCATAATAAAACCTCCTGACAAACAAACAAACATGCTCAAGACGTGCAGCGTGCCCTCGTGCAGTAACAGTTCCCGCGCGTCCTCAGCAGAAGAACCCGATGTATCTTTCCACGAGTGAGTACTGAGTACCATATTTGAGTTTAGACCAGTGGCCTGCTGTTTGTAGGGCGGGGCCCATGGTTTTGACTGTCTTGAGTGAAGAGGCCAAAGGCCAAATATTGAGGCCAAGAAACACTATGAATAGGAAATGGTCAATTCTTAGATCTGGCCACGACATTTTGTCTTTGTTTCTGTTTCTTAGAGCCATAAATGGTAATGGAAGTGTATTTCGTGTAATTTACGCATTTTGCTGTTTGGTGTAGTTGGTAGTGGTCCCACCTTCTGCATTATGAGTATTTTTTTCGATTGCCTATTTATAGTATCTATATTTATTCGTCTTATAATAATTGTTATGTGTTATTTATTTTATTGCTGCATGTTTTTTTTTAAATATATAAATATATAGAGGACAACATCACATACATTGATTGCTCCGATCCCATAGTAAGTAGCTTATGCACTTGTGTTATGGAAATCAGAAACAACGAAGGTACCACAACACCCAGACCCGAGACAATGTAGAAAACTTATTTTTCTACATTGCCTCGACCAGGGATCGAACCCGAAACCTCAGAGATGGCGGCGCCTTGAAAACCGGCACGTTAACCACTCAACCATGGAGGTCGTCAAAATGTTATAATTTCCAGGTTCCCCAGTGAAGAACGTCTGCGCACGGCTTGGCTCACAGCCCTCTGCCTGCCAGACATTAGCCTGCCAGACTCTGCAGTGGTCTGCTCGTGGCACTTCTGTGCTGACCACATGTCTGTGACTGAAAGTGGCTCCAGGCAACTCCGCCCGGGCGCTGTTCCTTCACCAGTGCTGGTAACTTGTTCATATTGGCAACTTATAAGCTGTTAGCTGCAGTGGTGGGTGTTTGTAAATGAGCACCGTTGATATAGGTGCATCAGCATAGGCTGTTTAGCCTGTTACCAAATAATAATAATTCTGGGTTTGATTCTGAGGCCAAGTCAATAAAACTTAGTTGGGTTTTCCTACATATCAGGAAATTTCTTAGTGCTAGCCTATTGGTGACGTTTGTGCTTGCAGATCTGCATGACGTGCCTGCACGCCGGCGCAGAGCTGCTGCTGATGAGCAGACAGGACCTACAAGAGGCGTACGTCACACTAACAGGACAACCTGTAAGTATATTATGATCATTCACAGGTGTCTTATATGAAGAATGATGTTAACCCGATTAGTAATTAGGTTTCTCAGTTCAATACTTGTATTTCACATCTCCACAACATGCATGATATGAAGAGTTGCTTGTTTCAGCCGTGTGATGGAAACCTGCAGGCGACAGTCTGCGTGCGGTGCGCTCGCACACTGAGGAGCTTCAGTAGATTCAGAGAGCAGAGCTTGAGAGCTCGCTCCCTGATGATGGGCTTGCTGCAGCAACACGGAGCAGTGAGTACTTATTTTTTACAAGCTTTTATTTAACTTGCAATGGAGGAGTTTGTTTGTTCGGGCGGAATCTTGCAACTCAATTTTGTAGCAGATATCTTCAACTAAATGAGCTAAAAGTTTGTATTCACATTCAGTTTCACGCATGGGTGCTTGTGTGATGACTTTCTAAATCCAACATGGTGGAACACCCACCACAGTAGGCTAGTTATTTTAATGCACTAGATATCAAATGAGAGGGATTGTCCAGAAGAATATCAATATGTATAAACGTTATTTTTTTATTTATGCTAACTTTGCCCTTTAAAATACTTATGTGATAATTGTGAAATAAGCAATCAACAGGTGTCTGTGATGATTGTACATAAGTCGTATGTCTAAGGGCGCTGCAGAATTCTACTTCAGGTCCAGTGCGGCCCGCCCGGCTCTGTGTGTTTGATGCTTTATTCAACAGAGAACCTGTTTCAGATAACAATGAGGCATGTGGAGCTCATCAACCATGAACAGAAGCAACTTGAAAGGGACTTTGTAAGGTCACCAGAGATATTACACCACTGTGACTTTGTGACATCACCAAAGATATTAGACCACTATGACTTTGTGACATCACCAAAGATATCAGACCACTGTGACTTTGTGACATCACCAGAGAAGCCAGATCACTGTGACTTTGTGACGTCACCAGAGATATCAGACCACTGTGACTTTGTGACATCACCAAAGGTATCAGACCACTGTGACTTTGTGACGTCACCAGAGAAGCCAGATCACTGTGACTTTGTGACGTCACCAGAGATATCATACCACTGTGACTTTGTGACGTCACCGGAGAAGCCAAATCACTGTGAATTTGTGACGTCACCAGAGAAGCCAGATCACCATGACTTTGTGACGTCAACAGAGAGACTAGACCACTGTCACTTTGTGACATCACACTTTGATGACAAACAAACAACATCAGAGGGGAATGATGTTGTAGTTAAAACAGAGGTTGATGATGAGATGGGAATGTTGTACTCTGAAGGTAAGTGATTGTTTCATTCTTATATTATACTAACAGTACCCGCGGACTCCGTTCCGCGTTAGAAATATTTTTGTCCCGGCCTGTTTGTCCCGCGTAAGGCTCGGTTTCCACAAAAGCGGAGCTGTTCTAATAACCAACCAGATTTCATCATTTCGATATCTCCTCTCCCTTCAGTTTCGGAGATGTCAAAATGAAAAATCTGAATGGTTACTCAAATACAACTCCGCTCCGCTTCGCTTTGGTGGAAACCGGGCCTTATACCCACTGGCCACAGTACGCGAGGATACTATTTCTATTCTCTTTGCGCGAAGCATTTGGATAGCTATCATACTGCCTATACTGACCTATCGCCACGCAACGGCCCCGGCGGCACGTAACACGTTTTTATTTTGCTAATATCTTTGAAGATATTTGTTTAATTAAAAATAAATAATTTTAATCATTCCGTCGCGGGGAGTGGGGTAGTTCGGACGTGTGGTAATCGTGTGCATGCGCAGCGTGCAGTACATAATCGCGCAGTACCTACTTAGTGTGATTGACATATGGCCCCATCAGCAGATCATAAGTGATGGCGGGCCAAGTAATTATTGACGAGTTCTTGTGCTTTGTACAGAACAAGATAGACATTCTTGATGAACTGAGCATCGTTCAGATCTGCGCAACCAGTTACACGGATGTAGAAGTAGAAAACGCTAAGCGTACGCTATACAGCGTGTGCAGCGACGGCTCGCGGAACATACAGCGGAAAGGTGAAGAAAAGAAAAAAAAGTGCATCAAAGACGTGATTAAACTATTGAAGGAAGTGGATCCATGTAACTTACCGACCTTCGTCGCCCGTGACCTGAACCGTCTCCCTCCTGTATCGTTCGACAATGTGGACGTATCTCGAATCTTGAAAGATATGATGATTATGAAAACCGAACTCATGGAGCTGAAAACGCACTTCAGCTCGGAACTTAAGGAAATACGTACCTCATGTGAAATGCTTAAAGAAAAAGGTAACACTAATTCCAAGATCACGACGACACCGAGAAAGGTCAATTCAGCATCACCGGCCAAGTTGCCTCCGCCACCGGTGCCGGCAGCGGTACCGGCGCCGAAACAAGCGAGCGAGCGGGAGCGCGGCGATGAATCAGCCCACACGCCGACCTACCGCGATATCGTGTCCGTCCCCGGCAGATCGCGACAAGCGAAAAGTGCACGTATGCGAGGTGTGAGTACGGGTCAAACTGGCGCGGCTGTTCCGACTGACTTATCACAGCTGTATAGCATACCTGGTCCTAGATTTGTATCGGAGGATAAAAATTTAAATACGTTCACTAGCGTGATTAACAAAAAGCGCAAATTAAAGAACATGCGTGGGACCTCGGATACGCAGTGCAAGATTCAAGTAGCAGAATCTCAGTGTTCGATTTACGTGTCGCGAATAAATAAAACAGTGAAAGTGGATGATATTTTAGGGCATATCTCTGACATGGGCGAGCAATGTATCAGTGTTGAGCCGCTCGAGCAGCGTAAAGTAACGTCATTTAATTCATATAAAATCACGATACTCACTAGCAGGTTGGGTACTTTCTTAGATGGAAAGTTCTGGCCTGCTGGATTAGTATTTCGACGATACCGAGAACGTTACACTAATACCGCCATTAAACACAACAGTCAATGACAGTACATCCTAACAGTGATAAAAATATAATTCGTATGGTGTCGTTTAATTGTAAGAGCATTAAACGTTCCATAGACTTTGTAAGAACAATTTGTAAATCTGCCGATATTATTGCTCTTCAGGAAACTTGGCTTTTGTCGCACGACCTTAATTTTGCTCATCAAATAGATGACAACTTCGCTTCGTTCTCGAAGTCGTCCGTGGACTCGTCAGCCAAAATATTAGTGGGGCGACCCCACGGGGGACTAACTATTATGTGGCGTAAATCTATGTTTAGTAACGTAACCATAGTAGACTGTGAAAGTGATAGGTTGGCGGCTATTAAAATTACCTGCTCGGATCGCCATTTATTACTGTTTAACGTGTATATGCCGGTAGATATTGAAGATAATCTATGTGAGTTCACAGATATGTTAAGCAGTATGAGTGCTGCAATTGAGGAGTGCGCGACCGAGACTGTATTTATGTTTGGGGACTATAACGCACACCCCACGGCTAGGTTCGGCATTGAGATGTTGTCATTTTGCGATGAGCAAAGGTGGGTCTGTGCAGACATGGACGTGCTAGGTGCCGACTCTGACACATTTACCTTCCTTAGCGAGTCGCATGGTACTACCAAGTGGCTAGATCACTGCCTGGCTACTATGGCCGCTCGTAACACAATTGTCAAGGTTTTTGTGAACAGTAATGTGGGTTGGTCTGATCATTTCCCGCTATACGTGTATTGTGATATCAATGTTATGTGTAAAAAAGTATGCAATGAAAATAGTAGTAAGGAATCTCTTGACAAAAATATAAGGTGGGGGCAGAGAACTGCAGACGAATTAAATAAATATACTGATTTATGTACTGACAAGCTTAGTAAGTTACTCGCGTCTAGTCAACTTCTTAAATGTGATAATAATGTAATTAGTGATAAGGATAATTTAGACCTAATTAATAATTTCTACAATGACATTGTTAATATTCTACAGTCTGCAGCTATAAATAGTAAATGTTCTGAGTCTGGTGTACAAAAATTCCGCCATAAAAAGCAAGTTACTGGCTGGAATCGCCATGTAAAGGACAGCTACCAAAATTCTAGAATAAGCTTTAAATTCTGGGTTGATTGTGGTCGGCCTAGGAGTGGGAAAATATATGATGACATGAGAAATACTCGTAGGCTATTTAAAAGGAACCTGAAATGGTGTCAAAATAACGAGGAATGCATAAAAATGGATATTTTAGCCACGTTGAGAGCGGAAAAGAATTTTGCTCAATTTTGGAAAGCGACTAAACGCCTGAATAAAAAGGAAAGCCGGCCTGTTAGTGTTAACAATGTTCAGGATAGCAAGGAGATAGCTGATATGTTTGCTGAGCATTTCGCTATTAAGCCTCGACCAGTTGCATCCGATTTGCTCATTTCTGAACCGTCTGGTCAACCAAGAACAGGTCTAAATGGTAGTACTGCTAATGTGGACGTATTACTGTTTAGCTCCTCGTGCGTATTCAAAACTATAAAAGACATGAAAAAAGGCAAATCGCCAGGACACGACGGTTTGAGCGTTGAGCATATCTTATACGCCGGAGAAAAGTTATATGAGGCTTTCTCGATACTGTTTAATTTATGTATTAAACATAGCTATCTTCCTGCTAACATGCTTAAAACCGTAGTTGTGCCGGTGCCGAAAAACAAGACAGGGGATATGTGTAGTATATCCAATTACAGGCCAATATCATTGGGAACGACTGCGGGCAAGGTACTGGAGCGGCTGCTGCAGCCTGAGCTGGTAAGGAACGTACGGCTTGACGATGCTCAGTTTGGTTTCCGACCCGGTCTCTCTACAGACTCGGCAATTCTGGCTTTAAAGCACGCCGTGAACTATTACAAGAAGCGTGAAACATCTGTCTACGCGTGTTTCCTGGATTTGAGTCGCGCGTTTGATCTTGTCAACTATGATATTTTATGGGAAAAGATGCGCGACTCTAACGTTCACAGCAGCATTGTCGAGCTGATGAGATATTGGTACGGGAACCAGACGAACGTTGTTCTTTGGGGCGACACCGCTTCTAGTGAGTTTAGACTAGATTGCGGCGTCCGTCAAGGGGGTCTGACCTCTCCGGACCTATTCAATCTATACATAAACGACCTGATTGTGGGGCTGAGTCGCACCAGCGTCGGCTGCCACATTGACGGTGTCTGTTTTAATAATCTAAGTTATGCCGACGACATGGTGCTGCTTAGCCCCTCAATCAGGGGTCTTCGAAAATTAGTAGCGATTTGCGAAAACTATGCCTCAAGACACGGATTGAAGTACAACGTGCGCAAATCAGAAATGATGGTCTTCCGTGCTGGTAAGGGTCCGGAGAGAATTCCGCCTGTCTTATTGGATGGTGTACCAGTTCAGGTTGTGCAGCGGTTCAAGTATCTTGGACACATGTTGTCGGGATCCCTGGGCGATGATTTGGATATAGAACGGGAGCGTAGGTCACTTGCAATACGGTGCAACATGATCGCACGCAGGTTTGCACGGTGCTCTGAGGATGTTAAAATTACATTATTTAAAGCTTATTGCATGAGTTTCTATACTTCGCAACTATGGATGAATTACACCAGAAGATCCTATAACATTCTCAGAGTTCAGTATAACGATGCCCTTCGTATTTTATTAAAAATGCCAAGGCATTGTAGCGCCTCCGGTATGTTTGCCGTCGCAGGTGTACCTGACTTTTACGCAGTACTCCGGAACAGAATTGCAGCATTCTGGGAATCTGCTCGCTGTTCTTATAATAAGATTATTAGAACCGTCGCCCAGGCATCCCCAGACAACGTGTTTTTTAAGCACTGGCGCGAAGTGCACCAGGCTCAGAACAGAAAATGATACAGTAGTATTTTAATTATTTAAAATTTAGATTTATGTATTTATATATTTTGGATTAATTTTGTACAGTTTTATTGTAACTTTTTATATGGGTAAAACTACCTGAAATAAAAACATTATTATTATTATTATTATTATTATTATTATTAAACTATAGAGTCAAGGGCACAAATATTCTACATTAAATTTCCGTTAAACATATTTACAAAGATATAAATTAATACCATATGGGCTAAATAAGCTTCACAAAAATTATTTATTTTTAATCCATAATTTTAACAGAAAAACAATTATTGTGAGTTACCCGTAGAAGATAGATATATGCTGTTGGGGACTTTTTTACAGATTTTGATACGTTCTTTAATATTGTAGAATACTGTTTTGTTCTATCTTCAATAGTTTCCGCAGCGCACGCGATGAAAGAATTTTTTTTACGACTTGAATTACATTATTCAAGTTTAAGTAAAGATACGTAATTAAATTTGGAAATTATTGTAGCCTATGACACTCCACAATAACGTAGCTTTCTATTGGTGAAAGAATTTTGAAAATCGGTTCAGGTGATCCAGAGATTACCCCTTACAATGTCATAAACTCACAAACACTACCTCTTTATAATATTAGTATAGATCACCAGCGACCGCAAACGTTGTTTTGCCATTAAGGGTATGAAAACTAGCTTACGACCTATCCTCAGGCCTAACAAATTTAGATAAAAAATTTCATAAGAATCGGTCGAGCTGATTTGGAGGAGTTTGGTAACATACACTGTAACAAGAAAGTTTTATTTGTTGTTTTTGTTTTTGTGTTGGAAGTTAAAGATTAAAGATTAATATAATCGGCGATGCAGCCGGTTCACCTCATTTTAAGTGACGCACGCCATGTCGGCTGCAGTGCGTCTCATAATTTTGCACTGCAGTATCACACGACCACTGCACTGACATCAGCTCTTGGGTCTCATTGTGCTACTAATCTCGTTGGCTACAAACCGAAATACAGCAATACGTGACTGCTTCGCGGTAGAATAACTGACGCCGCGCTGGCACCTCCCCGGACGAACGCGAGAAGAGTCTTACAAGCAGTAACTGTCGTGTCGCTGCAGAGGCGGCTGAGGACGGCAAGGAGTTATATAGCCACAGCCTTCCTCGCTAAATAGACGTTGAAGCCTTGTATTGTATGATATGACCTTCTACAAGAATGCAAGAAACAATTATTTAGTGAGTCACATGATGACACGCATTAGTGAAAAGCCTTGTTGTTGTAAGTTTTGTGATTGTAATAGTGCAGATACAAGTACTTTGACGAGGCAAACAAAAACAAAACCTTCTTTAAATTATAGAATGGAAGCAGGCGTTATTTTGCGGAAATCCATAATTAGCAGGACTGATTAATTTGTTTTCTATTATCCGCTACTTGAAAGGATTCTGTATGGTGCAATTTGCAGGAACACCATCCACATGAAACACCACACACAATTTTCTATCACTTTCTTCGACGCACGTTTCGTCCCGACACCGGGACATCCTCAGGAGATGTTGACTTCACAATGCGAAATCGTAGAAAGTGATAGAAAATTGTGTGTGGTGTTTCATGTGGATGGTGTTCCTGCATATTGCACCATACAGAATCCTTTCAAGTAGCGGATAATAGCAAAACAAATTAATCAGTCCTGCTTCTTTAAATTATTCCAGCAAATTGAAAATTATTAGTAAAAATGTAAATCTCAGAATTGCTAAACAATGTATAAATATTTCTTTCTTTGAAAAAATTTATATAAAGCAATTGTGTGAAGATGATGAACCAACAAACAAGCATTACATAAGAGCAATTTAAGTTTTTCACACGATTTTCAAAAAAAAACCGGCCAAGTGCGAGTCGGACTCGCGCACCGAGGGTTTCATACAATTAAAAGAATCTCTTTTATACATGACTTAACTAGTATAATTTTCATGTAGGTACTTTTGTTAGCGAACCGCAAACGCAACTTTGTTTTTGGTGGTTTATTGTTATTATCAAAAAAGTATCATAGTTGATTTTATTTTTCCTGTAAAATATACGTTTATTCCTATCATAATTATTTCAGATTTTTTCAATGATAAACTTTGGAGACCCCACTCAATATATCAACAACCCTGTTTATCCCCCTTTTAAATAAAAATAAAAATGATTTTCAAATTTTTATGATTGCAATGACGTTGGGTCACTATTACCTAAAACTATTACTTCGGGGTAGCTGGAAGAGATCTCTTGTTTTATAGGGATAAGCTATCCTTTGCACATCATGTCTCTTGTTATTGTCATGATTTTATTTAATCTATGGTAAGGTTGACTTCCATTTTTGAGACCACAGAATACTGACCAATCATAGCATTTCCCGCCATTGACTTGTTTTCCCGCTAAAACGAATAAAAAAAAAGATAGATATGATTGAGAGAGGCTGGAGTAGAGCGAATAATTGAGATAAACTCGCCGGCATATTTAGCGGAACATAAAAAAAAGGTCCATAATTAAAAAAATATGGTTTTATTTTAAAATCTACTTACTACACTTCTTTTGTTATTTAAAGTTTCATTTGTTTTTACTTTAAATGAGATCACATTAAGAACAGATTTTGCGAGTAAAGGCTATTTGTGAAAAATGGTACATTTTTGAACTTTTCATGTAACCTGGAAAAGTGAAATTTAATATTAAAATTACAATTAATTAAATTAGAAAAATGGTGATTAATATCGCGTATTTCCTCCACGTGCTCTTATTAAAGTTTCTACCCGTCTAGGCATACTGATAATGATGTAATCGATGGTCTCCTGGGATAGTCTCCGCCATTCCTCAACTACGGCGATTCGCAGTTCTCCGACGTTGGCAGGAGCTGGAATTCTGGACTTAACTTTTCTTTTCAGCAAGTCCCAAACGTGCTCTATTGGGTTCATATCCGGTGATCTCGCCGGCCACTCCATAACAGTGATATTCATATCATTAAGATAAGCTTGAGTTACCCAAGCGGTATGCGGCAGAGCATTATCCTGCATAAAAACAAAATCGTCACCGATATATGGGGCAAACGGTACGACATTTTCTTCTAAAACTTCTCTGATATAGCGGTCTGCAGTCAGACTCCCTCTGTCAATCACTACCAAGTCTGTGCGAGCTCCCAAACAAATGCCCGCCCAAACCATTATTGATCCACCACCGTATGCAACTGTAGTTTCAAAATTTGTCTGAATGTATCGTTCTCCTTTGCGTCTGTATATTCTTTGCCTGCCGTCAATTTGATTTAAGAGAATTCTGCACTCATCACTAAACAATACCTTACTCCATTGGTCCGCGTTCCAAAGTCGATGTTCCTGAGCAAAAGTTAACCTGTTTCTACGATGATTTACCTCGAGCCTTGGAGCCTTGGCGGGCACAAATGAACCCAAACCAGCTTCTTCGAGCCTTCTTCGTACCGTACGCTCACTTACGGTTACACCCCGCACTGCTTCTAACTCATGTCGGGCTTGGACGGCCGTCAAACGGGGGTTCCTACGTACACGAAGCCGAATGAAACGATCATCCCTACTCGAAGTGCGTCTTTTTCTGCCTTGTCCTGCTCTTCTCACATAAGTACCGGTCTCCCTGAACCGTTGGATACTGCGATGGATCGTTGAAACTGGTCGACGAAGATCTCTGGATATCACTCTGTAGGTTAGACCATTTCTTCGCATTTCGAGTGCCCTGGCAATCTCCGTTGGGGCTAAGTCAGGCATAATTCAGTCATCAACTCCAGAAAGATACGCGATTAAAAAAAACTAACAAAAAACAGTATTTCAATGAAATTTTAAATCAAACTCAGAAGGAAGAAATACTCGAAGTTCGCTCCAGATAAGGTGTATTTGAATAAAATTAAAACAATTGCAAAAAATGTGATGTTCAGTTGTTTTCTTAATTTGAAAATATTTCTTTTTAAATTAAATAACGTATAAACCAGCCAGCAACTTTATATGATACTGATATCAAACCTTTTTTTTATGTTCCGCTAAATATGCCGGCGAGTTTATTATTTAATTTTAAAGTAAAGCTATATGCTATTGAATTGTAATACTAGAATTTAACAAATGAATGTCAAAGTTAAGATGTATAAGCAAATAAACTGCTTATTTATAAAACGAGATATTGTCATATGAAATAAAGTGTACGAAGTGAACAATGGGATTTAATTTATCACAATATTATGTTTCGTTAAAATTTATGTATGGTGCATTAATAAAAAAATAAAAATAAATACAATAAACTATTCCTAATTTCAAGTCGATAGTCGATATTTAAGTTAACATGGCTTAAATAGCATAATTACGCGAGTAGTCACGTTTATTTTTGAATGAGAGAAATGTATTGTTTCAGTCGCTCCTTTGTCCGCAGGACTTGTGACAAAGATAGAAAACCTTGCGTGCGTGAGTGAAGAAGCCGACACAACCCAGCGAAGGGAACGAGCACTTGTGCACAGGAGCGCGTCACACAACCGACCATCCGACAGCGACGACGAACCAGAAACAATCATCAGACATTGCGTGGTCAAGTTGTATGACATCTTCAAAAATCCTGATTCGCTTGTATCAATACGAGATAGATCACCGACGCACACACGACAAGCTGTCGGTTCTTGTGATACTCTGAATACTTGTACTGCTTCTGAAGACGCCCAGCATCGCGCAGCTAGTGAGAGTGAAGTCGCTGCCTCACACGACGAGCCTGCTGCATCAGAACTGAGTGAAGCTGAGCCATCTTCATCAGCAAATAGACATCACACACACTCTCAGAACAAGTCTTTTATCTGTGACCTTTGTCAACGTATGTTTGCACGAAAGAGGACCCTCGTATATCACATCCACACTCACAGTAAACCTTATTCCTGTAAGTTATGTAGTTACAAGTGTGCATGGAACAGTACTTTAGTGATTCACATGAGGACACACACTGGTGAAAAGCCTTACTCTTGTAAATTATGTAGTTATAAGTGTGCACGTAAGAGCGATTTAGTGAGTCACATGAGGACACACACTGGTGAAAAGCCTTACTCTTGTAAGTTATGTAGTTACAAGTGTGCACGGAACAGTCGTTTAGTGAGTCACATGAGGACTCACACTGGTGAAAAGCCTTATGCTTGTAAGTTTTGTAATTATAAATTTTCAGCTAAAAGTGCTTTGACGAGGCATACAAGAACTCACACTGGGGAAAAGCCTTACTCTTGTAAGACATGTAGTTATAAGTGTGCATGTAAGAGCTATTTAGTGAGTCACATGAGGAAACACACTGGTGAAAAGCCTTACTGTTGTAAGATATGTAGTTACAAGTGTGCACGGAACAGTCATTTAGTGCGTCACATGACGACTCACACTGGTGTAAAGCGTTACTCCTGTAAGCTGTGTGATTACAGTTGTTCAGATACAAAACAATTAACAAGGCACACAACAACTCACTCCGGCGGTCAGTCCTCCTCGTGCTCGTGAGCGCGGTACACTGCACGGAGCACGGTCAGGGTCTAAAGTGCATATACAATTTGAAAACAAAATCCCATAGTAATATTTTAAACCCAATGTGTTATGTGTTAAGGTTGAAAGTGTGTTAATACGGTAATATGCGGTTACTTGCATAGCGTTTGAGCCTTTAAGCTATGTGTGCATTCTTGATCCCGACTGTAGTCCTTATACCACAGTATACCTATGTAAGGATCTTTAGTGTAAGGGCGCCTTCAAATTAGCGCTGCAGCCGCGTCAGCGGGGCTAGACAAAGTAACAGTCGTTTAAGCGTTGACGACAGTAGATAAAAATATATGGACAAACGACGTGACTGTAGAAGAACCACGTGACCAAAAATAGAGGAAAACACCATCACGCTGTTTTTGAAAATCGACTACGACAACTTGTCGTTCTCGCAGACGTTGTAGATAACTGTAGCGTACTGCGCGTGCGGCATGAAGCGCGTCACAGGCGGCAGCCGACACTGAACAACGCTATCATATGTTTTGTAGGTACTTACTGGTGGTCACGTGGTTTTTCTATTGTCGTCAACGCTTATCGCCAAGCCACTTTGTCTAGGCCCCCTGTTCATCGATCGCCCAGTGCTGCACGCATGTATTTTTTTGTGCAAGTCGAGCAGTGTTTTTTCGTCAGAGTCCATCGTGAAACTATTTACAACACTACGATTCTCAAACCTAGCGACAGCAGCGCGGCGGAAGCGCGCGTTCACTTTGCGGCTAATGTGAAGGCGCCTATTTCATTTGTTTATATGAAATATTAGTTTTAAATGTAGTATTTTACATTTTTATATGTAGTTTTTTATTTAGATATAATTTAATTGTATAGCTAGTTTAATTTTTAATTTAAGTTATTTTTTTATGTAACATAATAATTAATAATGCTTTGTGATTTAATAAATTCATTACCCCTCAGTTTTACAATCAAATAAATGAATTATAAACATTGATTTTCTTTCAATAGTATTAATTGTTTTATTTAACCTCTGCTGATTTGCTCCGTCGAATCATTCGAAGAATGATCACCAGACACCATCCCTGCGAATTTAAAAAGTTAAGTACCTATTGTAGTAATCAATGATTGCTTGTGAGATATCAATGGTTGTCTGTGACTCAGGTCCATGGACCTAATATAGGTACTAAGCCTCAGGATGGCCTCAGGTCTGTTATAATTATATTTTAGCCTTCGCAAGTTATAAACCTGTTACTTGTCGGTTTTTTATTTTTAAGCAAAGAGTATATAATCACTACGTGTTTTTAAGTACCTATAATTATTCCGCAAATTTGGCCTGCTGGTAGAAACTAGCTATCGAACTTTTATATGAGAACTAGCCAAGTCAGACCTTAGACTTCAATAGGTAGGTATATTATCCTAAGTTATAAGAAGATATGATATTTCACGTTGTTTTAAATAAATTTCAGGATTGACCATTGAACTTGGCACCCATTAAGATCTCACTTCTTTTGTCGTTGAAGTCAATAACCAAGGCATATATCATAATATTGAACTTGGCTCTCATTTCACATATGTTTTTGATGGGATCGACATTGCTTGTGATTTGTGAATGTCAACAGCTGTTTGTTGTAATCACAGATTACTCTATATCACTGGTTGTAATGGTTGTCTATGATTCACAGCTTGTCAACTGAAAGCAGTGTGACCGTTTGTGGCTGATTTCTGCCATTTGGGTGCTAAATTTAAATTCTGGCAGAATAAACTGACGATTTAAGAAAGTGGTTTTGAAACAAAATCTGTATCCTTTGAAAAATTTGTATAAAATTTGTTGTTTTGAAAAATTTGTATCCTTGAAACAAAATAGATAAACTCATGATTTTGTGTCTATTTACATATGTGAGTATATGCATTAGGATAGGCGTTTGTATAATTTTATGTTTGTTTGTATGTTAGATTGTGCATACAAACCAATAATGCAATAATAGTTTTGTTTGTTTGTTCGTTTGTTTGTGCACATCAATGTTCCCATTTATTTCAAAATGGCTCTACCGATTTAGATGCAGTTTATTTATTTATTTATTGTTAATAGCTTACATATTTACAATGTAACAGTACCTAATTGTATTAACATGTGGCCCTGTCAGGGCATTGCTAACAATATACATAATCTAATCATTATTTATTAAAGTAACGAATTAACAATTTTTATTTCATTTTATAAAAGCAGTGGAATTAAATATGGCAATAATGTAATAATAATTTGTCTAATGAGAACAAATACATTAATAAATAAATTATTAGATCAGAATGTCAATAATGATAATAACTATATATTACGCGCCTCGTAGTCATTATTATTTAAGTCAATTCAAGAGCGTTAATGTACAGTCACAAATTTAAATCAATGCAATGATTATATTAGTTAACAAATAATAGTCAGTAGTTCCAAGTACATATAAAATAAAGTGAAAATATATAGTCCATATTAATAAATGCGTATTCGTGCTATTGAGGTCTAGATGTAAGGAGTATTTACTTTTGGAGCTGTAATAACTCATTCATGTCATAAAAGCAGTTACATATAAGCCATTGTTTAAGTTTCTTCTTAAAAGTCTTATCATTTTGTTTCGTCTGTAAAGTTGGTTCGGGAGTTTATTATAAATATTGATTGTTCGGTGTAATGGGCCACTATTTGTCATTTGTAATTTACAACTGGGATAAACGAGTTTGTTTCTTCGACGCGTACTTCTTTCGTTTTTTGTTGCATTTGCAGTTTTATATATTATATAGGGAAGTTTCATGTATAGTGTTTGGTATTCATTGACAATCATTGGCATTGTACAGTGCTAAAGATGCGAAGATTTGAAATCTTCCCTACGAAAATATGTGACCGTTTCCAACAACACTGAACTATGTAGCTGTGCAGCTGTGGGTGAGGATACTGTAGGTACTCTGCGCTGCACATAGGTAGCTACACCGCTCGTGAAGGCCCATTGCAGACATCCATAGCACGCATCAATAGTTTTAGTAGTCTATGGCACGTATCCTTCCATACAAAAACATATTGTAGTGGAATCCGTGTCCACCAGTGCTAAACTATGTGCCAATCATGTGCCAATGCTTATGGTTGGTGGATATCAAACGCATCCATAGCAATTGTAGCATAGCACATCTCTGTTGGAAAAGCAGCCTATAAATACAGTTTAGGAATCGAGTTGCCAGATTTTGGCAGTTTTTTTGCTAGTCTGGCAGATTCGCCAATTTTGAAACGGTCAGTGTCAGAACTGGCTGTCAACTAACACTTTTACATACAAAATGCTTATAGCTTGTACACTAAGCCCCATGACTAAACAAGCCTTCTATAATGTTATGTTAGTGTTAGTATATAGAGTCTGTCTACTGAAAGTAGACACTGAAATCGCCCGGCAAATTTAAAAAAATTTTGTAGGTCATCCCCAAAATCATAGTGCAAATATTGGAATAACTCAGTTTGATACGTGCAATTTAATTATTTTTTTATATCGGTTTTCACACTAGTCTTTATTAAATTGCTTACCTATTTATTATTTCTACCTCTCATCAGGGGGTTGGGGGTTTGAGTCCCGGGTTCGCGCCTTTTAACTGTTTGGAGTAATGAGCGTCTTAGGACTAAATATTACTTGCGTAGCTATGAAGGAAAACATCATGAGGTAACCTACACGCCTGAGCACTATGTTTTCAAAGGTGTAAGAAGCCCACCAATCCACAATCACAAGACATAATGCACTAATTATTACTTGGGAGGATTTAAAACCAAGCATCAAACTGAACTGTTTTACTTACACAAGAAAGCACTACAACATGTAAACAATCTTGTTTTTGTGTAAACGCAGCCTGTTTTTGTTGTTGTTTTTCTTTGAATTTTGATATTAAACAAAACAGTAACTCCCGCACTCCACTTTTAATTGTTTTATTCATTTTTTCACCCGATCACAGAAAATCCGGACTAAATAAGATCACAGAAAAATATCAACAACCACCATCTTCCTTTTCCCGATTGACGTGTCAGGGTTGCCATTTAAAAAGTTTTGAAAAAACCCGAGTCTCTACTTTCATTAGACAGACTCTACATAGTAGTAGTAGTTATCTTACAACACGGGTAGGTACCTTTAAGAAAAGAGTGAATAGGCATCTTCTAGATAGGTACCTAGGTAAGCGCGCTCCATCTTCGACCACATCGTCACTTTCCATCAGATGAAAATATTGAATAAAAAAAAAAGTGTTAGTTGTCTATGGCTTCTGCCACTATCATACAGCATAGGTACTGCCGGGCGAGTAATGAGGTAATGAGTACTTATTGTCCGTTCGATACGCGAATGCATATTTAGTAAACAAATAATGCCTGTCACGGCTTTCACTTTTGCTTACGAAATTTTCACTGTTGCATACAAAAAACCACCCACAAAGATCTTTTTTCATGAAGTAAAATCTATAAACTTTGTTTTACACACAAAAGCAATTTCTTTTTAACAGTATTCGTAAATATTTTAACAATAATCTAGCTACCTACGATTGCAAAATAAAAACACAGACTAATAGCCTACGATGGAGTTTGACATAAAGATCCGTGTAGGAAACCATAGAGTGAATGATAAAAACGAGTTGTTACGAATTTAGTCGATTGTAAAATTCGGATAAAATCGGAATTCATTTTTATTATCGTTTGCGCATTGTCTTTCAAAACAAAATGTTTTCCGTCATTCGTATCGCTGCTTCTATTGATATGATTACTCACCATTCATTTTGTTTTTTCAAGGTAAGTGGATAATATTTTAACTAGCAGTAAATTAGAGTTAACAGAAATGATAATGGTATTCAATATTGATATAATCGATGTTTGCGGTAACTTTATCGCTTAAAATTTAATTGCACGATGAAGATAATGATGATAATGTAACGATGTAGTATATATTTCTTGAATAATACCCATATGAATAATTTTGATTGTGGCAATAATCTAATACTTTTATCATATAATTAGTACGGTATAGATTTACTTACCAATTGAAACCAAAAACTCAATTATGTAATTGGTCATAAATTTAATCTTTTTTTGTTGTTTTATAGAAATATCAGAATACCAACTTATATTTATACGTTAAAATACATATTATAACATTAACTTTTTCATGCTGAAGAATGTCTAATTATTAATTATGCCATTCTCTATAATATAACTATGTCGTTCACAATATTAATTATGATATTCTCTTCAAATATTTTGCTTGTAAGTATTTGACAAACTATATTTTTCTGTAAATATCGTAAAAATTAGCGTAGGCTACTCTCAGTGATATACTTGCATTGTACAAATTTATATTACTATTTTCCTTTTAAATAACATTATAGGTAATCTGGAAGAGATCCTCATTATGTAGCGAAATCATGTCATGGTATATGTCCTTTCAATGTTGGTGTGTAGTTATAACTTTCTTTGTACTAAATAAATAAATAAATATGTTTAACCACTTTGTTAAAAAAACTAAGAACTCGCAAATTAAATCGTGGACACGTGTTTAAAATGTCTCATCTTTGTGATTTATTTTCTCGGTACAACTAATGACTTGACGGTCTTCGGAACAATAGCTTACTGAGATTAATAGCCTTTGCATTCATCCAGGATTTAATCTATTTTCATTCAGCATTCGAGCCAAAGCAGTTCAGTTATTACGGCGTGAAGCATTTTTTTTTCCCGCGTGGATATCTGTTTTTCACTTCTATGGGAACCATGGGTTTTTTCGAGGTAAAAAGTAGCTTATGTGTTAACCCAAGGTGCAATTTATGTCCATTCCAAATTTGAACCAAATCGGTGCACTAGTTCAGGCGTGAAGGAGTATTTAAGCTTCGTAAAATGCAAACTTTGGAGTTTCGGTTTACCCCCTTAGGGGATGCATTTTTAAAAATCCTTTCCAAGTGCACCCCTAAACCTCATAAGGAACCTGTGTGCCAAATTTGGAGTCTCTAGGTTTGGGCTGTTCGTTGGTATGTCAGTCAGTCAGTCAATCAGTCAGCCTGTCATTCAGTTTACTTTTTTATATATTTAGATTGATAACAAAACTACAGCTGATATTTGCAGATTCCAACATTACAAGATAGATTTAAAATCATTGTATTTGGTAATCGATTTAAGACTGTATTCATTCAATCGTCCATTCACAACAGTTAAACTCTATCTACTTTCATCACTACGGGTTCAGTATCAATAGGACGCCATATTTGTTTACTAAATATGCATTCGCTTCCTGGATGGACTTTAGATGTGTTCCATGGACTTAGCATGTGTTCTGTCTGTGCATACTGCCGAGCTGCCGAGTGCATCCCTATCTACAATAAACATAGTCAAAGATCCCTATACATCCCTATAGTGTTTTATGCTTTTTATGTTTGTCTATTGTCTATGCTGCCGAGCATAGAGTATATCACAGGAGTATATCTCATAGTGTTTTATGTCTATGGTATATCTGCCGAGCATAGACATCGAGACTCGAGTGCCGGCTGCTAAAGTGCTAATTTCATTTCTTTCGGTTCCTGGCTGTTCCTGGCACAGAACGCAGGAGTATAAATGTATATGTGTTCTGTGACAGAACGTGCACAGGTGTGCACAGGTGCACAGAACCATCACAGGACACTGTAGTGATTATATCTGTGATTTCATTGATTAGGTATTGGGTTATTGGATTATTGTTTTTATTTTTCGCTTCGTCTAGCGTATTCCCGTCTCCTGCCGTCTCCAGACTCCAATCATCAAAGAGTATATAATCACTACGTTTTTTAGTAATATTATATATTCGTTGGTTTTACAATCATTTCGTTGATGATCGCAATTCGCAATCATTGGCAAATAGCATAATAAAACCTCCTATCACTAAGCCACTTTCGTACCTGAAGGAAGCAGACAAACAAACAAACATGCTCAAGACGTGCAGCGTGCCCTCGTGCAGTAACAGTTCCCGCGCGTCCTCAGCAGAAGAACCCGATGTATCTTTCCACGAGTGAGTACTGAGTACCATATTTGAGTTTAGACCAGTGGCCTGCTGTTTGTAGGGTGGGGCCATGGTTTTGACTGTCTTGAGTGAAGAGCCAATGGCCAAATATTGAGGCCAAGAAACACTATGAATAGGAAATGGTCAATTCTTAGATCTGGCCACGACATTTTGTCTTTGTTTCTGTTTCTTAGAGCCATAAATGGTAATGGAAGTGTATTTCGTGTAATTTACGCATTTTGCTGTTTGGTGTAGTTGGTAGTGGTCCCACCTTCTGCATTATGAGTATTTTTTTCGATTGCCTATTTATAGTATCTATATTTATTCGTCTTATAATAATTGTTATGTGTTATTTATTTTATTGCTGCATGTTTTTTTTTTTAATATATAAATATATAGAGGACCACATCACATACATTGATTGCTCCGATCCCATAGTAAGTAGCTTATGCACTTGTGTTATGGAAATCAGAAACAACGAAGGTACCACAACACCCAGACCCGAGACAATGTAGAAAACTTATTTTTCTACATTGCCTCGACCAGGGATCGAACCCGAAACCTCAGAGATGGCGGCGCCTTGAAAACCGGCACGTTAACCACTCAACCATGGAGGTCGTCAAAATGTTATAATTTCCAGGTTCCCCAGTGAAGAGAGTCTGCGCACGGCTTGGCTCACAGCCCTCGGCCTGCCAGACATTAGCCTGCCAGACTCTGCAGTGGTCTGCTCGTGGCACTTCTGTGCTGACCACATGTCTGTGACTGAAAGTGGCTCCAGGCAACTCCGCCCGGGCGCTGTTCCTTCACCAGTGCTGGTAACTTGTTCATATTGGCAACTTATAAGCTGTTAGCTGTAGTGGTGGGTGTTTGTAAATGAGCACCGTTGATATAGGTGCATCAGCATAGGCTGTTTAGCCTGTTACCAAATAATAATAATTCTGGGTTTGATTCTGAGGCCAAGTCAATAAAACTTAGTTGGGTTTTTCTACATATCAGGAAATTTCTTAGTGCTAGCCTATTGGTGACGTTTGTGCTTGCAGGTCTGCATGACGTGCCTGCACACCGGCGCAGAGCTGCTGCTGATGAGCAGACAGGACCTGCGAGAGGCGTACGTCACACTAACAGGACAACCTGTAAGTATATGATCATTCACAGGTGTCTTATATGAAGAATGATGTTAACCCGATTAGTAATTAGGTTTCTCAGTTCAATACTTGTATTTCACATCTCCACAACATGCATGATATGAAGAGTTGCTTGTTTCAGTCGTGTGATGGAAACCTGCAGGCGACAGTCTGCGTGCGGTGCGCTCGCACACTGAGGAGCTTCAGTAGATTCAGAGAGCAGAGCTTGAGAGCTCGCTCCCTGATGATGGGCTTGCTGCAGCAACACGGAGCAGTGAGTACTTATTTTTTACAAGCTTTTATTTAACTTGCAATGGAGGAGTTTGTTTGTTCGGGCGGAATCTTGCAACTCAATTTTGTAGCAGATATCTTCAACTAAATGAGCTAAAAGTTTGTATTCACATTCAGTTTCACGCATGGGTGCTTGTGTGATGACTTTCTAAATCCAACATGGTGGAACACCCACCACAGTAGGCTAGTTATTTTAATGCACTAGATATCAAATGAGAGGGATTGTCCAGAAGAATATCAATATGTATAAACGTTATTTTTTTATTTATGTTAACTTTGCCCTTTAAAATACTTATGTGATAATTGTGAAATAAGCAATCAACAGGTGTCTGTGATGATTGTAGATAAGTCGTATGTCTAAGGGCGCTGAATTCTACTTTCAGGTCCAGTGCGGCCCGCCCGGCTCTGTGTGCTTGATGCTTTATTCAACAGAGAACCTGTTTCAGATAACAATGAGGCATGTGGAGCTCATCAACCATGAACAGAAGCAACTTGAAAGGGACTTTGTAAGGTCACCAGAGATATTACACCACTGTGACTTTGTGACATCACCAAAGATATCAGACCACTGTGACTTTGTGACATCACCAGAGAAGCCAGATCACTGTGACTTTGTGACGTCACCAGAGATATCAGACCACAGTGAGTTTGTGACGTCACCGGAGAAGCCAGATCACTGTGACTTTATGACGTCAACAGAGAGACTAGACTACTGTCACTTTGTGACATCACACTTTGATGACAAACAGACAACTTCAGAGGAGAATGATGTTGTAGTTAAAATAGAGGTTGATGAAGAGATGGGAATGTTGTACTCTGAAGGTAAGGGATTGTTTCAATCTTATATTATATTACCAGCCACAGTTAACGTTGTTTTGCCATTCAGGGTATGAAAAATAGCTTACGATTTATCCTCAGACCTAACAAATGTAGATAAAAAATTTCATAAGAATCGGTTCTGTACTACTAAATAAAAAGTGAAGCCATAAAATTCCCTTTTTTTACCAAACCCCAAACTTAACTTTGTTTTGTGAGGTTAATTGCTAATACCAAAAAAAGTATAAAAGATACAGAGTCCATTTTATTTTTCCTGTGAAATATCAATATAATAAATTGACCCCTAATAATAATAACGTAACTATAATAATATAATTATTTCAGAATTTTCGATTGGTAAACTTCGGAGATAAGGGGGGAAACGGTATTTTTTTGACAGTTTGCTCAATAAATCAAAAAATATCAGGCATAAAAATAAATAAAACTGTTGCCTTATGATAGTAACGCCCTTCATACGATACCCCACTCAATGTTGTTAATTATCTCATTTTGAAATTTCGTCGACCCGGTTTCCCTCCCTTTTTAAATAAAAATAAAAACGATTTTCAATTTTTTATGATTGCACTGACGGCGGGCCACCATTATCTACAACTATTCCAAATGTCATATCGGTTACGAGTATTATTATTCGGCCGTTCAGAGAATGCGTTCCTGACACCTATCAGTTAGTCACGACTAGTGATGGGCACAACATAACACTGAGTTCGTTACCGTTCCTCCAAAATGAACTGCCGCGTTATTTTTAAGATTATTTTCGTTTCAAATTGGCGGAATCATTTTAAATTTATATTTTAGTTATTTAAGTGGAAACCAAAAAAGGGTAATATTAATAAAATAAAATTATTTTATTTATTCTTTGTTACAAAGTTACAATCTGTATTTCTGTGCAATAAAGTACATTGAATTGAATGTGCGTACAGAATATTAATCAGACTCCGATTCGCTTGAGGAGGTGGTGTCTTCATCATCATCTTCGCCTACATGTATAATTATATTATTTTCAATAACAGAATCAATCCTGATATCTCCGCCAAAATGTTCCACAATCAGGTTTTTAGTCTTCTCAACAACCTTTGCCCAGTCATCTCTTGTGACTTCCCCGCAGGCTTCTTTTAATAGGGTCATCTTTTTCGTGCTGAATGGCGGGGAAGTATTGTGGCGGGCGGCGTAACCTTTTATTTGAGCCCAGATTAGCTCAATCGCGTTATATTGGCAATGATACGGTGAAATTCTTAGAACGCGATGACCGTACTCCAGAGCCAGTTCATCGATTTCGATTACGATACTATTATTGCCTGTTATTGTTAGCACAGCACTACAAATATAAAGCGCTGACATAACCTTGTAATAGCGCAGTTTAGATTTAGAAAAATATTGTTTACCAAGTTATTTGACACTCAGTTTTGCTCAAAATTATAACATTAATTGATTACTGATATAATAATGTTATTTTAATGCTCATCAATTGTTAAAACTGTAAACAACCAGCAATAATATTTTTATCGTAACTGCAACACCATTACAAAGTTACGTCGTCAGTTCAATCGCGACGTGTCAGGAACGCATTCTCTGAACGGCTGTATTTTAGTTACTGAAATAAAGGGTTGTGACAGACAGACAACAAAGTGATGTTATAAGGGTTCCGTTTTTTTTTTCTTTTGAGTTACGGAACCCTGCAAAGAATGCAAGGAACAGTAATTTAGTGAGTCACATGATGACACACATTATTTCACTAATGTGTGTCATCATGTGACTCCTTGCCTTGTGAGCCTTGTTGTTGTAAGTTTTGTGATTGTAATAGTGCAGATACAAGGACTTTGACGAGGCACACAAGAACAAAACCTCCTTTGAATAATTGTTCCAGCGAATTGAAAAAAACGTTGCTAAACCACAGAATTATTAACAATGTACATTAATAATACTTTCTGTTACACAATTCAAATTAAGCATATTGTGTTAAGATGAACAAACAAACAAGCATTACATGAGAGCAATTTAATTATAAATAGAGCAAATAATTTTCCGTTTCTGATATATTGAAATATTCAAGCCTGAATTACTGAACGATTCTCCAAATTATAGTGCACATTGCAAAGTCCCAATAAAAGTTTACATGGCTTATAGCATACTAGCAGATACCCGCGGCTTCGCACGCGTAAATTTTAGTTTTAACTATTCTACGGGAACCATCCATTTTCCGGAATAAAAAGTAAGTTAATTACTTTGTGTTAATTTACATGAAATCTATCTTCATTTCAACTTTAAATAAAAAAAAATTCAGTAGTTGTGCGTGAAGGAATAAATTTTCTCCCGCATGAATATCTGTTTTTCCCTATTATCACGAAAACAATGGATTTTCCCGAAAAAAAAGTAGTTGATTTTAAGATATAATCTATCTACATTCCAAATTTCAGCCCAATCGGTTCAGAAGTGACGGCACGATGGAGTATTTCTTCCGCATGAATATCTGCTATTTAACTATTTTCTTAGAAACCATGGATTTTCCCGGTATAAAATTTGGCTAAGTATTAATCCAGGATAAAACCTATCCCCTTTCCGAATTTTAATCATATCAGTTCAGTAATTACAGCGTGAAGTAGTATTTTTACCGCGTGAATATCAGTTTTTCAGTTTTCCCGCAGACACCATAGATTTTTCCGGTATGAAAAGTAACTTTTGTATTAATCCAGGATATAATCTATCTCGATTCCAAATTTCAGTCAAATCAGTTAAGTAATTATGGCATAAAGGAATATTTTTCACGCGTGGATTTCTGTTTTTCACTTTTATCATAGAAACCATGGAATTTTCCGGGTTGAAAAGTAGGCTTTGTAATAATCCGGGATAAAATCTATCTCCTTTCCGAATTTCAGTCATATCAGTTCAGTAATTACAGCGTAAAGTAGTATTTTTCGCGTGTGAACATCAATGTTTCAGCTTTTCCGCGGAAACCATGGATTTTTCCGGGATGAAAAGTAGCCTTTATATTAACCCAGGATATAATCTATCTCCATTCTAAATTTCAGCCAAATCGGTTGTGTACTTGCGGCATGAAGATTTTTTTTCCGCGTGAATTTCGGTTTTTAACTAATCCCACGGGAACCATGAATTTTTGCAGGATGAAAAGTAACCTATGTGCGAATCCAAGATACAATCTACCTCCATTCCAAATTTTAGCCAAATCTGTTTAGTAGTTGCGGCGTGAAGACGTATTTTAACTTGATAAAATCCAAACTTCGGACCCCCGTTTCACCCCCTTAGAGGGTGAATTTTGAAAAATCCTTTCTTAGTGCACCCCTAGACCTCACAAGGAACATGTGTGCCAAATTTGGAGTTTCTAGACCCAGCGGTTTGGGCTGTGCGTTGATATGTCAGTCAGTCAGTCAGTCAGTTTCTTCTTTTATATATTTAGATTACGAGTAGTCACGTTTATTTTTGATTGAGACAAATGTATTTTTTCAGTCGCTCCTTTGTCCGCAGGACTTGTGACAAAGATAGAAAACCTTGCGTGCGTGAGTGAAGAAGCCGACACAACCCAGCGAAGGGAACGAGCACTTGTGCACAGGAGCGCGTCACACAACCGACCATCCGACAGCGACGACGAACCAGAAACAATCATCAGACATTGCGTGGTCAAGTTGTATGACATCTTCAAAAATCCTGATTCGCTTGTATCAATACGAGATAGATCACCGACGCACACACGACAAGCTGTCGGTTCTTGTGATACTCTGAATACTTGTACTGCTTCTGAAGACGCCCAGCATCGCGCAGCTAGTGAGAGTGAAGTCGCTGCCTCACACGACGAGCCTGCTGCATCAGAACTGAGTGAAGCTGAGCCATCTTCATCAGCAAATAGACATCACACACACTCTCAGAACAAGTCTTTTATCTGTGACCTTTGTCAACGTATGTTTGCACTAAAAAGTACTCTCATAAATCACATCCGGACTCACAATAAACCTTATTCCTGTAAGTTGTGTAGTTACAAGTGTGCAACGAACAGTAAATTAGTGAATCATATGAGGTCTCACACTGGTGAAAAGCCTTACTCTTGTAAGTTATGTAGTTACAAGTGTGTACGTAAGTACAATTTAGTGAGTCACATGAGGACTCACACTGGTGAAAAGCCTTATGCTTGTAAGTTTTGTAATTATAAATGTGCAGATAAAAGTACTTTGACTAAGCATACAAGAACTCACACTGGTGAAAAGCCTTATGCTTGTAAGTTTTGTAATTATAAATGTGCAGATAAAAGTACTTTGACTAAGCATACAAGAACTCACACTGGTGAAAAGCCTTATGCTTGTAAGTTTTGTAATTATAAATGTGCAGATAAAAGTACTTTGACTAAGCATACAAGAACTCACACTGATGAAAAGCCTTACTCTTGTGAGTTATGTAGTTACAAGTGTGCACGGAACAGTCATTTAGTGAGTCACATGAGAACTCACACTGGTGAAAAGCCTTACTCTTGTAAGTTATGTAGTTTTAAGTGTGCACGTAAGAGCGATTTAGTTTGTCATATGAAGACCCACACTGGTGAAAATCCTTACTCTTGTGAGTTATGTAGTTATAAATGTGCACACAAAAGTAATTTAGTGAGTCACATGAGGACTCACACTGGTGAAAAGCCTTACTCTTGTAAGTTATGTAGTTACAAGTGTGCACAGAAGTATACTTTGGTGAGTCACATGACGACTCACACGGGTGAAAAGCCTTATGCTTGTAAGTTTTGTAATTATAAATGTGCATACAAAAGTAATTTAGTGAGTCACATGAGGACTCACACTGGTGAAAAGCCTTACTCTTGTAAGTTATGTAGTAACAAGTTTGCACGGAACAGTCATTTAGTGAGTCACATGAGGACTCACACTGGTGTAAAGCGTTACTCTTGTAAGCTTTGTGAGTACAGTTGTTCAGATATAAAACAATTAACAAGGCACACAACAACTCACTCCGGCGGTCAGTCCTCCTCGTGCTCGTGAGCGCGGTACACTGCACGGAGCACGCTTATCATATCTATTTAAACGAGCAATGTTTTTAACCGACTTCAAAAAAATTAACCGACTTCAAAAAAAAGGAGGAGGTTCTCAATTCGTCGGCATCTTTTTTTTTTTTTTTTTTATGTATGTTCACCGATTACTCGAAGACGTGTAAACCGATTTGGAAAATTCTTTTTTTGTTTGAAATTGTATACTTCCAAGTTGGTCCCATTTTTTTTTGGTCAGGATCTGATGATGGGATCCTGGAGAAGTCGAGGGAACTTTTCAAATTTTATATGGACACTTGAAACAATTTGAGTATTATTTGAAAGAGTAATATTTTCCAAGTTGTCCCATAGTCATCAGGTCAGGATCTGATCATGGGATATTGGTGAAATCGAGGGAACTCTTCAAATTTTGCTAATATACTTGAAGCGATTTGGGTATTTTTTTATAGTGACTAGTGCATTTGCTTGCAGATGCTGACTTAATGACTATAGCCATCAAGTCAGGTTCTGATGATAGGATCTCGGAAAAATTGAGGGAACTCTTCAGATTTTAAAAGCGCACTTCAAGCGATTTGGGCATTTTTTTCAATGCCCTGTTGATTTGTTGTTTTCCACTAAAAAGTAAAAAATAAAATGGAAATTCTTTTCAAAAAAACCGACTTCAAATGCCACTACAAAGAGTGAAATAATTTTTCAATGTAGGTACACCAATTCGAAGTCGGGCAATTCGTACTATCATAGTCCTTCATATTAATCGCCCGACTTCGAATTGGTGTACCTACATTGAAAAATTATTTCACTCTTTGTAGTGGCATTTGAAGTCGGTTTTTTTGAAAAGAATTTTCCATTTTTATAATATATAAATATATATCTGTATCAATTAATTTTCGCTCTTTTTCTCTGTCTTTTAATGTGTATAAGAAAGAGAAAAGAGAGCGACAAAGGTAGAGAGACATATCTCTATGCGCGCATCCTAACCCTGCTGGATGTATTTGCAACTTCCTATGAAAGCATTGTTCAGGAAGTGTCTTTTGCATTGATTATGTAGACTAATTAGAATAAGGAAATTAAATCTCTTTATGTATGTGAACTCGCCATCCTCGCGAATAAATCCATAAACTTCTATGAGTTTCAAAAGAATGGCAAACTGTATAATAATAATTGTTTTAGTTTAATTTGATCAATTGTTTTTTTTTTATAAATATAAATATAAAAAATGGAAAATTCTTTTCAAAAAAACCGACTTCAAATGCCACTACAAAGAGTGAAATAATTTTTCAATGTAGGTACACCGATTCGAAGTCGGGCGATTAATATGAAGGACTATGATAGTACGAATTGCCCGACTTCGAATTGGTGTACCTACATTGAAAAATTATTTCACTCTTTGTAGTGGCATTTGAAGTCGGTTTTTTTGAAAAGAATTTTCCATTTTATTTTTTACTTTTTAGTGGAAAACAACAAATCAACAGGGCATTGAAAAAAATGCCCAAATCGCTTGAAGTGCGCTTATAAAATCTGAAGAGTTCCCTCAATTTTTCCGAGATCCTATCATCAGAACCTGACTTGATGGCTATAGTCATTAAGTCAGCATCTGCAAGCAAATGCACTAGTCACTATAAAAAAATACCCAAATCGCTTCAAGTATATTAGCAAAATTTGAAGAGTTCCCTCGATTTCACCAATATCCCATGATCAGATCCTGACCTGATGACTATGGGACAACTTGGAAAATATTACTCTTTCAAATTATACTCAAATTGTTTCAAGTGTCCATATAAAATTTGAAAAGTTCCCTCGACTTCTCCAGGATCCCATCATCAGATCCTGACCAAAAAAAAATGGGACCAACTTGGAAGTATACCCTTTCAAACAAAAAAAGAATTTTCCAAATCGGTTTACACGTCTTCGAGTAATCGGTGAACATACATAAAAAAAAAAAAAAAAAGATGCCGACGAATTGAGAACCTCCTCCTTTTTTTTGAAGTCGGTTCAAAATATACAGTGGACAACATCACATACATTGCTCCGATCCTTTAGTAAGTAGCTTATGCACTTGTGTTATGGAAATCAGAAACAACGAAGGTACCACAACAGCCTGACCCGAGACAATGTAGAAAACTTATTTTTCTACATTACCCCGACCGGGAATCGAACCTGGAACCTCAGAGATGACGAAACCTTGAAAACGCTAACTACTCAACCATGGAGGTCGTCAAATGAAGAATTAAAAGAAAATCTCGCCCTCTCCGCGTTGTCAGGAACATAGCGGATGTTTGATTTGTAATCAACGCAGCCAGGGGGACGATTGACAGTCCAGATTCCAGAACTGTTGTCGAAGCTGCACATAGCTGTACCTTCACGGGTATCCTCACGTGTTCCCGGAAAGAAAAAGTACATTGTGATACGAGGGTGGAAAGTAGGTTTTTGCAAACGAGCTGTCATTAACAAGCGCGAGCTGAAGGCGAGGGTTTTTAATGTCACGAGTTTGTGTATTTGTGTACGATGTTTGTGTCGTGTATCACATGACGTTTTTCAATACAGTTGTGGGAATTAGTAAAAAATAACTCAAAGAATAATATGTTAAGATTTTGGGGACCAAATTCCATCTTGTGCACTTTTAACCTTAGATAAAATATCAGGTGGAGTTAATTCTTAGTTAATTTAATTGAAATCGAAAAAGAAAAAAAATTTTAACTGCGATATAAACAATGTAGGTACGCCAATTTATGGCTAAAAGTCATTTCCAATCTATTTCTTTAGCCCCTTCTTGAATCTTGATACCTTAACCTCGAGCACTACTAATTCCACGAACTTCTACTACCAAACTTCCATGGACTGCTACCACTTGTTAACTGAATTTCTTCTTTCTATATTTTGCCCAAACCTATCGGTGAAAACTTTTCATTAGTTTAAGCCTTTTTTTAGCTTTTGACGACCTCCGTGGTTGAGTGGTTAGCGTGCCGGTTTTCAAGGCGCCGCCATCTCTGTGGTTCCCGGTTCGATCCCCGGTCGGGGCAATGTAGAAAAATAAGTTTTCTACATTGTCTCGGGTCTGGGTGTTGTGGTACCTTCGTTATTTCTGATTTCCTTAACACAAGTGCATAAGCTACTTACTAAGGGATCGGAGCAATGTATGTGATGTTGTCCACTATTTATTATATTTTTTATTAATAAGATTATTAGATGTAAGACTAGTCAGTAAGAATAAGCTGTAAGTTTTCCTTTGAAAAATAAAATAAAATAATTGAGTACCTAGTTTATAAGTGTTATACCTACTTAATAAACATTGATTTACTTCACTGGTATCTTTTTTCAAACTTCGCTGATAACCTGCTTCGAATGATTTTCCTGCGAATTCAAAAACTTTACAATTATTTAACTACTAGGAAATATTTGCTTTGAAACAATTGAAATTTATAGTAATTGTGTGATGAAAATAACGTTTTACATAAGAGTAATTTAAATTATGCGCTTCTGATATATTTAAGTCTGAATTATTGAAAGATTCATGGATAAAAAGTGAACATTGAAAAGTTTCAGTAGGTACAAGTTTACATGGCCTAATGGCTTTGATTACAACGTTTTTGAATACCTATGTTTGAATTGCTCTTTGTCCGCAGGAGTCAGGACTTGTGACAAAGATAAAAAACCTTGCGTGCGTGAGTGAAGAAGCCGACACAACCCAGCGAAGGGAACGAGCACTGGTGCACAGGAGCGCGTCACACAACCGACCATCCGACAGCGACGACGAACCAGAAACAATCATCAGACATTGCGTGGTCAAGTTGTATGACATCTTCAAAAATCCTGATTCGCTTGTATCAATACGAGATAGATCACCGACGCACACACGACAAGCTGTCGGTTCTTGTGATACTCTGAATACTTGTACTGCTTCTGAAGACGCCCAGCATCGCGCAGCTAGTGAAAGTGAAGTCGCTGCCTCACACGACGAGCCTGCTGCATCAGAACTGAGTGAAGCTGAGCCATCTTCATAAGCAAATAGACATCACACACACTCTCAGAACAAATATTTTATCTGTGACCTTTGTAGGAAAAATACGGAGAGAGCTGATGATTGAGGATTTCAAAGACGGAACGGAGCACAGCCAAGACTATAGGTGGGGGGGTCCTCGACCAAATGTCACCCGAAACGTCCTCCAATTGGCAGGTAGCTGAGAAAAATTCAAAATGGCGGATTCAAAATGGCCACCATTCAAATTTCGTCAATATCTCGGAAAGT
Organism: Coenonympha glycerion; assembly: GCA_963855885.1. Lineage (NCBI taxonomy): Eukaryota > Metazoa > Arthropoda > Insecta > Lepidoptera > Nymphalidae > Coenonympha > Coenonympha glycerion. The sequence continues at coordinate 7,255,553 of OY979653.1, forward strand.
ATAAAAGATAGAAGAACGGTTTTTTGACAAGAGCTGATCAGGACTCGAAGGTTAATTTGATGGCTAGAAAAAAAAACAATATGGCTGATTTTTTTCCATAGAAAATGAATGGTAAATGTTTGACGGCAAATAGGGGAGAAGACAGCCCGCGGGTCACGTGTGGCCCGCGCCGCCACGCGCCCTTCTAGTACCTATTTATAGCTTCTTGTGCTGATACACTCATTGAAAACTCACTCATACAAAATGCGGCAATCAAAATAACTTTGAAATAATTAAAATAATTAAAATATTTGAAGAATTGCTTAATGGATGTATTAGACGTCTATAATTAATAAAATAACTAAGACATTATCTTTTTTGTATTTTATATTAAAAATGTATATCTATTTAGATCTATATACAAAGGACATCACTCCTTTTTAGGGTTCCATACCAAAATGGTAAAAATGGAACCCTTATGGTGAGACTTTTTCCACCCGTCCGTTCATCCGTCCATCCGTTTGTTCGTCTGTCACACTAGATTATTTCACTAACTACTAAAGCTATCGACCTGAAATTTGGAATAGTTGTAGGCAATTGCGTCGCAAAAAAGTCCTTTTCTTTTTGAAGGTTTTTTTTTTAATTCTTCCATCAATTGCACCGTTTCTTCAGTTTGATGACCTCCGTGGTTGAGTGGTTAGCGTGCCGGTTTTCAAGGCGCTGCCATCTCTGAGGTTCCGGGTTCGATCCCCGGTCGGGGCAATGTAGAATAATAAGTTTTCTACATTGGCTCGGGTCTGGGTGTTGTGGTACCTACCTTCGTTGTTTCTGATTTCCTTAACACAAGTGCATAAGCTACTTACTAAGGGATCGAAGCATTGTATGTGATGTTGTCCACTATTTATTTATTTTATTATTATTTATATTTTCAAACATCTAAATTACAAAAAACCAGCCAAGTGAGAGTTGGACTCACGCACCGAGCGTTTCATACTATAAAAGAAGTAAAACATTTAAAAAATCACTTTCGTTCATGTCACGACGTTCATGTCATGTTACGAGTATAATTTACAAGTAGGTTCTTTTGTTGCGAACCTTCATCTGCATCTTTAGGCACTCTGCAACGTTGTGATTATTATTAAAATCTTAAAACAAAATATCTTACTCCATACTCAATTAAAAATTCTCCCATAAATGTGGGAAACTAAAACTAAGTTTTTCATGGTAACACTGAACCTTTTTTTTTATTCATTTTATTTTCACTTTATTTCTTAAATTTCTTTTTTTTTATTGATACAACTGAGAAATAATAAACTTGCCTGTGGAACGTAATTCCAGTTGATTTGTTAAGTTTTTGTGTTCTTGAATCGCACTCTTTCACTATACATTTACCCATTTTGAATTATTTTTTCTCGCGCGTCACTCGTTTCAGCTCGTTTGGCGTCACATCGAACACTAAACTGACGTTAGCTACGAGTATGTCTGTGGACCCACCTTCACTGGCTACGCTTCGGCGCGATAATTACAAATCTGGTGTAACATTTATATCGATGGTTTCGATACACAGTTAGGTGTTGCGGCCCTGCCAGCCCGCGAAATTCAAATTTTATTTAGTTTTTCACAAATATTAGACTAACTACACATTGTAGATTTATGGCAATGCATTTTGCGGGCCTACTTTTTATGCATCTACATGTTTTTAATAGAAACTTTGCTCGAAAGTTCCCACTCATCTCATATTGGTTCCCGAAAGATAATTTTTTGCTTTTTCCCAGATTTCGAGCTATCGGGAACCAATATGAAGTAAATGAGTATTTTTGAGCAGAGTTTTTGTTAAAAACATGTAGATGCATAAACGTTGTGCCCGCAAAACACATTTCCATTAGCCATCAATGTATAATTAGCCCACTATAAGCGAAAAACTAAATAAAATTTGAATTTTCGCGCCCGGATGGTACCCATCGCCCTTAAGCCTTCCAGTTGTACGAAGTACTTATTAATTCCATGACCTACCCCGTCCACACTGCTCGGAAAAGTTTACCGAAGTCGAAGTAAGTCACCACACTACTCGGTGAACTTCGCAAGATCGCTTTGACTTCCTAGTCTGTGGCATTGACGTCCTTTGACTCGGGCGCAAAAACCGACAACAAATGGAAGTTGCCCGAAGTGAGACCGAAGTGAGGCCCGGGGGGTTATTACCGATCTTGCCACAGGTTTGCCACAGGCATAAATCGCGTACTATCCGCTGTCAAACAGCATTTTTGTATTATGTAAACACCGATTAACAGCTGACAGCGGGCGATCAATCTGTGGTACAATCTGTGTTGTAAAAAGTTATGTCGTCTGTGGTTAAAAGTGCATTCAATCCATTGTCGTGCTAACAAGCTGGTATTATGTATGCTAAATTTGACAGCGGCTCGACAGCGACAGCCGACAAAAAAGCGACCATTAAAGCGACAGCCTAAATACCTGTCGCTAAACGAATTATTGCTATTTTGTCTGGTGGAGTTATAATATAATTATGAGAAAAAATGAGCTATTTAATAATAGAAAGGAAGTTTAAAATATGTAAGTATATTATATTGTCTCTATTAACGTGAAAAGGTATAATTTTACCTATTTATATAAAAAATAAGGAATTTAGAGCCCAATGTACAATGTTCATGTTTGTTTTATAAGTTTATAAGGGAACACTTTTTTTCTTTTAGAGGAAGCGCTTAATGAAGAAGAGAGGGTGGCCCAATTCTTGGAGAAGGCTCGTTTACGGTGAAATTACATTTGAGAGATCAAGCAAATCCAGTAACCAGCAAGCATCGCCTGACGCAGAGTTAAAATTCATTATAGGCTCACGAAAGAACTATTTCAAAAACTGTGTAAATACTGTCGAAAGTGAAGAGCAACAAAAGCGGCCTTGGAATGCTGATATATGGCTTCCATAGTTGTTTATGAAATGAATATTTAAGATTCAATTATTATTACAGGTTATGTCACTGGTTCATATCAAAACCCAGTTGGCATGAATTTTCTTCATGGATTGAGCCAATCTAGTGTATCAAATGCTGTCAAAGAAGCCACTAAGGCACTCAACAGCATTGATATTTAGCAAATATACATTAGACTTCCAGAGGTGCAAGAGAACAGACAAATTATTAAATTAAACAGGTGATTATTTTATAGCTATTATATTTTATTGAAAATAATAAAAATGTTAATATTTACGAATTATACAAATTAACCCTATGTTTCAAATCTTGCTAACCTATGGCCATTAAGTATCTAACTGCATGAGGATTAACAGCGAGATAATACCAAGCACAACAGAAATAAAAATAAATAAATAAAAAATACAACTGCCCTGTTAAAAACGAACTAGGAATAAGAAGTAAAAAACAAGTAATTTTAGTTGATTTGAATATTAACAAAGAGAAAAGTGTTAAAATTTATTACTGAACGAACGCCATATGAACAGATAAATTCATATGGTGTCTATTCTGTGGAACACCTTTTATTCTTAGAGGCCATACCAATGCCATATGAATTTATCTGTTAATCAATGAGAAATTTTATTACTAACTAACTAAACTAACAAACAGCTATTTATTTCTCTATTTCTATACTGTTATATGATTTGTTAATATTTTAGAGATTTGTGACAGTGATTTAATCAATTTTAATGTCGTAAACAATAAATTATTTGCACATTTCAGATATTGAGATAACAATGAAGGCAGAGCAGCCGTTGTGAAAATGCAAATGAACTTCAAAATTCCCTCAAGGCACTGAAGGAATCGAGGGAGCACTGCCACCACTTGATGAGGAAATGTTAAAGTGGAAGACCAGACATATCCGATAAGGGAGTGCATGAAGTAGCATTAAGGTTTCTTGAGGTACCCACAACGTTACCTAACTGTAAAATATGAAAACCAGTTGACAGACAGACAGACCAGTCACCAGACTGAGTTTGCTGTGGGTTTCTTTTTAGGTCAGGGCATCTTAGAACCCTCATTAGTTTTAAGTTCGTTTCAGCCGACGGACGTCCACTGCTGGACATAGGCCTCCTGCAATGATTTCCAGCCCGCACGGTCTTGCGCCACTTGTATCCAGCGCTTTCCCGCGACTCTTTTAATGTCGTCAGTCCATCTGGTCGGAGGTCTGCCAACACTGCGCTTTCCCGTGCGGGGTCGCCATTCCAGCACTTTGGGTCCTCAACGTCCGTCGGTCCTACGAGCTATGTGCCCCGCCCATTGCCACTTCAGCTTCGTGATACGTTGAACTATGTCGGTGACTCTTGTTCGTCTACGAATCTCCTCATTTCTGATTTGATCACGTAGAGAAACTCCGAGCATAGCTCTTTCCATCGCCCGCTGAGTGACTCTGAGCCTTCTCCTTGAGTTTTAAGTTATTAAATAGTAATAACTATTGCTACCCCAGTGGTTGTGGAGGAACAGAATAGAAAATAAAAAATTACACAAAAAATGATAAAAATGAGTTTTATTTCAAGACTTAATTAACTTCCATTCAATAATAAAATTTCATTAGAGATCCAAAATAAAAATCTTTATTTTTCTCATAAGCCAGGCCCTTATAAAAAGTCTTTCGAAAAGCACTGGAAGGAACTAGCAAGAAACTCTGCACTTGCTTTTTTTAAAAAATGTATTTATATATACAACTTTTCTTACATAATTAAATTAACTTTTATACTATCTTGTGAGGAGCCGGAAGCATATTCTATCCATTCCAAGAATCCTACTGTTAAGGAGTTCTTCAAAGGTGTAACTTGACAAATTACTAATATTATAAATAATAATTTCTCTCATTTATTTTTACAACAAATAAATTCATATTTTTTAATTGTTAAAACATTTTACACAATAAGTCAAAAAGCTTATTCAAGGCCTTTGCCAGCATGCATTCGCTGTAATAGAAGCAGCTTCAGCCAGTCCTCTCTCTGCGCCCACCCTTTGTCTCTCCTGTTCGAAAACCGTTGTCTCTCCATGATGGCTCAAACCTTTGGTCTGTGAAATATAAAACATCTATTAAACACTAATTCTATCATCGATGTTACCAAGAGGCTGATTCAACAGGCAGGAGTTTTATTCTATGCTTACATTTTGTGATAGTTATGTAGTGCTAAACTATTAAAAGTTTAAGAATTAGTTGTGTTATTATTACTAAATCTAAACAAAAAAGGCTTACCATTTGTACTCATTCTGGTAACGGTAGAGCTGTTGCTCAGTGTGGGCTGCTGAAACCGTCTTTGAGAAACTGGACTTTCTGAAAAGTCTCTCCAGCTCGACAACATCTTCGTCTCTCCATGATGGCTCAACCCTTTGGTCTGTAAAATATAAAACATCTATTAAACACTTATTCTATCATCAATGTTAGAATTTTTTTTTTGAGACCAAGAGGCCGATTCAACAGGCAGGAGTTTTATTCTATGCTTAAATTTTGTGATAGTTATATAGTGCTAAAAGCTATTGAAAGTTTAATAAGTAGTAAAGTATTAATATTACTAAATCTAAACAGAAAAGACTTACCATTTGTACTCTTTCTGGTAACGGTGGAGCTGCTGCTCAGTGTGGGCTGCTGAAACCGTCTTTGAGAAACTGGACTTTCTGTAAAGGAAAAAAATATATGAATTAGTTTGAGAATAAGAGTACATTGTAATATGTTCTATATAATTTAGTCTGAATCCTTGTTTCTATAATACTACTATTCGGCACTGGTTTCCTTTCCTATATAGCCTGCCAACCTTTTCACCATAATGTTTTCATATGGTGTAAACATTACGGTGACCTCTTAGACATGCAGGTTTTCTTACTACGCAAACCTTCAACACTAGCCGCTTTCCACAACTGTACACAACTCAAACGAGAGAGAGGTGCATACTGGGATGTGGTATTCAAACCCCAATCCATCATTGTATACCCCTAAAGTAAACCAGCTATAACCCTCTAAGGTCCACTTGCGCGAATCAGAGGTTAAATATTTTCTTTTTAACCCTTGAGTCAACGTCTGTCATTGGACAATTTTGAAAACTTACTCTGGGTAAGCGTGTTAACCCTGAGTTAACACACTAACCCGGGTTGACGCAAGTGGGCCTAAGATAGGCAACAGAGGTTGATGTGTTGGTCGTTTATGCTATGGGCTATCAGTGTTGCAAATAATATAGTTGCAGAAAGCTGTGGAAATGGCCAGCTTGGAATGGCTGCAGTGGCCTCAGAATAAACTGAAAATTGTATACATTTATGCTGTTGTAAGAGGTGGACCTACCGCAGTGGCCTCAGCAGTATCTAAAAATTTTATGCATTTATTCACAGCAGTATAAGCTGACCACCAGCCGGTTCCATATAAGAAATGTAGTTACATAACTCTTTCATTTTGAAATCGAGGGCATAAAAGAAGAATATTCATACGCACTTCCTCCGCTGGCCTGACTGGTTGCAATCCCTGCTGGAGGCATTGAATATGGAACCAATATTATTGTTCCATTCTCGATCGATGGCCTCCATCACTCTCACTCCCAAACCAACTCCTTTAGCTAGAATTGGGTGCGCCATTAGGTGCTCCAGCAACTCGTTCAGCTGGCTGGTAGACACTCGAGATACTATTGATGCTATAATAATTATAAAAACATGTTAGCAAATAGCAACAGGAAAAAAGTAGGTACACATGTTTACGTAGTAAAATAACAAAGAAGTATTTTAAACTTACTGGCAGATGATAATAATTTCATAAAATTCACACCTAACCTAACAAAACAAAAAAGTACTCTGTGCACAGAACATTATTACTGCTCTGTGGCTCAAACTATACCGCAGATTTATTCGATGTACCACAGAATGACCATGGAATAACCACAGATGACAATAAAAACTGTATTTTGTTTACATCTTTTGCCGTCTGATCGCAAGTGGCGCTAGTGATCGATTGCTAAAAGTGCATTCCACAGACCACAAAAGTGCACTTTGCGACAGGGGAGCAGACGACGCGCGATCGGCTTAGGTAATGCGAATAAACAATGACATTTAGCGACCGGTCGCTGTGGCTCTGCGTCTGCTGTCGCTACTGCTATGTTATACGTAATCAGGCAGCCGGGGGGTTATTACCGATCTTGCCACAGGTTTGCCACAGGCATAAATCGCGTACTATCCGCTGTCAAACGGCATTTTTGTATTATGTAAACTCCGATTAACAGCTGACAGCGGGCGATCAATCTGTGGTACAATCTGTGTTGTAAAAAGTTATGTCGTCTGTGGTTAAAAGTGCATTCAACCCATTGTCGTGCTAACAAGCTGGTATTATGTATGCTAAATTTGACAGCGGCTCGACAGCGACAGCCGACAAAAAAGCGACCATAAAGCGACAGCCTAAATACCTGTCGCTAAACGAATTATTGCTATTTTGTCTGGTGGAGTTATAATATAATTATGAGAAAAAATGAGATATTTAATAATAGAAAGGAAGTTTAAAATATGTAAGTATATTGTATTGTCTCTATTAACGTGAAAAGGTATAATTTTACCTATTTATATAAAAAATAAGGAATTTAGAGCCCAATTTACAATGTTCATGTTTGTTTTATAAGTTTATAAGGGAGCACTTTTTTTCTTTTAGAGGAAGCGCTTAATGAAGAAGATAGGGTGGCCCAATTCTTGGAGAAGGCTCGTTTACGGTGAAATTACATTTGAGAGATCAAGCAAATCCAGTAACCAGCAAGCATCGCCTGACGCAGAGTTTAAAATTCATTATAGGCTCACGAAAGAACTATTTCAAAAACTGTAAATACTGTCGAAAGTGAAGAGCAACAAAAGCGGCCTTGGAATGCTGATATATGGCCTCCATAGTTGTTTATGAAATGAATATTTAAGATTTAATTATTATTACAGGTTATGTCACTGGTTCATATCAAAACCCAGTTGGCATGAATTTTCTTCATGGATTGAGCCAATCCAGTGTATCAAATGCTGTCAAAGAAGCCACTAAGGCACTCAACAGCATTGATATTTAGCAAATATACATTAGACTTCCAGAGGTGCAAGAGAACAGACAAATTATTAAATTAAACAGGTGATTATTTTATAGCTATTATATTTTATTGAAAATAATAATGTTAATATTTACGAATTATACAAATTAACCCTGTGTTTCAAATCTTGCTACCCTGTGGCCATTAAGTATCTAAAGATGACCAAAGGTGATGTATAACTATAAAACTGCATGAGGATTAAAAGCGAGATAATACCAAGCACAACAGAAATAAAAATAAATAAATAAAAAATACAACTGCCCTGTTAAAAACGAAAAGAATAAGAAGTAAAAAACAAGTAATTTTAGTTGATTTGAATATTAACAAAGAGAAGAGTGTTAAAATTTATTACTGAACGAACGCCATATGAACCTTGGACGAAAAATGAACAGATAAATTCATATGGTGTCTATTCTGTGGAACACCTTTTATTCTTAGAGGCCATACCAAATACCAATGCCATATGAATTTATCTGTTAAGCAATGAGAAATTTTATTACTAACTAACTAAACTAACAAACAGCTATTTATTTCTCTATTTTCTATACTGTTATATGATTTGTTAATATTTTAGAGATTTGTGACAGTGATTTAATCAATTTTAATGTCGTAAACAATAAATTATTTGCACATTTCAGATATTGAGATAACAATGAAGGCAGAGCAGCCGTAGTGAAAATGCAAATGAACTTCAAAATTCCCTCAAGGCACTGAAGGACTCGAGGGAGCACTGCCACCACTTGATGAGGAAATGTTCAAGTGGAAGACCAGACATATCCGATAAGGGAAGTGCATGAAGTAGCATTAAGGTTACTTGAGGTACCCACAACGTAACCTATGAAAATATGAAAACCAGTTGACAGACAGACAGACCAGTCACCAGACTGAGTTTGCTGTGGGTTTCTTTTTAGGTCAGGGCATCTTAGAACCCTTATTAGTTTTAAGTTATTAAATAGTAATAACTATTGCTACCCCAGTGGTTGTGGAGGAACAGAATAGAAAATAAAAAATAACACAAAAAATGATAAAAATGAGTTTAATTTCAAGACTTAATTAACTTCCATTCAATAATAAAATTTCATTAGAGATCCAAAATAAAAATCTTTATTTTTCTCATAAGCCAGGCTCTTATAAAAAGTCTTAAGTATGGCCAATTTCGAAAAGCACTGGAAGGAACTAGCAAGAAACTCTGCACTTGCTTTTTTTTTAAAAATGTATTTATATATACAACTTTTCTTACATAATTAAATTAACTTTTATACTATCTTGTGAGGAGCCGGAAGCATCCATTCCAAGAATCCTACTGTTACGGAGTTCTTCAAAGGTGTAACTTGACAAATTACTAATATTATATAATAATTTCTCTCATTTATTTTTACAACAAATAAATTAATATTTTTTGTTAAAATATTTTACATAATAACTCAAAAAGCTTATTCAAGGCCTTTGCCAGCATGCATTCGCTGTAATAGAAGCAGCTTTAGCCAGTCTGCTCTCTGCGCCCACCCTTTGTCTCTCCTGTTCGAAAACCGTTGTCACTCCATGATGGCTCGAACCTTTGGTCTGTGAAATATAAAACATCTATTAAACACTAATTCTATCATCGATGTTACCAAGAGGCTGATTCAACAGGCAGGAGTTGTATTCTATGCTTACATTTTGTGATAGTTATGTATTGCTAATCTATTAAAAGTTTAAGAATTAGTAAAGTGTTGTTATTACTAAATCTAAACAAAAAAGGCTTACCATTTGTACTCATTCTGGTAACGGTAGAGCTGCTGCTCAGTGTGGGCTGCTGAAACCGTCTTTGAGAAACTGGAATTTCTGAAAAGTCTCTCCAGCTCGACAACATCTTCGTCTCTCCATGATGGCTCAACCCTTTGGTCTGTAAAATATGAAACATCTATTAAACACTAATTATATCATCAATGTTAGAATTTTTTTTTTTGAGACCAAGTGGCCGATTCAGCAGGCAGCAGTTGTATTCCTATGCTTAAATTTTGTGATAGTTATATAGTGCTAAAAGCTATTGAAAGTTTAAAATAAGTAGTAAAGTATTAATATTACTAAATCTAAACAGAAAAGACTTACCATTTGTACTCTTTCTGGTAACGGTGGAGCTGCTGCTCAGTGTGGGCTGCTGAAACCGTCTTTGAGAAACTGGACTTTCTGTAAAGGAAAAAAATATATGAATTAGTTTGAAAATAAGAGTACATTGTAATATGTTCTATATAATTTAGTCTGAATCCTTGTTTCTATAATACTACTATTCGGCACTGGTTTCTTTTCCTATAAAGCCTGCCGACCTTTTCACCATAATGTTTTCATATGGTGTAAACATTACGGTTACCTCTTAGACATGCAGGTTTTCTTACTACGCAAACCTTCAACACTAGCCGCTTTCCACAACTGTACACCACTCAAACGAGAGAGAGGTGCATGCTGGGAAGTGGTATTCAAACCCCAACCCATCATTATATACCCCTAAAGTAAACCAGCTATAACCCTCTAAGGTGCACTTGCGCGAATCGGAGGTTAACTATTTTCTTTTTAACCCTTGAGTCAACGTCTGTCATTGCATAATTTTGAAAAGTTACTCTGGGTGAGCGTGTTAACCCTGAGTTAACACACTAACCGTTGACGCAAGTGGACCTAAGATAGGCAACAGAGGTTGATGTGTTGGTCGTTTATGCTACGGGCTATCAGTGTTGCAAATACTATAGTTGCAGAAAGCTGTGGAAATGGCCTGTTTGGAATGGCTGCAATGGCCTCAGAATAAACTGAAAATTGTATACATTTATGCTGTTGTAAGAGGTCGACCTACCGCAGTGGCCTCAGCAGTATCTAAAAATTGTATGCATCTATTCACAGCAGTATAATGCAGCTGACCACCAGCCGGTTTCATATAAGAAATATAGTTACATAACTCTTTCATTTTGAAATCGAGAGCATAAAAGAAGGATATTCATACGCACTTCCTCCGCTGGCCTGACTGGTTGCAATCCCTGCTGGAGGCATTGAATTTGGAACCAATACCTACTATTGTTCCATTCTCGATCGATGGCCTCCTTCACTCTCACTCCCAAACCAACTCCTTTAGCTAGAATTGGGTGCGCCATTAGGTGCTCCAGCAACTCGTTCAGCTGGCTAGTAGACACTCGATGATCCTATTGATGCTATAATAATTATAAGAACATGTTAGCAAATAGCAACAGGAAAAAAGTAGGTACACATGTTTACGTAGTAAAATAACAAAGAAGTATTTTAAACTAACTGGCAGATGATAATAATTTCATAAAATTCACACCTAACCTAACAAAACAAAAAAGTACTCTGTGGCTCAAACTATACCGCAGAATGACCGCAGATTTATTCGATGTACCACAGAATGACCATGGAATAACCACAGATGACAATAAAAACTGTATTTTGTTTACATCTTTTGCCGTATGATCGCAAGTGGCGCTAGTGATCGATTGCTAAAAGTGCATTCCACAGACCACAAAAGTGCACTTTGCGACAGGGGAGCAGACGACGCGCGATCGGTGTATGTAATTCGAATAAACAATGACATTTAGCGACCGGTCGCTGTGGCTCTGCGTCTGCTGTCGCTACTGCTATGTTATACGTAATCAGGCAGCCGGGTTTCCACCGGTGCGCAGCTGTGTTTGAGTAACTAATCAGATTTAGTCATTTCGACATCTCCATTCTCCTCTCCCCTCAGTTTGGGAAATGTCAAAATTACGCAATCTGATTGGTTACTCAAAGACAGCTCCGCTCCGCTCCGCACGTCGAAGTTGGCGAAGTTAGACGAAGTACCCCTCCACACTGCTCACTTCGTTCAACTTCGGTCCCACTTCGGTCAACTTCGTGAGTAGTGTAGAGGCGGGTTACAGGATAGGTATTGTGTTCTGATGGTGTTCTGTGATCGCAATAAAACGTAGTGATTATATTATACTCTTTGATCGCAATTGATTCATGAATCATGATTGTCAATGTCAATTGTTTTGTCAAATGTCAGTTAGCATTGATTTCATTTCAATTTTCATTAGTATCATAGTATTTATAAGGGTAATAATGTTTTGTGATATTTATTGCACATAACATAAACACTAAACAGTGATTATATACTCTTTCTTTGCACATAAATACGCGACACTGGCGAAGCAATCTGTGCCCGCTTGGCACAACTGAAAGTGAAAGCCATAGAGTATTACCCCACATACATATTTATCTATGATTACCCCTATATTCAATATACTCTATGGAGTAGGTATATTGAATATAGGGGCATTGAAAGAGCCATGAAAATATAGTGTTTTATGTCTATGATGAAAATTGAAAAGAGCATTGAATTGAATTCATTAACACGTAGGTAGTGAATAGTGAAATATTACTTTACTCTATGATAGTGATTATATACTCTTTGTTCTTAACGCTTCGTTTTCCCGTCTACACTCTCCAATCCAATAATTTCGTTGTTGATCGCAACTCGCAATCATTGGCAAATAGCAACGGTTCCTGGTCTGTGAATAGCAATACTGAGATTAGAAACTAACAAGCATGCTCAAGACGTGCAGCGTGCCCTCGTGCAGTAACAGTTCCCGCGCGTCCTCAGCAGAAGAACCCGATGTGTCTTTCCACGAGTGAGTACTGAGTGCGATATTTGAGTTTAGACCAGTGGCTTTTCCCTTTATACACAAATTACTCTTGCTGTTTGTAGGGCGGGGCCATGGTTTTGACTGTCTTGAGTGAAGAGGCCAAATATTTAGGCCAAGAAAAATGACGAACAGGAAATGGTCAATTCTAAGATCTGTGTGCTGATTCTGTATCGTTCACTTAGTTAGTTAGTAACCTAAACTGGGTTATTAACTAAGAAAACGGAGGCAAAAATCCTATTTTTGTATTCTTTTTGTACAAGATAGCAACTAGCATGGTATACTGATATGATACTATACAGACCTAGGTTGGTAATTTGTACAAAAATAGGATTTTTGCCTTCGTTTTCTTAGTTAATAACCCAGTTAGGGTTACTAACTAACTAAGTGAACGATACAGAATAAGGCCCCCGGCCACGATATGTAGGTACTTTAGTCAAATATATACTTTATTTGCTTAAAATAATTGTGGATGTGGTCCAGATTAGGTGACAGTCGCATTATTTACGTGTTTACTAACTTAGATATGAATGTTTTTTATGTAATCCACTTCACAATGCCACTAGCTTTCGTAAATAACTCAAATTAACGCGAAATAATAAGAAAAATTATTATTTTAAATCAAATTTTTTAGGTTATTTCAGACGACATTTTACGTATTTTTTGCCAATTTGCTAATAGGTTCAGGTTTCCTTTGGCTGGTTACAGGGGGAGGGGTGGGGCAGGGGGAGGGGGGAGGGGGTGAATCCCCCCTCCAAGTGAAAAAGTGCGAAACTCAATAGTTTTAGAGAAAATTTTTTTTAAAGTTTTGCAATTTTTAGGTTATTTCGATCATTATAATGAGTACTTTACACAGGGGAAGGGGTAGGGGGCTGGATTAAGGGGCGCGGGAGGGTAAAGGGGAAGATGAAGCCCACTTCCCAACCCCCCTAAGGGAAATTTTATGTATTTTTTTTTTATTTTTAAGTATTTTTTTAAGAAGATCTACATAAGTATACTTACAACCTTTGTATTCAAATCAGATGAATGACAACTCTAAAATAGGGACCAATTCAGATCTGTGACTTCTCCGGCGCTGCGGGAAGTGCAGCCCCTTCGCCCCTGCGTAGCAAAGCGCAGGCACCCGTGCGAGCCGGAGCGGCCGAGGCTGCGGAGGTGACAGCGGGCGGGGGCTGCACACCCTCCGCGCCTCCGACTTAAAAAAAAACACTCTAGGGGTAGGACAAACAAGACTGCTTGGTGTCGGGGTTAGGCAGTTCGGTTTTGTGACTATTTCGACTTAAATCAATCCAGTTCTATTTTGTGTCCATACTATAATTTATTATAAAAAGAATGTCAATGACAGTTAAAAATAATTAAAATAGTTGAATTTCTAATTTTAAAAAGGTACAACAAACGAAATATTTTATTTCGTATATTTACGTAATGTATTTCCAAAAAATGTTAATAAATTGTTAACTTTAAAAAAAATTAAACACCTAACATGAATGGAATACGAAAAACGAAACGTTTTTTGACAACTGTGTGTCAATACAGTCGTTAGTTTATGGTCATTGATCAATTTTGTCTGAAATTTCATATAGAAAATCGTAATTTTTAAAAATTTATTTCTCGTAAATTACTGAGATTCGCGCTAAAACCTTTCAGTGCTAGGTTTAATGTATTATAAGCCATCTGTAAAAAAAAAATGAACTGCCAACTAATAACCAGCCAAAGGAAACCTGGGCCTGCTAATATTATAGTATGAATACACTTCTTGTATTCATGTTACTAAATCACTGCACAAACGACTTATGGTCCAGGAGCGAGCGAAGCGAGCTGGGACTTGAGGGCACCCCGACTCGGTTGGGTTGGGTGACAAAGAGGATCCTTCTGAGTGGTTATTTTCTTTTATGACCACCCAGAAATAGGAGCCCCGCGAAGCGGGGCTCCGTCGAACGAGCCTAGAAAAGTGTAAGGGAAAACTAAATAGTTAACCTTAAAATTTTAAAACTTAAAAAAATTATTTCTCGAAAACTATTATGATTCTAGATATTTGCCTTGGGGGGCGAAGTCACCTCTTCCCCCCCTTCCCCTCCCCCTACATCCACCCCTATCCGCCTTGTCACCCAATCTGGACCCCACCCTTGCCTTCTAATAATTGTTACTTATGTGTTATTTATTTTATGCATGTTGTAAATTCTAGGTTCCCCAGTGAAGAGCGTCTGCGCACGGCTTGGCTCACAGCCCTCGGCCTGCCAGACATTAGCCTGCCAGACTCTGCAGTGGTCTGCTCGTGGCACTTCTGTGCTGACCACATGTCTGTGACTGAAAGTGGCTCCAGGCAACTCCGCCCGGGTGCTGTTCCTTCACCAGTGCTGGTAACTTGTTCATATTGGCAACTTATAAGCTGTTAGCTGTAGTGGTGGGTGTTTGTAAATGAGCACTGTCGACATAGGTGCATCAGCAAAAGCTGTTTAGCCTGTTACCAAATAATAATAATTCTGGGTTTGATTCTGAGGCCAAGTCAATAAAACTTAGTTGGGTTTTTCTACATATCAGGAAATTTCTTAGTGCTAGCCTATTGGTGACGTTTGTGCTTGCAGGTCTGCATGACGTGCCTGCACACCGGCGCAGAGCTGCTGCTGATGAGCAGACAGGACCTGCGAGAGGTGTACGTCACACTAACAGGAGAACCTGTAAGTATATGATCATTCACAGGTGTCTTATATGAAGAATGATGTTAACCCGATTAGTAATTAGGTTTCTCAGTTCAATACTTGTATTTCACATCTCCACAACATGCATGATATGAAGAGTTGCTTGTTTCAGCCGTGTGATGAAAACCTGCAGGCGACAGTCTGCGTGCGGTGCGCTCGCACACTGAGGAGCTTCAGTAGATTCAGAGAGCAGAGCTTGAGAGCTCGCTCCCTGATGATGGGCTTGCTGCAGCAACACGGAGCAGTGAGTACTTATTTTTTACAAGCTTTTATTTAACTTGCAATGGACGAGTTTGTTTGTTCGGGCGGAATCTTGCAACTCAATTTTGAAGCAGATCTTCACCTAAATGAGCTAAACTTTTGTATTCACATTCAGTTTCATGCATGGGTGCTTGTGTGATGACTTTCTAAATCCAACATGGCGGAACACCCAACACAGTAGGCTAGTTATTTTATGCACTATGGATATCAAATGAGAGGGATTGCTCCCATGAGTCATATGTCTAAGGGCGCTGAATTCTGCTTCAGCTTCAGTGCGGCCCGCCCGGCTCTGTGTGTTTAATGCATTATTCAACAGAGAACCTGTTTCAGATAACAATGAGGAATCTGGAGTTCATCTGCCATGAACAGAAGCAACTGGAAAGGGAGTTTGTGACATCACCAGAGATATTAGACCACTGTGACTTTGTGATGTCACCAGAGAAGCCAGATCACTGTGACTTTGTGACGTCACCAGAGATATCATACCACTGTGACTTTGTGACATCACCAAAGGTATCAGACCACTGTGACTTTGTGACGTCACCAGAGAAGCCAGATCACTGTGACTTTGTGACGTCACCAGAGATATCATACCACTGTGACTTTGTGACGTCACCGGAGAAGCCAAATCACTGTGAATTTGTGACGTCACCAGAGAAGCCAGATCACCATGACTTTGTGACGTCAACAGAGAGACTAGACCACTGTCACTTTGTGACATCACACTTTGATGACAAACAAACAACATCAGAGGGGAATGATGTTGTAGTTAAAACAGAGGTTGATGATGAGATGGGAATGTTGTACTCTGAAGGTAAGTGATTGTTTCATTCTTATATTATACTAACAGTACCCGCGGACTCCGTTCCGCGTTAGAAATATTTTTGTCCCGGCCTGTTTGTCCCGCGTAAGGCTCGGTTTCCACAAAAGCGGAGCTGTTCTAATAACCAACCAGATTTCATCATTTCGATATCTCCTCTCCCTTCAGTTTCGGAGATGTCAAAATGAAAAATCTGAATGGTTACTCAAATACAACTCCGCTCCGCTTCACTTTGGTGGAAACCGGGCCTTATACCCACTGGCCACAGTACGCGAGGATACTATTTCTATTCTCATTGCGCGAAGCATTTGGATAGCTATCATACTGCCTATACTGACCTATCGCCACGCAACGGCCCCGGCGGCACGTAACACGTTTTTATTTTGCTAATATCTTTGAAGATATTTGTTTAAACTATAGAGTCAAGGGCACAAATATTCTACATTAAATTTCCGTTAAACATATTTACAAAGATATAAATTAATACCATATGGGCTAAATAAGCTTCACAAAAATTATTTATTTTTAATCCATAATTTTAACAGAAAAACAATTATTGTGAGTTACCCGTAGAAGATAGATATATGCTGTTGGGGACTTTTTTACAGATTTTGATACGTTCTTTAATATTGTAGAATACTGTTTTGTTCTATCTTCAATAGTTTCCGCAGCGCACGCGATGAAAGCAATTTTTTTACGACTTGAATTACATTATTCAAGTTTAAGTAAAGATACGTAATTAAATTTGGAAATTATTGTAGCCTATGACACTCCACAATAACGTAGCTTTCTATTGGTGAAAGAATTTTGAAAATCGGTTCAGGTGATCCAGAGATTACCCCTTACAATGTCATAAACTCACAAACACTACCTCTTTATAATATTAGTATAGATCACCAGCGACCGCAAACGTTGTTTTGCCATTAAGGGTATGAAAACTAGCTTACGACCTATCCTCAGGCCTAACAAATGTAGATAAAAAATTTCATGAGAATCGGTCGAGCTGATTTGGAGGAGTTTGGTAACATACTACACTGTAACAAGAAAGTTTTATTTGTTGTTTTTGTGTTGGCAGTTAAAGATTAAAGATTAATATAATCGGCGATGCAGCCGGTTCACCTCATTTTAAGTGACGCACGCCATGTCGGATGCAGTGCGTCTCATAATTTTGCACTGCAGTATCACACGACCACTGCACTGACATCAGCTCTTGGGTCTCATTGTGCTACTAATCTCGTTGGCTACAAACCGAAACACAGCAATACGTGACTGCTTCGCGGTAGAATAACTGACGCCGCGCTGGCACCTCCCCGGACGAACGCGAGAAGAGTCTTACAAGCAGTAACTGTCGTGTCGCTGCAGAGGCGGCTGAGGACGGCAAGGAGTTATATAGCCTACAGCCTTCCTCGCTAAATAGACGTTGAAGCCTTGTATTGTATGATATGACCTTCTACAAGAATGCAAGAAACAATTATTTAGTGAGTCACATGATGACACGCATTAGTGAAAAGCCTTGTTGTTGTAAGTTTTGTGATTGTAATAGTGCAGATACAAGTACTTTGACGAGGCAAACAAGAACAAAACCTTCTTTGAATTATTCCAGCAAATTGAAAATTATTAGTAAATCTCAGAATAACCTAACCTAACCTAACCTAACCTAACCAATGTACTTAACATATAAATATTTCTGTCTTTGAAACAATTTAAATAAAGCAATTGTGTGAAGATGATGAACCAACAAACAAGCATTACATAAGAGCAATTTAAGTTTTTCACACGATTCTCAAAAAAAACCGGCCAAGTGCGAGTCGGACTCGCGCACCGAGGGTTTTATGAAACCCTCGGTACTATAAAAGAAGTAAAATTAAACATTTAAAGAATCACTTTTATACATGACTTTACTAGTATAATTTACATGTAGGTACTTTTGTTGGCAAACCGCAAACCCAACTTTGTTTTTGGTGGTATATTGTTATTATCATAAAAGTATCATAGTTAGAGAGTTGATTTTATTTTTCCTGTAAAATATACGTTTATTCCTATCATAATTATTTCAGATTTTTTCAATGATAAACTTTGGAGACCCCACTCAATATTGTTATCTCATTTTGAAGTTTCAACAACCCTGTTTATCCCCACTTTTAAATAAAATTAAAAATGTTTTTCAAATTTTTATGATTGCAATGACGTTGGGTCACTATTACCTAAAACTATTACTTCAGGGTAGCTGGAAGAGATCTCTTGTTTTATAGGGATAAGCTATCCTTTGCACATCATGTCTCTTGTTATGTTTCGGTAAATTTTATGTATGGTGCATTAATAATAAAAATAAAAATAAATACAATAAACTATTCTTAATTTCAAGTCGATAGTCGATATAAGTTAACATGGCTTAAATAGCATAATTACGCGAGTAGTCACGTTTATTTTTGATTGAGAGAAATGTATTGTTTCAGTCGCTCCTTTGTCCGCAGGACTTGTGACAAAGATAGAAAACCTTGCGTGCGTGAGTGAAGAAGCCGACACAACCCAGCGAAGGGAACGAGCACTTGTGCACAGGAGCGCGTCACACAACCGACCATCCGACAGCGACGACGAACCAGAAACAATCATCAGACATTGCGTGGTCAAGTTGTATGACATCTTCAAAAATCCTGATTCGCTTGTATCAATACGAGATAGATCACCGACGCACACACGACAAGCTGTCGGTTCTTGTGATACTCTGAATACTTGTACTGCTTCTGAAGACGCCCAGCATCGCGCAGCTAGTGAGAGTGAAGTCGCTGCCTCACACGACGAGCCTGCTGCATCAGAACTGAGTGAAGCTGAGCCATCTTCATCAGCAAATAGACATCACACACACTCTCAGAACAAGTCTTTTATCTGTGACCTTTGTCAACGTATGTTTGCACGAAAGAGGACCCTCGTATATCACATCCACACTCACAGTAAACCTTATTCCTGTAAGTTATGTAGTTACAAGTGTGCAAAGAACAGTAATTTAATGAGTCATATGAAGACTCACACTGGTGAAAAGCGTTACTCTTGTAAGTTATGTAGTTACAAGTGTGCAACGAACAGTAAATTAGTGATTCACATGAGGACTCACACTGGTGAAAATCCTTACTCCTGTGAGTTATGTAGTTATAAATGTGCACACAAAAGCAATTTAGTGAGACACATGAGGGCTCACACTGGTGAAAATCCTTACTCCTGTGAGTTATGTAGTTATAAATGTGCACACAAAAGCAATTTAGTGAGACACATGAGGTCTCACACTGGTGAAAAGCCTTACTCTTGTAAGTTATGTAGTTACAAGTGTGCACAGAAGAGTGCTTTGGTGAGTCACATGACGACTCACACTGGTGAAAAGCCTCACTCTTGTAAATTATGTAGTTATAAGTGTGCACGTAATAACGATTTAGTGAGTCACATGAGGACTCACACTGGTGAAAAGCCTTATGCTTGTAAGTTCTGTAGTTACAAGTGTGTACGTAAGTACGATTTAGTGATTCACATGACGACTCACACTGGTGAAAAGCCTCACTCTTGTAAATTATGTAGTTATAAATGTGCACAAAAAAGTAATTTAGTGAGTCACATGAGGACTCACACTGGTGAAAAGCCTTATGCTTGTAAGTTCTGTAATTATAAATGTGCACACAACAGTGATTTATTGGATCACATAAGGACGCACACTGGTGAAAAGCCTTACTCTTGTAAGTTATGTAGTTACAAGTGTGCACGGAGCAGTCATTTAGTGAGTCACATGAGGACTCACACTGGTGAAAAGCCTTATGCTTGTAAGTTCTGTAATTATAAATGTGCACACAACAGTGATTTATTGAAACACATAAGGACGCACACTGGTGAAAAGCCTTACTCTTGTAAGTTATGTAGTTACAAGTGTGCACGGAACAGTCATTTAGTGAGTCACATGAGGACTCACACTGGTGAAAAGCCTTACTCTTGTGAGTTATGTAGTTATAAATGTGCACAAAAAAGTAATTTAGTGAGTCACATGAGGACTCACACCGGTGTAAAGTGTTACTCTTGTAAGTTATGTAGTTACAAGTGTACATGGAACAGTAATTTATTGATTCACATGAGGACTCACACCGGTGTAAAGCGTTACTCCTGTAAACTGTGTGAGTACAGTTGTTCAGATACAAAACAATTAACGAGGCACACAACAACTCACTCCGGCGGTCAGTCCTCCTCGTGCTCGTGAGCGCGGTACACTGCACGGAGCACGGTCAGGTCAAAAGTGCATATACAATTTGAAAACAAAATCCCATAGTAATATTTTGAACCCAATGTGTTATGTGTTAAGGTTGAAAGTGTGTTAATACGGTAATATGCGGTTACTTGCATAGCGTTTGAGCCTTTAAGCTATGTGTGCATTCTTGATCCCGACTGTAGTCCTTATACCACAGTATACCTATGTAAGGATCTTTAGTGTAAGGGCGCCTTCAAATTAGCGCTGCAGCCGCGTCAGCGGGGCTAGACAAAGTAACAGTCGTTTAAGCGTTGACGACAGTAGATAAAAATATATGGACAAACGACGTGACTGTAGAAGAACCACGTGATCAAAAATAGAGGAAAACACCATCACGCTGTTTTTGAAAATCGACTACGACAACTTGTCGTTCTCGCAGACGTTGTAGATAACTGTAGCGTACTGCGCGTGCGGCATGAAGCGCGTCACAGGCGGCAGGCGGCAGCCGACACTGAACAACGCTAAGCATTGAGTGGAGTCTGCTTTCATATGTTTTGTAGGTACTTACTGGTGGTCACGTGGTTTTTCTACTGTCGTCAACGCTTATCGCCAAGCCACTTTGTCTAGGCCCCCTGTTCATTGATCGCCTAGTGCTGCGCGCATGTATTTTTTTGTGCAAGTCGAGCAGTCTTTTTTCGTCAGAGTCCATCGTGAAACTATTTACAACACTACGATTCTCAAACCTAGCGACAGCAGCGCGGCGGAAGCGCGCGTTCACTTTGCGGCTAATGTGAAGGCGCCTATTTCATTTGTTTATATGAAATATTAGTTTTAAATGTAGTATTTTACATTTTTATATGTAGTTTTTTATTTAGATATAATTTAATTGTATAGCTAGTTTAATTTTTAATTTAAGTTATTTTTTTATGTAACATAATAATTAATAATGCTTTGTGATTTAATAAATTCATTACCCCTCAGTTTTACAATCAAATAAACATTGATTTTCTTTCAATAGTATTAATTGTTTTATTTAACCTCTGCTGATTTGCTCCGTCGAATCATTCGAAGAATGATCACCAGACACCATCCCTGCGAATTTAAAAAGTTAACTATTGTAGTAATCAATGATTGCCTGTGAGATATCAATGGTTGTCTGTGACTCAGGTCCATGGACCTAATATAGGTACTAAGCCTCAGGATGGCCTCAGGTCTGTTATAATTATATTTTAGCCTTCGCAAGTTATAAACCTGTTACTTGTCGGTTTTTTATTTTTAAAGTACCTATTATTATTCCGAAAATTTGGCCTGCTGGTAGAAACTAGCTATCGAACTTTTATATGAGAACTAGCCAAGTCAGACCTTAGACTTCAATAGGTAGGTATATTATCCTAAGTTATAAGAAGATATGATATTTCGCGTTGTTTTAAATAAATTTCAGGATTGACCATTGAACTTGCAATAACCAAGGCATATATCATAATATTGAACTTGGCTCTCATTTCACATTTATGTTTTTGATGGGATCGACATTGCTTGTGAATGTCAACAGCTGTTTGTTGTCTAATGGTTGTCTATGATTCACAGCTTGTCAACTGAAAGCAGTGTGACCGTTTGTGGCTGATTTCTGCCATTTGGGTGCTAAATTTAAATTCTGGCAGAATAAACTGACGATTTAAGAAAGTGGTTTTGAAACAAAATCTGTATCCTTTGAAAAATTTGTATAAAATTTGTTGTTTTGAAAAATTTGTATCCTTGAAACAAAATAGATAAACTCATGATTTTTTTTTGTGTCTATTTACATATGTGAGTATATGTATTAGGATATGCGTTTGTATAATTTTATGTTTGTTTGTATGTTAGATTGTGCATACAAACCAATAATGCAATAATAGTTTTATTTGTTTGTTCGTTTGTTTGTGCACATCAATGTTCCCATTTATTTCAAAATGGCTCTACCGATTTAGATGCAGTTTATTTATTTATTTATTTATTTATTGTTAATAGCTTACATGTTTACAATGTAACAGTACCTAATTGTATTAACATGTGGCCCTGTCAGGGCATTGCTAACAATATACATAATCTAATCATTATTTATTAAAGTAACGAATTAACAATTTTTATTTCATTTTATAAAAGCAGTGGAATTAAATATGGCAATAATGTAATAATAATTTGTCTAATGAGAACAAATACATTAATAAATAAATTATTAGATCAGAATGTCAATAATGATAATAACTATATATTACGCGCCTCGTAGTCATTATTATTTAAGTCAATTCAAGAGCGTTAATGTACAGTCACAAATTTAAATCAATGCAATGATTATATTAGTTAACAAATAATAGTCAGTAGTTCCAAGTACATATAAAATAAAGTGAAAATATATAGTCCATATTAATCAATGCGTATTCGTTCTATTGAGGTCTAGATGTAAGGAGTATTTACTTTTGGAGCTGTAATAACTCATTAATGTCATAAAAGCAGTTACATATAAGCCATTGTTTAAGTTTCTTCTTAAAAGTCTTATCATTTTGTTTCGTCTGTAAAGTTGGTTCGGGAGTTTATTATAAATATTGATTGTTCGGTGTAATGGGCCACTATTTGTCATTTGTAATTTACAACTGGGATAAACGAGTTTGTTTCTTCGACGCGTACTTCTTTCGTTTTTTGTTGCATTTGCAGTTTTATATATTACTAGTAGGGCGCGTGGGTGCGCGGGCCACATGTGGCCCGCGTGCAGTCTTCCCGCCCATAACGGTATCGCCGTCATCTCCATCGCCCATTGGAATTCGATTAGCAGTAAGCTAAAAAAATTACCAAGGAGCACTGTCATGGTTTTAAAGATAGTTAAGGGCAGTTCGAACAAAAAAATACGCTGAACCTCATCGGATGAGGTTCAGCGTATTTTTTTGTTCGAACAGCCCTTAACTATCTTTAAAACCATGACAGTGCTCCTCAATCATCATCCAAATCCTAGATCATTGTCTCTTTCCATAGTATGTATATTTTCCATGGAAAGATAAATTCCGCCACAGTAAATTATTTTCCACTTGAGATCCTGATCACCTCTTGCTAAGAAACCACTCTCTTATCTTTTAAACTTTCCGAGATAGAACAACACGAAATTTGTATGGCGGCCATCTTGAATCCGCCATTTTGTTTTTTTTTCAGCTCACTGCCAATTGCGTGAAGTTCCGAGTATTTTTTGTTTCAGCAGTCCCCACCTAACTATAATACCTTGCCCATGCTCCTTGACTGTCTTTAAAATCCTCAATCATCACCTCATTCCATATTGTTCTCTGGTAGTCTTCCAAAAAACCGCATCAAAGCACTTCATGTTTTACAACTCTTGGTCCCTTCAATATTTCTCATACATTTTCTATGGAAAAAAAAATTCCGCCATTTTGATTTTTTTTCCATCCATCGAATAGACCATGGGGTCCTGATCACTTCTTGTCAAGAAACCGTTCTTCCATCTTTTATACTTTTTGAGATGCACACCGATGAAGTTTGTATGGCGGCCATCTTGAATCCGCCATTTTGAAATTTTTTTCAGCTAACTGCCAATTGGATGATGTTTCGAGTGACATTTGGTCGAGCACCTCCCACCTATCTTCAATACCCTCCCTGTGCTCTTCACCCGTCTCCGAAATCCTCAATCATCAGCTCTCTCCATATTTTTGTTCTTAATGATTTTTTCCTTTCTATACGACATGATCCTTGAAAAAAAATTTTTTCATATAAAATTGTTCAGGAGAGGTGATCAATCAGTCAGTGGCCAATCAGCACAAGCAGCTATATATATATATTAAATATAGGGAAGTTTCATGTATAGTGTTTGGTATTCATTGACAATCATTGGCATTGTACAGTGCTAAAGATGCGAAGATGTGAAATCTTCCCTACGAAAATATGTGACCGTTTCCAACAACACTGAACTATGTAGCTGTGCAGCTGTGGGTGAGGATACTGTAGGTACTCTGCGCTGCACATAGGTAGCTACACCGCTCGTGAAGGCCCATTGCAGACATCCATAGCACGCATCAATAGTGTTAGTAGTCTATGGCACGCATCCTTCCATACAAAAACATATTGTAGTGGAATCCGTGTCCACCAGTGCTAAACTATGTGCCAATCATGTGCCAATGCTTATGGTTGGTGGATATCAAACGCATCCATAGCAATTGTAGCATAGCACATCTCTGTTGGAAAAGCAGCCTATAAATACAGTTTAGGAATCGAGTTGCCAGATTTTGGCAGTTTTTTTTGCTAGTCTGGCAGATTCGCCAATTTTGAAACGGTCAGTGTCAGAACTGGCTGTCAACTAACACTTTTACATACAAAATGCTTATAGCTTGTACACTAAGCCCCATGACTAAACAAGCCTTCTATAATGTTATGTTAGTGTTAGAGTAGTAGTTATCTTACAACACGGGTAGGTAACTTTAAGAAAAGAGTGAATAGGCATCTTCTAGATACCTAGGTTTAGGTACTTGATTGTACAGCGGCTGTGTTCAATTCTGTCTTGGGGAATATGCTCAATTAAAAACGATAGACTCCAATAAAAACTAATTTTAATTTCAGTTGAACAACTACAAAGATTAACACACAATAAATCTAACATAGGTACAAGTTTACAGGTGAAGTAAGACAACTGATGTGCAACGCGTTTAGAACGTAACTAACTTGAATCTCATAGGGCTTGTCCTTATAATGCATCGAGCATACACGAGCCTATGTGAGGGATGCCCCTACAATACACCACCCCAAATTTTTATGTTATAAAAATTGACAAAAACAAAAAGAAATCTAAATAATCTGAGTGCTAATTACAATACAACTTGAAAATAAAATACATGTTACACGGGTCAGTCTCTTAACTACGAGTGTGTTATAACAACACAACATCATAAGTGCTCACTTCTCAGTTCGCTGATAAACGACTTCGATTCACCGTACAGTCGGTTACTCAAAATACGCTACAACGACTGTTACACAAAAAAATAACAAGAGCTTAAACTTAGTTACAAAAAACATCCTGTGACCCAAAATACTTAAAGTTAAACACATTTTACAATAACAAATTTGATCCCACGGTTCCTTATTTTAAAATGAGACTACTTAACAAAAAGGTGTTAACTGTTTCAAAGGTGTTAACAGGCCAAACAATAACGAAAACAAAATATCTTAAGTGGATCCAATTTGTTTCACAATATTTAGTTGTCCATAAATCTAACAGGCATTTTACTCACTCGTCCGCTACGCGTGACTCGAGTGGGCAAAACATTGCTTTCCTTAGAAGTGTCATTTGAATTCTTAACTATTGATTCCTGCGGCTTTTGCTGTTCATTCTCACAATTTAAAACAAATGCCGGTTTCAATCTATCAATTGATATTAGAGATTTGCGATTCGGTAACTGAACAATAAACCCTTTTTCATACCTTTTAATTACATTATACGGTCCGTCGTAAGGTGGTTGTAAGCTCTTTTTAGTTACGTCATTCCTTACGAAGACTTTACTACAATCTCGTAACGCGGGGTGTACAAAAATAGTCCGCGAATCTCTCTGTGTAGTGGGTTTGGGTCTTAGCTTTCTAATTACCTCTTTTAGTTGTTTCACGTACTCCTCGCCGTCTGTTATTCTGTCGTCTGATGATTCAAAAAATTCTCCTGGGAGCCTTAGAGTTCGCCCGTAGGTTAGTTCTGCGGCACTTACCCCTGTATCGCTGCGCGGCGCTGCTCGAAGTCCTAGCATGACAGTATATATCTCGTCGACCCATGATTTATTACCCATTAATCTACTAACAATGGAAGCCTTGAAATTACGATGAAACCTCTCAATCTCTCCATTACTTTTTGGATTATAACTCGTTGTTCTAATTCTGTGCGCTCCTAAAAACTTCATTAAATGATTAAATAGACTACTTTCAGATTGTCGCCCCTGATCTGTGGAAATTTTCGAAAAAATGCCGTGACGGCTCACCCATTCATTGTATACCAATTTAGCTACAGTTTTCGCACAAATATCTTTAATAGGAAACGCTTCAGGCCATCCCGTCTGTCTGTCTATCATTGTAAGGCAGTACATAAAGCCTTCTTCTGATGGGATCAGAGGTCCTATAATGTCTATATGTACATGACACATTCTGTCTGTGCTTTCGAATTTCCCTAAAGGTGACATCGTATGCCTATGAACTTTCGCTTTCTGGCATCCTATGCACGTTCTAGCCCATAGACCTACGTCTTTATTCATACCAGGCCAAAAATATGTACTACACACTAGCTTTCTCCGAATTTCCCTAAAGGTGACATCGTATGCCTATGAACTTTTGCTTTCTGGCATCCTATGCACGTTCTAGCCCATAGACCTACGTCTTTATTCATACCAGGCCAAAAATATTTACTACACACTAGCTTTCTCGTTGTCCAAATCCCTGGATGACTTAAATTATGAATTGCGTCGAATGCGGTACGCCTAAACTGTATCGGTAAATAAGGTCTCGCTGTGCCGTTACCTACATGACAAATCAACGGTTCATTATGCGACGGCAAGCTTATTTTCAAGAGCTTCGAGTTATCGTTTCCGGACCCTAATAATTCCGTGAGTTTTTTATCGTTTAACTGAGCTCTAGCCACTTCAGCGAAGTCGATTACGGTCGGGCACGAAATAGTTTCCACGCGCGATAACGCGTCGGCTGGTGCATTCTCTATTCCCTTAATATAACGTATGTCCGTTGTAAACTCGCTAATAAAAAGTAATTGACGAGTCCTGCGCGGCGTTTCCTTATTACCTCCTAGCTTTTTTAAATGCAAAAGTTAATGGTTTATGATCTGTAAACAAAATTAATTCTCTGCCTTCGAACATACTCCTGAAATATTGAACTGACAAATAAAGAGCTGTTAATTCCCTATCAAAAACGCTATATTTCTGCTGACTCTGTGTAAGCCTCTTCGAGAAATAACCTAAAGGTACCCACTCACCGTTCACTTCTTGTTGTAAAGTTCCACCGGTACAATTCTGGGACACATCCGCGGTAATCGCCAGTATGCGACCTGAAATAGGGTACGCTAACATTGCTGCGTTCTGAAGGCTCAATTTACATTGCTCGAATGCTTGAATAGCGCTCTCTGTCCATACAATGATACTTTTATCACGCTTTTTTGAACCGCGAAGATAATTGTTTAACTCCGCTTGATATTGAGCTGCTTTTGGAATATGACTTCTATAAAAATTTATCATGCCGAGAAATCTACGTAATTGTTCGATCGTTTTCGGCCTAGGAAAATCTTTTATAGCCTGAACTTTACTTGGCAGTGGTCTTAAACCTTCGGCTGAAACTTCGTGACCTAGAAACTCTACTTTTTCCTGTCAAAATGCACACTTTGCCAAATTAATTGTCAACCCTACTTCCTGTAATCTTTCGAAAATTGCTTCTAAATGTTTCTCATGTAAACTACTGTTTTCACTGGCAATAATCAAATCGTCTAGATAGGAGAAAACAAATTCTGTCTTATAATTCGCGCATTCAGGGTTGTTCTTTTTAAAATTCGACTCTAAATCCTGTAAAACATAATTATTCATAAAACGTTGGAATGTTTGCGCTGCGTTTTTTAATCCGAAAGACATACAAGGCCATTCAAATAAACCAAAACTCGTAATAATTGCAGTTTTTTCCACATCCTCCGGCGCTATGGGAATAAAATGATAAGCTCTATTTATATCAATACGCGAAAATACTTTTTTATCGGCTAAAATAAATGTAAAATCTCTAATGTGCGGAATTGGGTATCTATCTGGTTTCGTTATTGCGTTCAACGCTCGATAATCGCCACAAGGCCTAATATTTCCATCTTTTTTAGGTACAACGTGTAAAGGACTTGACCATGCGCTCTTAGAAGGACGACAAATACCCATTTCCTGCATAATACGAAATTCTTCTCTTACCTTAATGAATCGGTCTGGCGGTAGCGGTCTCGGGCGTGCGTGCACGGGTGGTCCAGTCGTCTCTATATAATGAAGTATATTATGTTTCGGCGGGTCCTTGAAAGACGTCGGTTTCGTCAAGTCTGGGAATCTACTTAAGAGACGATAATAAGGGTGTGATTCTGCGACTGTAAAAACTGACAAATTATCTACATTTACTACCGAAGAAACTACGAATAAGTTAGTATCTTGGTCTATCAATCGTTTTCCTTTTAAATCTACTAACTACTACTACCTTCTACTACTACTACTACTACTATCCTTGACAGTAAGCTCGCGTTTAAAGACCACATCGATCATATAGTCGGTAAGGCATGGAAATTGTTAGGCTTTATTAGGCGTAACACCGCTGATTTTAAAAGAACCGACTGCATCTCCAGGATCTACAATGCGCTAGTACGCAGCATATTAGAATACGCAGCCTCCGCATGGAACCCGCACTACAGAACGCACGTTGACAGAATAGAGCGGGTGCAGCGTTCTTTCACGAGGTATCTAGCCTTCAAAGACAATACATGTCCCCCTACAGAGCTGACTACGAAACTCGTTTAAAACACTTTAAACTAAACTCCCTCGAAAAGCGAAGGCAAATAACGGATCTTATAACTCTCTTTAAGATCGTTCGAAATTACTTGGATTCCCCTGACTTGCTCCATCAGGTAACAATCAACGTGCCCCGCCGTATACCCAGACATGCTCAACAAAAAACATTCGTTCCAAAACTTGCCAAGACTAATCTAGGACAATTCTCTCCTGTTAACCGAATGATTAACGTTTACAATAATTTGACTAACCCTGACATTGACATTTTTAACGATTCATTATTTAGCTTTAAGAAAAAAATTCACTTGCATGCATAATTAAAAATAGTTTATAACATTTATTAGTAGTTTATCACAATTTAATAATTAGATAATTTATCTTCTTAGAACATTTAATTAATTAATTTAATTGCTATTTATTTATTTTTACTGAATGAATGTAAATTATGTTATTGACTTGTATATTTTGTAACATTTAGAGCTCGCTATTCTTTTGACTGTTTTTTAACCGGACAAATAATTGTTGTGTAATGCTGTGTACACCTGTAAAGGTTACGGTACTCGCACTTGACACAAATATTGTATTTCTTATTAATGATTATACAGTGACCGTTGGTGTATCATTTAAATAAATAAATAAATAAATAAACAAATTATATTTACACAAAAAATCTGCGCCCAAAATAGCTTCTTTCACATCCGCTACTACAAAAGTCCACTTATAAGAACGTCGTAAGTTTAAATTTAAATCTAATGTCTTTGTGCCATAAGTCCGTATTTCACTACCGTTTGCAGCATAGAGTTTATATTTATCGTTCACTACACAATTACGCAGGGAGCTAAGGTTCTTTGGTAACACCGAAATCATTGCGCCGCTGTCCACGAGATAGCGAATGCCGCTGGCTTTGTGATGGTAAGTCGATGGTTTCGTTCCGCAACACAAGTACCCACCGGTGTAACTTGCGTCGGTTCTAGTTTTCCGGCTTTTTCCAGCTGCACGGTTTCTCACAGCGATTCGCCCTCTGTCTGTAGCGAAAATGGTATCTACAAAGCCAATCCGGGCTGTCCGGTGTACGTCTGGTTACACTGCGATCTCTGCCACGGGACTGTGAACGGCTACGATATGTCGCGCGTCCACTTGACTCAGCACGACGACTCATTTGTTCAACCTTGGCGTTAAGTTTCGCTATTTCGGCCGTCAATGTTGCGACTTCCGAAAGTGCATCTCTCGTTGTAACCTCGGTGACAGTTTGCGGTCGAGTAGTCTCTATCACTTTGTCTGCGATCTTCGCTAGGCGTTCCAGTTCCTTCGCGTCTGTTGCTGCCAAAACTGCTCGAACGGTCGACGGTAGATGGTTCTGCCACAGCACGCTTAGTGTATTATCGTTCAGTTTACCTCGAGCCAGGTCCTGCATTGTCCGCAGTAGGTGGCTGGGTTTCTGATCGCCGAGCTCCATTTCACCGATGAGTTTCTGTATTTGCCTGCTCTCCGATTCCTCGTATATCGTGAGAAGCCTTTCTTTAAGTTGTTCATATTTGTGCTCCTCCGGCGGATTGACGAGAACGTCCGTCACCTGCTGTATAACTTCTTTACCAAGTTTTGTGATTACAACATTGTACTTTGCCGTATCTCCTAACTTCTGCGGTGCTAAGGTTGCTTCCAGCTTTATGAACCATACCTTAGGTTGGTCTGTCCAAAAGTCGGGTATCCTGGAGGCAAGCGATATCGAGGCTAGGTCGGCATCTTCCAATTTAATATTCGTAGGCGATTGCGGTTGCGACATGATTACACTCTATTTACTATAGTAATATATACTGCTTAGCTCACCTGAGTCCGATTGCTGCGCACACACACTAAAACTTTACTTATTGTCTCTAATGGAACAAAGACGTTACAAACAAAGACGTAAAACTATTACAATATTTAAATCTAATTAATCTAATTATTAGCCTATTGAGTTACTCCAAATTCGCGATACAACAGTCGTCACTTCACGATTCCGCCAAGACAGGTCGAGGGTCACCAATTTAGGTACTTGATTGTACAGCGGCTGTGTTCAATTCTGTCTTGGGGAATATGCTCAATTAAAAACGATAGACTCCAATAAAAACTAATTTTAATTTCAGTTGAACAACTACAAAGATTAACACACAATAAATCTAACATAGGTACAAGTTTACAGGTGAAGTAAGACAACTGATGTGCAACGCGTTTAGAACGTAACTAACTTGAATCTCATAGGGCTTGTCCTTATAATGCATCGAGCATACACGAGCCTATGTGAGGGATGCCCCTACACTAGGTAAGCGCGCTCCATCTTCGACCACATCGTCACTTTCCATCAGGTGAAAATATTGAATAAAAAAAAAGTGTTAGTTGTCTATGGCTTCTGCCACTATCATACAGCATAGGTACTGCCGGGCGAGTAATGAGGTAATGAGTATATGTGTTCCATGGACTTAGCATGTGTTCTGTCTGTGCATACTGCCGAGCTGCCGAGTGCATCCCTATCTACAATAAACATAGTCAAAGATCCTTAAACATCCCTATAGTGTTTTATGCTTTTTATGTTTGTCTATTGTCTATGCTGCCGAGCATAGAGTATATCACAGGAGTATATCTCATAGTGTTTTATGTCTATGGTATATCTGCCGAGCATAGACATCGAGACTCGAGTGCCGGCTGCTAAAGTGCTAATTTCATTTCTTTCGGTTCCTGGCTGTTCCTGGCACAGAACGCAGGAGTATAATGTATATGTGTTCTGTGACAGAACGTGCACAGGTGTGCACAGGTGCACAGAACCATCACAGAACACTGTAGTGATTATATCTGTGATTTCATTGATTAGGTATTGGATTATTGGATTATTGTTTTTATTTTTCGCTTCGTCTAGCGTATTCCCGTCTCCTGCCGTCTCCAGACTCCAATCATCAAAGAGTATATAATCACTACGTTTTTTAGTAATATTATATATTCGTTGGTTTTACAATCATTTCGTTGATGATCGCAATTCGCAATCATTGGCAAATAGCATAATAAAACCTCCTATCACTAAGCTACTTTCGTACCTGAAGGGAGCAGACAAACAAACAAACATGCTCAAGACGTGCAGCGTGCCCTCGTGCAGTAACAGTTCCCGCGCGTCCTCAGCAGATGAACCCGATGTATCTTTCCACGAGTGAGTACTGAGTACCATATTTGAGTTTAGACCAGTGGCCTGCTGTTTGTAGGGCGGGGCCATGGTTTTGACTGTCTTGAGTGAAGAGGCCAAAGGCCAAATATTGAGGCCAAGAAACACTATGAATAGGAAATGGTCAATTCTTAGATCTGGCCACGACATTTTGTCTTTGTTTCTGTTTCTTAGAGCCATAAATGGTAATGGAAGTGTATTTCGTGTAATTTACGCATTTTGCTGTTTGGTGTAGTTGGTAGTGGTCCCACCTTCTGCATTATGAGTATTTTTTTCGATTGCCTATTTATAGTATCTATAATTATTCGTCTTATAATAATTGTTATGTGTTATTTATTTTATTGCTGCATGTTTTTTTTTAAATATATAAATGTATAGAGGACAACATCACATACATTGATTGCTCCGATCCCATAGTAAGTAGCTTATGCACTTGTGTTATGGAAATCAGAAAAACGAAGGTACCACAACACCCAGACCCGAGACAATGTAGAAAACTTATTTTTCTACATTGCCTCGACCAGGGATCGAACCCGAAACCTCAGAGATGGCGGCGCCTTGAAAACCGGCACGTTAACCACTCAACCATTGAGGTCGTCAAAATGTTATAATTTCCAGGTTCCCCAGTGAAGAGCGTCTGCGCACGGCTTGGCTCACAGCCCTCGGCCTGCCAGACATTAGCCTGCCAGACTCTGCAGTGGTCTGCTCGTGGCACTTCTGTGCTGACCACATGTCTGTGACTGAAAGTGGCTCCAGGCAACTCCGCCCGGGCGCTGTTCCTTCACCAGTGCTGGTAACTTGTTCATATTGGCAACTTATAAGCTGTTAGCTGCAGTGGTGGGTGTTTGTAAATGAGCACCGTTGATATAGGTGCATCAGCATAAGCTGTTTAGCCTGTTACCAAATAATAATAATTCTGGGTTTGATTCTGAGGCCAAGTCAATAAAACCTAGTTGGGTTTTTCTACATATCAGGAAATTTCTTAGTGCTAGCCTATTGGTGACGTTTGTGCTTGCAGGTCTGCATGACGTGCCTGCACACCGCCGCAGAGCTGCTGCTGATGAGCAGACAGGACCTGCGAGAGGCGTACGTCACACTAACAGGACAACCTGTAAGTATATGATCATTCACTGGTGTCTTATATGAAGAATGATGTTAACCCGATTAGTAATTAGGTTTCTCAGTTCAATACTTGTATTTCACATCTCCACAACATGCATGATATGAAGAGTTGCTTGTTTCAGCCGTGTGATGGAAACCTGCAGGCGACAGTCTGCGTGCGGTGCGCTCGCACACTGAGGAGCTTCAGTAGATTCAGAGAGCAGAGCTTGAGAGCTCGCTCCCTGATGATGGGCTTGCTGCAGCAACACGGAGCAGTGAGTACTTATTTATTACAAGCTTTTATTTAACTTGCAATGGAGGAGTTTGTTTGTTCGGGCGGAATCTTGCAACTCAATTTTGTAGCAGATATCTTCAACTAAATGAGCTAAAAGTTTGTATTCACATTCAGTTTCACGCATGGGTGCTTGTGTGATGACTTTCTAAATCCAACATGGTGGAACACCCACCACAGTAGGCTAGTTATTTTAATGCACTAGATATCAAATGAGAGGGATTGTCCAGAAGAATATCAATATGTATAAACGTTATTTTTTTATTTATGCTAACTTTGCCCTTTAAAATACTTATGTGATAATTGTGAAATAAGCAATCAACAGGTGTCTGTGATGATTGTAGATAAGTCGTATGTCTAAGGGCGCCTAATTCTACTTTCAGGTCCAGTGCGGCCCGCCCGGCTCTGTGTGTTTGATGCTTTATTCAACAGAGAACCTGTTTCAGATAACAATGAGGCATGTGGAGCTCATCAACCATGAACAGAAGCAACTTGAAAGGGACTTTGTAAGGTCACCAGAGATATTACACCACTGTGACTTTGTGACATCACCAAAGATATCAGACCACTATGACTTTGTGACATCACCAAAGATATCAGACCACTGTGACTTTGTGACATCACCAGAGAAGCCAGATCACTGTGACTTTGTGACGTCACCAGAGATATCAGACCACGGTGAGTTTGTGACGTCACCGGAGAAGCCAGATCACTGTGACTTTATGACGTCAACAGAGAGACTAGACTACTGTCACTTTGTGACATCACACTTTGATGACAAACAGACAACTTCAGAGGAGAATGATGTTGTAGTTAAAACAGAGGTTGATGAAGAGATGGGAATGTTGTACTCTGAAGGTAAGGGATTGTTTCAATCTTATATTATACTAGCTGTTGCCCGCGGCTCCGCCCGCGTGAATTACGATTTTTTTGCATAATATACCTTCCTATTGGAATTCCTTGATTTTTCGCGGGATTCTGGTGTGATGTTGTACAGAAACCTGTTCTTACTTTGCACGGGTTATCTTGTGGTGATTTTGAAAACTCCTTTTTCTTAATAATAATATAAAGTTTCATTAATACGTAGTTGAAAGATCAAAAGGACGATTTTAACTGTCGATATTTCGACCCAGTGGCACAGGTGTACCAATGTATCGAAATATCGACAGTTAAAATCGTCCTTTTTATTGTGATTTTTATTCTGAAACCACGAAATATGTCAAAAATTATTAAACCATGTGAAAAGTTGTACTGGTAGTAGAACTCTTCTTTCAGAGTTCGGTCGGGTAGGTACCACTGGGATAAATTACTCTACTAACAATATTCTCCAGCCCAACATAATATAAGAGTCTTTTAAAAATCTTTGCTTCATCTCAATAAAATCCAAAACATCAGAATGGACAATGGCTATATATTTCTTCACGTATAAAAAGACCTTAGATGACAGTCAGTCGGTTAGGATCGATAAGACCTAAGAGTTAACAATATTTGTGAACCATTATCTTACCCTTTCCATATTGCGGATGATAAAGTTTAAATCTGTTCATGTGTTAACAGTGCCATCTTAATATAAAGTCAGGAAACAGTAAATAACATGACAGTTAATTTTTATTTAAAAAAATTCGGTAGTAACTATCTCAGAGTTTTACATTCAAGTTCCACATAAATTGTAGAGATGGCGCTATACGGTATAACGTAGCGATAACGCCAGTTACATGATTTTTGTTCACCCTAAAAGTGAAAAATTTTAAACCATACAAAATCTCCTGCTAAGCCTATTTATTTACGGATGTAAGGGTACTCCAGTCTTACTTGAGCCCTACGTCCTAGCCCTAGGTTCTTTGTGCATTCCGAGTTTCAAGTCACCTACCTACTTGAACTTAAATGTTCTGATGTCTGTAATTTCTGAACTACAAAAGTGATGATGATAAGATTTGTATGGAATAATCTTTAAAAAACCTCCTTTCTTACAAAAAAAGAATGAATGGAATCGGACAACGCGTTAATGAATTATAACTAAAAAACGTTTGGACTTTGATGCCGTCTTCCAGGGAAACCATGATGAATTTCGGTACAAAAAGTATCCTATGTCCTACCTCGGGGTATGAACTATAATCATGTCAAGTTTCATTTAAATCCATCCAGCGGATTAGCCGTGATGCCCGGTCGTGAAACAGACAGACAGACAGACAGACAGACAGACAGACAGACAGACAGACAAAAATTAAACAAATTACAGTTTTGGCTTCAGTATCGACTAAATAGTGTCCTCCAACAAAAAATTTCAAAATATCTTCAATGTACAGAATTCGACCCTTTACAGTTTTATTATAAGTATAGATTACCAGCCACAGTTAACGTTGTTTTGCCATTCAGGTTATGAAAAATAGCTTACGATTTATCCTCAGGCCTAACAATTAATGTAGATAAAAAATTTCATAAGAATCGGTTATGTACTACTAAATAAAAAGTGAAGCCATAAAATTCCCTTTTTTTACCAAACCCCAAACTTAACTTTGTTTTGTGAGGTTAATTGCTAATACCAAAAAAAGTATAAAAGATACAGAGTCCATTTTATTTTTCCTGTGAAATATATAATAAATTGACCCCTAGTAATAATAACGTAACTATAATAACATAATTATTTCAGAATTTTCGATTGGTAAACTTCGGAGATAAGGGGGGAAACGGTATTTTTTTGACAGTTTGCTCAATAAGTCAAAAAATATCAGGCATAAAAATAAATAAAACTGTTGCCTTATAATAGTAACGCCCTTCATACGATACCCCACTCAATGTTGTTAATTATCTCATTTTGAAATTTCGTCGACCCGGTTTCCCCCCTTTTTAAATAAAAATAAAAACGATTTTCAATTTTTTATGATTGCACTGACGGCGGGCCACCATTATCTACAACTATTCAAATGTCATATCAATATCTTTAATAGTTACGAGTATTATTATTCGGCCGTTCAGAGAATGCGTTCCTGACACCTATCAGTTAGTCACGACTAGTGATGGGCACAACATAACACTGAGTTCGTTACCGTTCCTCCAAAATGAACTGCCGCGTTATTTTTAAGATTATTTTCGTTTCAAATTGGCGGAATCATTTAAAATTTATATTTTAGTTATTTAAGTGGAAACCAAAAAAGGGTAATATTAATAAAATAAAATTGTTTTATTTATTCTTTGTTACAAAGTTACAATCTGTATTTCTATGCAATAAAGTAGGTACGTTGAATTGAATGTGCGTACAGAATATTAATCAGACTCCGATTCGCTTGAGGAGGTGGTGTCTTCATCATCATCTACGCCTACATGTATAATTATATTATTATCAATAACAGAATCACTCCTGATATCTCGGTCAAAATGTTCCACAATCAGGTTTTTAGTCTTCTCAACAACCTTTGCCCAGTCATCTTTTGTGACTTCCCCGCAGGCTTCTTTTAATAGGGTCAACTTTTTCGTGCTGAATGGCGGGGAAGTATTGTGGCGGGCGGCGTAACCTTTTATTTGAGCCCAGATTAGCTCAATCGCGTTATATTGGCAATGATACGGTGAAATTCTTAGAACGCGATGACCGTACTCCAGAGCCAGTTCATCGATTTCGATTACGATACTATTATTGCCTGTTATTGTTAGCACAGCACTACAAATATAAAGCGCTGACATAACCTTGTAATAGCGCAGTTTAGATTTAGAAAAATATTGTTTACCAAGTTATTTGACACTCAGTTTGGCTCAAAATTATAACATTAATTGATGACTGATATAATAATGTTATTTTAATGCTCATCAATTGTTAAAACTGTAAACAACCAGCAATAATATTTTTATCGTAACTGCAACACCATTACAAAGTTACGTCGTCAGTTCAATCGCGACGTGTCAGGAACACATTCTCTGAACGGCCGTATTTTAGTTACTGAAATAAAGGGTTGTGACAGACAACAAAGTGATGTTATAAGGGTTCCGTTTTTTTTCTTTTGAGTTACCGGACCCTGCAAAGAATGCAAGGAACAGTAATTTAGTGAGTCACATGATGACACACATTATTACACTAATGTGTGTCATCATGTGACTCCTTGCCTTGTGCCTTGTAATAGTGCAGATACAAGGACTTTGACGAGGCAAACAAGAACAAAACCTCCTTTGAACAACTGTTCCAGCGAATTGAAATAAACGTTGCTAAACCACAGAATTATTAACAATGTACATTAATAATACTTTCTGTTACACAATTCAAATTAAGCATATTGTGTTAAGATGAACAAACAAACAAGCATTACATGAGAGCAATTTAATTATAAATAGAGCAAATAATTTTCCGTTTCTGATATATTGAAATATTCAAGCCTGAATTACTGAACGATTCTCCAAATTATAGTGCACATTGCAAAGTCCCAATAAAAGTTTACATGGCTTATAGCATATTACGAGTAGTCACGTTTATTTTTGATTGAGAGAAATGTATTGTTTTAGTCGCTCCTTTGTCCGCAGGACTTGTGACAAAGATAGAAAACCTTGCGTGCGTGAGTGAAGAAGCCGACACAACCCAGCGAAGGGAACGAGCACTTGTGCACAGGAGCGCGTCACACAACCGACCATCCGACAGCGACGACGAACCAGAAACAATCATCAGACATTGCGTGGTCAAGTTGTATGACATCTTCAAAAATCCTGATTCGCTTGTATCAATACGAGATAGATCACCGACGCACACACGACAAGCTGTCGGTTCTTGTGATACTCTGAATACTTGTACTGCTTCTGAAGACGCCCAGCATCGCGCAGCTAGTGAGAGTGAAGTCGCTGCCTCACACGACGAGCCTGCTGCATCAGAACTGAGTGAAGCTGAGCCATCTTCATCAGCAAATAGACATCACACACACTCTCAGAACAAGTCTTTTATCTGTGACCTTTGTCAACGTATGTTTGCACTAAAAAGTACTCTCATAAATCACATCCGGACTCACAATAAACCTTATTCCTGTAAGTTGTGTAGTTACAAGTGTGCAACGAACAGTAAATTAGTGAATCATATGAGGTCTCACACTGGTGAAAAGCCTTACTCTTGTAAGTTATGTAGTTACAAGTGTGTACGTAAGTACAATTTAGTGAGTCACATGAGGACTCACACTGGTGAAAAGCCTTACTCTTGTAAGTTATGTAGTAACAAGTTTGCACGGAACAGTCATTTAGTGAGACACATGATGACTCACACTGGTGAAAAGCCTAACTCTTGTAAGTTATGTAGTTATAAGTGTGCACAGAAGAGCGATTTATTGAGTCATATGAAGACCCACACTGGCGAAAATCCTTACTCTTGTGAGTTATGTAGTTATAAATGTGCACACAAAAGTAATTTAGTGAGTCACATGAGGACTCACACTGGTGAAAAGCCTTACTCTTGTAAGTTATGTAGTTACAAGTGTGCACAGAAGTGTACTTTGGTGAGTCACATGACGACTCACACGGGTGAAGCCTTATGCTTGT
Source organism: Coenonympha glycerion (assembly GCA_963855885.1). Lineage (NCBI taxonomy): Eukaryota > Metazoa > Arthropoda > Insecta > Lepidoptera > Nymphalidae > Coenonympha > Coenonympha glycerion. The sequence continues at coordinate 7,294,843 of OY979653.1, forward strand.
AAGTTTTGTAATTATAAATGTACATACAAAAGTAATTTAGTGAGTCACATGAGGACTCACACTGGTGAAAAGCCTTACTCTTGTAAGTTATGTAGTAACAAGTTTGCACGGAACAGTCATTTAGTGAGTCACATGAGGACTCACACTGGTGTAAAGCGTTACTCTTGTAAGCTTTGTGATTACAGTTGTTCAGATACAAAACAATTAACAAGGCACACAACAACTCACTCCGGCGGTCAGTCCTCCTCGTGCTCGTGAGCGCGGTACACTGCACGGAGCACGCTTATCATATCTATTTAAACGAGCAATGTTTTATAATATATAAATATATATCTGTATCAATTAATTTTCGCTCTTTTTCTCTGTCTTTTAATGTGTATAAGAAAGAGAAAAGAGAGCGACAAAGGTAGAGACATATCTCTATGCGCGCATCCTAACCGTGCTGGATGTATTTGCAACTTCCTATGAAAGCATTGTTCAGGAAGTGTCTTTTGCATTGATTATGTAGACTTGTTACGCTCAAAGATCAAAAACGCTCATTGAGCGGAAAAATAGCTCACAACGCGATGTGGTCACAGTAAAACATCCACATAGCGAAATTCGTGTTATGGCTCTAATGAAAACGCGCACGACGCGTTGTAGCAATCAAAGAAAGACCAAATAGCGAAATTCGTGTCGTGGCTTACATGCTATTCGATCTCAACGCGTCGTGGCAATGAAGAAAAGCCATGACGCGTTCGGAGCATTCATTGTGTTAACCAAATCACGACGGACAGGTTGTAACTTCTCGGTGTCGGCTCGGGTGCAAAGACGCATGAGAACGAAGGATTTGGAGCAAAAGCTCTGTTTCAGAAAGAATAGCATAAACGTTGAAAGAGAATGTGCTAAATTAGGTCTACAGGAACAGGCAAACAAAATGGTTTCATTGTCTAATTTGAAATTTCCCTGTGTTTAAATTGGCACTAACGTTTTAGTTAGAGTTCCTGAAGTTGATAGAGGACGTGCAGCACCCAGGAATGTTATGTGTGTTGTTATGAGCATTAATCCATCAGGTTTCTACCAGTTAGGAAACAAGGAAGGTCAATCGATAGACTTTATGCACGTAATGAATTTACAATTTCTGAAACCAACTTTATTAACATTTGTGATGTGCCTTCAACTTCATCATTAACACTTCGCTCAGCATCTATGTTATCGTCTGGAAGTAAGCAAGGGTTTATAATGTGCCACTGCAAAAGATACTGTATTGATAAAAAGTGCAAGTGTCGCTCCAAGAATATAAAATGCAACTCAAAATGCCACAGTAATAGTCCATGTAAAAATAAATAGCAATCAAATACTTATTTTTCACAATTATAGTTATTTCTAATATAGGTACATTGTTGTTGTTTACTGGTGATCAATAAATATTTTAGTTAAATATTTTTATTTCTTGAAAGAATTTTAATTGTCTTGAAAAAATTAAAACCCTTTTCATTTTATGTGAATTATGAGTAATTTACAAATGATATGAATATTTTGTGTTCAGTGATTTATTACTTTAGTACATTGATTTTTTTAAATATAAAGTAATATGGCTGAAATTATGAATAAAGATAGATTATATATTGAATTAATACGAAGGCTACTTTTCATCGCGAAAAAATTCATGGTTCCCGTGGGATTAGTGAAAAACCGAAATTAACGCGGAGAAAAAATCTTCATGCCGCAAGTGCACAACCGATTTTGCTGGAATTTGGAACAGAGATAGATTATATCCTGGGTTAATAAATAGGCTAATTTTCATCCCGGAAATATCCATGGATTTTGCAGGAAAAAAGAAAAACAGATATTCATACGCGAAAAATACTACTTCACGCCGTAATTACTGAACTGATATGGCTGAAATTCTTAATTAAGATAGATTGTATCCTGGATTAATATAAAGGCTACTTTTCATTTCGGAAAAATCCATGGTTCCCGCGGGAAACCTGAAACATTGATGTTCACTCGCGAGAAATACTACATTACACTGTAATTACTGAATTGATATGACTGAAAATCGGAAAGAACATAGATTTTATCCCGATTATTACAAAGCCTACTTTTCATCCAGGAAAATTCCGTGGTTTCTATGATAATAGTGAAAAACAGAAATCCACGCGTGAAAAATATTCCTTCATGCCGTAATTACTGAACTGATTTGGCTGAAATTTGGAATCGATATAGATTTTATCCTGGATTAATACTAGGCTACTTTTCATCCCGGAAAATTTCATGGTTTCTATGATAATAGTGAAAAACAGAAATCCACGCGGGAAAAATATTCCTTCATGCTGTAATTACTCAACTTATTTGGCTGAAATTTGGAACAGAGATAGATTTTATCCTGGACTAATACGAAGGCTACTTTTTATCCCGGAAAAATCCATGGTTTCCGCGGGAAAACTGAAAAACTGACATTCAATATAAATACTACTTTGCGTTGTAATTACTGAACCACGCGGGGAAAATATTCATTCACGCCGCAACTACTGAACTGATTTAGCTCAAATTTGGAATGGAGATAAATTATATCCTGGATTAACACATAAGCTACATTTTATCCCGGAAAAATTCAAGATTCCCGTGGGATTAGTTAAAAACTGAAATTCACGCGCAAAAAATTATTCACGCCGCAACTACTGAATCGATTTGGCTGAAATTTGGAATGGAGATAATTTATATCCTGAATTAATGCCTAGGCTACTTTTTATCCTGGAAAAATTCATGGTTTCTATGATAGGAGTGAAAAACAGATATCTACGCGGGAAAAATATTCCTTCACGCCTTACTTACTGAACTGATGTTGCTGAAATGCGGAATGAAGTTAGATTTTATCCTGGTTTAATACAAAGGCTACTTTTTATCCCAAAAAATCCATGGTTTCCGCGGGAAAACTTAAAAACAGATATGCACGCGGAAAAATACTACTTCACGCTGTAATTACTGCACTTCAAATGACTGAAATTCAAAGAGGGGATAGGTTTTATCCTGGATTAATACATAGGCAAATTTTTATCCCGGGAAAATCCATGGTTTATAAGAAAATAGTTAAATAGCAGATGCGGGAGAAATACTCCATCGTGCCGTCATTTCTGAACCGATTGGGCTGAAATTTGGAATGGAGATAGATTATATCCTAGAATCAACTACTTTTTTCTCGGGAAAACCCATTGTTTTCGTGATAATAGGGAAAATCAGATATTCATGCGGGAGAAAATTTATTCCTTCGCGCACAACTACTGAAAATTTATGGTTTAAAGTTGAAATGAAGATAGATTTCATGTAAATTAACACAAAGGGTACTTTTTATTCCGGAAAATGGATGGTTCCCGTAGAATAGTTAAAACTAAAATTTACGCGTGCGAAGCCGCGGGTATTTGCTAGTTTAAATATAAAGTAATCTCAATAAATAATAAATATCGTTTCATTTTAATTTATATAATTATATACTTAATATATTTGATAATGAGAAACACGCTATGCCGTGATTTTATAAAATGAAAAATATTTCTTAAGGACATCTACCAAAACGTTTCCAGCCTAGGCCTAGTAGGATCTATATCGGAAAGTAGTGTGCGTTGTAATCAAATAGTATTCCATACGCGTCATGGCTTTTCTTCATTGCCACAACGCGTTGAGATCGAATAGCATGTAAGCCACGACACGAATTTCGCTATTTGGTCTTTCTTTGATTGCCACAACGCGTCGTGCGCGTTTTCATTAGAACCATAACACGAATTTCGCTATGTGGATGTTTTACTGTGACCACATCGCGTTGTGAGCTATTTTTCCGCTCAATGAGCGTTTTCGATCTTTGAGCGTAACAGACTAATTAGAATAAGGGTCAATTTATACTAGCGCAGAGTCGAAGCGCATCGAAGCGTCTACCCAAAACTGAACATAACAAATTCAACCTTAACTCCACAGCGTAACGCTCACATTACTTCTGAGATTTTAAAAAGACGCGCGCATTCTTCGGAATTCGCGCGTCTGCGCGTGACCAACGCTAATTGGTGCGCGCGCATTTTCGCGTATTCGTGCGCCCACTAGCGAACCTACGCGTCATCAGTCGGAAATTGCCGGCCTGCGTCGGTGTTGAATCCATCGTGATCGACATCACGATGGACTCGGACGAAAAATTAATTTACCTGGTGCAAAAATATCACACACGTTTCAGCTACGAGAATCAACTGGCAAGTGATTCAACAGCACTGCTGTTGATGCCTATTACTACACGTGAAAGACTGCGCGCGTATTCTAGCGAATTCTGGCGAATACGCGCGCATTCGTGCGGCTTCGCTTTAGTTATAAAGAATTTGACGCTTCGATTCGCTTCGACTCTGCGCTAGTATAAATTGACCCTAAGGAAATTAAATCTCTTTATGTATGTGAACTCGCCATCCTCGCGAATAAATCCATAAACTTCTATGAGTTTCAAAAGGATGGCAAACTGTATAATAATAATTGTTTTATTTATTTTATTTATTTATTTTAATATCTTTATTGCTTAAAATTAGAACATAAAATTACAACGAAAGGAAAACAGAGAAACACAAAGGGCGACCTTATCACTAAAGTGATCTCTACCAGGTAACCCACAATTAATTGTTTTAGTTTAATTTGATCAATTGTTTTTTTTATATAAATATAAATATAAAAAATATACAGTGGACAACATCACATACATTGCTCCGATCCCTTAGTAAGTAGCTTATGCACTTGTGTTAAGGAAATCAGAAACAACGCCAGGTACCACAACAGCCTGACCCGAGACAATGTAGAAAACTTATTTTTCTACATTACCCCGACCGGGAATCGAACCTGGAACCTCAGAGATGACGAAACCTTGAAAACGCTCAAACGCTACTCAACCATGGAGGTCGTCAAATGAAGAAAGAAAATCTCGCCCTCTCCGCGTTGTCAGGAACATAGCGGATGTTTGATTTGTAATCAACGCAGCCAGGGGGACGATTGACAGTCCAGATTCCAGAACTGTTGTCGTAGCTGCACATAGCTGTACCTTCACGGGTATCCTCACGTGTTCCCGGAAAGAAAAAGTACATTGTGATACGAGGGTGGAAAGTAGGTTTTTGCAAACGAGCTGTCATTAACAAGCGCGAGCTGAAGGCGAGGGTTTTTAATGTCACGAGTTTGTGTATTTGTGTACGATGTTTGTGTCGTGTATCACATGACGTTTTTCAATACAGTTGTGGGAATTAGTAAAAAATAACTCAAAGAATAATATGTTAAGATTTTGGGGACCAAATTCCATCTTGTGCACTTTTAACCTTAGATAAAATATCAGGTGGAGTTAATTCTTAGTTAATTTAATTGAAATCGAAAAAGAAAAAAAATTTTAACTGCGATATAAACAATGTAGGTACGCCAATTTATGGCTAAAAGTCATTTCCAATCTATTTCTTTAGCCCCTTCTTGAATCTTGATACCTTAACCTCGAGCACTACTAATTCCACGAACTTCTACTACCAAACTTCCATGGACTGCTACCACTTGTTAACTGAATTTCTTCTTTCTATATTTTGCCCAAACCTATCGGTGAAAACTTTTCATTAGTTTAAGCCTTTTTTTTAGCTTTTGACGACCTCCGTGGTTGAGTGGTTAGCGTGCCGGTTTTCAAGGCGCCGCCATCTCTGTGGTTCCCGGTTCGATCCCCGGTCGGGGCAATGTAGAAAAATAAGTTTTCTACATTGTCTCGGGTCTGGGTGTTGTGGTACCTTCGTTATTTCTGATTTCCTTAACACAAGTGCATAAGCTACTTACTAAGGGATCGGAGCAATGTATGTGATGTTGTCCACTATTTATTATATTTTTTATTAATAAGATTATTAGATGTAAGACTAGTCAGTAAGAATAAGCTGTAAGTTTTCCTTTGAAAAATAAAATAAAATAATTGAGTACCTAGTTTATAAGTGTTATAAAACATTGATTTACTTCACTGGTATCTTTTTTCAAACTTCGCTGATAACCTGCTTCGAATGATTTTCCTGCGAATTCAAAAACTTTACAATTATTTAACTACTAGGAAATATTTGCTTTGAAACAATTGAAATTTATAGTAATTGTGTGATGAAAATAACGTTTTACATAAGAGTAATTTAAATTATGCGCTTCTGATATATTTAAGTCTGAATTATTGAAAGATTCATGGATAAAAAGTGAACATTGAAAAGTTTCAGTACAAGTTTAGATGGCTTTGATTACAAAGTTTATTTTTTAATAAGAGTATGTTTGAATTGCTCTTTGTCCGCAGGAGTCAGGACTTGTGACAAAGATAAAAAACCTTGCGTGCGTGAGTGAAGAAGCCGACACAACCCAGCGAAGGGAACGAGCACTTGTGCACAGGAGCGCGTCACACAACCGACCATCCGACAGCGACGACGAACCAGAAACAATCATCAGACATTGCGTGGTCAAGTTGTATGACATTCAAAAATCCTGATTCGCTTGTATCAATACGAGATAGATCACCGACGCACACACGACAAGCTGTCGGTTCTTGTGATACTCTGAATACTTGTACTGCTTCTGAAGACGCCCAGCATCGCGCAGCTAGTGAGAGTGAAGTCGCTGCCTCACACGACGAGCCTGCTGCATCAGAACTGAGTGAAGCTGAGCCATCTTCATCAGCAAATAGACATCACACACACTCTCAGAACAAATATTTTATCTGTGACCTTTGTAGGAAAAATACGGAGAGAGCTGATGATTGAGGATTTCAAAGACGGAACGGAGCACAGCCAAGACTATTAAAGATAGGTGGGGGGGTCCTCGACCAAATGTCACCCGAAACGTCCTCCAATTGGCAGGTAGCTGAGAAAAATTCAAAATGGCGGATTCAAAATGGCCACCATTCAAATTTCGTCAATATCTCGGAAAGTATAAAAGATAGAAGAACGGTTTTTTGACAAGAGCTGATCAGGACTCGAAGGTTAATTTGATGGCTAGAAAAAAAAACAATATGGCTGATTTTTTTCCATAGAAAATGAATGGTAAATGTTTGACGGCAAATAGGGGAGAAGACAGCCCGCGGGTCACGTGTGGCCCGCGCCGCCACGCGCCCTTCTAGTACCTATTTATAGCTTCTTGTGCTGATACACTCATTGAAAACTCACTCATACAAAATGCGGCAATCAAAATAACTTTGAAATAATTAAAATAATTAAAATATTTGAAGAATTGCTTAATGGATGTATTAGACGTCTATAATTAATAAAATAACTAAGACATTATCTTTTTTGTATTTTATATTAAAAATGTATATCTATTTAGATCTATATACAAAGGACATCACTCCTTTTTAGGGTTCCATACCAAAATGGTAAAAATGGAACCCTTATGGTGAGACTTTTTCCACCCGTCCGTTCATCCGTCCATCCGTTTGTTCGTCTGTCACACTAGATTATTTCACTAACTACTAAAGCTATCGACCTGAAATTTGGAATAGTTGTAGGCAATTGCGTCGCAAAAAAGTCCTTTTCTTTTTGAAGGTTTTTTTTTTAATTCTTCCATCAATTGCACCGTTTCTTCAGTTTGATGACCTCCGTGGTTGAGTGGTTAGCGTGCCGGTTTTCAAGGCGCTGCCATCTCTGAGGTTCCGGGTTCGATCCCCGGTCGGGGCAATGTAGAATAATAAGTTTTCTACATTGGCTCGGGTCTGGGTGTTGTGGTACCTACCTTCGTTGTTTCTGATTTCCTTAACACAAGTGCATAAGCTACTTACTAAGGGATCGAAGCATTGTATGTGATGTTGTCCACTATTTATTTATTTTATTATTATTTATATTTTCAAACATCTAAATTACAAAAAACCAGCCAAGTGAGAGTTGGACTCACGCACCGAGCGTTTCATACTATAAAAGAAGTAAAACATTTAAAAAATCACTTTCGTTCATGTCACGACGTTCATGTCATGTTACGAGTATAATTTACAAGTAGGTTCTTTTGTTGCGAACCTTCATCTGCATCTTTAGGCACTCTGCAACGTTGTGATTATTATTAAAATCTTAAAACAAAATATCTTACTCCATACTCAATTAAAAATTCTCCCATAAATGTGGGAAACTAAAACTAAGTTTTTCATGGTAACACTGAACCTTTTTTTTTATTCATTTTATTTTCACTTTATTTCTTAAATTTCTTTTTTTTTATTGATACAACTGAGAAATAATAAACTTGCCTGTGGAACGTAATTCCAGTTGATTTGTTAAGTTTTTGTGTTCTTGAATCGCACTCTTTCACTATACATTTACCCATTTTGAATTATTTTTTCTCGCGCGTCACTCGTTTCACCTCGTTTGGCGTCACATCGAACACTAAACTGACGTTAGCTACGAGTATGTCTGTGGACCCACCTTCACTGGCTACGCTTCGGCGCGATAATTACAAATCTGGTGTAACATTTATATCGATGGTTTCGATACACAGTTAGGTGTTGCGGCCCTGCCAGCCCGCGAAATTCAAATTTTATTTAGTTTTTCACAAATATTAGACTAACTACACATTGTAGATTTATGGCAATGCATTTTGCGGGCCTACTTTTTATGCATCTACATGTTTTTAATAGAAACTTTGCTCGAAAGTTCCCACTCATCTCATATTGGTTCCCGAAAGATAATTTTTTGCTTTTTCCCAGATTTCGAGCTATCGGGAACCAATATGAAGTAAATGAGTATTTTTGAGCAGAGTTTTTGTTAAAAACATGTAGATGCATAAACGTTGTGCCCGCAAAACACATTTCCATTAGCCATCAATGTATAATTAGCCCACTATAAGCGAAAAACTAAATAAAATTTGAATTTTCGCGCCCGGATGGTACCCATCGCCCTTAAGCCTTCCAGTTGTACGAAGTACTTATTAATGGGAACTAATTTTTTGAGCTGTTATTTAAATATTCGAGATGTTATTATGATCAGTTGGAAAACATATTGAGCAGTTATTTAATTTAATGGCGGTTGATTAATTATTGCGACAGTAAAACATGAACAGTAATAAAGAATCAATTAGTCGGTTATTTTATCATACAATATCAATTCTAAAAATAATTTAGCAGTCCAATAACTGAATGAGCGGTAAAAATGATGGAATGAGCGGTTCCTTTTCTCTTAAAGGTTCTCTGAAGTACGCAGTACCTCCAGTTGAAGCTAAAAACATTCCACTCGGACAAAAAAGGAAGTTTTTGTCCGAGTGGTATTTTCACGAAAGTTTTTTATGTAATACACTTCACAATGTCACTAGCTTTCGTAAATAACTCAAATTAACGAGAAATAATAAGAAAAATTATTATTATAAATCACATTTTTTTAGGTTATGTTTACGTATTTTTTGCCAGTTTGCTAATATTTTTACGAAAGATTTGTATCACACTGTCACTAACTTTCGTAAATCACTGCACAAACGACTTAGGGTCCAGGAGCGAGCGAAGCGAGCTCGGGACTTGAGGGCACCCCGACTCGGCTGGGTTAGGTGACGAAGAGGATGGCGGGGCCTGCAAGGCCCCGCCATCCTTCTGAGTGGTTATTTTCTTTTATGACCACCCAGAAATAGGAGCCCCGCGAAGCGGGGCTCCGTCGACTGGCCTTTAAGAAGATTAAAGACATAAATAATGAGAAGAGGTGAAGATTTTTTAATTTCAAAAAAATATTTCTCGAAAAGTATTAGGCCTCGTACGATTTGGCTTGGGGGGTAGACTCCCCCTACCCCTCCCCTCCCCTCACCCCCCTCCCATCCCCCCCGCAACGGGTCCCGTGTCCTAGACCTACCATTCCTTCAGTCAAAGCAAAAGTAATTTAATTTTTCATTACTATTTAAGTACTGTTTTTTTTATTGTATTTTACCACCTCATTGTTTATAGAATTGCTTAGAATGAGATTTCTTACCGACAAATTCCGATTTCTTACTGCCCACGCGTAACCGCTCGTTCAATTTTTTTTACCACCCATTTAATTATTTTCCTGCTCAATTATATATTCACTGATCCAGTTCATTATTTTTTATTACTCATTTTTGTTTACTTTACTGCTTAGTTTTAACTGCTGAACTAGGTTATTAAACATGCCATTTTTAATTTTTAACTTATCAAAACTGCTATTTAGAACTGCCTCTTTAAATCAGTGCCCTTATTAATTCCATGACCTACCCCGTCCACACTGCTCGGAAAAGTTTACCGAAGTCGAAGTAAGTCACCACACTACTCGGTGAACTTCGCAAGATCGCTTTGACTTCCTAGTCTGTGGCATTGACGTCCTTTGACTCGGGCGCAAAAACCGACAACAAATGGAAGTTGCCCGAAGTGAGACCGAAGTGAGGCCCGGTTTCCACCGGTGCGGAGCTGTGTTTGAGTAACTAATCAGATTTAGTCATTTCGACATCTCCATTCTCCTCTCCCCTCAGTTTGGGAAATGTCAAAATTACGCAATCTGATTGGTTACTCAAAGACAGCTCCGCTCCGCTCCGCACGTCGAAGTTGGCGAAGTTAGACGAAGTACCCCTCCACACTGCTCACTTCGTTCAACTTCGGTCCCACTTCGGTCAACTTCGTGAGTAGTGTAGAGGCGGGTTACAGGATAGGTATTGTGTTCTGATGGTGTTCTGTGATCGCAATAAAACGTAGTGATTATATTATACTCTTTGATCGCAATTGATTCATGAATCATGATTGTCAATGTCAATTGTTTTGTCAAATGTCAGTTAGCATTGATTTCATTTCAATTTTCAGTAGTATCATAGTATTTATAAGGGTAATAATGTTTTGTGATATTTATTGCACATAACATAAACACTAAACAGTGATTATATACTCTTTCTTTGCACATAAATACGCGACACTGGCGAAGCAATCTGTGCCCGCTTGGCACAACTGAAAGTGAAAGCCATAGAGTATTACCCCACATACATATTTATCTATGATTACCCCTATATTCAATATACTCTATGGAGTAGGTATATTGAATATAGGGGCATTGAAAGAGCCATGAAAATTGAAAAGAGCATTGAATTGAATTCATTAACACGTAGTGAATAGTGATTATATACTCTTTGTTCTTAACGCTTCGTTTTCCCGTCTACACTCTCCAATCCAATAATTTCGTTGTTGATCGCAACTCGCAATCATTGGCAAATAGCAACGGTTCCTGGTCTGTGAATAGCAATACTGAGATTAGAAACTAACAAGCATGCTCAAGACGTGCAGCGTGCCCTCGTGCAGTAACAGTTCCCGCGCGTCCTCAGCAGAAGAACCCGATGTGTCTTTCCACGAGTGAGTACTGAGTGCGATATTTGAGTTTAGACCAGTGGCTTTTCCCTTTATACACAAATTACTCTTGCTGTTTGTAGGGCGGGGCCATGGTTTTGACTGTCTTGAGTGAAGAGGCCAAATATTTAGGCCAAGAAAAATGACGAACAGGAAATGGTCAATTCTAAGATCTGTGTGCTGATTCTGTATCGTTCACTTAGTTAGTTAGTAACCTAAACTGGGTTATTAACTAAGAAAACGGAGGCAAAAATCCTATTTTTGTATTCTTTTTGTACAAGATAGCAACTAGCATGGTATACTGATATGATACTATACAGACCTAGGTTGGTAATTTGTACAAAAATAGGATTTTTGCCTTCGTTTTCTTAGTTAATAACCCAGTTAGGGTTACTAACTAACTAAGTGAACGATACAGAATAAGGCCCCCGGCCACGATATGTAGGTACTTTAGTCAAATATATACTTTATTTGCTTAAAATAATTGTGGATGTGGTCCAGATTAGGTGACAGTCGCATTATTTACGTGTTTACTAACTTAGTTATGAATGTTTTTTATGTAATCCACTTCACAATGCCACTAGCTTTCGTAAATAACTCAAATTAACGCGAAATAATAAGAAAAATTATTATTTTAAATCAAATTTTTTAGGTTTTTTCAGACGACATTTTACGTATTTTTTGCCAATTTGCTAATAGGTTCAGGTTTCCTTTGGCTGGTTACAGGGGGAGGGGTGGGGCAGGGGGAGGGGGGAGGGGGTGAATCCCCCCTCCAAGTGAAAAAGTGCGAAACTCAATAGTTTTAGAGAAAATTTTTTTTAAAGTTTTGAAATTTTTAGGTTATTGCGATCATTATAATGAGTACTTTACACAGGGGAAGGGGTAGGGGGCTGGATTAAGGGGCGCGGGAGGGTAAAGGGGAAGATGAAGCCCACTTCCCAACCCCCCTAAGGGAAATTTTATGTATTTTTTTTTTATTTTTAAGTATTTTTTTAAGAAGATCTACATAAGTATACTTACAACCTTTGTATTCAAATCAGATGAATGACAACTCTAAAATAGGGACCAATTCAGATCTGTGACTTCTCCGGCGCTGCGGGAAGTGCAGCCCCTTCGCCCCTGCGTAGCAAAGCGCAGGCACCCGTGCGAGCCGGAGCGGCCGAGGCTGCGGAGGTGACAGCGGGCGGGGGCTGCACACCCTCCGCGCCTCCGACTTAAAAAAAAACACTCTAGGGGTAGGACAAACAAGACTGCTTGGTGTCGGGGTTAGGCAGTTCGGTTTTGTGACTATTTCGACTTAAATCAATCCAGTTCTATTTTGTGTCCATACTATAATTTATTATAAAAAGAATGTCAATGACAGTTAGAAATAATTAAAATAGTTGAATTTCTAATTTTAAAAAGGTACAACAAACGAAATATTTTATTTCGTATATTTACATAATGTATTTCCAAAAAATGTTAATAAATTGTTAACTTTAAAAAAAATTAAACACCTAACATGAATGGAATACGAAAAACGAAACGTTTTTTGACAACTGTGTGTCAATACAGTCGTTAGTTTATGGTCATTGATCAATTTTGTCTGAAATTTCATATAGAAAATCGTAATTTTTAAAAATTTATTTCTCGTAAATTACTGAGATTCGCGCTAAAACCTTTCAGTGCTAGGTTTAATGTATTATAAGCCATCTGTAAAAAAAAAATGAACTGCCAACTAATAACCAGCCAAAGGAAACCTGGGCCTGCTAATATTATAGTATGAATACACTTCTTGTATTCATGTTACTAAATCACTGCACAAACGACTTATGGTCCAGGAGCGAGCGAAGCGAGCTCGGGACTTGAGGGCACCCCGACTCGGTTGGGTTGGGTGACAAAGAGGATCCTTCTGAGTGGTTATTTTCTTTTATGACCACCCAGAAATAGGAGCCCCGCGAAGCGGGGCTCCGTCGAACGAGCCTAGAAAAGTGTAAGGGAAAACTAAATAGTTAACCTTAAAATTTTAAAACTTAAAAAAATTATTTCTCGAAAACTATTATGATTCTAGATATTTGCCTTGGGGGGCGAAGTCACCTCTTCCCCCCCTTCCCCTCCCCCTACATCCACCCCTATCCGCCTTGTCACCCAATCTGGACCCCACCCTTGCCTTCTAATAATTGTTACTTATGTGTTATTTATTTTATGCATGTTGTAAATTCTAGGTTCCCCAGTGAAGAGCGTCTGCGCACGGCTTGGCTCACAGCCCTCGGCCTGCCAGACATTAGCCTGCCAGACTCTGCAGTGGTCTGCTCGTGGCACTTCTGTGCTGACCACATGTCTGTGACTGAAAGTGGCTCCAGGCAACTCCGCCCGGGTGCTGTTCCTTCACCAGTGCTGGTAACTTGTTCATATTGGCAACTTATAAGCTGTTAGCTGTAGTGGTGGGTGTTTGTAAATGAGCACCGTTGATATAGGTGCATCAGCATAGGCTGTTTAGCCTGTTACCAAATAATAATAATTCTGGGTTTGATTCTGAGGCCAAGTCAATAAAACTTAGTTGGGTTTTTCTACATATCAGGAAATTTCTTAGTGCTAGCCTATTGGTGACGTTTGTGCTTGCAGGTCTGCATGACGTGCCTGCACACCGGCGCAGAGCTGCTGCTGATGAGCAGACAGGACCTGCGAGAGGTGTACGTCACACTAACAGGAGAACCTGTAAGTATATGATCATTCACAGGTGTCTTATATGAAGAATGATGTTAACCCGATTAGTAATTAGGTTTCTCAGTTCAATACTTGTATTTCACATCTCCACAACATGCATGATATGAAGAGTTGCTTGTTTCAGCCGTGTGATGGAAACCTGCAGGCGACAGTCTGCGTGCGGTGCGCTCGCACACTGAGGAGCTTCAGTAGATTCAGAGAGCAGAGCTTGAGAGCTCGCTCCCTGATGATGGGCTTGCTGCAGCAACACGGAGCAGTGAGTACTTATTTTTTACAAGCTTTTATTTAACTTGCAATGGACGAGTTTGTTTGTTCGGGCGGAATCTTGCAACTCAATTTTGAAGCAGATCTTCACCTAAATGAGCTAAACTTTTGTATTCACATTCAGTTTCATGCATGGGTGCTTGTGTGATGACTTTCTAAATCCAACATGGCGGAACACCCAACACAGTAGGCTAGTTATTTTATGCACTATGGATATCAAATGAGAGGGATTGCTCCCATGAGTCATATGTCTAAGGGCGCTGAATTCTGCTTCAGCTTCAGTGCGGCCCGCCCGGCTCTGTGTGTTTAATGCATTATTCAACAGAGAACCTGTTTCAGATAACAATGAGGAATCTGGAGTTCATCTGCCATGAACAGAAGCAACTTGAAAGGGACTTTGTAAGGTCACCAGAGATATTACACCACTGTGACTTTGTGACATCACCAAAGATATTAGACCATGACTTTGTGACATCACCAAAGATATCAGACCACTGTGACTTTGTGACATCACCAGAGAAGCCAGATCACTGTGACTTTGTGACGTCACCAGAGATATCAGACCACTGTGACTTTGTGACATCACCAAAGGTATCAGACCACTGTGACTTTGTGACGTCACCAGAGAAGCCAGATCACTGTGACTTTGTGACGTCACCAGAGATATCATACCACTGTGACTTTGTGACGTCACCGGAGAAGCCAAATCACTGTGAATTTGTGACGTCACCAGAGAAGCCAGATCACCATGACTTTGTGACGTCAACAGAGAGACTAGACCACTGTCACTTTGTGACATCACACTTTGATGACAAACAAACAACATCAGAGGGGAATGATGTTGTAGTTAAAACAGAGGTTGATGATGAGATGGGAATGTTGTACTCTGAAGGTAAGTGATTGTTTCATTCTTATATTATACTAACAGTACCCGCGGACTCCGTTCCGCGTTAGAAATATTTTTGTCCCGGCCTGTTTGTCCCGCGTAAGGCTCGGTTTCCACAAAAGCGGAGCTGTTCTAATAACCAACCAGATTTCATCATTTCGATATCTCCTCTCCCTTCAGTTTCGGAGATGTCAAAATGAAAAATCTGAATGGTTACTCAAATACAACTCCGCTCCGCTTCACTTTGGTGGAAACCGGGCCTTATACCCACTGGCCACAGTACGCGAGGATACTATTTCTATTCTCTTTGCGCGAAGCATTTGGATAGCTATCATACTGCCTATACTGACCTATCGCCACGCAACGGCCCCGGCGGCACGTAACACGTTTTTATTTTGCTAATATCTTTGAAGATATTTGTTTAAACTATAGAGTCAAGGGCACAAATATTCTACATTAAATTTCCGTTAAACATATTTACAAAGATATAAATTAATACCATATGGGCTAAATAAGCTTCACAAAAATTATTTATTTTTAATCCATAATTTTAACAGAAAAACAATTATTGTGAGTTACCCGTAGAAGATAGATATATGCTGTTGGGGACTTTTTTACAGATTTTGATACGTTCTTTAATATTGTAGAATACTGTTTTGTTCTATCTTCAATAGTTTCCGCAGCGCACGCGATGAAAGCAATTTTTTTACGACTTGAATTACATTATTCAAGTTTAAGTAAAGATACGTAATTAAATTTGGAAATTATTGTAGCCTATGACACTCCACAATAACGTAGCTTTCTATTGGTGAAAGAATTTTGAAAATCGGTTCAGGTGATCCAGAGATTACCCCTTACAATGTCATAAACTCACAAACACTACCTCTTTATAATATTAGTATAGATCACCAGCGACCGCAAACGTTGTTTTGCCATTAAGGGTATGAAAACTAGCTTACGACCTATCCTCAGGCCTAACAAATGTAGATAAAAAATTTCATGAGAATCGGTCGAGCTGATTTGGAGGAGTTTGGTAACATACTACACTGTAACAAGAAAGTTTTATTTGTTGTTTTTGTGTTGGCAGTTAAAGATTAAAGATTAATATAATCGGCGATGCAGCCGGTTCACCTCATTTTAAGTGACGCACGCCATGTCGGATGCAGTGCGTCTCATAATTTTGCACTGCAGTATCACACGACCACTGCACTGACATCAGCTCTTGGGTCTCATTGTGCTACTAATCTCGTTGGCTACAAACCGAAACACAGCAATACGTGACTGCTTCGCGGTAGAATAACTGACGCCGCGCTGGCACCTCCCCGGACGAACGCGAGAAGAGTCTTACAAGCAGTAACTGTCGTGTCGCTGCAGAGGCGGCTGAGGACGGCAAGGAGTTATATAGCCACAGCCTTCCTCGCTAAATAGACGTTGAAGCCTTGTATTGTATGATATGACGTTCTACAAGAAACAATTATTTAGTGAGTCACATGATGACACACATTATTTAGTGAAAAGCCTTGTTGTTGTAAGTTTTGTGATTGTAATAGTGCAGATACAAGTACTTTGACGAGGCAAACAAAAACAAAACCTTCTTTAAATTATAGAATGGAAGCAGGCGTTATTTTGCGGAAATCCATAATTAGCAGGATTGATTAATTTGTTTTCTATTATCCGCTACTTGAAAGGATTCTGTATGGTGCAATTTGCAGGAACACCATCCACATGAAACACCACACACAATTTTCTATCACTTTCTTCGACGCACGTTTCGTCCCGACACCGGGACATCCTCAGGAGATGTTGACTTCACAATGCGAAATCGTAGAAAGTGATAGAAAATTGTGTGTGGTGTTTCATGTGGATGGTGTTCCTGCATATTGCACCATACAGAATCCTTTCAAGTAGCGGATAATAGCAAAACAAATTAATCAGTCCTGCTTCTTTAAATTATTCCAGCAAATTGAAAATTATTAGTAAAAATGTAAATCTCAGAATTGCTAAACAATGTATAAATATTTCTTTCTTTGAAAAAATTTATATAAAGCAATTGTGTGAAGATGATGAACCAACAAACAAGCATTACATAAGAGCAATTTAAGTTTTTCACACGATTTTCAAAAAAAAACCGGCCAAGTGCGAGTCGGACTCGCGCACCGAGGGTTTCATACAATTAAAAGAATCTCTTTTATACATGACTTAACTAGTATAATTTTCATGTAGGTACTTTTGTTAGCGAACCGCAAACGCAACTTTGTTTTTGGTGGTTTATTGTTATTATCAAAAAAGTATCATAGTTGATTTTATTTTTCCTGTAAAATATACGTTTATTCCTATCATAATTATTTCAGATTTTTTCAATGATAAACTTTGGAGACCCCACTCAATATATCAACAACCCTGTTTATCCCCCTTTTAAATAAAAATAAAAATGATTTTCAAATTTTTATGATTGCAATGACGTTGGGTCACTATTACCTAAAACTATTACTTCGGGGTAGCTGGAAGAGATCTCTTGTTTTATAGGGATAAGCTATCCTTTGCACATCATGTCTCTTGTTATTGTCATGATTTTATTTAATCTATGGTAAGGTTGACTTCCATTTTTGAGACCACAGAATACTGACCAATCATAGCATTTCCCGCCATTGACTTGTTTTCCCGCTAAAACGAATAAAAAAAAGATAGATATGATTGAGAGAGGCTGGAGTAGAGCGAATAATTGAGATAAACTCGCCGGCATATTTAGCGGAACATAAAAAAAAGGTCCATAATTAAAAAAATATGGTTTTATTTTAAAATCTACTTACTACACTTCTTTTGTTATTTAAAGTTTCATTTGTTTTTACTTTAAATGAGATCACATTAAGAACAGATTTTGCGAGTAAAGGCTATTTGTGAAAAATGGTACATTTTTGAACTTTTCATGTAACCTGGAAAAGTGAAATTTAATATTAAAATTACAATTAATTAAATTAGAAAAATGGTGATTAATATCGCGTATTTCCTCCACGTGCTCTTATTAAAGTTTCTACCCGTCTAGGCATACTGATAATGATGTAATCGATGGTCTCCTGGGATAGTCTCCGCCATTCCTCAACTACGGCGATTCGCAGTTCTCCCACGTTGGCAGGAGCTGGAATTCTGGACTTAACTTTTCTTTTCAGCAAGTCCCAAACGTGCTCTATTGGGTTCATATCCGGTGATCTCGCCGGCCACTCCATAACAGTGATATTCATATCATTAAGATAAGCTTGAGTTACCCAAGCGGTATGCGGCAGAGCATTATCCTGCATAAAAACAAAATCGTCACCGATATATGGGGCAAACGGTACGACATTTTCTTCTAAAACTTCTCTGATATAGCGGTCTGCAGTCAGACTCCCTCTGTCAATCACTACCAAGTCTGTGCGAGCTCCCAAACAAATGCCCGCCCAAACCATTATTGATCCACCACCGTATGCAACTGTAGTTTCAAAATTTGTCTGAATGTATCGTTCTCCTTTGCGTCTGTATATTCTTTGCCTGCCGTCAATTTGATTTAAGAGAATTCTGCACTCATCACTAAACAATACCTTACTCCATTGGTCCGCGTTCCAAAGTCGATGTTCCTGAGCAAAAGTTAACCTGTTTCTACGATGATTTACCTCGAGCCTTGGAGCCTTGGCGGGCACAAATGAACCCAAACCAGCTTCTTCGAGCCTTCTTCGTACCGTACGCTCACTTACGGTTACACCCCGCACTGCTTCTAACTCATGTCGGGCTTGGACGGCCGTCAAACGGGGGTTCCTACGTACACGAAGCCGAATGAAACGATCATCCCTACTCGAAGTGCGTCTTTTTCTGCCTTGTCCTGCTCTTCTCACATAAGTACCGGTCTCCCTGAACCGTTGGATACTGCGATGGATCGTTGAAACTGGTCGACGAAGATCTCTGGATATCACTCTGTAGGTTAGACCATTTCTTCGCATTTCGAGTGCCCTGGCAATCTCCGTTGGGGCTAAGTCAGGCATAATTCAGTCATCAACTCCAGAAAGATACGCGATTAAAAAAAACTAACAAAAAACAGTATTTCAATGAAATTTTAAATCAAACTCAGAAGGAAGAAATACTCGAAGTTCGCTCCAGATAAGGTGTATTTGAATAAAATTAAAACAATTGCAAAAAATGTGATGTTCAGTTGTTTTCTTAATTTGAAAATATTTCTTTTTAAATTAAATAACGTATAAACCAGCCAGCAACTTTATATGATACTGATATCAAACCTTTTTTTTATGTTCCGCTAAATATGCCGGCGAGTTTATTATTTAATTTTAAAGTAAAGCTATATGCTATTGAATTGTAATACTAGAATTTAACAAATGAATGTCAAAGTTAAGATGTATAAGCAAATAAACTGCTTATTTATAAAACGAGATATTGTCATATGAAATAAAGTGTACGAAGTGAACAATGGGATTTAATTTATCACAATATTATGTTTCGTTAAAATTTATGTATGGTGCATTAATAAAAAAATAAAAATAAATACAATAAACTATTCCTAATTTCAAGTCGATAGTCGATATTTAAGTTAACATGGCTTAAATAGCATAATTACGCGAGTAGTCACGTTTATTTTTGAATGAGAGAAATGTATTGTTTCAGTCGCTCCTTTGTCCGCAGGACTTGTGACAAAGATAGAAAACCTTGCGTGCGTGAGTGAAGAAGCCGACACAACCCAGCGAAGGGAACGAGCACTTGTGCACAGGAGCGCGTCACACAACCGACCATCCGACAGCGACGACGAACCAGAAACAATCATCAGACATTGCGTGGTCAAGTTGTATGACATCTTCAAAAATCCTGATTCGCTTGTATCAATACGAGATAGATCACCGACGCACACACGACAAGCTGTCGGTTCTTGTGATACTCTGAATACTTGTACTGCTTCTGAAGACGCCCAGCATCGCGCAGCTAGTGAGAGTGAAGTCGCTGCCTCACACGACGAGCCTGCTGCATCAGAACTGAGTGAAGCTGAGCCATCTTCATCAGCAAATAGACATCACACACACTCTCAGAACAAGTCTTTTATCTGTGACCTTTGTCAACGTATGTTTGCACGAAAGAGGACCCTCGTATATCACATCCACACTCACAGTAAACCTTATTCCTGTAAGTTATGTAGTTACAAGTGTGCATGGAACAGTACTTTAGTGATTCACATGAGGACACACACTGGTGAAAAGCCTTACTCTTGTAAATTATGTAGTTATAAGTGTGCACGTAAGAGCGATTTAGTGAGTCACATGAGGACACACACTGGTGAAAAGCCTTACTCTTGTAAGTTATGTAGTTACAAGTGTGCACGGAACAGTCGTTTAGTGAGTCACATGAGGACTCACACTGGTGAAAAGCCTTATGCTTGTAAGTTTTGTAATTATAAATTTTCAGCTAAAAGTGCTTTGACGAGGCATACAAGAACTCACACTGGGGAAAAGCCTTACTCTTGTAAGACATGTAGTTATAAGTGTGCATGTAAGAGCTATTTAGTGAGTCACATGAGGAAACACACTGGTGAAAAGCCTTACTGTTGTAAGATATGTAGTTACAAGTGTGCACGGAACAGTCATTTAGTGCGTCACATGACGACTCACACTGGTGTAAAGCGTTACTCTTGTAAGCTTTGTGATTACAGTTGTTCAGATACAAAACAATTAACAAGGCACACAACAACTCACTCCGGCGGTCAGTCCTCCTCGTGCTCGTGAGCGCGGTACACTGCACGGAGCACGGTCAGGGTCTAAAGTGCATATACAATTTGAAAACAAAATCCCATAGTAATATTTTAAACCCAATGTGTTATGTGTTAAGGTTGAAAGTGTGTTAATACGGTAATATGCGGTTACTTGCATAGCGTTTGAGCCTTTAAGCTATGTGTGCATTCTTGATCCCGACTGTAGTCCTTATACCACAGTATACCTATGTAAGGATCTTTAGTGTAAGGGCGCCTTCAAATTAGCGCTGCAGGCGCGTCAGCGGGGCTAGACAAAGTAACAGTCGTTTAAGCGTTGACGACAGTAGATAAAAATATATGGACAAACGACGTGACTGTAGAAGAACCACGTGATCAAAAATAGAGGAAAACACCATCACGCTGTTTTTGAAAATCGACTACGACAACTTGTCGTTCTCGCAGACGTTGTAGATAACTGTAGCGTACTGCGCGTGCGGCATGAAGCGCGTCACAGGCGGCAGCCGACACTGAACAACGCTAAGCATTGAGTGGAGTCTGCTTTCATATGTTTTGTAGGTACTTACTGGTGGTCACGTGGTTTTTCTATTGTCGTCAACGCTTATCGCCAAGCCACTTTGTCTAGGCCCCCTGTTCATCGATCGCCCAGTGCTGCACGCATGTATTTTTTTGTGCAAGTCGAGCAGTGTTTTTTCGTCAGAGTCCATCGTGAAACTATTTACAACACTACGATTCTCAAACCTAGCGACAGCAGCGCGGCGGAAGCGCGCGTTCACTTTGCGGCTAATGTGAAGGCGCCTATTTCATTTGTTTATATGAAATATTAGTTTTAAATGTAGTATTTTACATTTTTATATGTAGTTTTTTATTTAGATATAATTTAATTGTATAGCTAGTTTAATTTTTAATTTAAGTTATTTTTTTATGTAACATAATAATTAATAATGCTTTGTGATTTAATAAATTCATTACCCCTCAGTTTTACAATCAAATAAATAAATTATAAACATTGATTTTCTTTCAATAGTATTAATTGTTTTATTTAACCTCTGCTGATTTGCTCCGTCGAATCATTCGAAGAATGATCACCAGACACCATCGCTGCGAATTTAGAAAGTTAAGTACCTATTGTAGTAATCAATGATTGCCTGTGAGATATCAATGGTTGTCTGTGACTCAGGTCCATGGACCTAATATAGGTACTAAGCCTCAGGATGGCCTCAGGTCTGTTATAATTATATTTTAGCCTTCGCAAGTTATAAACCTGTTACTTGTCGGTTTTTTTATTTTTAAGTACCTATTATTATTCCGAAAATTTGGCCTGCTGGTAGAAACTAGCTATCGAACTTTTATATGAGAACTAGCCAAGTCAGACCTTAGACTTCAATAGGTAGGTATATTATCCTAAGTTATAAGAAGATATGATATTTCACGTTGTTTTAAATAAATTTCAGGATTGACCATTGAACTTGGCACCCATTAAGATCTCACTTCTTTTGTCGTTGAAGTCAATAACCAAGGCATATATCATAATATTATTGAACTTGGCTCTCATTTCACATATGTTTTTGATGGGATCGACATTGCTTGTGAATGTCAACAGCTGTTTGTTGTAATGGTTGTCTATGATTCACAGCTTGTCAACTGAAAGCAGTGTGACCGTTTGTGGCTGATTTCTGCCATTTGGGTGCTAAATTTAAATTCTGGCAGAATAAACTGACGATTTAAGAAAGTGGTTTTGAAACAAAATCTGTATCCTTTGAAAAATTTGTATAAAATTTGTTGTTTTGAAAAATTTGTATCCTTGAAACAAAATAGATAAACTCATGATTTTTTTTTTGTGTCTATTTACATATGTGAGTATATGCATTAGGATATGCGTTTGTATAATTTTATGTTTGTTTGTATGTTAGATTGTGCATACAAACCAATAATGCAATAATAGTTTTGTTTGTTTGTTCGTTTGTTTGTGCACATCAATGTTCCCATTTATTTCAAAATGGCTCTACCGATTTAGATGCAGTTTATTTATTTATTTATTTATTTATTGTTAATAGCTTACATGTTTACAATGTAACAGTACCTAATTGTATTAACATGTGGCCCTGTCAGGGCATTGCTAACAATATACATAATCTAATCATTATTTATTAAAGTAACGAATTAACAATTTTTATTTCATTTTATAAAAGCAGTGGAATTAAATATGGCAATAATGTAATAATAATTTGTCTAATGAGAACAAATACATTAATAAATAAATTATTAGATCAGAATGTCAATAATGATAATAACTATATATTACGCGCCTCGTAGTCATTATTATTTAAGTCAATTCAAGAGCGTTAATGTACAGTCACAAATTTAAATCAATGCAATGATTATATTAGTTAACAAATAATAGTCAGTAGTTCCAAGTACATATAAAATAAAGTGAAAATATATAGTCCATATTAATCAATGCGTATTCGTGCTATTGAGGTCTAGATGTAAGGAGTATTTACTTTTGGAGCTGTAATAACTCATTAATGTCATAAAAGCAGTTACATATAAGCCATTGTTTAAGTTTCTTCTTAAAAGTCTTATCATTTTGTTTCGTCTGTAAAGTTGGTTCGGGAGTTTATTATAAATATTGATTGTTCGGTGTAATGGGCCACTATTTGTCATTTGTAATTTACAACTGGGATAAACGAGTTTGTTTCTTCGACGCGTACTTCTTTCGTTTTTTGTTGCATTTGCAGTTTTATATATTACTAGTAGGTCGCGTGGAGGCGCGGGCCACATGTGGCCCGCGTGCTGTCTTCCCGCCTATATAGGCCCACGATAATCCCCCTACATTTTCTATCGAAAAAAAAAATCCGCCATATTGGATTTTTTTTCTAGCCATCAAATAGACCTTTTTGTCCTGATACACTCTTGTCAAGAAACCGTTCTTCCATCTTTTATACTCTTCGAGATATTGGCGAAATTCGAAAGGCGGCCATTTTGAATCCGCCATTTTGAATTTTTTTTCAGCTCACTGCCAATTGCATGACGTTTCGAATGACATTTGGTCGAGCACCCCCCACCTATCTCCAATACCCTGGCTGTGCTCTTCACCCGTCTCCGAAATCCTCAATCATCAGCTCTCTCCGTATTTTTCCTCCTCATGATTTTTTCCCCTCTATACGACATCATCCTTCAAAAAAAAATTTTTCATACAAAATTGTTCAGGAGAGGTGATCAATGAGTCAGTGAGTCAGTGTTGAATCAGCACAAGCAGCTATATATATATTATTATAATAATAATATAGGGAAGTTTCATGTATAGTGTTTGGTATTCATTGACAATCATTGGCATTGTACAGTGCTAAAGATGCGAAGATGTGAAATCTTCCCTACGAAAATATGTGACCGTTTCCAACAACACTGAACTATGTAGCTGTGCAGCTGTGGGTGAGGATACTGTAGGTACTCTGCGCTGCACATAGGTAGCTACACCGCTCGTGAAGGCCCATTGCAGACATCCATAGCACGCATCAATAGTGTTAGTAGTCTATGGCACGCATCCTTCCATACAAAAACATATTGTAGTGGAATCCGTGTCCACCAGTGCTAAACTATGTGCCAATCATGTGCCAATGCTTATGGTTGGTGGATATCAAACGCATCCATAGCAATTGTAGCATAGCACATCTCTGTTGGAAAAGCAGCCTATAAATACAGTTTAGGAATCGAGTTGCCAGATTTTGGCAGTTTTTTTTGCTAGTCTGGCAGATTCGCCAATTTTGAAACGGTCAGTGTCAGAACTGGCTGTCAACTAACACTTTTACATACAAAATGCTTATAGCTTGTACACTAAGCCCCATGACTAAACAAGCCTTCTATAATGTTATGTTAGTGTTAGAGTAGTAGTTATCTTACAACACGGGTAGGTACCTTTAAGAAAAGAGTGAATAGGCATCTTCTAGATACCTAGGTAAGCGCGCTCCATCTTCGACCACATCGTCACTTTCCATCAGGTGAAAATATTGAATAAAAAAAAAAAGTGTTAGTTGTCTATGGCTTCTGCCACTATCATACAGCTTCTGCCGGGCGAGTAATGAGGTAATGAGTATATGTGTTCCATGGACTTAGCATGTGTTCTGTCTGTGCATACTGCCGAGCTGCCGAGTGCATCCCTATCTACAATAAACATAGTCAAAGATCCAACATCCCTTTATTGTTTTATGCTTTTTATGTTTGTCTATTGTCTATGCTGCCGAGCATAGAGTATATCACAGGAGTACCTAATATCTCATAGTGTTTTACGTCTATGGTATATCTGCCGAGCATAGACATCGAGACTCGAGTTAGTGATTATATACTCTTTGTTCCGGCTGCTAAAGTGCTAATAAACGTAGTGATTATATACTCTTTGGTGCTAATTTCATTTCTTTCGGTTCCTGGCTGTTCCTGGCACAGAACGCAGGAGTATATGTCAAAGAGTATATAATCACTACCTACGTTTAGAACACTGTACTGTAGTGATTATATGTGTGATTTCATTGATTAGATATTGGATTATTGTTTTTATTTTTCGCTTCGTCTAGCGTATTCCCGTCTCCTGCCGTCTCCAGACTCCAATCATCAAAGAGTATATAATCACTACGTTTTACAGTAATATTATATATTCGTTGGTTTTACAATCATTTCGTTGATGATCGCAATTCGCAATCATTGGCAAATAGCATAATAAAACCTCCTGACAAACAAACAAACATGCTCAAGACGTGCAGCGTGCCCTCGTGCAGGAACAGTTCCCGCGCGTCCTCAGCAGAAGAACCCGATGTATCTTTCCACGAGTGAGTACTGAGTACCATATTTGAGTTTAGACCAGCCAGGGGCCTGCTGTTTGTAGGGCGGGGCCCATGGTTTTGACTGTCTTGAGTGAAGAGGCCAAAGGCCAAATATTGAGGCCAAGAAACACTATGAATAGGAAATGGTCAATTCTTAGATCTGGCCACGACATTTTGTCTTTGTTTCTGTTTCTTAGAGCCATAAATGGTAATGGAAGTGTATTTCGTGTAATTTACGCATTTTGCTGTTTGGTGTAGTTGGTAGTGGTCCCACCTTCTGCATTATAGTTATTTTTTTCGATTGCCTATTTATAGTATCTATATTTATTCGTCTTATAATAATTGTTATGTGTTATTTATTTTATTGCTGCATGTTTTTTTTTTTTAAATATATAAATATATAGAGGACAACATCACATACATTGATTGCTCCGATCCCATAGTAAGTAGCTTATGCACTTGTGATATGGAAATCAGAAACAACGAAGGTACCACAACACCCAGACCCGAGATAATGTAGAAAACTTATTTTTCTACATTGCCTCGACCAGGGATCGAACCCGAAACCTCAGAGATGGCGGCGCCTTGAAAACCGGCACGTTAACCACTCAACCATGGAGGTCGTCAAAATGTTATAATTTCCAGGTTCCCCAGTGAAGAGCGTCTGCGCACGGCTTGGCTCACAGCCCTCGGCCTGCCAGACATTAGCCTGCCAGACTCTGCAGTGGTCTGCTCGTGGCACTTCTGTGCTGACCACATGTCTGTGACTGAAAGTGGCTCCAGGCAACTCCGCCCGGGCGCTGTTCCTTCACCAGTGCTGGTAACTTGTTCATATTGGCAACTTATAAGCTGTTAGCTGTAGTGGTGGGTGTTTGTAAATGAGCACCGTTGATATAGGTGCATCAGCATAGGCTGTTTAGCCTGTTACCAAATAATAATAATTCTGGGTTTGATTCTGAGGCCAAGTCAATAAAACTTAGTTGGGTTTTTCTACATATCAGGAAATTTCTTAGTGCTAGCCTATTGGTGACGTTTGTGCTTGCAGATCTGCATGACGTGCCTGCACACCGGCGCAGAGTTTCTGCTGATGAGCAGACAGGACCTGCGAGAGGCGTACGTCACACTAACAGGACAACCTGTAAGTATATGATCATTCACAGGTGTCTTATATGAAGAATGATGTTAACCCGATTAGTAATTAGGTTTCTCAGTTCAATACTTGTATTTCACATCTCCACAACATGCATGATATGAAGAGTTGCTTGTTTCAGCCGTGTGATGGAAACCTGCAGGCGACAGTCTGCGTGCGGTGCGCTCGCACACTGAGGAGCTTCAGTAGATTCAGAGAGCAGAGCTTGAGAGCTCGCTCCCTGATGATGGGCTTGCTGCAGCAACACGGAGCAGTGAGTACTTATTTTTTACAAGCTTTTATTTAACTTGCAATGGAGGAGTTTGTTTGTTCGGGCGGAATCTTGCAACTCAATTTTGTAGCAGATATCTTCAACTTAATGAGCTAAAAGTTTGTATTCACATTCAGTTTCACGCATGGGTGCTTGTGTGATGACTTTCTAAATCCAACATGGCGGAACACCCACCACAGTAGGCTAGTTATTTTAATGCACTAGATATCAAATGAGAGGGATTGTCCAGAAGAATATCAATATGTATAAACGTTATTTTTTTATTTATGCTAACTTTGCCCTTTAAAATACTTATGTGATAATTGTGAAATAAGCAATCAACAGGTGTCTGTGATGATTGTAGATAAGTCGTATGTCTAAGGGCGCTGAATTCTACTTCAGGTCCAGTGCGGCCCGCCCGGCTCTGTGTGTTTGATGCTTTATTCAACAGAGAACCTGTTTCAGATAACAATGAGGCATGTGGAGCTCATCAACCATGAACAGAAGCAACTTGAAAGGGACTTTGTAAGGTCACCAGAGATATTACACCACTGTGACTTTGTGACATCACCAAAGATATCAGACCACTATGACTTTGTGACATCACCAAAGATATCAGACCACTGTGACTTTGTGACATCACCAGAGAAGCCAGATCACTGTGACTTTGTGACGTCACCAGAGATATCAGACCACAGTGAGTTTGTGACGTCACCGGAGAAGCCAGATCACTGTGACTTTATGACGTCAACAGAGAGACTAGACTACTGTCACTTTGTGACATCACACTTTGATGACAAACAGACAACTTCAGAGGAGAATGATGTTGTAGTTAAAACAGAGGTTGATGAAGAGATGGGAATGTTGTACTCTGAAGGTAAGGGATTGTTTCAATCTTATATTATACTAGCTGATGCCCGCGACTTCGTCCACGTGGGATAAAAACTATTCTATCTTTTAAGTTGGACCAAATGACAGATATTCACGAAGTTTGAACTAAATCGGTTCAGTAGTTTAGGAGTCCATTGAGGACAAACATTGTGACACGAGATTTATATATATTAAGATTACCAGCCACAGTTAACGTTGTTTTGCCATTCAGGGTATGAAAAATAGCTTACGATTTATCCTCAGGCCTAACAAATGTAGATAAAAGATTTCATAAGAATCGGTTCTGTACTACTAAATAAAAAGTGAAGCCATAAAATTCCCTTTTTTTACCAAACCCCAAACTTAAATTTGTTTTGTGAGGTTAATTGCTAATACCAAAAAAAGTATAAAAGATACAGAGCCCATTTTATTTTTCCTGTGAAATGTATAATAAATTGACCCCTAATAATAATAATGTAACTATAATAACATAATTATTTCAGAATTTTCGATTGGTAAACTTCGGAGATAAGGGGGGAAACGGTATTTTTTTGACAGTTTGCTCAATAAATCAAAAAATATCAGGCATAAAAATAAATAAAACTGTTGCCTTATAATAGTAACGCCCTTCATACGATACCCCACTCAATGTTGTTAATTATCTCATTTTGAAATTTCGTCGACCCGGTTTCCCCCTCTTTTTAAATAAAAATAAAAACGATTTTCAATTTTTTATGATTGCACTGACGGCGGGCCACCATTATCTACAACTATTCAAATGTCATATCAATATCTTTAATAGTTACGAGTATTATTATTCGGCCGTTCAGAGAATGCGTTCCTGACACCTATCAGTTAGTCACGACTAGTGATGGGCACAACATAACACTGAGTTCGTTACCGTTCCTCCAAAATGAACTGCCGCGTTATTTTTAAGATTATTTTCGTTTCAAATTGGCGGAATCATTTAAAATTTATATTTTAGTTATTTAAGTGGAAACAAGGGTAATATTAATGAAATAAAATTGTTTTATTTATTCTTTGTTACAAAGTTACAATCTGTATTTCTATGCAATAAAGTAGGTACGTTGAATTGAATGTGCGTACAGAATATTAATCAGACTCCGATTCGCTTTAGGAGGTGGTGTCTTCATCATCATCTACGCCTACATGTATAATTATATTATTATCAATAACAGAATCAATCCTGATATCTCGGTCAAAATGTTCCACAATCAGGTTTTTAGTCTTCTCAACAACCTTTGCCCAGTCTTTTGTGACTTCCCCGCAGGCTTCTTTTAATAGGGTCAACTTTTTCGTGCTGAATGGCGGGGAAGTATTGTGGCGGGCGGCGTAACCTTTTATTTGAGCCCAGATTAGCTCAATCGCGTTATATTGGCAATGATACGGTGAAATTCTTAGAACGCGATGACCGTACTCCAGAGCCAGTTCATCGATTTCGATTACGATACTATTATTGCCTGTTATTGTTAGCACAGCACTACAAATATAAAGCGCTGACATAACCTTGTAATAGCGCAGTTTAGATTTAGAAAAATATTGTTTACCAAGTTATTTGACACTCAGTTTTGCTCAAAATTATAACATTCATTGATTATCGATATAATAATGTTATTTTAATGCTCATCAATTGTTAAAACTGTAAACAACCAGCAATAATATTTTTATCGTAACTGCAACACCATTACAAAGTTACGTCGTCAGTTCAATCGCGACGTGTCAGGAACGCATTCTCTGAACGGCCGTATTTTAGTTACTGAAATAAAGGGTTGTGACAGACAGACAGACAGACAACAAAGTGATGTTATAAGGGTTCCGTTTTTTTTCTTTTGAGTTACGGAACCCTGCAAAGAATGCAAGGAACAGTAATTTAGTGAGTCACATGATGACACTCATTATTTCACTAATGTGTGTCATCATGTGACTCCTTGCCTTGTGAGCCTTGTTTTTGTAAGTTTTGTGATTGTAATAGTGCAGATACAAGGACTTTGACGAGGCACACAAGAACTAAACCTCCTTTGAACAATTGTTCCAGCGAATTGAAAAAAACGTTGCTAAACCACAGAATTATTAACAATGTACATTAACAATACTTTCTGTTACACAATTCAAATTAAGCATATTGTGTTAAGATGAACAAACAAACAAGCATTACATGAGAGCAAATTAATTATAAATAGATCAAATAATTTTCCGTTTCTGATATATTGAAATATTCAAGCCTGAATTACTGAACGATTCTCCAAATTATAGTGCACATTGCAAAGTCCCAATAAAAGTTTACATGGCTTATAGCATATTACGAGTAGTCACGTTTATTTTTGATTGAGAGAAATGTATTGTTTCAGTCGCTCCTTTGTCCGCAGGACTTGTGACAAAGATAGAAAACCTTGCGTGCGTGAGTGAAGAAGCCGACACAACCCAGCGAAGGGAACGAGCACTTGTGCACAGGAGCGCGTCACACAACCGACCATCCGACAGCGACGACGAACCAGAAACAATCATCAGACATTGCGTGGTCAAGTTGTATGACATCTTCAAAAATCGTGATTCACTTGTATCAATACGAGATAGATCACCGCACACACGACAAGCCGTCGGTTCTTGTGATACTCTGAGTACTTGTACTGCTTCTGAAGACGCCCAGCATCGCGCAGCTAGTGAGAGTGAAGTCGCTGCCTCACACGACGAGCCTGCTGCATCAGAACTGAGTGAAGCTGAGCCATCTTCATCAGCAAATAGACATCACACACACTCTCAGAACAAGTCTTTTATCTGTGACCTTTGTCAACGTATGTTTGCACGAAAGAGGACCCTCGTATATCACATCCACACTCACAGTAAACCTTATTCCTGTAAGTTATGTAGTTACAAGTGTGCACAGAACAGTAATTTAGTGAGTCATATGAAGACTCACACTGGTGAAAAGCCTTACTCTTGTAAGTTATGTAGTTACAAGTGTGTACGTAAGTACAATTTAGTGAGTCACATGAGGACTCACACTGGTGAAAAGCCGTACTCTTGTAAGTTATGTAGTTACAGGTGTGCACAGAAGAGTACTTTAGTGAGTCACATGAGGACTCACACTGGTGAAAAGCCTTATGCTTGTAAGTTTTGTAATTATAAATGTGCAGATAAAAGTACTTTGACTAATCATACAAGAACTCACACTGGTGAAAAGCCTTACTCTTGTGAGTTATGTAGTTATAAATGTGCACAAAAAAGTAATTTAGTGAGTCACATGAGGACTCACACCGGTGTAAAGCGTTACTCTTGTAAGCTTTGTGAGTACAGTTGTTCAGATACAAAACAATTAACAAGGCACACAACAACTCACTCCGGCGGTCAGTCCTCCTCGTGCTCGTGAGTGCGTTACACTGCACGGAGCACGCTTATCATATCTATTTAAACGAGCAATTTTTTATAATATATAAATTTATATCTGTATCAATTAATTTTCGCTCTTTTTCTCTGTCTTTTAATGTGTATAAGAAAGAGAAAAGAGAGCGACAAAGGTAGAGAGACATATCTCTATGCGCGCATCCTAACCCTGCTGGATGTATTTGCAACTACCTATGAAAGCATTGTTCAGGAAGTGTCTTTTGCATTGATTATGTAGACTAATTAGAATAAGGAAATTAAATCTCTTTATGTATGTGTTCTCGCCATCCTCGCGAATAAATCCGTAAACTTCTATGAGTTTCAAAAGGATGGCAAACTGTATAATAATAATTATGTTTTAGTTTAATTTGATCAATTGTTTTTTTTATAAATATAAATATAAAAAATATACAGTGGACAACATCACATACAATGCTCCGATCCCTTAGTAAGTAGCTTATGCACTTGTGTTAAGGAAATCAGAAACAACGCCTTAAGGTACCACAACACCCAGACCCGAGACAATGTAGAAAAATAAGTTTTCTACATTTCGACCGGGAATCGAACCTGGAACCTCAGAGATGACGGTGCCTTGAAAACCGGCACGCTAACTACTCAACCATGGAGGTCGTCAAATGAAGAATTAAAAGAAAATCTCGCCCTCTCCGCGTTGTCAGGAACATAGCGGATGGATTTGTAATCAACGCAGCCAAGGGGGACGATTGACAGTCCAGATTCCAGAACTGTTGTCGAAGTTGCACATAGCTGTACCTTCACGGGTATCCTCACGTGTTCCCGGAAAGAAAAAGTACATTGTGATACGAGGGTGGAAAGTAGGTTTTTGCAAACGAGCTGTCATTAACAAGCCCGAGCTGAAGGCGAGGGTTTTTAATGTCACGAGTTTGTGTATTTGTGTACGATGTTTGTGTCGTGTATCACACGACGTTTTTCAATACAGTTGTGGGAATTAGTAAAAAACAACTCAAAAGAATATAATATGTTAAGATTTTGGGGACCAAATTCCATCTTGTGCACTTTTAACCTTAGATAAAATATCAGGTGGAGTTAATTCTGAGTTAATTTAATTGAAATCGAAAAAGAAATTTTTTTTTTAACTGCGATATAAACAGTGTACGCCAATTTATGGCTAAAAGTCATTTCCAATCTGTTTCTTTAGCCCCTTCTTGATACCTAAACCTCGAGCTCTACTAATTCCACGAACTTCTACTACCATCTTCCGTGGACTGCTACCACTTGTTAACTGAATTTCTTCTTTCTATATTTTGCCCAAACCTATCGGTGAAAACTTTTTATTAGTTTTAGCTTTTGACGACCTCCGTGGTTGAGTGGTTAGCGTGCCGGTTTTCAAGGCGCCGCCATCTCTGTGGTTCCGGGTTCGATCCCCGGTCGGGGCAATGTAGAAAAATAAGTTTTCTACATTGTCTCGGGTCTGGGTGTTGTGGTACCTTCGTTGTTTCTGATTTCCTTAACACAATTGCATAAGCTACTTACTAAGGGATCAGAGCAATGTATGTGATGTTGTCCACTATTTATTATATTTTTTATTAATAAGATTATTAGATGTAAGACTAGTCAGTAAGAATAAGCTGTAAGTTTTCCTTTGAAAAATAAAATAAAATAATTGAGTACCTAGTTTATAAGTGTTATACCTACTTAATAAACATTGATTTACTTCACTGGTATCTTTTTTCAAACTTCGCTGGTTACCTGCTTTGAATGATTTTCCTGCGAATTCAAAAACTTTACAATTATTTAATTGTTTATATGAAATATAAAGTTTTACATGTAGTATTTTACATTTTTATATGTAGTTTTTTATTTAGATATAATTTAATTGTATAGCTTATTTAGGTAATTTTTAATTTAAGATATTTTTTTATGTAACATAATAATTAATAATGCTTTGTGATTTAATAAATTCATTACCCCTCAGTTTTACAATCAAATAAATAAATTATAAACATTGATTTTCTTTCAATAGTATTAATTGTTTTATTTAACCTCTGCTGATTTGCTCCGTCGAATCATTCGAAGAATGATCACCAGACACCATCCCTGCGAATTTAAAAAGTTAAGTACCTATTGTAGTAATCAATGATTGCCTGTGAGATATCAATGGTTGTCTGTGACTCAGGTCCATGGACCTAATATAGGTACTAAGCCTCAGGATGGCCTCAGGTCTGTTATAATTATATTTTAGCCTTCGCAAGTTATAAACCTGTTACTTGTCGGTTTTTTATTTTTAAGTACCTATTATTATTCCGAAAATTTGGCCTGCTGGTAGAAACTAGCTATCGAACTTTTATATGAGAACTAGCCAAGTAAGACCTTAGACTTCAATAGGTAGGTATATTATCCTAAGTTATAAGAAGATATGATATTTCACGTTGTTTTAAATAAATTTCAGGATTGACCATTGAACTTTTTGTCGTTGAAGTCAATAACCAAGGCATATATCATAATATTGAACTTGGCTCTCATTTCACATATGTTTTTGATGGGATCGACATTGCTTGTGAATGTCAACAGCTGTTTGTTGTAATGGTTGTCTATGATTCACAGCTTGTCAACTGAAAGCTGTGTGACCGTTTGTGGCTGATTTCTGCCATTTGGGTGCTAAATTTAAATTCTGGCAGAATAAACTGACGATTTAAGAAAGTGGTTTTGAAACAAAATCTGTATCCTTTGAAAAATTTGTATAAAATTTGTTGTTTTGAAAAATTTGTATCCTTGAAACAAAATAGATAAACTCATGATTTTTTTTTGTGTCTATTTACATATGTGAGTATATGCATTAGGATATGCGTTTGTATAATTTTATGTTTGTTTGTATGTTAGATTGTGCATACAAACCAATAATGCAATAATAGTTTTGTTTGTTTGTTCGTTTGTTTGTGCACATCAATGTTCCCATTTATTTCAAAATGGCTCTACCGATTTAGATGCAGTTTATTTATTTATTTATTTATTTATTGTTAATAGCTTACATGTTTACAATGTAACAGTACCTAATTGTATTAACATGTGGCCCTGTCAGGGCATTGCTAACAATATACATAATCTAATCATTATTTATTAAAGTAACGAATTAAAAATTTTTATTTTATTTTATAAAAGCAGTGGAATTAAATATGGCAATAATGTAATAATAATTTGTCTAATGAGAACAAATACATTAATAAATCCCCCCCGATGGATTCCAATCTTGTCGCGATGGGGGGGCTCAGTAGCCGTGGTTGGGCCCCACGGTGAAGCCAAAAGGAATCCAGGAGGGGACGCTCGGAGTGGGCCTGGAGCTGATGGGCCCGCTCTGGATGCGTCCAAGAGGGGTGCGGGGGACAGAGTTTTCTGTCTCCTGCAGCCAGGAGGGGTCGCGGGAGGAGAGGCGTGTCGGTGTGTCGTTGCCGCTCGCCCTATCTCCCGCGACCAAACGGTGGCGCACCGTTAGATGCGTCGGCGGTGGGGCCGCAGGGGAAGAGGAGTGTCGGTGTGTCGTTGCCGTTCTCCCTGTCCTCTGCGGCCGTTTGGTGGTTTGCGGCGGAGCTAAAGATCAGATCCGCCGCGGGGTGTGGGAGGTCGATGCCTGCGAAGTGCAGGAGCAAGCTTCGCAGGTATCGGCTTACCCGTTCCCACGGCCCCTGGGTGGCGGTCCCGGGGGGGTCCGTCGCCTTACGGATGGGCGCCGAAGAGGTAAGGCCGGCTTAGGTGTTTCTGGCCGGCCTTGCTGTTGGAGGGGAGCTCCATGCTCCACCTCGTGGAGGGGCCGCGCAAGCGGCCGGGCACCGGCGGGTTCGCGGAGGTTTGCGCAAGCGTTCCCGTGTTCCCGTCATACGGTGCGAGGAGGAAACACCGTGGGGTTTAGCCGGTAAGAGTCCGGCATAACCCAGCCGCTCCCCCGGGCGACTGGGTATCCATGAGGATTCCCCACGATAAAAAAAAAAAATACATTAATAAATAAATTATTAGATCAGAATGTCAATAATGATAATAACTATATATTACGCGCCTCGTAGTCATTATTATTTAAGTCAATTCAAGAGCGTTAATGTACAGTCACAAATTTAAATCAATGCAATGATTATATTAGTTAACAAATAATAGTCAGTAGTTCCAAGTACATATAAAATAAAGTGAAAATATATAGTCCATATTAATCAATGCGTATTCGTGCTATTGAGGTCTAGATGTAAGGAGTATTTACTTTTGGAGCTGTAATAACTCATTAATGTCATAAAAGCAGTTACATATAAGCCATTGTTTAAGTTTCTTCTTAAAAGTCTTATCATTTTGTTTCGTCTGTAAAGTTGGTTCGGGAGTTTATTATAAATATTGATTGTTCGGTGTAATGGGCCACTATTTGTCATTTGTAATTTACAACTGGGATAAACGAGTTTGTTTCTTCGACGCGTACTTCTTTCGTTTTTTGTTGCATTTGCAGTTTTATATTTATATTATATAGGGAAGTTTCATGTATAGTGTTTGGTATTCATTGACAATCATTGGCATTGTACAGTGCTAAAGATGCGAAGATGTGAAATCTTCCCTACGAAAATATGTGACCGTTTCCAACAACACTGAACTATGTAGCTGTGCAGCTGTGGGTGAGGATACTGTAGGTACTCTGCGCTGCACATAGGTAGCTACACCGCTCGTGAAGGCCCATTGCAGACATCCATAGCACGCATCAATAGTGTTAGTAGTCTATGGCACGCATCCTTCCATACAAAAACATATTGTAGTGGAATCCGTGTCCACCAGTGCTAAACTATGTGCCAATCATGTGCCAATGCTTATGGTTGGTGGATATCAAACGCATCCATAGCAATTGTAGCATAGCACATCTCTGTTGGAAAAGCAGCCTATAAATACAGTTTAGGAATCGAGTTGCCAGATTTTGGCAGTTTTTTTTGCTAGTCTGGCAGATTCGCCAATTTTGAAACGGTCAGTGTCAGAACTGGCTGTCAACTAACACTTTTACATACAAAATGCTTATAGCTTGTACACTAAGCCCCATGACTAAACAAGCCTTCTATAATGTTATGTTAGTGTTAGAGTAGTAGTTATCTTACAACACGGGTAGGTACCTTTAAGAAAAGAGTGAATAGGCATCTTCTAGATACCTAGGTAAGCGCGCTCCATCTTCGACCACATCGTCACTTTCCATCAGGTGAAAATATTGAATAAAAAAAAAAGTGTTAGTTGTCTATGGCTTCTGCCACTATCATACAGCTTAAGTACTGCCGGGCGAGTAATGAGGTAATGAGTATATGTGTTCCATGGACTTAGCATGTGTTCTGTCTGTGCATACTGCCGAGCTGCCGAGTGCATCCCTATCTACAATAAACATAGTCAAAGATCCCTATACATCCCTTTATTGTTTTATGCTTTTTATGTTTGTCTATTGTCTATGCTGCCGAGCATAGAGTATATCACAGGAGTACCTAATATCTCATAGTGTTTTATGTCTATGGTATATCTGCCGAGCATAGACATCGAGACTCGAGTGCCGGCTGCTAAAGTGCTAGGTACCTAATTTCATTTCTTTCGGTTCCTGGCTGTTCCTGGCACAGAACGCAGAAGTATAGGTATGTGTTCTGTGACAGAACGTGCACAGGTGCACAGAACCATCACAGAACACTGTAGTGATTATATCATAGACGTCATAGAGTAGTATGGTATATAGGGATTAGGGATTATATACTCTTTGGGCGGAGGTTCCTGGTCTGTGATTTCATTGATTTTCTAATTTCTATTGGATTATTGGATTTTGTTTTTATTTTTCGCTTCGTCTAGCGTGGTCTAGCGCACAGAACACATATACTCCTGTCTAGCGTATTCCCGTCTCCTGCCGTCTCCAGACTCCAATCATCAAAGAGTATATAATCACTACGTTTTACAGTAATATTATATATTCGTTGGTTTTACAATCATTTCCGTAGTAACTAATATAGTGATCTGTGATCATTTCGTTGATGATCGCAATTCGCAATCATTGGCAAATAGCATAATAAAACCTCCTATCACTAAGCTACTTTCGTACCTGAAGGGAGCAGACAAACAAACAAACATGCTTAAGACGTGCAGCGTGCCCTCGTGCAGTAACAGTTCCCGCGCGTCCTCAGCAGAAGAACCCGATGTATCTTTCCACGAGTGAGTACTGAGTACCATATTTGAGTTTAGACCAGTGGCCTGCTGTTTGTAGGGCGGGGCCCATGGTTTTGACTGTCTTGAGTGAAGAGGCCAAAGGCCAAATATTGAGGCCAAGAAACACTATGAATAGGAAATGGTCAATTCTTAGATCTGGCCACGACATTTTGTCTTTGTTTCTGTTTCTTAGAGCCATAAATGGTAATGGAAGTGTATTTCGTGTAATTTACGCATTTTGCTGTTTGGTGTAGTTGGTAGTGGTTCCACCTTCTGCATTATGAGTATTTTTTTCGATTGCCTTTTTATAGTATCTATATTTATTCGTCTTATAATAATTGTTATGTGTTATTTATTTTATTGCTGCATGTTTTTTTTTAAATATATAAATATATAGAGGACAACATCACATACATTGATTGCTCCGATCCCATAGTAAGTAGCTTATGCACTTGTGTTATGGAAATCAGAAACAACGAAGGTACCACAACACCCAGACCCGAGACAATGTAGAAAACTTATTTTTCTACATTGCCTCGACCAGGGATCGAACCCGAAACCTCAGAGATGGCGGCGCCTTGAAAACCGGCACGTTAACCACTCAACCATGGAGGTCGTCAAAATGTTATAATTTCCAGGTTCCCCAGTGAAGAACGTCTGCGCACGGCTTGGCTCACAGCCCTCGGCCTGCCAGACATTAGCCTGCCAGACTCTGCAGTGGTCTGCTCGTGGCACTTCTGTGCTGACCACATGTCTGTGACTGAAAGTGGCTCCAGGCAACTCCGCCCGGGCGCTGTTCCTTCACCAGTGCTGGTAACTTGTTCATATTGGCAACTTATAAGCTGTTAGCTGTAGTGGTGGGTGTTTGTAAATGAGCACTGTCAACATAGGTGCATCAGCAAAAGCTGTTTAGCCTGTTACCAAATAATAATAATTCTGGGTTTGATTCTGAGGCCAAGTCAATAAAACTTAGTTGGGTTTTTCTACATATCAGGAAATTTCTTAGTGCTAGCCTATTGGTGACGTTTGTGCTTGCAGGTCTGCATGACGTGCCTGCACACCGGCGCAGAGCTGCTGCTGATGAGCAGACAGGACCTGCGAGAGGTGTACGTCACACTAACAGGAGAACCTGTAAGTATATGATCATTCACAGGTGTCTTATATGAAGAATGATGTTAACCCGATTAGTAATTAGGTTTCTCAGTTCAATACTTGTATTTCACATCTCCACAACATGCATGATATGAAGAGTTGCTTGTTTCAGCCGTGTGATGAAAACCTGCAGGCGACAGTCTGCGTGCGGTGCGCTCGCACACTGAGGAGCTTCAGTAGATTCAGAGAGCAGAGCTTGAGAGCTCGCTCCCTGATGATGGGCTTGCTGCAGCAACACGGAGCAGTGAGTACTTATTTTTTACAAGCTTTTATTTAACTTGCAATGGACGAGTTTGTTTGTTCGGGCGGAATCTTGCAACTCAATTTTGAAGCAGATCTTCACCTAAATGAGCTAAACTTTTGTATTCACATTCAGTTTCATGCATGGGTGCTTGTGTGATGACTTTCTAAATCCAACATGGCGGAACACCCAACACAGTAGGCTAGTTATTTTATGCACTATGGATATCAAATGAGAGGGATTGCTCCCATGAGTCATATGTCTAAGGGCGCTGAATTCTGCTTCAGCTTCAGTGCGGCCCGCCCGGCTCTGTGTGTTTAATGCATTATTCAACAGAGAACCTGTTTCAGATAACAATGAGGAATCTGGAGTTCATCTGCCATGAACAGAAGCAACTGGAAAGGGAGTTTGTGACATCACCAGAGATATTAGACCACTGTGACTTTGTGATGTCACCAGAGAAGCCAGATCACTGTGACTTTGTGACGTCACCAGAGATATCATACCACTGTGACTTTGTGACATCACCAAAGGTATCAGACCACTGTGACTTTGTGACGTCACCAGAGAAGCCAGATCACTGTGACTTTGTGACGTCACCAGAGATATCATACCACTGTGACTTTGTGACGTCACCGGAGAAGCCAAATCACTGTGAATTTGTGACGTCACCAGAGAAGCCAGATCACCATGACTTTGTGACGTCAACAGAGAGACTAGACCACTGTCACTTTGTGACATCACACTTTGATGACAAACAAACAACATCAGAGGGGAATGATGTTGTAGTTAAAACAGAGGTTGATGATGAGATGGGAATGTTGTACTCTGAAGGTAAGTGATTGTTTCATTCTTATATTATACTAACAGTACCCGCGGACTCCGTTCCGCGTTAGAAATATTTTTGTCCCGGCCTGTTTGTCCCGCGTAAGGCTCGGTTTCCACAAAAGCGGAGCTGTTCTAATAACCAACCAGATTTCATCATTTCGATATCTCCTCTCCCTTCAGTTTCGGAGATGTCAAAATGAAAAATCTGAATGGTTACTCAAATACAACTCCGCTCCGCTTCACTTTGGTGGAAACCGGGCCTTATACCCACTGGCCACAGTACGCGAGGATACTATTTCTATTCTCATTGCGCGAAGCATTTGGATAGCTATCATACTGCCTATACTGACCTATCGCCACGCAACGGCCCCGGCGGCACGTAACACGTTTTTATTTTGCTAATATCTTTGAAGATATTTGTTTAAACTATAGAGTCAAGGGCACAAATATTCTACATTAAATTTCCGTTAAACATATTTACAAAGATATAAATTAATACCATATGGGCTAAATAAGCTTCACAAAAATTATTTATTTTTAATCCATAATTTTAACAGAAAAACAATTATTGTGAGTTACCCGTAGAAGATAGATATATGCTGTTGGGGACTTTTTTACAGATTTTGATACGTTCTTTAATATTGTAGAATACTGTTTTGTTCTATCTTCAATAGTTTCCGCAGCGCACGCGATGAAAGCAATTTTTTTACGACTTGAATTACATTATTCAAGTTTAAGTAAAGATACGTAATTAAATTTGGAAATTATTGTAGCCTATGACACTCCACAATAACGTAGCTTTCTATTGGTGAAAGAATTTTGAAAATCGGTTCAGGTGATCCAGAGATTACCCCTTACAATGTCATAAACTCACAAACACTACCTCTTTATAATATTAGTATAGATCACCAGCGACCGCAAACGTTGTTTTGCCATTACGGGTATGAAAACTAGCTTACGACCTATCCTCAGGCCTAACAAATGTAGATAAAAAATTTCATGAGAATCGGTCGAGCTGATTTGGAGGAGTTTGGTAACATACTACACTGTAACAAGAAAGTTTTATTTGTTGTTTTTGTGTTGGCAGTTAAAGATTAAAGATTAATATAATCGGCGATGCAGCCGGTTCACCTCATTTTAAGTGACGCACGCCATGTCGGATGCAGTGCGTCTCATAATTTTGCACTGCAGTATCACACGACCACTGCACTGACATCAGCTCTTGGGTCTCATTGTGCTACTAATCTCGTTGGCTACAAACCGAAACACAGCAATACGTGACTGCTTCGCGGTAGAATAACTGACGCCGCGCTGGCACCTCCCCGGACGAACGCGAGAAGAGTCTTACAAGCAGTAACTGTCGTGTCGCTGCAGAGGCGGCTGAGGACGGCAAGGAGTTATATAGCCTACAGCCTTCCTCGCTAAATAGACGTTGAAGCCTTGTATTGTATGATATGACCTTCTACAAGAATGCAAGAAACAATTATTTAGTGAGTCACATGATGACACGCATTAGTGAAAAGCCTTGTTGTTGTAAGTTTTTGTGATTGTAATAGTGCAGATACAAGTACTTTGACGAGGCAAACAAGAACAAAACCTTCTTTGAATTATTCCAGCAAATTGAAAATTATTAGTAAATCTCAGAATAACCTAACCTAACCTAACCTAACCTAACCAATGTACTTAACATATAAATATTTCTGTCTTTGAAACAATTTAAATAAAGCAATTGTGTGAAGATGATGAACCAACAAACAAGCATTACATAAGAGCAATTTAAGTTTTTCACACGATTCTCAAAAAAAACCGGCCAAGTGCGAGTCGGACTCGCGCACCGAGGGTTTTATGAAACCCTCGGTACTATAAAAGAAGTAAAATTAAACATTTAAAGAATCACTTTTATACATGACTTTACTAGTATAATTTACATGTAGGTACTTTTGTTGGCAAACCGCAAACCCAACTTTGTTTTTGGTGGTATATTGTTATTATCATAAAAGT
Source organism: Coenonympha glycerion (assembly GCA_963855885.1). Taxonomy (NCBI): domain Eukaryota; kingdom Metazoa; phylum Arthropoda; class Insecta; order Lepidoptera; family Nymphalidae; genus Coenonympha; species Coenonympha glycerion. Next base: position 7,336,605 of record OY979653.1, read on the forward strand.
ATCATAGTTAGAGAGTTGATTTTATTTTTCCTGTAAAATATACGTTTATTCCTATCATAATTATTTCAGATTTTTTCAATGATAAACTTTGGAGACCCCACTCAATATTGTTATCTCATTTTGAAGTTTCAACAACCCTGTTTATCCCCACTTTTAAATAAAATTAAAAATGTTTTTCAAATTTTTATGATTGCAATGACGTTGGGTCACTATTACCTAAAACTATTACTTCAGGGTAGCTGGAAGAGATCTCTTGTTTTATAGGGATAAGCTATCCTTTGCACATCATGTCTCTTGTTATGTTTCGGTAAATTTTATGTATGGTGCATTAATAATAAAAATAAAAATAAATACAATAAACTATTCTTAATTTCAAGTCGATAGTCGATATAAGTTAACATGGCTTAAATAGCATAATTACGCGAGTAGTCACGTTTATTTTTGATTGAGAGAAATGTATTGTTTCAGTCGCTCCTTTGTCCGCAGGACTTGTGACAAAGATAGAAAACCTTGCGTGCGTGAGTGAAGAAGCCGACACAACCCAGCGAAGGGAACGAGCACTTGTGCACAGGAGCGCGTCACACAACCGACCATCCGACAGCGACGACGAACCAGAAACAATCATCAGACATTGCGTGGTCAAGTTGTATGACATCTTCAAAAATCCTGATTCGCTTGTATCAATACGAGATAGATCACCGACGCACACACGACAAGCTGTCGGTTCTTGTGATACTCTGAATACTTGTACTGCTTCTGAAGACGCCCAGCATCGCGCAGCTAGTGAGAGTGAAGTCGCTGCCTCACACGACGAGCCTGCTGCATCAGAACTGAGTGAAGCTGAGCCATCTTCATCAGCAAATAGACATCACACACACTCTCAGAACAAGTCTTTTATCTGTGACCTTTGTCAACGTATGTTTGCACGAAAGAGGACCCTCGTATATCACATCCACACTCACAGTAAACCTTATTCCTGTAAGTTATGTAGTTACAAGTGTGCAAAGAACAGTAATTTAATGAGTCATATGAAGACTCACACTGGTGAAAAGCGTTACTCTTGTAAGTTATGTAGTTACAAGTGTGCAACGAACAGTAAATTAGTGATTCACATGAGGACTCACACTGGTGAAAATCCTTACTCCTGTGAGTTATGTAGTTATAAATGTGCACACAAAAGCAATTTAGTGAGACACATGAGGGCTCACACTGGTGAAAATCCTTACTCCTGTGAGTTATGTAGTTATAAATGTGCACACAAAAGCAATTTAGTGAGACACATGAGGTCTCACACTGGTGAAAAGCCTTACTCTTGTAAGTTATGTAGTTACAAGTGTGCACAGAAGAGTGCTTTGGTGAGTCACATGACGACTCACACTGGTGAAAAGCCTCACTCTTGTAAATTATGTAGTTATAAGTGTGCACGTAATAACGATTTAGTGAGTCACATGAGGACTCACACTGGTGAAAAGCCTTATGCTTGTAAGTTCTGTAGTTACAAGTGTGTACGTAAGTACGATTTAGTGATTCACATGACGACTCACACTGGTGAAAAGCCTCACTCTTGTAAATTATGTAGTTATAAATGTGCACAAAAAAGTAATTTAGTGAGTCACATGAGGACTCACACTGGTGAAAAGCCTTATGCTTGTAAGTTCTGTAATTATAAATGTGCACACAACAGTGATTTATTGGATCACATAAGGACGCACACTGGTGAAAAGCCTTACTCTTGTAAGTTATGTAGTTACAAGTGTGCACGGAGCAGTCATTTAGTGAGTCACATGAGGACTCACACTGGTGAAAAGCCTTATGCTTGTAAGTTCTGTAATTATAAATGTGCACACAACAGTGATTTATTGAAACACATAAGGACGCACACTGGTGAAAAGCCTTACTCTTGTAAGTTATGTAGTTACAAGTGTGCACGGAACAGTCATTTAGTGAGTCACATGAGGACTCACACTGGTGAAAAGCCTTACTCTTGTGAGTTATGTAGTTATAAATGTGCACAAAAAAGTAATTTAGTGAGTCACATGAGGACTCACACCGGTGTAAAGTGTTACTCTTGTAAGTTATGTAGTTACAAGTGTACATGGAACAGTAATTTATTGATTCACATGAGGACTCACACCGGTGTAAAGCGTTACTCCTGTAAACTGTGTGAGTACAGTTGTTCAGATACAAAACAATTAACGAGGCACACAACAACTCACTCCGGCGGTCAGTCCTCCTCGTGCTCGTGAGCGCGGTACACTGCACGGAGCACGGTCAGGTCAAAAGTGCATATGCAATTTGAAAACAAAATCCCATAGTAATATTTTGAACCCAATGTGTTATGTGTTAAGGTTGAAAGTGTGTTAATACGGTAATATGCGGTTACTTGCATAGCGTTTGAGCCTTTAAGCTATGTGTGCATTCTTGATCCCGACTGTAGTCCTTATACCACAGTATACCTATGTAAGGATCTTTAGTGTAAGGGCGCCTTCAAATTAGCGCTGCAGCCGCGTCAGCGGGGCTAGACAAAGTAACAGTCGTTTAAGCGTTGACGACAGTAGATAAAAATATATGGACAAACGACGTGACTGTAGAAGAACCACGTGACCAAAAATAGAGGAAAACACCATCACGCTGTTTTTGAAAATCGACTACGACAACTTGTCGTTCTCGCAGACGTTGTAGATAACTGTAGCGTACTGCGCGTGCGGCATGAAGCGCGTCACAGGCGGCAGCCGACACTGAACAACGCTAAGCATTGAGTGGAGTCTGCTTTCATATGTTTTGTAGGTACTTACTGGTGGTCACGTGGTTTTTCTATTGTCGTCAACGCTTATCGCCAAGCCACTTTGTCTAGGCCCCCTGTTCATCGATCGCCCAGTGCTGCACGCATGTATTTTTTTGTGCAAGTCGAGCAGTGTTTTTTCGTCAGAGTCCATCGTGAAACTATTTACAACACTACGATTCTCAAACCTAGCGACAGCAGCGCGGCGGAAGCGCGCGTTCACTTTGCGGCTAATGTGAAGGCGCCTATTTCATTTGTTTATATGAAATATTAGTTTTAAATGTAGTATTTTACATTTTTATATGTAGTTTTTTATTTAGATATGATTTAATTGTATAGCTAGTTTAATTTTTAATTTGAGTTATTTTTTTATGTAACATAATAATTAATGATGCTTTGTGATTTAATAAATTCATTACCCCTCAGTTTTACAATCAAATAAATAAATTATAAACATTGATTTTCTTTCAATAGTATTAATTGTTTTATTTAACCTCTGCTGATTTGCTCCGTCGAATCATTCGAAGAATGATCACCAGACACCATCCCTGCGAATTTAAAAAGTTAAGTACCTATTGTAGTAATCAATGATTGCATGTGAGATATCAATGGTTGTCTGCAAAGTATGGTTGTCTGTGACTCAGGTCCATGGACCTAATATAGGTACTAAGCCTCAGGATGGCCTCAGGTCTGTTATAATTATATTTTAGCCTTCGCAAGTTATAAACCTGTTACTTGTCGGTTTTTTATTTTTAAGCAAAGAGTATATAATCACTACGTGTTTTTAAGTACCTATAATTATTCCGCCTGCTGTAGTAATTTGGCCTGCTGGTAGAAACTAGCTATCGAACTTTTATATGAGAACTAGCCAAGTCAGACCTTAGACTTCAATAGGTAGGTATATTATCCTAAGTTATAAGAAGATATGATATTTCACGTTGTTTTAAATAAATTTCAGGATTGACCATTGAACTTGGCACCCATTAAGATCTCACTTCTTTTGTCGTTGAAGTCAATAACCAAGGCATATTATATCATAATATTGAACTTGGCTCTCATTTCACATATGTTTTTGATGGGATCGACATTGCTTGTGAATGTCAACAGCTGTTTGTTGAAATGGTTGTCTATGATTCACAGCTTGTCAACTGAAAGCAGTGTGACCGTTTGTGGCTGATTTCTGCCATTTGGGTGCTAAATTTAAATTCTGGCAGAATAAACTGACGATTTAAGAAAGTGGTTTTGAAACAAAATCTGTATCCTTTGAAAAATTTGTATAAAATTTGTTGTTTTGAAAAATTTGTATCCTTGAAACAAAATAGATAAACTCATGATTTTTTTTTGTGTCTATTTACATATGTGAGTATATGCATTAGGATATGCGTTTGTATAATTTTATGTTTGTTTGTATGTTAGATTGTGCATACAAACCAATAATGCAATAATAGTTTTGTTTGTTTGTTCGTTTGTTTGTGCACATCAATGTTCCCATTTATTTCAAAATGGCTCTACCGATTTAGATGCAGTTTATTTATTTATTTATTGTTAATAGCTTACATGTTTACAATGTAACAGTACCTAATTGTATTAACATGTGGCCCTGTCAGGGCATTGCTAACAATATACATAATCTAATCATTATTTATTAAAGTAACGAATTAACAATTTTTATTTCATTTTATAAAAGCAGTGGAATTAAATATGGCAATAATGTAATAATAATTTGTCTAATGAGAACAAATACATTAATAAATAAATTATTAGATCAGAATGTCAATAATGATAATAACTATATATTACGCGCCTCGTAGTCATTATTATTTAAGTCAATTCAAGAGCGTTAATGTACAGTCACAAATTTAAATCAATGCAATGATTATATTAGTTAACAAATAATAGTCAGTAGTTCCAAGTACATATAAAATAAAGTGAAAATATATAGTCCATATTAATCAATGCGTATTCGTGCTATTGAGGTCTAGATGTAAGGAGTATTTACTTTTGGAGCTGTAATAACTCATTAATGTCATAAAAGCAGTTACATATAAGCCATTGTTTAAGTTTCTTCTTAAAAGTCTTATCATTTTGTTTCGTCTGTAAAGTTGGTTCGGGAGTTTATTATAAATATTGATTGTTCGGTGTAATGGGCCACTATTTGTCATTTGTAATTTACAACTGGGATAAACGAGTTTGTTTCTTCGACGCGTACTTCTTTCGTTTTTTGTTGCATTTGCAGTTTTATATATTATATAGGGAAGTTTCATGTATAGTGTTTGGTATTCATTGAAAATCATTGGCATTGTACAGTGCTAAAGATGCGAAGATGTGAAATCTTCCCTACGAAAATATGTGACCGTTTCCAACAACACTGAACTATGTAGCTGTGCAGCTGTGGGTGAGGATACTGTAGGTACTCTGCGCTGCACATAGGTAGCTACACCGCTCGTGAAGGCCCATTGCAGACATCCATAGCACGCATCAATAGTGTTAGTAGTCTATGGCACGCACCCTTCCATACAAAAACATATTGTAGTGGAATCCGTGTCCACCAGTGCTAAACTATGTGCCAATCATGTGACAATGCTTATGGTTGGTGGATATCAAACGCATCCATAGCAATTGTAGCATAGCACATCTCTGTTGGAAAAGCAGCCTATAAATACAGTTTAGGAATCGAGTTGCCAGATTTTGGCAGTTTTTTTTGCTAGTCTGGCAGATTCGCCAATTTTTTTTTTTTTTTTTTTAATCTTTATTTAAAGAGTTTAGTCAAAATTTGACTATGTCACTCTGTATTTTTAACATATAATATAACAGTATATATTATTATAACGTTGAAATTGTACGTGAGAGAAGAATTACCTTCTCTCAAGTGCGATCCCAACTAACCGTAACGTTTGGTAGGCTGTAGTTGTGTGTGGATAGGCCAACACGCTATTAAAATAGCCAAAAGCACCCTGAGTGTAACATTCCCTAAAATACTTTTTCCTAAATGCCTCGTTCCGAGCATTCCACTCCACCAAAACATGGATTGCATCCTCTAAGGTGTGACATAAACTGCAATTGGGGGATGGAACTTTTTTCATGAGGTATGCAAATTTGTTAAGCGGAAGGTGACCGGAACGGAGGCGCATCATAAGGGATAGATCAGTTCTCTTCAGGGTGCTTTTGTCTATCCACGGTACAGCAGGGGGTTGCGGCTGGATAGTTCGGTACCAAACTCCTTTCTCCTTCGACTTTTCGTTAAAATATTCTGACCATAATTCGTAACATGTTCGGCTTATCAAATAAATACAATCAGTATAGTATGGTTTTATGTGTACTTCGATTCCGTCAGTAGCGGCTTCCCTTGCTAACTGGTCCGCTTTTTCATTTCCTATGATACCTACATGTGATGGAATCCACTGCAAAACAATAGACTTATGCATAGACTTGGCACGTATCAATAGTTTTAATATAACATAGGCTATCGGGTTTCTTCGAACTGTCGAGGTACACCGAGCCAGGTGTTGAAGAGAACTTTTTGAGTCTGAGAAGATTACAATCATATTGCTGTTAATAGATATTGCATAAGATAATGCTTCAGCTATAGCAAAAAGTTCTAGATACATAATTGATACGTTAACGTTAATTTTGAATTTACAGCCATGTCCTTGTTGCTCGTCAAAGAATGCAGCCCCTACACTAGCGGCACGCTATGATGGCCGGTTTGACACATTACAAATAAATAAATTTTGAGTCCTAAACCTAAAACTACATTCGATAAAATTTATGAATGAATTTATGATAGTGATGTGCAGAGATTCATAAATTTTATCGAATGTAGTTTTAGGTTTAGGACTCAAAATTTATTTATTTGTAATGTGTCAAACCGGCCATCATAGCGTGCCGCTAGTTTAGGTAATTAGAGTCTTTAGATCCATCTGTGTAGATTTTATAATAGTTGTCATAATTTTTCATGGTTTCTGCACAAATAGCTTGAAGTTGGGTGGATTTGTAGGATCTTTTGCCTTTAGGGATGCTTATGCTCTTAATATTCTTGGAGATATCTAAGCTGGTGATCCAAGTATCAAATGAAAACATTTCCAGCTTACTAGTCAAATGGAGGGGTGTATCTTTAAGTTCATCGTAAAGCAACGAGAGAAGATGTTTCTTTTTACGTCTCCAATAGTGGGTATGGGTATGAGATGAACAAAATTCTTCTAGAAGGGTGATAACCGCGCTGTCGCCAAAGGATTTAATTTTAAGTAAGTACTTTCCGGCCAAGTATCGTCGACGTAGGGGGTTCGCCAATTTTGAAACGGTCAGTGTCAGAACTGGCTGTCAACTAACACTTTTACATACAAAATGCTTATAGCTTGTACACTAAGCCCCATGACTAAACAAGCCTTCTATAATGTTATGTTAGTGTTAGTATATAGAGTCTGTCTACTGAAAGTAGACACTGAAATCGCCCGGCAAATTTAAAAAAATTTTGTAGGTCATCCCCAAAATCATAGTGCAAATATTGGAATAACTCAGTTTGATACGTGCAATTTAATTATTTTTTTATATCGGTTTTCACACTAGTCTTTATTAAATTGCTTACCTATTTATTAATTCTACCTCTCATCAGGGGGTTGGGGGTTTGAGTCCCGGGTTCGCGCCTTTTAACTGTTTGGAGTAATGAGCGTCTTAGGACTAAATATTACTTGCGTAGCTATGAAGGAAACCATCATGAGGTAACCTACACGCCTGAGCACTATGTTTTCAAAGGTGTAAGAAGCCCACCAATCCACAATCACAAGACATAATGCACTAATTATTACTTGGGAGGATTTAAAACCAAGCATCAAACTGAACTGTTTTACTTACACAAGAAATCGACTACAACATGTAAACAATCTTGTTTTTGTGTAAACGCAGCCTGTTTTCGTTGTTGTTTTTCTTTGAATTTTGATATTAAACAAAACAGTAACTCCCGCACTCCACTTTTAATTGTTTTATTCATTTTTTCACCCGATCACAGAAAATCCGGACTAAATAAGATCACAGAAAAATATCAACAACCGCAATCTTCCTTTTCCCGATTGACGTGTCAGGGTTGCCATTTAAAAAGTTTTGAAAAAACCCGAGTCTCTACTTTCATTAGACAGACTCTACATAGTAGTAGTAGTTATCTTACAACACGGGTAGGTACCTTTAAGAAAAGAGTGAATAGGCATCTTCTAGATACCTAGGTAAGCGCGCTCCATCTTCGACCACATCGTCACTTTCCATCAGGTGAAAATATTGAATAAAAAAAAAGTGTTAGTTGTCTATGGCTTCTGCCACTATCATACAGCATAGGTACTGCCGGGCGAGTAATGAGGTAATGAGTATATGTGTTCCATGGACTTAGCATGTGTTCTGTCTGTGCATACTGCCGAGCTGCCGAGTGCATCCCTATCTACAATAAACATAGTCAAAGATCCCTATACATCCCTATAGTGTTTTATGCTTTTCATTATTGATCTATGATGCTTTTTATGTTTGTCTATTGTCTATGCTGCCGAGCATAGAGTATATCACAGGAGTATATCTCATAGTGTTTTATGTCTATGGTATATCTGCCGAGCATAGACATCGAGACTCGAGTGACGGCTGCTAAACTAAAGTGCTAATTTCATTTCTTTCGGTTCCTGGCTGTTCCTGGCACAGAACGCAGGAGTATATATTGTGTTTTGTGACAGAACGTGCACAGGTGCACAGAACCATCACAGAACACTATAGTGATTATATCATAGAGTAGTATGGTATATAGGGATTATATACTCTTTGGGCGGAGGTTCCTGGTCTGTGATTTCATTAATGATTGGATTATTGTTTTTATTTTTCGCTTCGTCTAGCGTATTCCCGTCTCCTGCCGTCTCCAGACTCCAATCATCATAGAGTAGTATGGTATGCCAATCATCAAAGAGTATATAATCACTACGTTTTTTAGTAATATTATATATTCGTTGGTTTTACAATCATTTCGTTGATGATCGCAATTCGCAATCATTGGCAAATAGCATAATAAAATAAAACCTCCTATCACTAAGCTACTTTCGTACCTGAAGGGAGCAGACAAACAAACAAACATGCTCAAGACGTGCAGCGTGCCCTCGTGCAGTAACAGTTCCCGCGCGTCCTCAGCAGAAGAACCCGATGTATCTTTCCACGAGTGAGTACTGAGTACCATATTTGAGTTTAGACCAGTGGCCTGCTGTTTGTAGGGCGGGGCCATGGTTTTGACTGTCTTGAGTGAAGAGGCCAAAGGCCAAATATTGAGGCCAAGAAACACTATGAATAGGAAATGGTCAATTCTTAGATCTGGCCACGACATTTTGTCTTTGTTTCTGTTTCTTAGAGCCATAAATGGTAATGGAAGTGTATTTCGTGTAATTTACGCATTTTGCTGTTTGGTGTAGTTGGTAGTGGTCCCACCTTCTGCATTGTGAGTAGTTTTTTCGATTGCCTATTTATAGTATCTATATTTATTCGTCTTATAATAATTGTTATGTGTTATTTATTTTATTGCTGCATGTTTTTTTTAAATATATATATATAAATATATAGAGGACAACATCACATACATTGATTGCTCCGATCCCATAGTAAGTAGCTTATGCACTTGTGTTATGGAAATCAGAAACAACGAAGGTACCACAACACCCAGACCCGAGACAATGTAGAAAACTTATTTTTCTACATTGCCTCGACCAGGGATCGAACTCGAAACCACAGAGATGGCGGCGCCTTGAAAACCGGCACGTTAACCACTCAACCATGGAGGTCGTCAAAATGTTATAATTTCCAGGTTCCCCAGTGAAGAGCGTCTGCGCACGGCTTGGCTCACAGCCCTCGGCCTGCCAGACATTAGCCTGCCAGACTCTGCAGTGGTCTGCTCGTGGCACTTCTGTGCTGACCACATGTCTGTGACTGAAAGTGGCTCCAGGCAACTCCGCCCGGGCGCTGTTCCTTCACCAGTGCTGGTAACTTGTTCATATTGGCAACTTATAAGCTGTTAGCTGTAGTGGTGGGTGTTTGTAAATGAGCACCGTTGATATAGGTGCATCAGCATAGGCTGTTTAGCCTGTTTCCAAATAATAATAATTCTGGGTTTGATTCTGAGGCCAAGTCAATAAAACTTAGTTGGGTTTTTCTACATATCAGGAAATTTCTTAGTGCTAGCCTATTGGTGACGTTTGTGCTTGCAGATCTGCATGACGTGCCTGCACGCCGGCGCAGAGCTGCTGCTGATGAGCAGACAGGACCTACAAGAGGCGTACGTCACACTAACAGGACAACCTGTAAGTATATGATCATTCACAGGTGTCTTATATGAAGAATGATGTTAACCCGATTAGTAATTAGGTTTCTCAGTTCAATACTTGTATTTCACATCTCCACAACATGCATGATATGAAGAGTTGCTTGTTTCAGCCGTGTGATGGAAACCTGCAGGCGACAGTCTGCGTGCGGTGCGCTCGCACACTGAGGAGCTTCAGTAGATTCAGAGAGCAGAGCTTGAGAGCTCGCTCCCTGATGATGGGCTTGCTGCAGCAACACGGAGCAGTGAGTACTTATTTTTTACAAGCTTTTATTTAACTTGCAATGGAGGAGTTTGTTTGTTCGGGCGGAATCTTGCAACTCAATTTTGTAGCAGATATCTTCAACTAAATGAGCTAAAAGTTTGTATTCACATTCAGTTTCACGCATGGGTGCTTGTGTGATGACTTTCTAAATCCAACATGGTGGAACACCCACCACAGTAGGCTAGTTATTTTAATGCACTAGATATCAAATGAGAGGGATTGTCCAGAAGAATATCAATATGTATAAACGTTATTTTTTTATTTATGCTAACTTTTCCCTTTAAAATACTTATGTGATAATTGTGAAATAAGCAATCAACAGGTGTCTGTGATGATTGTACATAAGTCGTATGTCTAAGGGCGCTGAATTCTACTTCAGGTCCAGTGCGGCCCGCCCGGCTCTGTGTGTTTGATGCTTTATTCAACAGAGAACCTGTTTCAGATAACAATGAGGCATGTGGAGCTCATCAACCATGAACAGAAGCAACTTGAAAGGGACTTTGTAAGGTCACCAGAGATATTACACCACTGTGACTTTGTGACATCACCAAAGATATCAGACCACTATGACTTTGTGACATCACCAAAGATATCAGACCACTGTGACTTTGTGACATCACCAGAGAAGCCAGATCACTGTGACTTTGTGACGTCACCAGAGATATCAGACCACAGTGAGTTTGTGACGTCACCGGAGAAGCCAGATCACTGTGACTTTATGACGTCAACAGAGAGACTAGACTACTGTCACTTTGTGACATCACACTTTGATGACAAACAGACAACTTCAGAGGAGAATGATGTTGTAGTTAAAATAGAGGTTGATGAAGAGATGGGAATGTTGTACTCTGAAGGTAAGGGATTGTTTCAATCTTATATTATATTACCAGCCACAGTTAACGTTGTTTTGCCATTCAGGGTATGAAAAATAGCTTACGATTTATCCTCAGACCTAACAAATGTAGATAAAAAATTTCATAAGAATCGGTTCTGTACTACTAAATAAAAAGTGAAGCCATAAAATTCCCTTTTTTTACCAAACCCCAAACTTAACTTTGTTTTGTGAGGTTAATTGCTAATACCAAAAAAAGTATAAAAGATACAGAGTCCATTTTATTTTTCCTGTGAAATCAATACATATAATAAATCTGTTGTTTGTCTGTTTGTCTGTTTGTCTGTCTGTTTGTACGGGCTAATCTTTGGAACGGCTGGACCGATTCCAATGAAATTTTGTGTGGTGGTAGCCTATGTCCCTGGTCAACATATAGGATACTTTTCATCCCGGTAAAATAAAGAGTTCCCGTGGGATAGTTAAAAAACTGCAATTAATTTAACAGCTTTGTAAACAACAACTAATGAACTTAATTTAGTAAAATTGGTTATGCTGATACCTTATGTTGCCTTTTTAACAAAATATATATAGTAAAACTTATTAATCCAATCGAGTTCCCGCGGGAAAGAAAACATTACAAAAACAGTTAGCAGGCGTCTTTCAAGTAACGGATTTTAATGAAATTTTATGATCCTACTTTTATATATATATAGCTGTTCGTGCTGACTGACTCACTCATTGATCACCTCTCCTGAACAATTTTGTATGAAAAAATTTTTTTTTACTGATCTTTTCGTATAGAGGGAACAAAAATATGGAGAGAGCTGATGATTGAGGATTTCGGAGACGCGTGAAGAGCACAGCCAGGGTATTGGAGATAGGTGGGGGGTGCTCGACCAAATGTCACTCCAAATATCAAACAATTGGCAGTAAGCTGAAAAAAAATTCAAAATGGCGGATTCAAAATGGCGGCCAACCGAATTTCGCCAATATCTCGAAGAGTATAAAAGATGGAAGAACGGTTTCTTGACAAGAGTTGATCAGGACAAAAAGGTCTATTTGATGGCTAGAAAAAAAAATCCAATATGGCGGATTTTTTTTTTCGATAGAAAATGTAGGGGAATTATCGTCGGCCTACATAGGCGGGAAGACAGCACGCGGGCCACATGTGGCCCGCGCCCCCACGCGACCTACTAGTTATATATATGCCCGGTTAACATTTAAGATACTTTTCATCCTGAAAAATTTGAGAGCACCCGTGGGATGTTTAAAAAACCTATAGCTACTTATCTCCGTAGCACAATCAAAACGGGGTCGAAATATCGACAGTTTAAATCGTCCTTTTGATCGTGCAACTTGGTATAACTATACAAGATAACCCGTACGTAGCAGGAACGGGTTGCTACGTACACAGTAGCGCATCAGAATGCTTAATCAATATCTGGGCGTTGGTATCATCTCAGAATAAGATAAGTTTGGTTAGTATAGATATTACAATCCACGATGACACGCCCCACTCTATCTTACTCCATGCGAATTGAGTAACATAAGCGATTTCGACAGAGTGTATAAGTAGAGGAAGACCAAAGAAGATATAGGTAAATTGTGTAAAAGAAGATAGCACGTTGACAGGAGAGATTGGAAGAAGACTCCTTTACGGGTCCATCGAACCCAAGGACCACTCATTTTGTACGGGAAATCTTGGAAAAAATTAAGAAATTCCACGGGAAACATTTTTGTAAAAAAAACGAACTGCACGCGGGCGGAGCCGCGGGCAACAGCTAGTATATAATAAATTGACCCCTAATAATAATAACGTAACTATAATAACATAATTATTTCAGAATTTTCGATTGGTAAACTTCGGAGATAAGGGGGGAAACGGTATTTTTTTGACAGTTTGCTCAATAAATCAAAAAATATCAGGCATAAAAATAAATAAAACTGTTGCCTTATAATAGTAACGCCCTTCATATGATACCCCACTCAATGTTGTAATCTCATTTTGAAATTTCGTCGACCCGGTTTCCCCCCCTTTTTGAATAAAAATAAAAACGATTTTAAATTTTTTATGATTGCACTGACGGCGGGCCACCATTATCTACAACTATTCAAATGTCATATCAATATCTTTAATAGTTACGAGTATTATTATTCGGCCGTTCAGAGAATGCGTTCCTGACACCTATCAGTTAGTCACGACTAGTGATGGGCACAACATAACACTGAGTTCGTTACCGTTCCTCCAAAATGAACTGCCGCGTTATTTTTAAGATTATTTTCGTTTCAAATTGGCGGAATCATTTAAAATTTATATTTTAGTTATAAATTTAAATCAAATTTACATCAAAATTTCACTCGCGGTGGGACTCGAACCCACGTCCCCCAGCTATCGCGGCTGGGAGCTCTTCCACTGAGCTACGCGAGACTGTCTCACCACGACGAAATTCGGATGCATATTGTTTATCGTTCTTAGGCAGAACTTATATTTTAGTTATTTAAGTGGAAACCAAAAAAGGGTAATATTAATAAAATAAAATTGTTTTATTTATTCTTTGTTACAAAGTTACAATCTGTATTTCTATGCAATAAAGTAGGTACGTTGAATTGAATGTGCGTACAGAATATTAATCAGACTCCGATTCGCTTGAGGAGGTGGTGTCTTTATCATCATCTTCGCCTACATGTATAATTATATTATTATCAATAACAGAATCAATCCTGATATCTCGGTCAAAATGTTCCACAATCAGGTTTTTAGTCTTCTCAACAACCTTTGCCCAGTCATCTCTTGTGACTTCCCCGCAGGCTTCTTTTAATAGGGTCAACTTTTTCGTGCTGAATGGCGGGGAAGTATTGTGGCGGGCGGCGTAACCTTTTATTTGAGCCCAGATTAGCTCAATCGCGTTATATTGGCAATGACACGGTGAAATTCTTAGAACGCGATGACCGTACTCCAGAGCCAGTTCATCGATTTCGATTACGATACTATTATTGCCTGTTATTGTAAGCACAGCACTACAAATATAAAGCGCTGACATAACCTTGTAATAGCGCAGTTTAGATTTAGAAAAATATTGTTTACCAAGTTATTTGACACTCAGTTTTGCTCAAAATTATAACATTCATTGATTATCGATATAATAATGTTATTTTAATGCTCATCAATTGTTAAAACTGTATACAATACAGCAATAATATTTTTATCGTAACTGCAACACCATTACAAAGTTACGTCGTCAGTTCAATCGCGACGTGTCAGGAACGAATTCTCTGAACGGCCGTATTTTAGTAACTGAAATAAAGGGTTGTGACAGACAGACAGACAGACAGACAACAAAGTGATGTTATAAGGGTTCCGTTTTTTTTTTCTTTTGAGTTACGGAACCCTGCAAAGAATGCAAGGAACAGTAATTTAGTGAGTCACATGATGACACACATTATTTCACTAATGTGTGTCATCATGTGACTCCTTGCCTTGTGAGCCTTGTTTTTGTAAGTTTTGTGATTGTAATAGTGCAGATACAAGGACTTTGACGAGGCACACAAGAACTAAACCTCCTTTGAACAATTGTTCCAGCGAATTGAAAAAAACGTTGCTAAACCACAGAATTATTAACAATGTACATTAACAATACTTTCTGTTAATTTAAATTAAGCATATTGTGTTAAGATGAACAAACAAACAAGCATTACATGAGAGCAAATTAATTATAAATAGATCAAATAATTTTCCGTTTCTGATATATTGAAATATTCAAGCCTGAATTACTGAACGATTCTCCAAATTATAGTGCACATTGCAAAGTCCCAATAAAAGTTTACATGGCTTATAGCATATTACGAGTAGTCACGTTTATTTTTGATTGAGAGAAATGTATTGTTTCAGTCGCTCCTTTGTCCGCAGGACTTGTGACAAAGATAGAAAACCTTGCGTGCGTGAGTGAAGAAGCCGACACAACCCAGCGAAGGGAACGAGCACTTGTGCACAGGAGCGCGTCACACAACCGACCATCCGACAGCGACGACGAACCAGAAACAATCATCAGACATTGCGTGGTCAAGTTGTATGACATCTTCAAAAATCGTGATTCACTTGTATCAATACGAGATAGATCACCGACGCACACACGACAAGCTGTCGGTTCTTGTGATACTCTGAATACTTGTACTGCTTCTGAAGACGCCCAGCATCGCGCAGCTAGTGAGAGTGAAGTCGCTGCCTCACACGACGAGCCTGCTGCATCAGAACTGAGTGAAGCTGAGCCATCTTCATCAGCAAATAGACATCACACACACTCTCAGAACAAGTCTTTTATCTGTGACCTTTGTCAACGTATGTTTGCACGAAAGAGGACCCTCGTATATCACATCCACACTCACAGTAAACCTTATTCCTGTAAGTTATGTAGTTACAAGTGTGCACAGAACAGTAATTTAGTGAGTCATATGAAGACTCACACTGGTGAAAAGCCTTACTCTTGTAAGTTATGTAGTTACAAGTATGCACAGAAGAGTGCTTTGGTGATTCACATGACGACTCACACTGGTGAAAAGCCTTATGCTTGTAAGTTTTGTAATTATAAATGTGCAGATAAAAGTACTTTGACTAAGCATACAAGAACTCACACTGGTGAAAAGCCGTACTCTTGTAAGACATGTAGTTATAAGTGTGCAACGAACAGTAGATTAGTGATTCACATGAGGACTCACACTGGTGAAAAGCCTTACTGTTGTAAGATATGTAGTTACAAGTGTGCACGGAACAGTGATTTAGTGCGTCACATGAGGACTCACACTGGTGTAAAGCGTTACTCTTGTAAGCTTTGTGATTACAGTTGTTCAGATACAAAACAATTAACAAGGCACACAACAACTCACTCCGGCGGTCAGTCCTCCTCGTGCTCGTGAGCGCGGTACACTGCACGGAGCACGGTCAGGTCAAAAGTGCATATACAATTTGAAAACAAAATCCCTTGCCATACGTAAAGAAAACTCGGCTAGTCAGTATACATAGTGTTATTTTGGGTTGCTCCCATTTTGCCCGGCGCGTCTGCCCGGTAAACGATTGCACGGTGCGCAACGGGCAGGATGGGAATTTTTGTGTCATCCTGCCCGTTGCCGGTGTGCAATCGTTTGCCGGGCAGAATGGGAATATTTTCTGAAAAAAATTTCCCATCTGGCCCGGTAACATTTAGTTATGAAAAAGAAGCCTTTAAATGAAATAAGGATACAGTAACTTATTTGTATTTATTAACTACTAGCAGTGCCCGCGGACTCCGTTCCGCGTTAGAAATATTTTCGTCCCGGCCCGTTTGTCCCGCGTAAGGCCCGGTTTCCACCAAAACGGAGCGAAGCGGAGCTGTGATTGGATAACCAACCAGATTTCATCATTTGGGCATCTCCTCCCCTCTCCTCTCCACGAAATCTGATTGGTTACTCATATATAGCTCCGCTCCGCTTTGCTTTGGTGGAAACCGGGCCTTATACCCACAGCCCACAGCGTTGGACGCGAGGCATTCGGATAGATATCGCCACTCCACGGCCGGAGCGGCGGCGGCGCGCAACCACTTACTACACGTTTTAATTATGCTAATATCTTTGAAGATATTTGTTTAAACGGTATAGCGTAAAAGGCACAAATATTCTACATAAAATTTCCGTTCTAAAAAACATATTTACAAACATATAAATTAATACCATATGGGCTAAATAAGCTCCACAAAAATTATTTATTTTTAATTCACAATTTTAACAGTAAAAACAGTTATTGTGAGTTACTCGTAGGAGATAGGCATATGCTATCGCGGACTTTTTTGCAGATTTTGATACGTTCTTTAATATTGTAGAACATTGTTTTGTTATATCTTTAAGAGTTTCCGCAGCGTTCGCGATGAAAGCAATTTTTTTACGACTTGGATTACATTATTCAAGTTTAAGTAAAGATGCGTAATTAATTTTGGAAATTATTATAGCCTATGACACTCCACAATAACCAAGCTTTCTATTGGTGAAAGAATTTTGAAAATCGGTTCAGTAGATCCAGAGATTACCCCTTACAACGTCACAAACTCACAAACTCACAAACATCGTTACGCTACCTCTTTATAATATTAGTATAGATTTACCATTCAAAAGTAAAGTTAGCGTAAAGGAATGTCTACAAATGAAAATATTGTATAATTATCACAAAAAATCCATTGATTAAACATAATAAATGATCATCACTTAGTGACGTAATTTTTAGGCTCCGTCTTGAAGCATGATTTTTAATTTGTCAAAACTGTAAAATGGCGCAAATGTATGCGACCAACAGTGGTATGTGCTGTCTGCGATACTGAAATGTACGACGCGGGACGCTATATTTGAGAATTTTTTAGCTTCAACATACGTCACATATATCTCGTCTTCTTATTTTTCTATTGAAGCATTCCCATGCCGCTGTTCCGTTTTTATATTTTTCTTTCAATGTATATTGGTGACCAGCATGTAAGAGGATAGTGCCGCCTCTTCTCTTTTTATTAAAGTTAAAGATAGTGGTCCTTTGGAAGGCTCTCCGCCATTTCCGTCAGCCATAGTTCCTGGGATCCAGAAGTCAATAACATTTAAAAATTACTAATACAAAATAATTATAGCTGCAATGACTTCCGAATCTATGGTTTCCGCGTGGTTATTGAAACACCCAATTCACATTTCACTATCTTCTTCTATATATATAAAAGAAGAAACTGACTGACTGACTGACTGACTGACTGACTGACATATCAACGCACAGCCCAAACCGCTGGGTCTAGAGACTCCAAATTTGGCACACAGGTACCTTATGAGGTCTAGGGGAGCACTAAGAAAGGATTTTTCAAAATTCACCCTCTAAGGGGATGAAACGGGGGTCCGAAGTTTGGATTTTAGCAAGTTAAAATACTCTTTCACGCCGCAAATACTGAACCAATTTGGCTAAAACTTGGAATAGAGATAGATTGTATCTTGGATTAACACGTGGGCTACTTACCATCCCGAAATAAATCATGGTTCCCGTGGGATTAGTTAAAAACCGAAATTCACGCGGAAAAAAAATCTCACGCCGCAAGTACAAAACGGATCTGGCTGAAATTTGGAATGGAGATAGATAATATCCTGGGTTAATAAATAGGGTACTTTTTATCCTTGCCGAGATAAAAAGTTTCCCTTTTCCTGCAAAATTCACGGATTTTGCAGGAAAAGGGAAAAACAGATATTCACGCGGGAAAAATACTACTTCAAGCCGTAATTACTGAACTGATATAACTGAAATTCGGAAAAGAGATAGATTTTATCCTGGGTTAATACGTAGGCTACTTTTCATCTGATTTCTACGAGTATGATCATAGTGAAAAACAGAAATCCACGCGGGAAAAATATTCGTTCACGCCGCAACTACTGACCCGATTTAGCTCAAATTTGGAATGGAGATAAATTATATCCTGGATTAACACATAAGCTACATTTTATCCCGAAGAAATTCAAGGTTCCCGTGGGATTAGTTAAAAACCAAAATTCACGCGCAAAAAAATATTCACGCCGCAACTACTGAATCGATTCGGCTGAAATTTGGAATGGAGATAGTTTGTATCCTGAATTAATGCCTAGGCTACTTTTTATCCTGGAAAAATTCATGGTTTCTATTATAGGAGTGAAAAACAGATATCTACGCGGGAAAAATATTCCTTCACGCCTTTCTTACTGAACTGATGTGGCTGAAATGCGGAATGAAGTTAGTTTTTATCTTGGATTGATACAAAGGCTACTTTTTATCCCAAAAAAAATCATGGTTTCCGCAGGAAAACTTAAAAACATATGCACGCGGAAAAAATACTACTTCACGCTGTAATTACTGAACGGATATGACTGAAATTCAAAAAGGAGATAGGTTTTATCCTGGATTAATACATAGGCAAATTTTTATCCCGGGAAAATCCATGGTTTCTAACAAAATAGTTAAATAGCAGATATTCATGCGGGAGAAATACTCCATCGTGCCGTCACTTCTGAACCGATTGGGCTGAAATTTGGAATGGAGATAGATTATATCCTAGAATCAAGTACTTTTTTTCTCGGGAAAATCCATTGTTTTCGTGATAATAGAGAAAAACATATATTCATATGGGAGAAAATTTATTTCTTCACGCACAACTACTGAAAATTTTTGGTTTAAAGTTGAAATGAAAGATAGATTTCATGTAAATTAACACAAAGGGTACTTTTTATTCCGGAAAATGGATGGTTCCCGTAGAATAGTTAAAACTAAATTTTACGCGTGCGAAGCCGCGGGTATCTGCTAGTAACTACACTCGGCGTCAAAAAAATCGCACCTTTCAATAAATCTACTTCAAACAACTTTAAACCTTATTTGACATCAATAATGACGGTCATGTTGGATATCATTTGAAAGGCGATGAAATGGAGAGCACAAAAACAATTCAATTTATTATTTTTCTTTTATTGGAAAAGCACAAAAAAAGAAGTATATAAAACAGTAAAAATCCTTAACTAAGCCTTAATTTAAAACAGATTAATTACACAAAAAAGAATACAAAAATGATCTTAAAACTAATCTAAAATCTAGTGTTACCCCCCTTGCCCTGATGACGGCTTCCATACGATCCCTCATGGATCTTACCAATTTTAAAATTTCTTCTTGAGGGATAGTGTCCCATTCCTCAATAACGGCATCTTTGAGTTCCTGTAGAGTCGTAGGAGCGGGATCACGAGACCGAACCTTGCGTTTTAAATGGTCCCATAGGTGCTCAATCGGGTTCAGGTCTGGACTTCTCGCTGGCCACTGCATGACAGAGATCCCAACATAACATCTTGAAGGTAGTCGCGCACAATAATTGCAGTGTGAGCGCGAGCGTTGTCATGCATCAACGTGAACCCCTCGCCAACAAAACTGGCATAGGGGACCACATGGTCTTCCAGGATCTCTGTGATGTACCGGTGAGCAGTCAGCGACCCTTGCCCGCGAGCACCTCGAGCCCGGGAGACGCAAACAAGGTCGGTTTTGCCGTCGGCAGACATGCCGCCCCAGAACATACAAGAACCGCCTCCATATTCCACCGTCTCCTGGATGCAGGCTTGGGCGAAACGTTCACCCTGTCTTCTGTACACTCTTTTGCGTCTGTCGTTGCAGAAAAGGCACACTCTCGTCTCGTCTGAGAAGAGAACAGCTTTCCATTGTTCGAGGGTCCAATTGACGTGTTCGCGAGCGAATTGCAAGCGGGCTCGCCGATGCTCTGCGGTAAATTTTGGACCCGTAGCAGCTCTTCGCGCCGCTATTTTCCTCTCCCCCAGCCTTCGTCTAACCGTAGACACACTCACGGTTCTTCTGTTAGCTGTCTGGAGCTGCTGTCGCAACTCAACAGCATTTAAGAAGCGATTTCTCAAAGATGTCGATACGATGAATCGGTCGTCTCTCTCCGAGGTGCAGCGACGTCTACCAGACCCATGTCTTCGGACGTAGCCACCGGTCTCCAGGAAACGCTGGTACACTCTTCGAACCGAAAAACGGCTCAAGTTGAGTTGCCGAGCGACATCACACTGCCGCATGCCTGATCGCAGTAGTGCAATCACTTGGGCGGCCTCATCGACAGTGGTATCCATCTTCAAGGGTATTTTTCTTGGGAATGAGCTTCTCGTGTGTCCACTTCAACGGTTGGATAGCGAATGATCCCGATTGAACCTGTATTGACCCTTTTATACCTGCAAAAGGTAGCGCAACTAGCGGCTGTTTAAGGAGCAAAATTGTAAGTGTTTTCTTCTTCTTTTTTTGTGCTCTTCCAGTAAAAGAAAAATAATCAATTGAATTGTTTTTGTACACTCCATTTCATCACCTTTCAAATGATATGCAACATGACCCTCATTATTGATGTCAAATAAGGTCTAAAGTTGTTTGAAGTAGATTTTTTGAAAGGTGCGATTTTTTTGACGCCGAGTGTATTAACTTAAAACCATGCTTCAAGGCGGAGCATAAAAATGACGTCACTAAGTAATGATTATTTAATTATGTTTAATCAATGGATTTTTTTATGATAACTATACGATCTTTTCATTTCTAGACATTCCTTTTCGGTAACTCTACTTTTTAATGGTAAATAATTACTCGTAATAAATACAAATAAGTTACTGTATCCTTATTTCATTTAAAGGCTTCTTTTTCATAACTAAATGTTACCGGGCCAGATGGGAAAAAAATTTCTGAAAAGATTCCCATCCTGCCCGGCAAACGATTGCACGTTGCGCAACGGGCAGGATGGGAATTTTTTGTGCCATCCTGCCCGGTACCGGGCAGACGCAGCGGGCGAAATGGGAGCAACCCGTTATTTTGAACCTTTTGCTATTGGTTTAAGGTTGAAAGTCTGTTAAGACGAATATGCGGTTACTTTCAAGTTGTGTGTGCATTTTTGGTCCCGACTGTTATACATAGTCTGTATACGTATTAGAATACAGTGTAAGTGTTTAGAATTTTAGATGAAATATAAGTTTTACAATGAAATAAATACCACATTATTACCATTGATTTTTTATTTTATTCAACCTTTGCTGATTTGCTCCTTCGAATCATCCGAAGAATCCCTGCGATTAAAAAAACCGGCCAAGTGCGAGTCGGACTCGCATACCGAGGGTTCCATACTATCAAAGAAGTAAAACGTAAGAATAACTTTTGTCCCTTGAATTTACAAGTATAATTTACAAGTAGGTACTTTTGTTGGCGGAACGCAAACCTAACTTTGTTTTCAGAGGTTTAGTGAGCGAGTTGATTTTTATTTTTCCTGTAAAATATACGTTAACTTCTATTGATCATAATTATTTCAGATTTTTCGATAGTTACACCTCGGAGATAAGGGAAGGGGGGGCAGTATTTTATTCGACAGTTTGCCCTATAAATCATATCCGGACGGAGAAAGTCTCACCTTAAGGGTTTAATTTTTACCATTTTGGTATGGAACCCTAAAAATGCCAATTGATTATACCCTAAGGCCCGATATCCACCAGAGTGGAGCTGTGTTTGAGTAACCAATCAGATTTCTGAAACTGAGGGGAGTGGAAATGACGAAATGTGATTGGTAACTCAAACACAGCACCGCACCGCTACGTTTTGGTGGAAACCGGGCCTTATACCCTAAACTAGTTTCTCCAGTCTATGCTTACCTTGTGCTAACCCTCTGATATACTTACGCCCGGTTCCTATATCCAAAAAACGATTCGTTTTGCTTACCAGTCGTTATATTTTTAACGAGACGTATCATAAATTCGTTCCAATAAATAACAAAGTTACTGATGGATAGCTACCTACGGATGGGAGGGCTACGACTTACGATTAGTAGGTCAATTCTATGAAGAGGACGAGTTGTGGTGTTCCTATAATAAAAGTGGAACGTCAATGAGCTGTCAATGTTACGAGTCGTTTATAATTTGCTTACCGCCCAATATCGGCCGGTTATACGTCGGTAGAGCATCGGTAGAGTACCTTTTTAAATATTTTGTGCTAGTATTGTTTATTTTCAATAAGTTCAACCAGCAAGAAAACCTCTTCTTTCACCATCGCTTTCTTCTTTTTCTTGAAAAAATCAATATATAAATTGTAGAAAGTAGAAACAGGTAAGTAGGTACTCCAAAGTTCAAAAGTTCAAAAGTAAGGTAGAGAGTATTGTTTTCTGTGGTGATACAATATCTTTAATCTGTGGTTCAAAACTGACACGGGCAATGCGAATGCGTTTGGTTCACATCACTGTGACTTCAGCAGCCTAATAAACACAGAATTTATTTTTCTAATTAAAAGATTTCTTTAGTTTATAAAATAAACAAATTATTATATTATAATTTCATATAAGATTTTCATAATCTGATATCCATATGCTCAAAATAACAAAATAAAAATTAGTTTTTAATGCTGATTACGCACCGCGCCTGTGCACGATGAATCAGCGGGCAACTGCCGGGCCCATCAGAGCAGTCCAGCGGATTCTCACAGGCAGCGGCGGTGGCGGGTCGAAAAAGGCCCGCCAAAAAATTTTATTAGGCGATTTGCACTGGGTTTAATCCCGCGGCACAGAGTGACTTACTACTAGGTACTTACCGGCGCATGGAGACAGCCAGCACGTGGAATCCGGGGAGTGTGTTCGTGTAGGATGAATGTAGTGTGTGGTGTCTGCGGTGTTAAATGCAAATAGGAACACACTCTCCCTTTCTTGAGGGATCTTTCGCGGCGGCGGTACGAAATCGCGGGTAGCGAAGTGAGTCCGCGGCGGCGAGGTGTCCAGGTGGCACGTGAGCACAAAAAACAGTGTTCCTGATAGTAAAATGGGCCGCAGCGTTAGAAGGACGCGGCGGCCAACACGGCAAACTAAGGAACTCAATAAATCGGGGCTCGTAAACTAAACGACACGGGCGTGGCCGGCAAATTTCACGCGGGCAACGCGGATTTTTCCAGTCGGCTTGTAGAAACGGACTCGGAGTGGCGGCGTGGCCGGCAAACAACACGCGGGCGACGCGGAACAAAATGGTACGCGATAAATAGCTCCTCACAAATAATAAGACAGCGCGATGCGGCGTGGCGGGCGACTTTACGCGGGCGAACGCGGCACACACACCGACCGACTCCGTCGGGATTTTGCACCGGACTGGGGCGAGCCAACGCGGCCGGGGCGCGCGCGGGCGCTGGCCGCAAACCGCTCGCGGGAGAGGGGCGTGCAGTGATAGCCGATCGACGCGATACGGTCTAGCATAAACCGGAGAGTGCTAGCGTAAAGCGCAAACACCCCCGCCAGTGGACCCAAGGATTTGGGGTCCACTAACCAATGGGCAAGCGGGATAAGGAAGAGACGGCTCGCTGCAAAACCGAATCTCCGACCATTACTTCGGCAACTCTGGGAACCCCATCGGATCCATATATCAATTTAAGAATGCGTCCACGACGCCAGCACAAAGGCAACAAATTAGACTCCTTAACTAGGACAAGATCACCAACCTTAGGTGGGTCGGTCTTGTCGGACCACTTAACGCGCTGCTGCAAGAGATGCAAATATTCTAAATACCAACGATGCCAGAAATTTTGGGTCATCTGCTGTAGCAATTCGAAACGAGACAACCGTGAGACCTTCACGTCCCTGAAGGGGTACTCGGGCAGGGCGTTAAGGGGTTCACCAATTAGGAAATGACCGGGGGTTAAAACTTCCAGGTCATTGGGATCGGACGATAAGGGGCAGAGTGGCCGAGAATTGAGGACAGCCTCAATCTTACAAAAAACGGTAGCGAGCTCTTCAAAAGTCAAAATGGTTTCACCTATCACGCGTCGGAGATGCGTCTTTGAGACCTTGACGACGGCTTCAAAGATCCCGCCCCAGTGGGGACAAGCTGGCGGGTCAAAGGTCCAAGTTATCCCCATCTTGGACATTGCCGTGCCGAGGCCTATCTTATTTTCATTCAAAAATTGGACGACTTCCTTCAAATGTCTATCGGCACCTTTATAGTTGGTCCCACAATCCGATCGGATCAGGTGCGGATAACCTCGGCGTGAAACGAAGCGGCCTAGCGTGGCTACAAAGGCTTCGGTGCTGAGGGCACTCACCAGTTCTAGGTGTACGGCCTTGGTAGCCAGGCAAACAAAAACGCAAAGGTAGGCCTTGAGGGAACGAGCATTGCGGAGGCTGGAGCTCTTGACGAAGAACGGCCCCGCAAAATCCGTCCCGACCGCCGAAAAAGGGCGCGAGGCCACGACACGGTCGGTGGGGAGGTCCCCCATAATGGGCTGCATGGTGCTGGCCTTCAGGCGGTAGCACGGAATGCACTTAAAAATGACGCTTCGGATGGAGCGTCGTCCCGATAAAATCCAAAATTCGCGCTGCAATATGGCCGAAAGGGCGTTGCAGCCAGCGTGGGCATTTTTGACGTGGTAATGCGTCACCAACAATTTTACAAAAGCGCTATTGTTCGGAAGCAGCAGGGGATGACGTGCCCCATAGGGTAAGTCAGAATTCCGGAGGCGTCCACCAACGCGTATCAATCCGGTGTCATCCAGGAAGAGGTTTAAGCGGGCGAGCGAGCCCTTCAAAGGTAAACCTCGCTTCAGTGTCTCAATAGCGGACTCAAAATGCTCCAGTTGAACCAAACGTATCCAAAAGGTCCGGGCCTCCTGTCTCTCCAGGGGCGACAAGACCGGGTTCGACATTTTGTCGCGTGGGTTCCGAGCGTTGTGGGTGAAGCGCTGAATCCAAGCCGTCACCCCAATCAATTTATCAAGGGAACTGTAGCGTTCCTGAAGATAGCTCAGCGAATTGGCTGGCTTATCTTCAACAACTCCGACTCGCAAGCCAGGTAACACATCGGGCTCGGAGAACCTACTCTGAGGCCAGGCGGACTCATTCCGAGTCAGCCAGTCAGGGCCCCACCAAAGAGAGTGGTTGACAAGGTCGGAAGCTTCACATCCGCGGGAAGCACAATCTGCAGGGTTCAGGTCCCCTGGCACATGTCTCCAGGTCAACGGGGTTTCCGAATTCTGGATTTGGGAAACCCGGTTGGCAACAAAGACTTCCAAGTTGTGGGGAGCGGCTCGCAACCAACAAAGGACAATTTCGCTGTCCGACCAGGCGTACACGTCCGTCAGGTCAACAATCGATAGGAGGGACGTACGCACATGGTTGAGAAGGCGCACCAAAAGAGCGGCTCCAGACAACTCCAATTTGGGTATCGTCAAGCGTGACCGAATTGGGGCCACCTTACTTTTCGCCAAGACAAGGTGGGTTGCGACCTCGCCGGTGTCACTGACAGTCCGCAAATAGACCACGGCTGCGTACCCCTTTTCGGACGCATCACAAAAGCCGTGGAGACTGGCGTGGCACCTTCCGGGCGGTAGGAAGCAACGAGGCATCGAGATCCGATTAACATTCGGAAGTGAGGCCACAAGGGAGAGCCACTCCTGTAGCCTGAGACCCTAACCTCCCTGAGGCAGTCGACAAAAGTATGGTCTGGCATACTGACTGCTGTAGATCCAAAGGCTCAGGGGAGGTGGCTAGGTGGCAGCTAGGGTGGCGGACACCTAGTGCGACGTGCCTTCACCAGCGGGAGCCCACTGACGGGGGTACTCCGGCTGGGGCGCTGCTAGAGAGGGGGAGGGTACCCAACGTGGGGACCATCCGGCATAACCAACCCGGGGTCGCACTATGCGGCTAGCAACCGGGGAGTGGTAGGGAGCGCCTCGACCTAGCACGGGTGGATGGCGCTCCAGTTGCGTCCACACATGGAGGGGAGGCAAAAACCTAGACGGTTCGACGCTCAATGGGGCAGCCGCGATATCCCCGTCGTAATGACGCGAGGGGGATGTGACCGTGCCGCGGGGAGGTGAAGCCCTCCTCCTGGGGGTGGAACCCCTACCTCCACTAGGAGGTTGGTGGTCCACCGGAGAACGCCTAACGGGACTGGCCGGGTGGCCAGGACTAGCGCCCCCGCCCATGGGGGGGGTGCGCGATCGAGCGCCCCCGCCCATGGGGGGGGTGCGCGACCCAATGTCCCGGCGACCGGAACCACTCCGGTTAGCGCACAAAAGGGCCGAATGGGCACCGCCGCAATGTGGGCAGGGCCGCTGGCGCGGGCAGTCTCTTACGAGATGCTGGCCCAGGCACGAGAAGCACCACTGGCGTGTCGCCACGTAGTCTCTCCGGGCCGCAACCGGTTTGGCCAGGAAGTGCGAACAAGAGGAGACCTGGTGGCCGGGGTGCCGACAATAGGCACAGGGGGGGCGTCGTAGCCACAGCCCCGCTGTACTGTGACACCCGGCGACCCTCTCTGGCGTCGGCTCCACGGCCTCGCCGGTTGGGGCCGGTCCCCGCCGAAGGGCCAGTCCTTGCCCCACCCCCTCGGACATGCTCGGACCTCCCAGGGGCCACTCGAGGGCCGGTAACTCCGGAGTTATCGGCCTGGAGGCACTCCTGCTCCAGAAACTTCAGGAGGTCGGAGAAAGGGGGCAGGTAGGTTGCACCGTCCCCTCCGAAGCGCTGCTCGAAGCGGAGCTTAAGCTCCGACGGCAGGCGGGAGAGCACTATGTGCAACAACAAGAAGGACCACTGGTCGACGGGGAGATCCAGTCGACGGAGAGCGTTGGTGGCCACAATGCAAGGGTTTAGCAAGGCCTCTCTGAGGCCGGCCACCCCGGTGACGGCGGGCAAGGCGAGTAGCTGGGCTACATGTGCGTCGGCCAACCGGCGCACATTTTCGTAGCGCCTGGCCAGCAATTCCCGGGCCGTGGTGTAGCTCTCCTCCGAGAGGTCGAGGTGCCGCACCAAATCCAGGGCCTCGCCCTGTAGCGAGGACAGTAAGTATGTCAGCTTCTGGGTGGGGGACAGGTCCTTCCTGGCGTGGACCAGACTGTCAAATAACGCCAGGAAGCCCATCCACTCTTGAAGCTGCCCACCGAATTTGGGCAGCTCGATCGTGGGCAGTTTCCCGAGTAATGCCGGCTGTGTGGGCGGTCGGCTGGGGGAGTCTCGAAAAGCGCCACTTCGACGCCTTTCATCAGCGGCGGTCCGGACCCCATGGGCGGCCTCCACCACCGAGTCCATCAGTTCGAAGAACTGGTCGTAATCGGCCTGAGCCGTCCTCAGTACCTCCTGTTCGGGACCGAGGGTGAGCAGGTCTTGAAAGGCCTGCTCCACAGAGGCCTGCCGAGTCCGCACCTGGTCCGCTCGGTGTAATAGGGCGGCGGTTCTATCTTCGCGGCCTATCAAACCCGCGGCGGACGTCGCCCAGCGAAGCTCAGACTGTATCTGTACAGCTAGCTTTTTTATGTTCGCGGACATTCTAACAAATTAAATGTAAACAAAAGCAAAAATAAAGTAATAATAAATTGAAAAGGCGGCCGGCAAGTCGGCGGGCGGCGCGAGTGCAAGCAATAATAAATTGAAAAGTAATAGTAAACAAGTCGTATCGCGGTCGCGGTCGTATCGTAGTCGCAATGAACAAAGCGGCGCGACCGTAGTAGATACGCGTGTTAAATTACGGCGAGCGGGCGGTACCGGCACGCAAGCAAAACTTAAAATAAAAATTAAACTTATAATTATAATAATCGGAACGCGGCCGAAACGCGGCGTTGACGCAGCGGAACTGGCGGCGATTGCGGAATTTCCGCTAACAGCGCGGCGGACGACGCGGCGCGTGGCGGAAAGCGGGATTTATGCCAGCGGCGCAGAAAATGAACGGCGCGGCGGGCAAAACCAGCGCAAAACGCAAAGCGAGGTGTAGACAAACCACGCTCTGCTACCAATAATGATTACGCACCGCGCCTGTGCACGATGAATCAGCGGGCAACTGCCGGGCCCATCAGAGCAGTCCAGCGGATTCTCACAGGCAGCGGCGGTGGCGGGTCGAAAAAGGCCCGCCAAAAAATTTTATTAGGCGATTTGCACTGGGTTTAATCCCGCGGCACAGAGTGACTTACTACTAGGTACTTACCGGCGCATGGAGACAGCCAGCACGTGGAATCCGGGGAGTGTGTTCGTGTAGGATGAATGTAGTGTGTGGTGTCTGCGGTGTTAAATGCAAATAGGAACACACTCTCCCTTTCTTGAGGGATCTTTCGCGGCGGCGGTACGAAATCGCGGGTAGCGAAGTGAGTCCGCGGCGGCGAGGTGTCCAGGTGGCACGTGAGCACAAAAAACAGTGTTCCTGATAGTAAAATGGGCCGCAGCGTTAGAAGGACGCGGCGGCCAACACGGCAAACTAAGGAACTCAATAAATCGGGGCTCGTAAACTAAACGACACGGGCGTGGCCGGCAAATTTCACGCGGGCAACGCGGATTTTTCCAGTCGGCTTGTAGAAACGGACTCGGAGTGGCGGCGTGGCCGGCAAACAACACGCGGGCGACGCGGAACAAAATGGTACGCGATAAATAGCTCCTCACAAATAATAAGACAGCGCGATGCGGCGTGGCGGGCGACTTTACGCGGGCGAACGCGGCACACACACCGACCGACTCCGTCGGGATTTTGCACCGGACTGGGGCGAGCCAACGCGGCCGGGGCGCGCGCGGGCGCTGGCCGCAAACCGCTCGCGGGAGAGGGGCGTGCAGTGATAGCCGATCGACGCGATACGGTCTAGCATAAACCGGAGAGTGCTAGCGTAAAGCGCAAACAAATGCAATTGTAGATGAGCTTGTTTGCAATAACGAAACAAACGTATGTTGAGGGAGGGCTTCGGTTATCGGACGACCGACAACGGGTCGCAGCAGGTAGACGTCACAAATATTTTTAGGAACGCCAATAACGGTTCGTAACTCAGAACTCAAAAACGAATCGTACCTTTTGACCAATAACGATTCGTCGATTATAGGAACCGGGCATTAATGGATCAAAGACAAGTGAGAACACCAGACATTCGTGCGCATAGCGAGGCGAATATCGAACACGCATGTGTGAACCTGTGATATAGATAGAGCACACAAAGAGTATATAATTACTACGTTTTATAGAGCACTCAGCACCATGTGACCATAGACATAAAACACTATAGGGATCAAGGGATACTCACAGATAAAGAGTAATCTGTGATTTCATGTCATTATTGTTTTTATTTTTATTATTTTCTGATTTTCACAAACGTAGTGATTATACCATGTTCTCAGTTCTGTGGATTATACACTCTTTGTTCGTTTTCCCGTCTCCATAGTGTTTTATGTCTATGGTCTCCACCATTTCCACTCTCCATATATGCGTGCCAACTAAGAATAGGACCGCGCTTGCTGCCAACTTCACACGATAACTGTCAAAATAGTAGGTACTGCCAGCAAAAAAGTGCAAAACAGAAATTCCATATATTTTTTATTGTTCATATTATAGTATAGATTTAATTATTGTATAATCATTATATTCATTTAAAAATACTATTCTTGAATTTTATTAATGGAAAATTTTGGATAAGTGACAGCGACAGCAATGAAGATTCAGACTACGACGACGATGACGCTGTGTTAAGTGGTGTAGTGGAAATATTCGATTAATAAAAACTGAAATAATATATTATGTATATTTCATTTCCTACTCATTTATAATTAATTTGGCGTGAAATGTATTATAAATACCAAAAAAGCGTACATTAAACATTTAAACGGAATATAATTTGTTTACTGATTTTTTTGCACACCATACACTTTAGTAATGAAGTTTGCGCGTATTTCTGAACAAAATGGCGTCTTGACAGTCCTATTCTCATTTGGCACGCCTTTCGCAGCGATGCCAGATCGTTCCCTAGGGAACGAAAAGCGTTCTATTTTATGATCAAGCGTTCCCTCGGCGTTCCCTTACTTCAACCGTTCTTTTCGTTCTTTTACGAAAATAAAATTAGAAATTAATTATGGAAGTCAAGACTACATAACCTGTGTTCAAGAACAAAAAATTGCGTTTCGTTTCTCCACACGGCCTAAAACTGCCGCCCTTTGACCTTTCTTAAGCAAATACGAACGCAGCCATAACAAAAAAAAATACGCTTCATTAGTCTGTGGCGAGCAGGGTTGCCAGATATTTGCCAATTGAATTCGCCCAATTTTGCCTGCTGAGTAGCCTAAATTCGCCTATTTTTTTTTGCACAAGTAGCCTAATCCGCCTAAATCTTTGACCAAACCGCCTAAATCTAAAACAAGACCTATTTTAGACCCAAATAAAGACGACACTTAAAAAAAACAACGTGAAGCGAAAAGTAATATATGCAAAGTTTTTGTTTTGCTGCAGCTTGGGAAGTTTTTTTCACTGAGTATGTACCTACTTTTAATTTTATGTTTTATTGGTTATTGTGTGCTAGTTAGAAGTTTACTGCAGCTTGCACCTTTTAATTTATCCAGGTACACCGACTTATTTAACAGACTATACCAAAAAAAATTCAATTGGGTTTTCACCAGTGGACGTAGTGATTCATGAGAAAGATTCATAGTGGTTCATGCATATCATTCTACGCAACATATCTAAACGAATTCCACGCGAACGAAGTCACGGACAATATCATAAAAAAATTCTTATGTGACAGTACATAGATAACATATCTTTCTTTCTTCTCTACTATATAAAAATAAGTCGGGTTTTCCTTCCTGACGCTATAACTCCAGAACGCACGAACTGATTTCCACAGTTTTGCATTCGTTGGAAAGGTCTCGGGCTCCGTGAGGTTTATAGCAAAGAAAATTCAGGAAAAATTAAAAAAAAATTAAAAAATGTTACATAAAAGGAAGCCATCTGGTGGCGAAACGGAGTTCACCGGGTTTGCTAGTAAACCTATAAAAGTCTTGCACAATTAAATTTTTTGGAAAAAAATTGATTTAAAAACTTATATTATGTTCTTCGTTCCCTCACTTCGAATTTCGTTCCTTTTCAGACACCCCGACGTTCTATTTCTCCAGCCGCCAATGGCAACACTGCGCCTTTGACTCTCCAGAGTCCAGACTCCAGACTCCTAGTCCTATCCAATCGTTTCGTTGATGATCGCAATTCGCAATCATTGGCAAATAAAATAGCATAATAAAACCACCTATCGCTAAGCTACCTTCGTACCTGAGGGGAGCTAAGACAAACAAATAAGCATGCTCAAGACGTGCAGCGTGCCCTCGTGCAGTAACAGTTCCCGCGCGTCCTCAGCAGAAGAACCCGATGTATCTTTCCACGAGTGAGTACTGAGTACCATATTTGAGTTTAGACCAGTGGCCTGCTGTTTGTAGGGCGGGGCCATGGTTTTGACTGTCTTGAGTGAAGAGGCCGAAGGCCAAATATTGAGGCCAAAAAACACTATGAAAAGGAAATGGCAATTCTAAGATCTGGCCACGACATGTACATGATTAGATTTTTTTGTCTTTGTTTCTGTTTCTTAAGGTCGAAAATTGTGAATGAAAGTGTTGTTAGTTGCTGATTGGCGTAGTTGGTAGTGGTCCCGTCTTCTATATCGTGAGTCGTGTGTTCGATTCCCTATTTATTTATGTAGCTATATTTATTCGCCTTCTAATAATTGTTACTTATGTGTTATTTATTTTATTGCATGTTGTAAATTCCAGGTTCCCCAGTGAAGAGCGTCTGCGCACGGCTTGGCTCACAGCCCTCGGCCTGCCAGACATTAGCCTGCCAGACTCTGCAGTGGTCTGCTCGTGGCACTTCTGTGCTGACCACATGTTTGTGACTGAAAGTGGCTCCAGGCAACTCCGCCCGGGCGCTGTTCCTTCACCAGTGCTGGTAACTTGTTCATATTGGCAACTTATAAGCTGTTAGCTGTAGTGGTGGGTGTTTGTAAATGAGCACCGTTGATATAGGTGCATCAGCATAGGCTGTTTAGCCTGTTACCAAATAATAATAATTCTGGGTTTGATTCTGAGGCCAAGTCAATAAAGCTTAGTTGGGTTTTTCTACATATCAGGAAATTTCTTAGTGCTAGCCTATTGGTGACGTTTGTGCTTGCAGATCTGCATGACGTGCCTGCACGCCGGCGCAGAGCTGCTGCTGATGAGCAGACAGGACCTACAAGAGGCGTACGTCACACTAACAGGACAACCTGTAAGTATATGATCATTCACAGGTGTCTTATATGAAGAATGATGTTAACCCAATTAGTAATTAGGTTTCTCAGTTCAATACTTGTATTTCACATCTCCACAACATGCATGATATGAAGAGTTGCTTGTTTCAGCCGTGTGATGGAAACCTGCAGGCGACAGTCTGCGTGCGGTGCGCTCGCACACTGAGGAGCTTCAGTAGATTCAGAGAGCAGAGCTTGAGAGCTCGCTCCCTGATGATGGGCTTGCTGCAGCAACACGGAGCAGTGAGTACTTATTTATTACAAGCTTTTATTTAACTTGCAATGGACGAGTTTGTTTGTTCGGGCGGAATCTTGCAACTCAATTTTGTAGTAGATATCTTCAACTAAATGAGCTAAAAGTTTGTATTCACATTCAGTTTCATGCATGGGTGCTTGTGTGATGACTTTCTAAATCCAACATGGTGGAACACCCACCACAGTAGGCTAGTTATTTTAATGCACTAGATATCAAATGAGAGGGATTGTCCAGAAGAATATCAATATGTATAAACGTTATTTTTTTATTTATGCTAACTTTGCCCTTTAAAATACTTATGTGATAATTGTGAAATAAGCAATCAACAGGTGTCTGTGATGATTGTAGATAAGTCGTATGTCTAAGGGCGCTGAATTCTACTTCAGCTCCAGTGCGGCCCGCCCGGCTCTGTGTGTTTGATGCTTTATTCAACAGAGAACCTGTTTCAGATAACAATGAGGCATGTGGAGCTCATCAACCATGAACAGAAGCAACTTGAAAGGGACTTTGTAAGGTCACCAGAGATATTACACCACTGTGACTTTGTGACATCACCAAAGATATCAGACCACTATGACTTTGTGACATCACCAAAGATATCAGACCACTGTGACTTTGTGACATCACCAGAGAAGCCAGATCACTGTGACTTTGTGACGTCACCAGAGATATCAGACCACAGTGAGTTTGTGACGTCACCGGAGAAGCCAGATCACTGTGACTTTATGACGTCAACAGAGAGACTAGACTACTGTCACTTTGTGACATCACACTTTGATGACAAACAGACAACTTCAGAGGAGAATGATGTTGTAGTTAAAATAGAGGTTGATGAAGAGATGGGAATGTTGTACTCTGAAGGTAAGGGATTGTTTCAATCTTATATTATATTACCAGCCACAGTTAACGTTGTTTTGCCATTCAGGGTATGAAAAATAGCTTACGATTTATCCTCAGACCTAACAAATGTAGGTAAAAAATTTCATAAGAATCGGTTCTGTACTACTAAATAAAAAGTGAAGCCATAAAATTCCCTTTTTTTACCAAACCCCAAACTTAACTTTGTTTTGTGAGGTTAATTGCTAATACCAAAAAAAGTATAAAAGATACAGAGTCCATTTTATTTTTCCTGTGAAATATATAATAAATTGACCCCTAATAATAATAACGTAACTATAATAACATAATTATTTCAGAATTTTCGATTGGTAAACTTCGGAGATAAGGGGGGAAACGGTATTTTTTTGACAGTTTGCTCAATAAATCAAAAAATATCAGGCATAAAAATAAATAAAACTGTTGCCTTATAATAGTAACGCCCTTCATACGATACCCCACTCAATGTTGTTAATTATCTCATTTTGAAATTTCGTCGACCCGGTTTCCCCCCCTTTTTAAATAAAAATAAAAACGATTTTCAATTTTTTATGATTGCACTGACGGCGGGCCACCATTATCTTCAACTATTCCAAATGTCACATTGATATCTTTAATAGTTACGAGTATTATTATTCGGCCGTTCAGAGAATGCGTTCCTGACACCTATCAGTTAGTCACGACTAGTGATGGGCACAACATAACACTGAGTTCGTTACCGTTCCTCCAAAATGAACTGCCGCGTTATTTTTAAGATTATTTTCGTTTCAAATTGGCGGAATCATTTAAAATTTATATTTTAGTTATAAGTCACTTGTCAAGTGACATTGCAAGGAAACTGTCAATAATTATGACATAAAACTTGGCAGATTAATAATTAGCATTATTACCAATACATAGGATGTATTCATTGGCTGATAACATCAGGGGCATATTTTGTTCCCTTACACGGGTATAGCCTTTAAACATGCATCAAAATTTCACTCGCGGTGGGACTCGAACCCACGTCCCCCAGCTATCGCGGCTGGGAGCTCTTCCACTGAGCTACGCGAGACTGTCTCACCACGACGAAACGACGAAATTCGGATGCATATTGTTTATCGTTCTTAGGCAGAACTAATATTTTAGTTATTTAAGTGGAAACCAAAAAAGGGTAATATTAATAAAATAAAATTGTTTTATTTATTCTTTGTTACAAAGTTACAATCTGTATTTCTATGCAATAAAGTAGGTACGTTGAATTGAATGTGCGTACAGAATATTAATCAGACTCCGATTCGCTTGAGGAGGTGGTGTCTTCATCATCATCTTCGCCTACATGTATAATTATATTATTATCAATAACAGAATCAATCCTGATATCTCGGTCAAAATGTTCCACAATCAGGTTTTTAGTCTTCTCAACAACCTTTGCCCAGTCATCTCTTGTGACTTCCCCGCAGGCTTCTTTTAATAGGGTCATCATCTTTTTCGTGCTGAATGGCGGGGAAGTATTGTGGCCGGCGGCGTAACTTTTATTTGAGCCCAGATTAGCTCAATCGCGTTATATTGGCAATGATACGGTGAAATTCTTAGAACGCGATGACCGTACTCCAGAGCCAGTTCATCGATTTCGATTACGATACTATTATTGCCTGTTATTGTTAGCACAGCACTACAAATATAAAGCGCTGACATAACCTTGTAATAGCGCAGTTTAGATTTAGAAAAATATTGTTTACCAAGTTATTTGACACTCAGTTTTGCTCAAAATTATAACATTAATTGATTATTGATATAATAATGTTATTTTAATGCTCATCAATTGTTAAAACTGTAAACAACCAGCAATAATATTTTTATCGTAACTGCAACACCATTACAAAGTTACGTCGTCAGTTCAATCGCGACGTGTCAGGAACACATTCTCTGAACGGCCGTATTTTAGTAACTGAAATAAAGGGTTGTGACAGACAACAAAGTGATGTTATAAGGGTTCCGTTTTTTTTCTTTTGAGTTACCGAACCCTGCAAAGAATGCAAGGAACAGTAATTTAGTGAGTCACATGATGACACATGATTACGCACCGCGCCTGTGCACGATGAATCAGCGGGCAACTGCCGGGCCCATCAGAGCAGTCCAGCGGATTCCCACAGGCAGCGGCGGTGGCGGGTCGAAAAAGGCCCGCCAAAAAATTTTATAGGCGATTTGCACTGGGTTTTATCCCGCGACACAGAGTGACTTACTACTAGGTACTTACCGGCGCAGGAGACAGCCAGCACGTGGAATCCGGGGAGTGTGTTCGTGTATGATGAATGTAGTGTGTGGTGTCTGCGGTGTTAAATGCAAAGGAACACACTCGCCCTCCTCTGAAGGGTCTTTCGCGGCGGCGGCACGAATTCGCGGGTAGCGAAGCGAGTCCGCGGCGGCGTGGTATCAAGATGGCGCGTGAGCACAAAAAACAGTGCTCCGGACAGTCAAATGGGCCCGCGGCGTTAGAAGGACGCGGCGGACAACACGACACACGAAGGAGCGCAATAAATAGGGCTCGTAAAAACTAAACGACACGGCGTGGCCGGCAAAACTTCAACGCGGGCAACGCGGACCTTGGGTATTGACCGTTTCAGTCGGCTTGTAGAACCGGACTGCCGCGAGCGACCGCGCCGGGACGAGCGCGGGCGACGGTCGCAAACGGCTCGTGGGAGAGGGCCCTGCAGGCCGTCTCGCGCGACTAGTAGCCTTACGCTAATATACTTAAAGACGATTTTCGCCGGCCGACGGTACGGCAGCACGAACCCGTCGACGAATGTACTACTTGAACCGCGTACACGGGGGCTACCGCTCCCCCCGGAGCCGCGCGCCCCATTTCCCTCTCCAGCCGCAGGCGGGAGCGAGAACGCGGCGTTTGGCCAATTTTAGCCAAAACAACACACATTATTACACTAATGTGTGTCATCATGTGACTCCTTGCCTTGTGAGCCTTGTTGTTGTAAGTTTTGTGATTGTAATAGTGCAGATACAAGGACTTTGACGAGGCACACAAGAACAAAACCTTTGAACAACTGTTCCAGCGAATTGAAAAAAACGTTGCTAAACCACAGAATTATTAACAATGTACATTAATAATACTTTCTGTTACACAATTCAAATTAAGCATATTGTGTTAAGATGAACAAACAAACAAGCATTACATGAGAGCAAATTAATTATAAATAGATCAAATAATTTTCCGTTTCTGATATATTGAAATATTCAAGCCTGAATTACTGAACGGTTCTCCAAATTATAGTGCACATTGTAAAGTCCCAATAAAAGCTTACATGGCTATTCCTAGTCCCAATAAAGCATATTACGAGTAGTCACGTTTATTTTTGATTGAGAGAAATGTATTGTTTCAGTCGCTCCTTTGTCCGCAGGACTTGTGACGAAGATAGAAAACCTTGCGTGCGTGAGTGAAGAAGCCGACACAACCCAGCGAAGGGAACGAGCACTTGTGCACAGGAGCGCGTCACACAACCGACCATCCGACAGCGACGACGAACCAGAAACAATCATCAGACATTGCGTGGTCAAGTTGTATGACATCTTCAAAAATCCTGATTCGCTTGTATCAATACGAGATAGATCACCGACGCACACACGACAAGCTGTCGGTTCTTGTGATACTCTGAATACTTGTACTGCTTCTGAAGACGCCCAGCATCGCGCAGCTAGTGAGAGTGAAGTCGCTGCCTCACACGACGAGCCTGCTGCATCAGAACTGAGTGAAGCTGAGCCATCTTCATCAGCAAATAGACATCACACACACTCTCAGAACAAGTCTTTTATCTGTGACCTTTGTCAACGTATGTTTGCACGAAAGAATACCCTCGTATATCACATCCACACTCACAGTAAACCTTATTCCTGTAAGTTATGTAGTTACAAGTGTGCAACGAACAGTAAATTAGTGGATCATATGAGGTCTCACACTGGTGAAAAGCCTTACTCTTGTAAGTTATGTAGTTACAAGTGTGTACGTAAGTACGATTTAGTGATTCACATGACGACTCACACTGGTGAAAAGCCTTATGCTTGTAAGTTTTGTAATTATAAATGTGCAAATAAAAGTACTTTGACTAAGCATACAAGAACTCACACTGGTGAAAAGCCTTACTCTTGTAAGCTATGTAGTTACAAGTGTGCACAGAACAGTCATTTAGTGAGTCACATGAAGACTCACACTGGTGAAAAGCTTTACTCTTGTAAGTATTGTAATTATAAAGGTGTAAATAAAAGTACTTTGACTAATCATACAAGAACTCACACTGGTGAAAAGCCGTACTCTTGTAAGTTATGTAGTTACAGGTGTGCACAGAAGAGTACTTTAGTGAGTCACATGAGGACTCACACTGGTGAAAAGCCTTATGCTTGTAAGTTTTGTAATTATAAATGTGCAGATAAAAGTACTTTGACTAATCATGCAAGAACTCACACTGGTGAAAAGCCTTACTCTTGTGAGTTATGTAGTTATAAATGTGCACAAAAAAGTAATTTAGTGAGTCACATGAGGACTCACACTGGTGAAAAGCCTTACTCTTGTGAGTTATGTAGTTATAAATGTGCACAAAAAAGTAATTTAGTGAGTCACATGAGGACTCACACCGGTGTAAAGCGTTACTCTTGTAAGCTTTGTGAGTACAGTTGTTCAGATACAAAACAATTAACAAGGCACACAACAACTCACTCCGGCGGTCAGTCCTCCTCGTGCTCGTGAGCGCGGTACACTGCACGGAGCACGCTTATCATATCTATTTAAACGAGCAATTTTTTATAATATATAAATATATATATGTATCAATTAATTTTCGCTCTTTTTCTCTCTTTTAATGTGTATAAGAAAGAGAAAAGAGAGCGACAAAGGTAGAGAGACATATCTCGTTGCGCGCATCCTAACCCTGCTGGATGTATTTGCAACTTCCTATGAAAGCATTGTTCAGGAAGTGTCTTTTGCATTGATTATGTAGACCAGTGGTTCCCAAACTTATTTTGTCTACTGCCCACTTTGAGAATAAATATTTTTTTAGCGCCCCCATTTTTTCACCTATTTAAAAACCACTATAACTTCAAATTGAATTAATTAATTATTGTGACCTATATATGTATATTAACGGAGAATTCTATACGAAACTTTTACTATAACCCGCAACTTGAAACCTGAGCGCAGTAGGTAACATACAACGGCGCTTAAGGTCTCAAGTTAACTCTTACGGGCTCCACCTGCCAATAAGAATGATTATTGAAACGCAACTTTATAGTATTAAAACAGAGTATCTTTTATTAAAAATATAACTAAAATAATCAATCCTTATATAAAAACTAATGTGAAGGATGAATCTGATGCTGTTTAATAAGTTTGTTGATATCAGGTTCCAATTTACTCAAGAACAGTCGCAAGTCGCCACGTTCGGTAACAAGCAAACGATTTCGCTTTTTAGTAAGCAATGTTGTCACAGCACTAAATCCACGTTCACACAAATATGACGATGGGAATGCTATCAAGAATCGTTGAACGATTGACCACAATCCAGGGTACAATTGCGGGATCGGTTTTTGTAGCCAAAATTCTTGGTAACCATTTTTGAACTTGATTTTTATTTCCTCGTTTGTTGTCAATTCTATAAGTTCTTCTTCCAGCTGAGGTGACATTGCTGTGTTGACATTTGAAAACGGATCCAACACCCAGTCTGGTATTTCCAAGTTCAAAATGTCCTGGTATCGTTCGGTGAAGTCAATGTGGAGGTTTTCCAAATGTTGGCAGTAGGCAAACAATTCGTCGTTACTGCATTTTGAAGGAATTTTTCGGATAATATCTGCGGCCGGTTTATGAAGCACAGTAGTTATTACTTCATTTATTGCTGGCAATATTAACTCTTCTCCGATGTTATGTGGTTTGCCTTTTTGAGCAATTAACAAAGAGATATTGTACGAAGCTCGAAGTCCGTCGTCATCTTGCTTAGCAGCCGCCGAAAATAGTTTTGCTACATTTGGCTGTGTATTATGCTTCTTCTCTAGGTCTTGAAAATATGCTACATTCTTGTCTTTCTTATCTGGATGCATTTTATTCAAATGATCTTGCAGCCTTGAAGGCTTCATTGCTTCATTCGAAAATGTTTTTAGACATAGAAGACACAAAGGCGACGATGGGTTTGTGGGATTTTCAATAAATCCGAATTTAATATATTCCGCACAGTATTGCCGTCTCTTCTTTTTTACTTCCGACATTGTTTTGCAATGAGAAATACGTTCAACTTCGCGAGTAGTGTAGAGGAGGTGTAAGTAGTGCTCATCTATTACGCGCGAGACCACAAATGAAAATAAAATAAATATTACATTGTTTATATAGAAATGCTTAAGCAGCACGCACCGACAGGAATAAAACAAACATGCATAAACTCGTTAATCTCATTCGACGCTCAATCGTACTCAACAAGTCCGAACAAGTATTCAATGAATCATCCGACTGCTACAGGAATGCACAATTCGGGTTATTTAACAAAAACTTGTTAAAACATGATAGATATCTACGAGTACTAATAACTATTAAAATGCGAAAGTGTGTCTGTTGCCTTTTTATTTGTGTCTACTTTCATTACGAAACGGAGCGACCGATTGACATGATGATTCATTTTTTCTATATTCAATAAAATATGACAGATATATGAACTACGCGGAGAGAAATATAGAATCGAGTTTGAGCAATCTTTTAATTCATATTAGTTGATGTTCACAAGTTGTTGTTGAGAGTCGAGAGCTCTTGCAGTTAAGAGGTTGTTTAAGAGGCCTACTAGCTAAATAAAATTACAAATCACCCCCCCGCCTCGACACAACGCCCCCATTTTCTTTCTGGGTCTCTTACCGCCCCCCTTGAGACCTGCAGCGCCCACAAGGGGGCGTTATCGCCCACTTTGGGAAAGACTGAATTGTAGACTAATTAGAATAAGGAAATAAAATCTCTTTATGTATGTGAACTCGCCATCCTCGGGAATAAATCCATAAACTTCTATGAGTTTCAAAAGGATGGCAAACTGTATAATAATAATTATGTTTTAGTTTAATTTGATCAGTTGTTTTTTTTTATAAATATAAATATAAAAAATATACAGTGGACAACATCACATACAATGCTCCGATCCCTTAGTAAGTAGCTTATGCACTTGTGTTAAGGAAATCAGAAACAACGCCTTAAGGTATCACAACACCCAGACCCGAGACAATGTAGAAAAATAAGTTTTCTACATTTCGACCGGGAATCGAATCTGGAACCTCAGAAATGACGGTGCCTTGAAAACCGGCACGCTAACTACTCAACCATGGAGGTTGTCAAATGAAGAATTAAAAGAAAATCTCGCCCTCTCCGCGTTGTCAGGAACATAGCGGATGTTTGATTTGTAATCAACGCAGCCAAGGGGGACGATTGACAGTCCAGATTCCAGAACTGTTGTCGAAGCTGCACATAGCTGTACCTTCACGGGTATCCTCACGTGTTCCCAGAAAGTAAAAGGACATTGTGATACGAGGGTGGAAAGTAGGTTTTTGCAAACGAGCTGTCATTAACAAGCGCGAGCTGAAGGCGAGGGTTTTTAATGTCACGAGTTTGTGTATTTGTGTACGATGTTTGTGTCGTGTATCACACGACGTTTTTCAATACAGTTGTGGGAATTAGTAAAAAACAACTCAAAGAATAATATGTTAAGATTTTGGGGACCAAATTCCATCTTGTGCACTTTTAACCTTAGATAAAATATCAGGTGGAGTTAATTCTGAGTTAATTTAATTGAAATCGAAAAAGAAAAAAATTTTAACTGCGATATAAACAGTGTACGCCAATTTATGGCTAAAAGTCATTTCCAATCTATTTCTTTAGCCCCTTCTTGATACCTAAACCTCGAGCTCTACTAATTCCACGAACTTCTACTACCAAACTTCCATGGACTGCTACCACTTGTTAACTGAATTTCTTCTTTCTATATTTTGCCCAAACCTATCGGTGAAAACTTTTCATTAGTTTAAGCCTTTTTTTTAGCTTTTGACGACCTCCGTGGTTGAGTGGTTACCGTGCCGGTTTTCAAGGCGCCGCCATCTCTGTGGTTCCGGGTTCGATCCCCG
Source organism: Coenonympha glycerion (assembly GCA_963855885.1). Classification (NCBI taxonomy): domain Eukaryota; kingdom Metazoa; phylum Arthropoda; class Insecta; order Lepidoptera; family Nymphalidae; genus Coenonympha; species Coenonympha glycerion. Next base: position 7,378,644 of record OY979653.1, read on the forward strand.
GTCGGGGCAATGTAGAAAAATAAGTTTTCTACATTGTCTCGGGTCTGGGTGTTGTGGTACCTTCGTTGTTTCTGATTTCCTTAACACAAGTGCATAAGCTACTTACTAAGGGATCGGAGCAATGTATGTGATGTTGTCCACTATTTATTATATTTTTTTTATTAATAAGATTATTAGATGTAAGACTAGTCAGTAAGAATAAGCTGTAAGTTTTCCTTTGAAAAATAAAATAAAATAATTGAGTACCTAGTTTATAAGTGTTATACCTACTTAATAAACATTGATTTACTTCACTGGTATCTTTTTTCAAACTTCGCTGATAACCTGCTTCGAATGACTTTCCTGCGAATTCAAAAACTTTACAATTATTTAACTACCTACTAGGAAATATTTGCTTTGAAACAATTGAAATTTAAAGTAATTGTGTGATGAAAATAACGTTTTACATAAGAGTAATTTAAATTATGCGCTTCTGATATATTTAAGTCTGAATTATTGAAAGATTCATGGATAAAAAGTGAACATTGAAAAGTTTCAGTAGGTACAAGTTTACATGGCCTAATGGCTCAAAGAGTATATAATCACTACGTTTTAAGGTATTGCGGCCCTGAGAAGCTGACGCTGGTTTATCGGGAGATGGCGCTTTTATGGCTATTTCAGGAAAAATAATTTTCACGTCGAAGATTGTAACCCAATTTGAACTTTATGTTATTTTGCGAGCACGTATCAATGAAATGATCATAAATCACCCATATTCTGAATTAAAAGATCTATACTTTCATCATATTGGTTCCCTATCTGTTTGCCGGCTCTAGTCACGTGACCAGAACATATTTATACACGCTCACATGCATACCTACAGAGTCTTTGAACTTGATTCTCATTTTGAATAATTTTACAAAAGGCTGGATGGCGTATTTGGATACATGTCAGGTTGCAATAAATTACACTGAGTTCGAGTCTTCTCACTTTTTTTGTTTCTTTTTTTTGTTTTACATTTTGCAAATTGTTAGAATTATTAGATTTGAGTAGGTACAAATAAAATAGAGGTGTAATTTAAGATTTACGAGTATAAATTTGTACCATTAGGGAAATAAAAACAGTTAATCATTTGTACAATTAATGTATTTATGTATAAATGAGTACAACAGGATATAAACATTTTACATTATTCATATTATGTAGTGACGGGCAGTGCAGTAGGTTTGATGCGTCTATGTTCGTGAGGTCGATGTTGATCCTCCCAATTCATCTATAACAGAAAAATGTAAAAGTATGAAGAGAAGTTACGATACGAATGACTGTCAAATGACCCAGGCAAAGGCGGGTTGCGAACAATTAGTGTTGCCAGTGCAAATTTTAAAGCGCCGTGGTTTGACAAAAACTTTTTGAAAGGATAAATTTCAGACGTGTGTTCTATAAAACTTATTTCTATGATCAGTGCTGTATTAATTCAATATTCAATATTTTGGCATTACTTATATAATTACTGTTTGTCAAAAATAACTTGACTATGTATAGATAGTGGCGCCCTCAATTTCTACTCTTTTTGCAAAACAAAACTTTAGGTAGAAACCCGTGGTTAGAGTAAAAAGATGCGAGAGAAAACTAAATTTATTTTTTTTGTAATTACCACACTTGGGTTTAGCACTGTATTAAAGAATAAAACATAATAAAACATTGGAATCAATAAAAAAAATGACCAAGTAAAATTGATCGATTCAAATATTACAATCATTCGTGACTCGACTCACGAATCGCCATCCCTATCAGAGTAGGTAGATAAACTTTCGGCAGTTTTAATTCCATTCCAATGTACGTAGCGACTAAATTGAAACGCATGACAAGCAAAGAATAATTATTTATTTTACTTATTTTAACTATCTTAGTACTGTAAAAAGTATTTACTTACATTTATTTTTAATCGTAGTAACATATTTATGTATTGGAAATTGAGGTTTTATTTATTCGCCATTATGTAAACGATAGCACATATTCCAATGATTTTACTTTGCGTAAAATGGAACGAAATATCTCCAATAGCACAAAAAGTCAGTATTGAAATTTGAAGCAGCCTGGCGAAGCAGTACGTGCAACGTCGCATTTCAGGACATGCTTGTGCGCACAGCGTAGATGCATAGCTATACTTCTCTGGCGATATGCGAAGCGGCAACCTCGCTTCATTCCCATGTTTCCGCTCGGTGACGCTATCTAACGGCAGAACGCAGCGGCACCATGTAGCAGATTACAATTCTAACTAGTGTTAGACTGAGTGTGATAGATGGCGGGTAAAATTCTTTCTACAAGCAGCTGTTAGCTATCCGCCATCTTTATTGATACTAACTCACACATACGTGTTTTTTGTCAAATTTATTTAAATTTGAATTATAAAAATAGGACTATAAATACGTTTTTCTTGTAAAAAAAATGGGTTTTGCGAGTTGAAAATAAATTAACCTACATGTAAAAAAATACAAAACTAATATATAATGCTTCAGTTCCGTATATTCGTTCCCTCAAGTTTGTATGAAAAAGTGCCCATAGCCATACCCAATGCCCTTAAGAGACGGAACTTAGAACAATAAGTTTTTTTCACCAATTCCTAACCTTCTTTAGCCAACCTTTTAAAATAGGTAACATTGCTACCAACCGATGAATTTCCCTGAGTAGCATAGACTAAAGACTAACTTAGTAGTCTCTGTCCAATAGGGATGTGCAACGTATCAAGGGATGTGACACTTATCGATATTTAGGGTTTTGTCGATATCGATAAATTATTCGTACCTACTTACCTACATATTATCTTCAGAATTGCACGAAGATGAAAGAGGAAAATTAAACAAAATTATCAGTTGATTAATCTTTATTAACGTGAAATCAACGGGTCTGCCCGCGAAATTCAAAATATTCGTGGTTTTTTGCAATTTGTACGCTAATTAGACATGATAGGCTTATGGCAATCAATTTGCGAGAGTGTCAGTATCATCTTTACATTATTATATCAAAATCTTTGCATAAAAATGTGTATCCGAGTATCGAGTTTTATGTGAGTAACTCGCAAATCTTGGACTAATTTCTTTAACTCGACACTTTCGAGCAGAGATTTTTATATAAACACGTGAAGAAGATATTGAGATTATCGCAATTTGACGGCCATAAGCCTATTATGTCTTATTAGCTTAAAAATCGCGAAAAACCACGAAAAATTTGAATTTCGCGGGCACACCCGTGGTGTGCTCCTTAAATTTACGCCCATACCTGCCAAGTTCATATTATTACAAAAAAATACTGATGTTGTCTTGTGATAATTTTATTGCTTTTTCTTTATTTGAAAGAACTTCACCAGATCTCTTTACAGGTCTCGCAGGTGTCCTTTCTGAAAGAATAAAATGTAAATTATAAATAACATTTGCAATTGATAATTATTATTGGTAAAGCTTGAAATGTACATAAATATTTAAAATATATATCAGGACACACATGGAGTACTAAATAACTGATAAATATACCTAACTAGTTGGACTATGCTCGGTATTTTTTTTGTTAAATTTTCTAAAAATGAATCTTAGCTAGATCGATTATCACCCCCGAAAACCTCTGTATATTTAATTTCATGAAAATCGTTCTAGCCATTTCCGAGATTCAGATTATATACATACAAGCAATTCTTGTATACTATACATTTATATTGCTCTTTAAAAGGTATAAGATATTTGATACACATAAATACAATATATTGAAAAACACCAGACACTAGAAAACATTCATGCTCACCACACAAATATTTTCAAGTAGTGGGAATCAAAGTGCAATCCTGACATGTGCTTTGGAAGAGGATAGACTGGTGCAGTATTAATTATCATCCATTCAAATACTTAAAACTTGGTGCAATTTAAAAGATAATATGATAAATTTGGACCTGTTAGGTGGGGTTGGCACCACAGAGCAGGACAATTTCTGCGAAATCAACTTTCTAAACCTTTAAACAAATGTATAAAATACACACCAATTTGAGGCAGCTCCCCAGGGCTACTTTTTTGTTGGCTTGTAGATGGCACTGCTTCTGGGAGGTGTTCTGAAATAATCAACACATACATATATTAATAATATTATTTAATGTATATTACTTTGAAATATCTGAGAGAATAATATTGTTACAATAGAATAACATCATAAAAGGCACTAATTCTTCAAACAACACTATTGTTAAGACTGAAATACAATTGCACAGAGCAAAGGGGAAAAACCCGGTATCTTATATCTTAATCTATATAATATAATTCATGAGGACGCACCCCACTCCTTCAAAATCGCTTGTATTTCATGCGATTGTAATCGTAAAAATGGTATGGTAAAAGGTAGGAATTGGGCAAGTCTTCGTGGATTGAACTAACTATACATATATAAATATATGTATAGTGATAGTGATGAAAAAATTTGTTGGCTCGAATTTTATATTATTTGACCTTTCCTTTTCTTACCTTTAGGCTCTGTAGGCAGATACAGTTGTAAGGGTAATTCCTTCAATTGTCTGTCAGTTAGAGGCGAGGCAGCTAAATTTAAAGTTGGTATTTGGTTTCAAAGTGGTTTAGCACACACATTTCGGTTCTTGTTAAGTTTTTCTATTGATCCTCTTTACCAACTACTTTTACCCATTCCCGACACCTGGAATGTAAAAATTATGAGATGCAAACAATTGAAAGAGAGTGGAAGGTTAAGGACCAGGCTGCACAATAACCTCTTGGTGCACATTGTCATGACCGCTGTTCATTATTATTAAGAAGAGTCACAAAAAATGATTGTTCTAATATAAAGTTTTTATCATTATTAATAATGAGAGCAATGGGAAATCCTCTGTAAATATCCTGTGACGATATTTCAATATTCATCTGGAACAGCTAGGACATACAGTACAGTGCAGATTATTCACTTCACATTGACTTAAATACTAAAAACAAAGGATAGATCATAATTACTGTAATGACAGTATCACTCACCGGTTTCGTTCTAGTGTAAATGATGAAAAAAGCAAGCGGCTTTCATCATGTCACTCTTTGATCCCGCAAATCTCACAGGTTCTTTACTGGTTGGGACCTTTACTGGTTTCATCATAATAAAGTACCTAACTATCTATTTACACTAATTATTATATACACTAATTATTAATTAAACTAACTAATTGAGTCCAATATCTCGTTCATACATAACAAACACTAACTAATAGAGTCCAATATCTCGTTTTATCTAAATCACTAAAGAGTCAATCCTCGTGCACTATGCGTGAGGAATCGGAGGAACAATGGCTCAACACGACGAATGACGATAAACAGCGAGTCACACACATTTAATTATGATGAAATTTCGAACGTAAAAACTAAAAACAACAAAATACAAACAGCAATCAACTCAAAATTCTCATCACAAATGGCAGCTGACAAATGGCGGCCGACATATTGAATTCATGCTTGTGGTGGTCAATGTTGGTCAATTGTCAATTCTGGCATAATTTCTGAATGTTGGCTAAAAAAGGTTAGGAATTTCATACAAGGAACCTTATACCGGAGTTTCTCGAGACTGATCACAGGCTTTGATTACAACCAAAGAGTATATAATCACTACGTTTTAAGAGACGGAACTTAGAACAATAAGTTTTTTTCACCAATTCCTAACCTTCTTTAGCCAACATTTTAAAATAGGTAACATTGCTACCAACCGATGAACTTCCCTGAGTAGCATAGACTAAAGACTAACTTAGTAGTCTCTGTCAAATAGGGATGTGCAACGTATCAAGGGATGTGACACTTATCGATATTTAGGGTTTTGTCGATATCGATAAATTATTCGTACCTATCTACATATTATCTTCAGAATTGCACGAAGATGAAATAGGAAAATTAAACAAAATTATCAGTTGATTAATCTTTATTAACGTGAAATCAACGGGTCTGCCCGCGAAATTCAAAATTTTCGTGGTTTTTTGCAATTTGTACGCTAATTAGACATGATAGGCTTATGGCAATCAGTTTGCGAGAATGTCAGTATCATCTTTACATGGTTATATCAAAATCTTTGCATAAAAATGTGTATCCTAGGAAATTAGCCCGAGTATCGAGTTTTATGTAACTCGCAAATCTCAGACTAATTTCTTTAACTCGACACTTTCGAGCAGAGATTTTTATATAAACACGTGAAGAAGATATTGGGATTATCGCAATTTGACGGCCATAAGCCTATTATGTCTTATTAGCTTAAAAATCGCGAAAAACCACGAAAAATTTGAATTTCGCGGGCACACCCGTGGTGTGCTCCTTAAATTTACGCCCATACCTGCCAAGTTCATATTATTACAAAAAAATACTGATGTTGTCTTGTGATAATTTTATTGCTTTTTCTTTATTTGAAAGAACTTCACCAGATCTCTTTACAGGTCTCGCAGGTGTCCTTTCTGAAAGAATAAAATGTAAATTATAAATAACATTTGCAATTGATAATTATTATTGGTAAAGCTTGAAATGTACATAAATATTTAAAATATATATCAGGACACACATGGAGTACTAAATAACTGATAAATATACCTAACTAGTTGGACTATGCTCGGTATTTTTTTTGTTAAATTTTCTAAAAATGAATCTTAGCTAGATCGATTATCACCCCCGAAAACCTCTGTATATTAAATTTCATGAAAATCGTTCTAGCCATTTCCGAGATTCAGATTATATACATACAAGCAATTCTTGTATATTATACATTTATATTGCTCTTTAAAAGGTATAAGATATTTGATACACATAAATACAATATATTGAAAAACACCAGACACTAGAAAACATTCATGCTCACCACACAAATATTTTCAAGTAGTGGGAATCAAAGTGCAATCCTGACATGTGCTTTGGAAGAGGATAGACTGGTGCAGTATTAATCATCATCCATTCAAATACTTAAAACTTGGTGCAATTTAAAAGATAATATGATAAATTTGGACCTGTTAGGTGGGGTTGGGACCACAGAACAGGACAATTTCTGCGAAATCAACTTTCTAAACCTTTAAACAAATGTATAAAATACACACCAATTTGAGGCAGCTCCCCAGGGCTACTTTTTTGTTGGCTTGTAGATGGCACTGCTTCTGGGAGGTGTTCTGAAATAATCAACACATACATATATTATTAATATTATTTAATGTATATTACTTTGAAATATCTGAGAGAATAATATTGTTACAATAGAATAACATCATAAAAGGCACTAATTCTTCAAACAACACTATTGTAAAGACTGAAATACAATTGCACAGAGCAAAGGGGAAAAACCCGGTATCTTATATCTTCATCTATATATAATTCATGAGGACGCACCCCACTCCTTCAAAATCGCTTGTATTTCATGCGATTGTAATGGTAAAAATGGTATGGTAAAAGGTAGGAATGGGGCAAGTCTTCGTGGATTGAACTAACTATACATATATAAATATATGTATAGTGATAGTGATGAAAAAATTTGTTGGCTCGAATTTTATATTATTTGACCTTTCCTTTTCTTACCTTTAGGCTCTGTAGGCAGATACAGTTGTAAGGGTAATTCCTTCAATTGTCTGTCAGTTAGAGGCGAGGCAGCTAAATTTAAAGTTGGTATTTGGTTTCAAAGTGGTTTAGCACACACATTTAGCTTCTTGTTAAGTTTTTCTATTGATCCTCTTTACCGACTACTTTTACCCATTCCCGACACCTGGAATGTAAAAATTATGAGATGCAAACAATTGAAATAGAGTGGAAGGTTAAGGACCAGGCTGCACAATAACCTCTTGGTGCACATTGTCATGACCGCTGTTCATTATTATTAAGAAGAGTCACAAAAAATGATTGTTCTAATATAAAGTTTTTATCATTATTAATAATGAGAGCAATAGGAAATCCTCTGTAAATATCCTGTGACGATATTTCAATATTCATCTGGAACAGCTAGGACATACAGTACAGTGCAGATTATTCACTTCACAATGACTTAAATACTAAAAACAAAGGATAGATCATAATTACTGTAATGACAGTATCACTCACCGGTTTCGTTCTAGTGGAAATGATGAAAAAAGCAAGCGGCTTTCATCATGTCACTCTTTGATCCCGCAAATCTCACAGGTTCTGTGACCTTTACTGGTTTCATCAAAATAAAGTACCTAACTATCTATTCACACTAATTATTATATACACTAATTATTAATTAAACTAACTAATTGAGTCCAATATCTCGTTCATACATAACAAACACTAACTAATAGAGTCCAATATCTCGTTTTATCTAAATCACTAAAGAGTCAACCCTCGTGCACTATGCGTGAGGAATCGGAGAAACAATGGCTCAACACGACGAATGACGATAAACAGCGAGTCACACACATTTAATAATGATGAAATTTCGAACGTAAAAACTAAAAACAACAAAATACAAACAGCAATCAACTCGAAATTCTCATCACAAATGGCAGCTGACAAATGGCGGCCGACATATTGAATTCATGCTTGTGGTGGTCAATGTTGGTCAATTGTCAATTTTGGCATAATTTCTGAATGTTGGCTAAAAAAGGTTAGGAATTTCATACAAGGAACCTTGTTCCGGAGTTTCTCGAGACCAAAGAGTATATAATCACTACGTTCTCGAGACTGATTACAACGTTCATTTTTTATTAAGAGAATATGTTTGAATTGCTCTTTGTCCGCAGGAGTCAGGGCTTGTGACAAAGATAAAAAACCTTGCGTGCGTGAGTGAAGAAGCCGACACAACCCAGCGAAGGGAACGAGCACTTGTGCACAGGAGCGCGTCACACAACCGACCATCCGACAGCGACGACGAACCAGAAACAATCATCAGACATTGCGTGGTCAAGTTGTATGACATCTTCAAAAATCCTGATTCGCTTGTATCAATACGAGATAGATCACCGACGCACACACGACAAGCTGTCGGTTCTTGTGATACTCTGAATACTTGTACTGCTTCTGAAGACGCCCAGCATCGCGCAGCTAGTGAGAGTGAAGTCGCTGCCTCACACGACGAGCCTGCTGCATCAGAACTGAGTGTCGAGTGAAGCTGAGCCATCTCCATCAGCAAATAGACATCACACACACTCTCAGAACAAGTCTTTTATCTGTGACCTTTGTAGGAAAAATACGGAGAGAGCTGATGATTGAGGATTTCAAAGACGGAACGGAGCACAGCCAAGACTATTAAAGATAGGTCCTCGACCAAATTTCACCCGAAACGTCCTCCAATTGGCAGGTAGGTGAAAAAAAATTCAAAATGGCGGATTCAAAATGGCCGCCATTCAAATTTCGTCAATATCTCGGAAAGTATAAAAGATAGAAGAACGGTTTTTTGACAAGAGGTGATCAGGACTCGAAGCCTCGCCATATTGGTTTTTTCCATAGAAAATGAATGGTAAATGTTTGACGGCTCGACATTTTTAGAAAATGTCGAATTTACCAAAAAAAAATGACTCCTGATGCCATCTATTTGCCACTAGTTAAACTACCGAGCGAAGCTCGGTCACCCAGATATTATACATTAAAGGATCAGTAATTACTGACGTCTCGCATACAATTCGTCATCAAAACTGTGAAATGGCGCTAATGTATGCGACCGACAGTATGTGCTGTCAGCATTGACGAAATGTAGGTACTCAGGAAATGCACGACGCGATGCCATATTTAAGAAATTATTGGATTCAACATACCTACGTCACATCTTTCCCGTCCTCTTAGGCGTAGCATTTTTCGTCATTGGTGAAGTCAGTTGCGTCGGTATTCCTATACGAATGTTTCGTCGAATGCGAGACGAATAGCGAACACAAATGTGTAAATTTACTAGTACGCTAGGTCAAACATTCTATACAATGGGCTATGCAAAAATTTATTTTTATTTGTAATCTTCATTTTTATTAAAACATATTTCATAGTCACCGCCAAAGTGGCGAACAGTGGCGAAATTCCAAGAGTCTTCATTTTTACGTTGACAGTCTGTGATCCATTATTTATTTATTACCTTGTAGATTGAAATTATGAATCTACCTACCTCATTGATCTAATAACTAATTTTATATCATGGAATTAATAAGTACTTCGTACAACTGGAAAGCTTACTTCAATTAATTTAACAATTAAAATGAACCTTATTCCTTTGTCTTTAAAGTATTTTTTTAAGTAACCAATAGCTCCATATAGAAATGAGCCCGAGCGAGACATCTTTTTCTTGGTGTGTCCCTCTCGCACAATTGCCATGTGAAATATATTATAATACAATGGTACATAGATGCAAAAAAGCTTATTCCGCAGAAAACAATAAATTGAAGATATAAATATTATCTACGACATGTTTTTAAATAATGCGAAAGTATACTATCGATAAATGCAATAGAATGTACGGCCAGCGCATTTCACGACATTTCAATATTATAGGGAAGTTTTATAACTTTTCCGTTAGGCATCACTAGGTACAATGGTAGCATTCGGCAGCGGAACTAATAAAACAATATTGCGTCTATTTTCTTGCAACTCCACGTGTTTTTTATGCTTTCATAGTGGAAAAAGTACTTTTGATTGTGTATTTGATTGCAAAATGGTGAAAAATATATGTGATGTGACTGGGTGTAGGAAATAATCATATTCTGGTTGTGGATTTTCTTTTCACAGGTGTAATGACATCCGTGTGAACTAGGGTGACTACACTTGAAACTACATATCATGTAATTGTACTTCGTACCACGTACTTTGTAGTACTCCGTACTTTGTACGAACAAAGTAGGTACGTTGGTAATTTCATGCTACTTAAATACTTAACTGAAAATTCATGAGGGTCATTAACTTTAATCGAATGTTTCATATTACATCGGTCAAAGCGTCAATTTGAAAACCAAATCACAAAGAAGATATCTTTGTGTGATAATAATTTTGCATATTGTGGAATTATTTTTATAATTTTATTGGAAAAATTGTAGTGGTGGACCTAATTAATTTATTTATATATTATAACATAATAATAACAAATTGCATTTCCAGTTTGCCTTTGGCTGTAGAGTTGAAGGAGAAATTAATCGTAAGAGGTGACACCTGGGAACTTCAATAAAAGCTCTGTGGTTTGTTCACTGCATTTCGAACAGAGGCCCAAAAAAAGTTGAAACTTGAAGTGGTTCCCTCTATCTTTCCAAAGGTATTACTAAATTACCTACTTAAATAAACAACATTGTATCCTAATAAATAAGTTACTGAAGAACAATTGGTATGATTATGGGAACATATTTTTATGTAATTTCATGATAGATTTTTGCCGAAAACAAAAAATGTGTTAAGTGCGATATATGCCTGACTAATTCAAAAACGTAAAACCTGGATCTTATAAAAGTCCTCCATGTAAAAAGATGAAACTTGATATCTGTACACAGACATCAACATTGCCTGGTACACCAAGGAAAATAAAATTGAAGTGCGAGGTAAAAAATCGAAAGCATAAAATCAAAAAGAAGATTAGTAGTTTAAAGTCACATATGATTTTTTTAAAAAAAAGGTGTAAAAATTATTATAACAATCTGTCATAACAAACTGTTATCCAAATATTCATCAGCATTTGAACAAAAAAAAATCGGAAGAAGGCATGAGATACAGTAACGACTTAAAATCTTTTGCTCTGACTTTTTATTTTTCTTTTATTTATTATTAGTAAGTATCCACATTGCTTATTAGATGATGAGACGGAAGAGCAGTGTGTTCTAACTTCTAGTGTACATATTTGATTGATTTTATTTAGATTAGGTAAAAACAACCTGTCAAATCCAAAAGAAGAATGGTTACACTACTTTGAAAGAGACGCACCAAGATTTATGACCTCTCCCTCGGCGCGTGTTTCGATAGTTTCGATACACAGTAAGCCTTCCAGTTGTACGAAGTACTTATTAATTCCATGATCTATATTGATCTACCTACCTATCAGGGGGCACGGCAGTGCCCCCGCCAAAGTCAAAGCGCGAAGCAAAACTGCCGTACCATCTTTACAGGAACCATTTCGCCGCATTTTCGGGCTCCTATTTGAGAACCTCTGGATAAGACCAGAACGCTGAAATTTTCGCTATCCAGTAAGCTATAATCACATACTTAAAACCCAAAATTTCAAGTCTGTAGGTCATATAGTTCCGAAGTTATGCGAAAGCAAAGTTTCGCATTTTCGACACTGACTGACTGACTCACTCATGATCATCAAAATAGAACTAGTACTTCCCATAAACTCAGAGAGCTGAAATTTGGTACAGAGTTAGGGTTTAATGGCCACATAAAGGGAAAACTATAAAAACTAGGATAATCGAAGATCTGGAGTACCTGGTGATACCGTTGAAGACCAAGAACCGCTACTCATTGACGATGAATTCTGGCGACAGATTGGTGCAATGGTGTCATGGAGCACCTGGTTTGAACCCTTGTGTACCCTTCAACGGCCAAGTCACGCAACATTAACTATAATAATAAAGAAATCGCATTATGGAACCTTAGACTTGGCACGACTTTGTCTAGATTTCAGTACTTTTTAGAGATAAACAAGCAGCTCCATTTTGACTTTGGCTAGTTTTTTACAGAATGTTTTTGGTGGGATTTGTACTTGTCTCTTTTAAAGCTATTGTAAAGAGGATAGGTGACAGGTGTTCTGTGATGTTGTCTGTGATCACAGACCAGCGAATGAGTTTTTATATTGACTTCTGTGATCCTGTAATCGAAATTGATTGTCATTCTCATTTGTCATAAAAGTACCCAGTACCCACCGGTTCCTGGTCTGTGGTACCCACTAGTCGTGGGTACTATGTAGTCCTCTAAAAGATCCAGCTCACTTAGTCCGAATCCACTTTCGAATCTGATTCCTCTTATCGATTCCGACTCCTCTTAATGATTCCAGCTCCCGTGCGACTCCTTTAGTCCAAAGACTGAATTAGTCCTATTGATTCCGAATCCTCCTAATGATTCCAACTCCCGTGCGGCTCCTTTAGTCCAAAGACTGAATTAGTCCTAACGATACCTTTATTCACCGAACCTTTTAGACTCTCGGAGGAACGTTGTGTCGAATCGCGAGAGACGACTTTAAAAACACTTACTGAACTACTTAACTATTGCTTCCGAATAATTCCTACACTGAAAATACTTCTACAAAATTTATACTTAAGTTAAACTGCCTTATAATATCTTTAAATTAAATGACAAAGTTTTTAGATAGGACTTTATTTTAAGTACCTATTAGTTATTAAAATTATAATGTCTGTTTTTGAACTTGTATTTTTTCTAAAAATGGACCTAACTTTTAATATAAGTTGCATAATTACTTAGGTACGTAATTTTAAATTCTTCGTAAAAATAAACAATAAACTATAATAACACAATATGTACGAGTAAAGTTAAACGATTTTAAATTTTGTTAGGTTCTCATAAAGGCTAATATCCATTATCCACTCGCAATACAGAAGTGCGAACGAGACAGCTTGTAGCTGTCTCGTTCGCCCGATGGTACCGAAAACAAACGGAGTCATACTCGTGACACGACGTGCCGCGAAACAGATCGCACTAACTCGAACCGCAAACGAGTCCAGGGGCCTTATTCTGTATCGTTTACTTAGTTAGTTAGTAACCGAAACTGGGTTATTAACTAAGAAAACGGAGGCAAAAATCCTATTTTTGTATTCTTTTTGTACAAGATAGCAACTAGCATGGTATACTGATATGATACCATGCCGACCTAGGTTTGGTAATTTGTGCAAAAATAGGATTTTTGCCTTCGTTTTCTTAGTTAATAACCCAGTTAGGGTTACTAACTAACTAAGTGAACGATACAGAATAAGGCCCCAGAGTAGGGAATAATTAAGCGGAGTTGGAATCGTTAGTGTGAGCTCGGAGTCGTTAAGAATTTCGGCTCCGGCTGCGGATCTTATTCCTTTTAGTCACTTAGTCCGGAGTTACACACCTCTAGTACCCACAGTGGTACCTACTTATGAAACTGGAAATCAATTTCGATTGTTGAATATTTAGTAATTAGAAAATTCTATTTTGTTAGAATTTAGAATATTGTAGAATTTATAAATGAAGTAACAGCATAAACACTAAGTACAAGTTTAAGTGCACAATGATCAAAGCGATTCTAGTGTTCAATAATCATGGGAAACCTAGGTTATCTAAGTTCTATCAATATTTCGTAAGTGAAACTTTTATAGTGTTTATTGATTTACTTTATTCTCGCTCAGCAGAGGACTACCATCGTAGGAGACTACGATGGTAGTCCACTGCTGGGCATTTATTTGATTGCCTATGACCAACACCCATTTTAGTCTTCCCAATTACACTGTTTGTAAACAGTGACTTGGCGAGTTTTTCGATGTCTGTAGTCCATTATCCACCGTTTCCAACTTAAACTTTGTCAATGCTTTCCATAATGCTTTTTCAAGTATGTTTTTCGAAAAATTCAAAGGTGTTTTGGACATAAAAAATAATAATAGCTGGGGCTCAGACTACAAGCTGGGGTTACCTTGATCACCTAACTAGCTTTAGGTTTTAATTGTACAGCGGATGTCTTCAATTCTGTCTTGGGGAATATGCTCAATAAAACACGATAGACTCCAATAAGAACTTATTTTAATTTAAGTTGAACAACTTCAGAGATTAACACACAATAAATCAAACATACAAGTTTACATGTGAAGTATATGACTGGTGTGCAACGCGTTTAGAACGTAACTAGCTTGACTCTCATAGGGCTTGTCCTTATAATGCAACAAGCACGCCATGCACGCTGTTCTTACATATGTGTGTTACACAAGCCTGAAGGATGCCCCTACAATAGCTAAAATTACATTTTTTATATTTTTCTATCCTGCACCATCCTCAGCCATAGTGGTCCGGCAGTGGTCCTGATATTGTCTGCCCCGCGCATTCTTTGCAGCAGCAGCTTTTGTAGCAGCTCTTTCATAGAGTTAGTTCACTTTTTTGTCTTCTCCCTGAGCATATTATGTCTTGTTCATCACCACCTTCGTGTTATTCTTTGCTCCAGTACCCAGTAACTTAGATATTCATTATTTCATTTTACTTACATTTGTGTAATCAACTGCACTAATAGATAAAAATAGTAAAGATAAGCCAATCCAAACATTTTATGTAAACCTTCTTCATACAAGCAAACAGTGGCGTCCTCTGTCAAAATACCCGCCACCGCCGCAGACCGAACTACCGCGTGGCCTTACACTGTTGGTACTAATGACACCCATAAACTGGCGACATTTTTTCGCGCTGTTCGCCCTGTCTTTAGTATACAAGTCTGTGACTACACTATAATTGTGAAGTGGATATAAAGCTTGTATTAAATGTTTCCAGAATGAGGATATGCAGCAACAGATAATAAAAGAGACATTCCAGCTGGTGTCCAAGAGGGATGACAATGTTTGCAATTTCCTTGAAGGAGGCAGGTATGACATCACCAATCACCTCCTCACTGATCCCTAAATTTTTTTTGGTTTAACTATACAGGGCTATATAAAAGATACCAGATCTATAGTTGATCTTGGTCTATAGTTGTTTACATTAAGGAGCACACCATGGGTGTGCTTGCAAAATTCAAATTTTTTATGGTTTTTTTGCGATTTTTATGCCAATAAGACATAATAGGCTTATGGCAGTCAAATTGCGGGAATCCCAATATCATCTTCACATTTTTTTTATATATAAAAATCTCTGCTTGAAAGTGTTGAGTTTAAGAAATTAGTCCGAGATTTGCCAGTTACTCACATAAAGCTCGATACTCGGATTAATTTTCGTAGGATACACATTTTTATGCAAAGATTTAGATATAATCATGTAAAGACCATGTCTGCCATTCTAGCAAATTGACTGCCATAAACCTCTGATGTGTAATTAGCGTACAAATTGTAAAAAACCATGACATTTCGTGGGCAGAACTGTTGATTTTGCCTTAAAAGTAACAACTTTTTTAACTCTATATTTTGAAAAATCTAATAATTAATTTTTTATTTTTTATTTATTTATTTAAATATCTTTATTGCTTAAAATGAGTACATAAAATTAAATCAATATTCAACTTGTTACTATTTTGTAACATAATTTCAGCAAGTGGCACAGCTTTTGTGTTGTGGCATATTTGTCCCTATCATTAGCACCATGTATTTCCTAAATGCTCGCAATTCGACGAAATCCGTGTTTAAGTGGTTAGCGTGCCGGTTTTCAAGGCTCCGCCATCTCTGAGGTTCCGGGTTCAATCCCTGGTCGGGGCAATGTAGAAATTGAAGTTTTCTACATTGTCTCAGGTCTGGGTGTTGTGGTACCTTCGTTGTTTCTGATTTCCTGAACACAAGTGCATAAGCTTCTCACTAAGGGATCGGAACAATGTATGTGATGTTGTCCACTATTTATTTATTTATTTATTAAAAAAAAGAGGCGTGTGGCACTCGGAGACTGCCGCGGTAAAGCTATTGCATAGAATTTAAAGTTATTTTTACTTTTGCCTTCAATCGAAATGTAGAACTTTTGGTACCAGGCTGCCATGAAAGCAGTTTTTAGTTTGCCATCTATCGAAAAATAGCAGAACTTTTTAATATCACGTGCGTGATATTTCAAAAAGTCATTAAAAAGTTCTGCTATTTTTTGATAGATGGCAAACTAAAAACTAAAAAGTAGTGGAGTTGCGCTCCTTGCTTTCATGCTAGCCTAGTACCAAAAGCTCTACTTTAGGAGTGCCAGGTTATTTTCGTTACGGAAATTCTGGATTCGGTCTGCACCGTCAAAGCCCGTGATAGAAGCTATGCAATAGCTTAAAAAAACTGGGACTGGATTGTGGTGACTGCTTCACTGATTACATGTATTTGGATATTTTTATCCTACTTTATAATAAAGTAATTTTTAGTTTTTGTCAAATACCCTATTTTGTGTTCCAGCCTCATTGGTGGTTCGGACTACAAGCTGATCTACCGGCACTACGCCACGCTGTACTTTGTGTTCTGCGTGGACTCGTCCGAGAGTGAGCTGGGGATATTGGATCTCATACAGGTGAACATTAGCGTTACCATTCACTGATCTCTATTTTAAGGGATCGCTGCTGTTAGCCATTTTGGCGCTGATTGTTGCGTAACTTGGCGTGAGCGTCCGTGGAACTAAAATAAAATGACATTCAAAATGACGTTCACTACCAACAAATGTCAATTTAGTACCGTGGACGTTTCAGGGTGGCACTTCAAATCGGCACAAAAAAAGGAACTGTCAGATGATTAATCCATAGAATAGACATCATAGCATCATGAATTGCTCTGTTATTACTAGCCTATTTAATATTTACTATTTATACTACTTGTTAAATGGTGATAACATAAAAAAAATACCCGGCTGAGTTTGTTGTGGGCTTCTTCTCAGCGGCAGGGCGCGTTTGTGAACCCTCGTAAACTTAGTTTTAAGTCGTGAATCGTTATCACCATTAAAGTGACCATGTGAAATAAAACGACGTGTCATAAGAACCTTTGTATGCTAGGCCTATATGAAACAAAGAATTTTTCTTTTCTATTCTATTCTATTCTATTCTATTCATCTATTGGATTGACTGCTCTATGCTTTTATAATTTATCTTTTTCTTCTGATCATGGCTACAGGTTGTGTTCCCTGATGTTACCTTGACCTTTCCCAATCTATTGTGACTCCACTATCTACAGACTGTCAGACATCACGTGGGAAACATAGATTTACAAAAAGTAGCCTATGTGTTAAACCAATGTATATCGACTATCTTCAATCCAAATTTCATTCAAATTGTTCAGTTGCGCCAGCAGAGATTACGACAAATACAAACATGCAAACTTTCACAAAAGTAATAATGATATAAAAAAAAATCCAGGTGTTTGTGGAGACACTAGACAAGTGTTTCGAGAACGTGTGCGAGCTGGACCTGATATTCCACGCGGACGCCGCGCACCAGGTGCTGGACGAGCTGGTGATGGGCGGCATGGTGCTGCAGACCAACATGGTGGACATCCTGTGCCGGCTGCAGGAGCAGAACAAGATGCAGAAGGCCGAGGTGAGATACACGCTGACGCCGCGCTCCAGGTGCTGGACGAGCTGGTGATGGGCGGCATGGTGCTGCAGACCAACATGGTGGACATCCTGTGCCGGCTGCAGGAGCAGAACAAGATGCAGAAGGCCGAGGTGAGATACACTCTGACGCCGCGCTCCAGGTGCTGGACGAGCTGGTGATGGGCGGCATGGTGCTGCAGACCAACATGGTGGACATCCTGTGCCGGCTGCAGGAGCAGAACAAGATGCAGAAGGCCGAGGTGAGATACACTCTGACGCCGCGCACCAGGTGCTGGACGAGCTGGTGATGGGCGGCATGGTGCTGCAGACCAACATGGTGGACATCCTGTGCCGGCTGCAGGAGCAGAACAAGATGCAGAAGGCCGAGGTGAGATACACTCTGACGCCGCGCTCCAGGTGCTGGACGAGCTGGTGATGGGCGGCATGGTGCTGCAGACCAACATGGTGGACATCCTGTGCCGGCTGCAGGAGCAGAACCAGATGCAGAAGGCCGAGGTGAGATACACTCTGACGCCGCGCTCCAGGTGCTGGACGAGCTGGTGATGGGCGGCATGGTGCTGCAGACCAACATGGTGGACATCCTGTGCCGGCTGCAGGAGCAGAACAAGATGCAGAAGGCCGAGGTGAGATACACTCTGACGCCGCGCTCCAGGTGCTGGACGAGCTGGTGATGGGCGGCATGGTGCTGCAGACCAACATGGTGGACATCCTGTGCCGGCTGCAGGAGCAGAACAAGATGCAGAAGGCCGAGGTGAGATACACTCTGACGCCTCGCTCCAGGTGCTGGACGAGCTGGTGATGGGCGGCATGGTGCTGCAGACCAACATGGTGGACATCCTGTGCCGGCTGCAGGAGCAGAACAAGATGCAGAAGGCCGAGGTGAGATACACTCTGACGCCGCGCTCCAGGTGCTGGACGAGCTGGTGATGGGCGGCATGGTGCTGCAGACCAACATGGTGGACATCCTGTGCCGGCTGCAGGAGCAGAACAAGATGCAGAAGGCCGAGGTGAGATACACTCTGACGCCTCGCTCCAGGTGCTGGACGAGCTGGTGATGGGCGGCATGGTGCTGCAGACCAACATGGTGGACATCCTGTGCCGGCTGCAGGAGCAGAACAAGATGCAGAAGGCCGAGGTGAGATACACTCTGACGCCGCGCTCCAGGTGCTGGACGAGCTGGTGATGGGCGGCATGGTGCTGCAGACTAACATGGTGGACATCCTGTGCCGGCTGCAGGAGCAGAACAAGATGCAGAAGGCCGAGGTGAGATACACTCTGACGCCGCGCTCCAGGTGCTGGACGAGCTGGTGATGGGCGGCATGCTGCCGCAGACCAACATGGTGGACATCCTGTGCCGGCTGCAGGAGCAGAACAAGATGCAGAAGGCCGAGGTGAGATACACTCTGACGCCGCGCACCAGGTGCTGGACGAGCTGGTGATGGGCGGCATGGTGCTGCAGACCAACATGGTGGACATCCTGTGCCGGCTGCAGGAGCAGAACAAGATGCAGAAGGCCGAGGTGAGATACACTCTGACGCCGCGCTCCAGGTGCTGGACGAGCTGGTGATGGGCGGCATGGTGCTGCAGACCAACATGGTGGACATCCTGTGCCGGCTGCAGGAGCAGAACAAGATGCAGAAGGCCGAGGTGAGATACACGCGGACGCCGCGCTCCAGGTGCTGGACGAGCTGGTGATGGGCGGCATGGTTCTGCAGACCAACATGGTGGACATCCTGTGCCGGCTGCAGGAGCAGAACAAGATGCAGAAGGCCGAGGTGAGATACACTCTGACGCCGCGCTCCAGGTGCTGGACGAGCTGGTGATGGGCGGCATGGTGCTGCAGACCAACATGGTGGACATCCTGTGCCGGCTGCAGGAGCAGAACAAGATGCAGAAGGCCGAGGTGAGATACACTCTGACGCCGCGCTCCAGGTGCTGGACGAGCTGGTGATGGGCGGCATGGTGCTGCAGACCAACATGGTGGACATCCTGTGCCGGCTGCAGGAGCAGAACAAGATGCAGAAGGCCGAGGTGAGATACACGCGGACGCCGCGCTCCAGGTGCTGGACGAGCTGGTGATGGGCGGCATGGTGCTGCAGACCAACATGGTGGACATCCTGTGCCGGCTGCAGGAGCAGAACAAGATGCAGAAGGCCGAAGTGAGATACATCCTCTACTCTTTGGGGATGTGACTTCATACTTCCAAGTCCGGTTGGCGCAAGGAACAACGTTACCTTCTCGGTAGGGGTATGCTCCCCCTTCTGAGATTATGCCTTCCCAGTCGGTTCCTAGCTTCCTGTACACCAATACTAGGCCTGGCCACTTCCTGCCTATTGCCACTTCAGCTTCGCGATACGTTTAGCTATGTCGGTGACTCTGGTTCGTCTACGGATCTCCTCATTCCTCAAGAGAGCCTTTTTTAGAGGCCCATAGTATACAGTTATTATAAGAAATAGGTTATAAGAAGGAAAAATCGGCTAAAAACTCACGCATATTGGGCCAGGTTCGCCCAACCAGTTTCAGACCCATCAGGGGCCCTTCTTTAAGGGCGTTGTTTACGCACGCGACGCCCGTATTATATAGGGGGGCGGCCGAAGAAAAACCCTGAAGAAGGGGCCCCTTATGGGTCTGAAACTGGTCGGGCCAATGATCTCCATAGAGTATATAGAATATACTCTGGATAGCTGACGGTCAAAGTAAAAATGAAGACACTTGATTTTCGCCATTTTGGCGCTGATCGTTGCGGAACCTGGCGTGAGCGTCTATGGAACTAAAATCAGATGACATTAAACGACAGTCCACTTCCAACAAATGTCAATTTAGTACCGTGGACGCTCGGGGGAGGCGCTTCAAATCGGCACAAAAAATGAACTGCCAACATATGGAATCACGAATCCAGAGATATATATCAGTGGGTCGGGCGAACCTGACCCAATAGGCGTGAGTTTTTAGCCGTTTTTTCCTTCGTATAATGTCCACTCACGGAAGTCTTAATACTCATAAAGAAATAGGTTTTTTTAATCGAGTAATCTATAAATATCTGGGTGACCGAGCTTTGCTCGGTTGTATTTCTACCTACTCACCAATAGATGGCAACAAGTGTTATTTTTTTTGGGAAAATTCGACATTTTCTACAAATAAATCCTAGCTAGATCGATTTATCGCCTCCAAATCCCCCTGTACACTAAATTTCATGAAAATCGGTTGAGCTGTTTCCGAGATTCAGTTTATATAGAAATATATATATATATATATACAAGAATTGCTTGTTTAAAGGTATATATATTGGATGTATAAGTTTTGACGGAGATGTGTGGTGTTCCAGGCGGGCATCTCAGCGGCGCCCGCGCGCGCGGTGTCGGCCGTCAAGAGCATGAACTTGCCGCAGCAACTCCGAGACATGCGCCTTCCCGACTTGCCGCAAGCCATCAAGGTACCCTACCATACCACTTATATAAAAAACTAGTAGGGCGCGTGGAGGCGGGGGCCACATGTGGCCCGCGTGCAGTCTTCCCCCCTATTTGCCTTCCAACTTTTAGTCTCTTCAACATTCGCTATTCATTTTCCATGGAAAAAAAATCCGCCATATTGGATTTTTTTTCTCGCCATCTAATAGACCTTTTTGTCCTGATCAGTTCTTGTCGAGAAATCACTCTTCCATCTTTTACACTCTTCGAAATATTGGCGAAATTCGTTCAGCCGCCATATTGCATCCGCCATTTTGAATTTTTTTTCAGGTGACATTTGGTCGAGCACCCCCCACTTATCTTCAATACCCTAGTTGTGCTCTTCACCCGTCTCCAAAATCCTCAATCATCAGCTCTCTCCGTATTTTTCCTCGTGAATTTTTCCCCTCTATACGACATCATCTTTGAAAAAAAAAAATTCATACAAAATTGTTCGGGAGAGGTGATCTATGAGTGAATCAGCACAAGCAGCTATATATTATCTACTATAAAAAAATAAGTCGGGTTTTCCTTCCTGACGCTATAACTCCAGAACGCGCGAACCGATTTCCACGGTTTTGCATTCGTTGGAAAGGTCTCGGGCTCCGTGAGGTTTATAGCAAAGAAAATTCAGGAAAAATTTCAACAGAAAAGCGGGAAAGCCATCTGGTGGCGAAACGGAGTTCGCCGGGTTTGCTAGTATATTATTATATAGTAAAGAGAGAAGAAAGAAAAAACGTTTCTTCAGAATCACAACACAGTTAGGGCGTCTTCAAATTAGCAGCAAAGTGAAGCAGCCACGCTTCACTTTACAGCTAATTTGAAGTCTGACAGAATACATAATAATATGTATGAAATTGTGTGAATTCCAAAATGTAGTCCACTCATTTTTTGGGCAGTTGTGTTAAAAACATGTAGATCCTTAACAATTAGGTATAATTCGTTCATTTTATCATTTTTTTTATAACAAACATTGTAAGCTTATGGCGATAAAATTGCGGGAATAGAAGCAACATTTTCCCGTCGTGTATTCTCATGTAAAAGGTGATAATGATATTGAACGCCTGCTTAGGCGTTATTTTGAGGAAATCCATCATTAGTAAGACGGATTATATTTTTGCTATAATCCGCTACTTGAAAAGATTCTGTATGGTACAATATACAGGAAACCCACAGCCCACATGAAACACCACACAATTTTACCACACTTTCTCCGACGCACATATCGTCCCGACACCGGGACATCCTCAGGAGATGTTGACTTCACAGTGCGAAATCGTAGAGTAATTTGATAATGATGATGAAAGAAAGCTCTTCTCTGTTCCAGGACCTGAAGTTCTGACCTACCCAACAGGCGTATCCCGCCTCCCCCGTCGCCATAGCAACCAACATCCTCAACACGATCTACCCTCCAAACGAGAAGTACCAAAACCTCCAACGCACAGACAACATGACCAACAAATTCTTCGGCTCCGAGTCTCTAAGCACCAAGTTCTCTGAAACTTTCTCAGAGAACTACCAACAGACGGACGGTGTCAACTTCCCGAACTATGAGACCCATAAATCGGATGGGTACCAAGACTTGAGCGGCACTGTGGACTGCAATTATGCTGATAGACGGAGAAGAAGCAAGAAGAAGAAAAATAAACATTGACTTTGCATAGTCTTGCGTCGCTTTGCAAAAATCCGCGTCACTTTGCGAAATTTGCATAATTCTGCGTCACTTTGCATAAATCTGCGCCACTTTGCATAATTTCGCATCACTTTGCGAACTTTGCGTAATTTTGCGTCACCTTGCAAACTGTCACTTTGCACAGTTCCACATTTTTCAAACTTCATACAAACTGGGATTAAAGCTGGACCCGATTTTATCAGTGGAAAAACTTACCATTAATAAATTATTCGGCTTTCTCTAAGAACGAGGTTATCGATTACTGTTTGTCACCGAATTAACACTCCGAAACATTCTCAGAGATCAACAGAATGGATGATATTATAGTTTTTAATAGCGGAGGCGCAAGAAGAATATTCGTTGATTTGCAAGAAGTATGCAAATTATGGATAGTAACTTTGCATACTTCCGCGTCACTTTGTATAACTTTGCGTAACTTTGCAAAACTTCGCGTAATTTTGCAAACGTCTTATTCTGCTCATATTTTCTCTAAAACCGCATAATTTCAAAGTGCTTGTATGCACTAAGTTCAAAATTAAACTCAATATTTTTGAGGGAAAAATATAAAAGGAAAAAAGAATTTTGAGTAATGTCCTCTTTGTCATCTCTAGTTTGCTAGAAAAAATAAAATCTTTCTTTTATTTACCTACATCATTAAATTCGATTTAAATTCTAGCCTTTCTCAAGTACATATAATATTTATTATGGGCAAGTTTTGAGTACACACGCATTATTATAATATTACTTGTGTTCTGTATGACTGGAATATATATTAAAATAAAAAAAAATAAAAATGTTGCATTCCAAAATTGCTAGATAATTGGAATAAGTTTTAAATTATATTAATGAATATCATTTGCTTTAACGATAGGGAGGTAACCCGACATACGGGAGAGTACTGCGTAGTTTTCTAAAAAATGTGTGAAGCCTGTTAGCCCGTAATTGGCTAGCAAAGACGGTTTTAGCCACAGATATAACAAAACTAGGGAGACTCCCTATACATTCATTATCTACGGTTCTAGCCTAGCCTTGTGTGACATTCGGCGCCATGAGGAGCGCCAAGATTTGTTGTCGCCCTAGGGACGCCATCTTATGCGCCACTTGACAGATTAAAAATAGTCATGCTAATTTTGTATACGGGGCATCTCCATATTTATTTCCTAGGTCTGTGGTTATAGCCGCCTTTCGCCCTTATTATAAAAAGCCACTCTTGCGAAATTAAAAATGATTTTAAAAACCTTTTACCATACGGCTTCATGTGTTTAGTAACAATTGTATGTTTAGTTTATAAGAAATATATTTTATGTTAAACGAAATTGTTTGTTTTATTTAGCATTTTATTATGAAAACTGCTTATAGTGATTAATCATTAATGGTGGTTGTGTTTGATTAAAAACAGGTATTATTGGAA
Source organism: Coenonympha glycerion (assembly GCA_963855885.1). Classification (NCBI taxonomy): domain Eukaryota; kingdom Metazoa; phylum Arthropoda; class Insecta; order Lepidoptera; family Nymphalidae; genus Coenonympha; species Coenonympha glycerion. The sequence goes on from OY979653.1 coordinate 7,403,280, forward strand.
TAGTAGATACTATTTCAATTCGCTCTGCTATCTGATATCTGGTATTTTTTACATTGCATGGAAAAAAAAGTTGATCTATTGGTTCTTATAATACTGAACATAACGAACGGCGAATTTAATTTTCAATAATATAATTTTATTAGATAGCGCCACCTGTCAGGATTTACTTAAACCACGTTAGATTTTACACGTTACAACTAGCGCCATCTCTTACGTTTAAACGTAATCCAAATCAATAACAACGCCATCTATGAATCTAAGTAAATTTTAGTGAAGTTGCTACTCAGCGACAGATGGCAGTAAACATGAATGTAATAAACCGGCTACTTTCCGATAGATGGTGCTGTACTAAAATTGTAAAATAGAGTGGAGGTATATCTTTTTAAATACAAAAATAAATTATTAGTTTAAACATTATTTCATTAATTCCCATGTTTTGATTAATATTTTTTTATTGATTTGAATAAAAAATGCCATTGTAGCCAGCGATTCAATGAATCGCTTGATGTCGTTCACCCACCTGAGTAATGATAATTATCTTTAGCTTTTGGCGCCAGTTGGCGTGCTTGGTACTTAAAAGCGGATACATCCCGGATTCGAATATCGCCATTCCCAAGCCAGTTAAAATAATTTTTACATTGGCTCAGGTCTATTTAGAATTTTACGATAGCAAAGCATCCCGCTAACTAATGTTCCGATGTGATACTTTGCCTAGCAACCGGGGCCTGTACTTCTTTTTACAATAGGTAGGTACCGCTATAACTATGTACCTATACTTTCATATTCGTATAGATATAAGTATAGATATTTCAATGCACGATGACGCACCCCACTCTGTCAAACACGAGATATAAGTACACGTGCCTACCTAAGATAAACTCCACTCTGTGTATGACTGTATGTCATGTATTGAAATATCTACGTATCTTATACCTACCAAATACCATCAGATGACATCTCATTCGAGTAGGTAAGTAGGTACCTACCTATGTAGGTAAGTAATTATTTAAAGTAATAGTTAAAGAGGAAAAATCCTTAATTTGTCCCAATTCGGTGTTAGAATATAGGTATCTACCTATACCTAATTACGCACTTACGTACCTTTAAGGTGGTTCGACCAATCCTATTAGTTACTCTATGGTTCGTATGTACAGTCCGAAAAGGCGGTCTCGGCACTTGAATGACATTGTTAGGAGGGCGTTGTTATAGAACAAATGCAGCCGGAAAATAAAATCTCCCTAATTTAACTTCAATTTTAGTTTTATTTTAGTTAATATTAAGCAAAAACAATACAACATACAATAGCGATATACCAACAGAGCGAACTAGCAAACAATATCATGAGATAGCGGCGTCAGTTCCGATTTTGGCCACAAGCCAAGATAGCCTTGTCACGGTGTAGCTATAGCTATAATACGTAAGGTTCTGGGTTGAGGGTACTATAATGGTATTCCGTGTCGATACTAACATTTACAGAAACCGCGTGGTGAACTTAATTTCAATGAAATACTTACCTAATAAAATATGCTTATAAAAACACACAAAGAAAACCAAACAAATACAAAATTGGTGCACGCAAAAAATACACAAAAATTATAGTTTTCTTGGTAATAGGTACCTACCTATTTTTTATTGTAAGTCTGTGGTCAGGCCTGATCTGTGGTCAGTGGACACAGCGGAAGACATCTGGTCTGTGGTCACCGAAATTATTGACCGATTGTCCTCACGTCCTTAGTGGACCTTACAATAATAACATTGGGTCGTTTTCTTTGGAAATAAAATTAATAAAATTAGTGGTTTCAGATTTTGCCTTTGTTACAATGTTGCTTCGATCTCTCTTTTTATAAAGTCCAATATGGTCTAATTATCTTTGTTAATAACCTACTAAGTAGGTACCTAATTACATTGTGTCTATAACTCCAAATAACTCCATAATTCCCTTTATCACTAATCAATCTTGTGAAAACTTCCCCCCATAGAATTTGCTACTAAATAGATAACCTTAAGGGGCCCGTGAACTACAATGTCTCCATTCATTCAAAATAACAAATCATTAGTAATTCGTGCATATTTGGATCATGTTGTGGTGTTATTCGGATTCATATAGTAATAATCTATGCTCCTGGCCATATTTGGTTCGGAAATACTTCTTTAAAAAGAAAAAATAATCAATTTTGATCAAAATTTTTATAACTTTGGTCGAGTTCCGTAATACCAAAAATTATGAATGAAAACTTGTAAATTTCTTTATTAACTGGTGTTTTTCTTTAGCTGAACAATAAAAACTGTGCTCCTGAACTAATGCGACGTGAGATATTGTTGTTTTTATTACAAAACAAATAAGTAGAAAACATGTCCTCTTTGACATAAAAATAAGCAAAACTAAATTCGTTTACATTTTCGTTTAACAAAAGTATTTCGAAACCAAATATGGCCAGGAGCATAGATTATTACTATATGAACCCGAATAACACCACAACATGATCGAAAATTGCACGAATTACAAATGATTTTGGTATTACTTTTGTATGGGAGACACCGTGGGTCAGCAGATTCTTAACAACATCCTTAGATTTCGAATTTGTGAATTTAGCTAATTTTTTTTATTTACACGACTGCCCAAAAAAAGGAGTGTATGTTTTTAGGGTTCATGTAAATATGTATGTATGTGAGTTTCTTTATAGTTTATTCCACCGTTACTTCTGAACGGCTGAATAGATTTGAACATATTATGGCGTTAGAATCCTTACACCAGTCCGAGTAACATAGGCTATATATTTTTTTCACAGACTTGTATACTAAAGACAGGGCGAACAGCGCGAAAAAATGTCGCCAGTTTAAGGGAGCAAGAATGACTATTTTGCACCCCCCCGGCAGTAGTCAGCATAGGTAGATAGGTGAAGATCTATTTCTTTTTTTTTGAATTAATAATAATATTGCAGGCAAGGTGACCACAGACACATAGATAAAAAAATAAAAAAAATAAACATGTATTTCGCAGGAGTTTCGACAGATGGCGCTACATTTTCTTGTATGAAGAACGTTTACGTAAAATATTCGGATGGCCCTATCTTGACTATTTTTATCTTTGATTTTTTTTTAATTTGTTTTACCATAAGGCAGTCGTGTTTTTGTATTTTTCAATTATTTACTTAACAAAATTAGCTCGCAAAACCTATTTTAAAAGTGGAGCGTTGCCAGACCTCGATTTTGGCGGGACGCGGACGAGCCGATTTTTAAATGAAAAATATTAAATGTCCCGCGCGGGCCAGGTTTAGTTTGATTACATACGTTCTTTACTACGTCCCGCTTTCGACGAAAGAGTCCTGCTTTTTTCACTCAAAAAGTTCCAAAATGCCGACTTGGAGAAAAATAATCTAGCAACGCTGGTGGACATTCACACACGCCCTGAACTACGAATAGTCGCTCAGGTTATGTTGGTAATTTCCGTGAAGGATAAAGTCCAAAATGAGGACATCCGCAGGAGAACCAATGTCACTGACACAGCCCAAACCATTAGCAAGCTGAAGTGGCAGTGGGCAGGTCACGCACTGTCGTTGGGGCGATGGTCGTTGGAGCCGGAAAGTCCTGGAGTGGAGACCGCGTACAAGTAACCGTAGTGTGGGCGACCTCCAGCTCGCTGGAGCGACGATATGGCACCGACGAAGTGAATGGATGAAGGCAATGACGAAATACGCTACGCTAAGAGGACGGGAAAGATGTGACGTATGTTGAAGCCAAAAAATTCTCAAATATGGCGTCGCGCTTCAACCATTTCGGTAGGTACCGCTGACAGCACATACCTACCGCTGTCGGTCGCATACATCAGCGCCATTTTACAGTTTTGACAACTTAAAAATCCGGCTTCATGGCGGAGCCTAAAAATGTATGCGTGATGATGAAGGCTACTGAAGACAGGCAGGCTGATCCAAGCAAGATCCAAGTGACAAATAGCGTTGAGTCTTGACGTACCTATAGAAATGGAAAAAAAAATTGAAAAATGTATGCGAACTAATGCTAAATTAAAAAAAATAACGTTTCTCTTACGAAAGTTCATAAATGGGAGCCAAGATGGAATTTTCACAAGCTTTATTTTGTCGATGCACAGATTTATAGGTCGTCGCTCGCAGGACGTACATATTATATTATGAGTTGATGTGACATTGAGCTTAAATGCCTATCAAAATTCAAAATTCAAAAAAATCAAATTTCAAAAATGTTATTCTTTCACATAGGCCTAACTTACAGGCACTTGCGGAACGTTAGACTCTACCGCCTCGTTCGGAAAGTAGCACTGCACCGAGAAGAACGGGCAAGAAACTCGGCACTTGCTTTTTTTAAAAACAATTGTTTACAATTTTATTTCAAACAATATACATATATCACATTATAATAAGCATCTTGTGAGCAGACGGAATATACACTTAGATCCAAGGGTCTTTGTCATTTAAAAATTCATTTATTGTATAGTAACCCTTATTTAGAAGATGATTTTTGACAATTTGTTTGAACCTATGTACAGGTAGGTCCAAAACTGCCTTCGGGATCACGTTATAAAAGCGTATAAGCGTTGGAAGGGGTAAGTTATGTCACCCCAACGGTTTCTACACAGCATCGTACCGGAACGCTAAATCGCTTGGCGGTACGTCTTTACTGGTAAGGTGGTAACTAGCCACGGCCAAAGCCTCCTACCAGACCAGACCTGAGCCAATTTAAGACTTACATATAATTTCGCTAACCATAGACAATTAATTATTTGTATCTTTCTACACAAGCTATAGGTAGAATAGAATAGAATAAGCGACCGTTACGTTTCCGCATCTATCGACGCTATGACATATGGCTCCAACTGAGGGTGGGGTGACGCTCGCTCGGGAATGCCTGTGATCAACAGTGGACGTCCGCAGGCTGATGATGATGATGATGATGACCTTAAAAGTTGTGACCATAAACATAAAACAGTCCACTTTCTACTTTTGTATCACCCGGGATTCAAACGCGGACCTCTCGCTGCGATCCAAAGGGAACCTTTATAATACACCTCTACATGGCAACATTTGTAAGACCACCCGTACACAAATGAGCCGCGTGACAAATGACAGGTATAACTCCAAAAGAAAAAAAAAAAATTTTTTTTTTTCAAAAAAGGTCGCAAAGAAACCGCCGGCTATAAATTAAGGCTTTAATAGAGGAATGGAAATGTCAAAATATTTTGTAATTGTTCAGGTTTCGAGGGAGATTTGTGGGTCGGTTCTGTAGGGTTAGTACAAGTTTTTGTACGCATTTCGAGTCGACTCGCCAGCGACATCTATTGACAGCTGAATGTCAGTGACTGTCCATAGATGGCGCTGGATGTAAACGTATAGAGAAATTCGATTCGCTTGTGCAATGCGAGTCGATTCGAAATTCGTAAAGAAACCTGTACTAACCCCTCTGATATGGACGGGTTTTTGTGTGCGGCACATCAGACGCGTTGAAGTGTGTGAATTTTTTCTTTATAGGATTCAAAGATTTTTTTTTTACACTATACAAGTTAGTAGGTACTTGACTGCGATCTCACCTGATGGTAAGTGATGATGCAGCCGAAGATGTTAACGTACTAACTTGGAAGGGTAAGTAAAGTCACCCCAACGGTTTCTACACAGCATCGCACCGGAACGCTCAATCGCTTGGCGGTACGTCAATTTGCTGGTAAGGTGGTAACTAGCCACGGCCGAAGTCTCCCTCCAGACCAGACCTGAGCCAATTTAGAAAAGAGAATGACCAAAGGTGGTATCAAGTTTTCTCATGAACCAAAACCAAAATATTCTAGGAAAATAAAATAGGGTTTTTTTAAGAACCATTGGCACTAAGTTTGTTTTTCATATCCATACAAAAAGTTACTTTCTATTCGATGCACATTTTGTGTCATACTGATTTTACTAAGAAGTACAACTTGTTTGTTTGCTTATAACTTTAGAATGCGGATATTATTTAAAAAAGTAATAATTGTAGGAGTTAATGTGGAGACCGTAGTCTATAAAAAATAATGTTTGGGTTTGATGCAGCTTGATACAGGAATCCATACATCCATGGTTATTGTCCTTTTAAAATTCCAAAGTGGACTCCGTGGTGGGAATCGAACCCACGGCCTCTTACTCGAATCCTATCTACCTACATTAAAAAAATAAATAATAATAGGCTCTTTTTTTAATGTAGATAGGCTTACGCTTGTCGACAATCACACCTGATAAAAAGCAATGATGAGGTCTATAGGTTGAACTTTGCCTAGAAAATGCCTATTCACTCTTTTCTTGAAGGCACCCAGGTTGTATTTGGCTGGGAACACAGAAGCTGGAAGGGTGTTCCACACCTTAGCGGTACGTATTAGAAACGTGGAAGAAAAAAGTTTCGAGCGAGTTTGTCTGAGGTCAACCAATATAGGGGCATTTTAAAAACAGCAAGTGCTGAGATTTTTATCCAGTTCTTTTCGGTGAAAATTGTTTTCCTAACTTGGCGGTTGAGTTTTGACTTTTCATAAAGTAAGTAAGGCTTGTACTCGTAAGTTAGGCATACCTATGTGAAAAAATAAAGATTTTCATTTTGTAATTATTTTCACATGGGCATCAGTCTTATTGCCTGGTTAAGCTTCAGACATCAAATTCAAATTCAAATCATTTATTTCATATTGGCCACTACTTGTTAGCACTTATGAATGTCAAGTAGGTACATATACTTATTAATAGTGATAACTATTTAACGACTTAAAAACTAAGTTTACGAGGGTTCCAACGCGCCCTGAACTGAGAAGAAGCCCACAACAAACTCAGCCGGGTATTATTTTTTTTTGTTATCACTATTTCACAATATAATATAAATTAGAACTAGCTATAAATTTGAATTAGAGCAATTTACTCCCATGGATTGATTTCATTTAAGTAATCTTTTATGCTATAATATGCCTTTTTTATAAGTTTCGGCTTGACAAAACCTTTGAACTTATTGAGCGACATGTCGAATACACTGGATGGCAGTTTATTATAAAATCTAATGCAATTGCATAAAAACGATCTACTTATTTTAGTAAGACGCGTGCTATGGACAACCAGTTTGTTAAATTAGAAATTATGTTTATCCATTCGGTAAATCCACCAAATCAGATTCTAGCAAATTCAGAGCAAAATTAGGCACCTACATTAGTAGTCTTTTCTTGCTATTAATGGATTCCTATAATTCCTATCCAATACCTGTTTAAACATTAAATATAGTGTTGAAAATATTACTGAATTAATATTGAATCGGTTATTATGTTATATTACATAGGTAGGTATCTAATAATGTTATTTATTTCCCAAAACCCTATTTAAACGCTTTCCTCGCGCCCATAAAACATAATCGGACGCTACAAAAGGCAGGCGGCGAGGTAATTTGTAGAAAAAAAAAACATTAAAAAAAAGAAAAGCCATGGATAATATAGAGTCATCGCGGCCCATAGATTATATGAAGTCATCCCGCGGCAAAGATTGTGCCGCCATTATTATTAAAAAAATAACTAGAAACAGTATGGCGGATAGATTTGGGAGTAGGGTGACTATGCTGCAGCAGATAATTAGGTACTTACTGTGCGACAAGGCTATTTTGGCGCGTGGTCAAAGTCTGAACTAACGCCGCTATCTTGTGCTACTGTTTGATAGTTCGCTCTGTCAGTATATCACTATCGTATGTTATGTTGTTTTTGCTTACTATTAACTATTTTAAAGTAAAATTGAAGTAAAATTGAGGAGATTTTATTTTATGGCTGCCTTTGTTGTGCAACAGCGCCCTCCATCAAGTGCCAAGAGAGCCTTGTCGGACTGTACTTAGGTACTCTAGTTTACTTCATGGATTCTACACCCGCGACTTTGTCTGACATAAGAGATGAGATAAATTTTAATTGTTATATTAATTTTAGTTAGTTCAGATATAATATGTTATGAATAATATACGTAGGTAACTAGGTATTTTCATACCTGTCATAATTTTGCTTCAATGATTATTATTTATTTATTATTATCGTTCAGGCAGCTTATCTCTATCCCTATTAATAATATCAATTAACTGTAAGTTTCAACGTTTCACGCCTCGACGACTGAATCAATTTTCATAAAATATGGCACGGAGATAGTCTACTTATTATCCCGGAAAGGACCATAGTTTCTGTGAGATATTTAAAAACCCCGAAATATCTACAGTAACCATTCCATAGCGATAGTTATATAAGTAGATCGCTTTAGCAAATTTCCTTGAAAGTCGATTAAAGTCGGAATAGGGAGCGGGAACTGGAAAGGGAAATTAACATTACCTACTATCGGGATTTGTTAAGCTTTTACGCAAGAAGAAAATAATGAATTCGGCAATATAATAAACTAAGTTTTTGTCCATCTGTTTCCACCACACGATACAATATTAATATTAAATTACGAAAATGAATGTTCCGTTGTAATTTTGTCCACGTTTCGAATGTTTTTTTCGCAAACCAAATGACTTGTTACCATACCCGGTCAGAGGAAATTATTACTCATATTACATACATACGCATGCAGTCAATATGATATTTAGCCTGTGGTTTTGTCCAAGACATAAACCCTTAAATACACGCCATGAAGCTAAAATGACCTTAGTAGATATTTTTCATTGAAAATCAGGAACTCATGAGAAGCATCATGCCGTATAAGAAATAGCTTTACAAACGCTATCAAATTCAAATTCATAATATTTTATTGTATTTTTTCATATAGGTAGGCTTAGTTTACTCCATTTTTAAATATCTCTACCTTTATTCACTACTACCTACTAGTACATTACTAGGTACTTTTAGTATTTTTAAGACGACAGTGCTAAAGTTAAGTTAAAGCTAAGTGCAAAAATAGTGAATTAAAAGAAATCGGATACTTTTTTAAAGAAAATATAAAATTGGTCGTTTCGACCCAATAGCCAGAAAGTGGTTGTTTCTGTTAATAAGTATTTATTATTCAACATTTTGTGGTTATTGTTTTTTTGGTTGAGTATATTCTGGTCACATCCGCACTTACCGGCTCGTTGTTGTAACGGTTCATTTGAGAGGTAGTGATTTTGAGGTTTATTATAGGTAAGGGGTCGTTAGGCTTTTGTTTGTTTATTTCAGTTTATGAGGTAGGCACTGATCTTTCACTGATCGATCAATCTCTGGATTGTGATTTGTGGACTGTCAACGTAAAAATGAAGACGCTTGATTTTCGCCATTTTGGCGCTGATTGTAGCGTAACCTGGCGTGAGCGTCTGTGGTACTAAAATAAAATGACATTCAAAACGACGGTCCACTACCAACAAATGACAATTTAGACCTGTGGACGTTCGAGGGGGGCGCTTCAAATTGGCACAGAAAAGTAACTGTCAGATGTATAGAATGATAAATCCAGAGATAGAGATCAGTGGAGGTAGGTAATAATGACAATATAAAAAGGTACATAATTTTAGTTGCTCTTTTAAAATAATAATCGAACGTGACAGATGGACGGACGGACGGAGAAAGTCTCATCATAAGGATTTCAATTTCATCATTTTTGGTATGGAACCCTAAAAACAATGTTAAGTTTTCTTAATAATTAGTATGCAAATAAATATGCTTACTTATTGCTTATACCTATAATAAGTAGGTACAATTATCAAGTTAAGCAAATTAATTAATAAGTTACTGGATTCAAAAAATTTCTTAATTTTGTTACGATCTTTCAGTAAAATAGATTTTCGAGTAGATTATAGAAAAACAAATTAATTACTGACTTACAATTCTGAAGATGAGAAACCTGCCCTTATAACTATAAGTACCTAATCTGAGTTCAACCCCATTGGCCATGGTCACCCTATGCAAACTTTGACAGGACGAAAAAACGAAACAAAAACCCATAGATAATTATTATTTTACGGCGCCCAAGTAAATTATGTTTTCTATCCCGCTATGTGGGCGAATTACCCAGAATGTTGTGACCCTTAGGGAGCCGAAAATCCCTTTTATCACAGGGTCACTTTAAATCGGCTTTTCTTTATTAATATCGTTTCGACCATTTTGGGTGTGTGAAAGAGACGGGTATAGTTATTAGGGTGTAATAGAAAGGGATGGGGAGTGTTTTTTTTTATTAAGGTTTGGTTCGAAGTGTATGGGCGGCGTTCGGTTAGTGATTATTGTATCCATGTAGAGGATGTTCAGTGGCGCACACCACGGGTGTGCCCGCGAAATTCAAATTTTTTGTGGTTTTTCGCGATTTTTAAGCTAATAAGACATAATAGGCTTATGGCCGTAAAATTGCGATAAACTCAATATCTTCTTCACGTGATTATATAAAAATCTCTGCTCGAAAGTGTCGAGTTAAAGAAATTAGTTCGAGATTTGCGAGTTACTCACATAAAACTCGAGACTCGGACTAATTTCCTAGGATACACATTTTTATGCAAAGATTTTGATATAATCATGTAAAGATGATACTGCCATTCTCGCAAATTGATTGCCATAAGCCTATCATGTCTAATTAGCGTAAAAATTGCAAAAAACCACGAAAATTTTGAATTTCGCGGGCAGACCCGTTGATTTCACGTTAACAAAGTTTTATTAAATCACTGGCTGACCCGGCAAACGTGGTTTAGCCATTAGGGATGTAAAATCACCTTCGACCTAGTCTTCTACCGAACATACGCAGAAAATTTTATAACAATCGGTCGAGCAGTTTCGGCGGAGTTTAGTAACAAAAATTGGCTCTAGAATTTTTATTTTTACTAATCAACCCCTTGATTGTGTAAAAAAAAGGCGTGTGGCACTCGGAGACTGCCGCGGTAAAGCTATTGCATAGAATTTAAAGTTATTTTTAGTTTTGCCATCAATCGAAAAGTAGAACTTTTGGTACCAGGCTGCCATGAAAGCAGGGAGTGCAACTTCACAAACTTTTTAGTTTTTATTTTGCCATCTATCGAAAAATAGCAGAACTTTTTAATGACTTTTTGAAATATCACGCACGTGATATTTCAAAAATATCACGTGCTTGATATTAAAAACTTAAAACTAAACTAAAAAGTTTGTGGAGTTGCGCTCCCTGCTTTCATGGTAGCCCAGTACCAAAAGCTCTACTTTATGAGTGCCAGGTTATTTTCGTTACGGAATTTCTGGATTCGGTCTGCACCGTCAAAGCCCGCGATAGAAGCTACCAATAGCTTAAAAAACGTTTAAAAAATCCGCTAATCCGCTCGTTGATTGGTTCTCTGATTTACGTCAGCCAATAGGGGGGTAGAATTTTGTAAACGATTACGATAACGATGAATATGTTTTTCTAAGGCGATCAGACTTCTGGAATTGACCTTCTAGCAGCAGATTGCTTTAGTAAATAATAAATTATAGATACCTAGGTACGATAATAGCTCAACGTGTCGCGAAGCTGTAGTAGCAATGGGCACGCTCGAAGAACCGACGGACGTTGGGGACCCAAAGTGCTGGAATGGCGACCCCGCACGGGAAAGCGCAGTGTTGGCAGACCTCCGACCAGATGGACTGACGACATTAAAAGAGTCGCGGGGAGGCGCTGGATACAAGTGGCGCAGGACCGTATAGATTGGAAATAATTAAAATAGATAAATAAATAAATAGATAGATAGTGGAAAACATCACATACATTGCTCCGATCCCTTAGTAAGTAGCTTACGCACTTGTGTTAAGGAAATCAGCAACAACGAAGGTACCACAACACCCAGACCCGAGACAATGTAGAAAACTTATTTTTCTACATTGCCCCGACCGGGGATCGAACCCGGAACCTCAGAGATGGCGGCGCCTTGAAAACCGGCACGCTAACCACTCAACCACAGAGGTCGTCAATAGGTCGGCAGGAGGGATTTGTTCAGCTTTGATAATAATAAATTAGAAGACATTAAAGATAGTGATAACATAATCAGATGAGCTATGTTGGCTCTTCTCAGTACTTAGATACTATGAGACGTGTTAGCCCACCATGCTAGCTAATACCATTCGTATCTATTGTTGACGCGCGCCCTCGGCTCGGGTCTAAAAAACGGATCCCATGAAGAAATGACATAATTTCCGAACTTGTATCGAAATATAGATAGGTATAGTCCTTTTCATGATAGAATTCCCGCGGCAAAAACATGAACTAAAATTGACAGCTGTTTACGAATTACGAGTGCGAGTGAGAGGGCAATATTTAATAACGTGATTACAGCGCCGCGTCTGCGGGACTTCTTTCATGAAAAGGACTATAGATAAACTCTTTATTGCATACCACAGAATAAAAATACAAAAAAGAAAGTAATAAATTAAATACAAGAACAAACTTAGGAGTACAATTTGGCGGCCTTATCATAGTAACTTAAGTAAGGAAATATACTCACCATAGTAACTTTTAGTAATTAGTATAATTTGTAATTATTTGTAATTAATTTATCGTAGTAAGTAATGCTTGTAAGAATTTTTATATAAGTAATATTAAGTAGGGGAAAATACAGTACCCAGACAATCCGTCTAGGCTTAAGGGTATGAAGCCATCATTATTCATTATGTATATACTTTTAGATTTAAGAAATAAATAAATAAATAGAATAAAATAAATAGTATTAATATCATCCTGTATCTCAGCGTAGCGTAGGGCTAACAAACGTGATAATCTCTTCTCACGCACACAGACACAGAGTTTAACTCACACACGCGTACACTAATGTTTTTATTTATTGCCCCGATAGTTTATTAGGGTTCCGCTTACAGATGGGCAGAGGAAATAAATAGGTAATTAAAAATCCAAAAAAAATATCTAAGCAAAAAAACAAAATGCCTTACGTCGATTCCACTTAATAGTCTTTGATATAGTCCGCCATGTTGAATTATAAAACAACAACAAATATACCAACAGGTAAGCAGGATAAAAGTTAATGAGTGTTTGGAAATATGTATTATACATAATATTATGTACCCTGGAGAGGGCGGACGGGGCAAAAAAATCGCCAGTTTATCGGTGCCAAAAATGCTTGTTTTGCCACCAAACGTAAGGCCACGCTGTAGTTCGCTCAGCAGCCACCTATAGAATTTTGACAGATGGCGCTACTGTTTGCTTGTACGAAAGCTAGTACAGCCTTGCGCTTGACTGTTAGCATAGGTTCCTAGATAGTTAGGTACATCACACTTGATGGGAAGTGATGATACAGCCTAAGCTAAGACCGTATCCACTCTAAATTGGTATACATATAATCATAGCTGGGCACCGTTAATCAAATAGTTAACTTCGTTAATCGTTAATCCGTTACAAAAAAGTTAGCTTCGTTAAACGTTAAAGCGTTACATTTCGGAATAATTAACGCAAGTTAACGTTAATCGTTAATCCGTTAATATACCTATGTAAAATTGCCTTTTTATATCGTTGCGTTACTGAACTATTAGAACCTGTTGGTTCTGGAAGTTGAGTTGGCTAGGAAAAAAAAAATCAAATGTGTGATTTCATCGTCGGGCATAGGGTACGTATTCCCCTTCATGAACATTAACATGTTTAAGTTCATTTTACGATTCATCATAAAAAGAAGATAAAAAATAATTAATAATAATAATTAATGTATTTTGCAATACCTACCTTGAAAATATGTTTTTGTGTACAAAATTTCATGTTGATCGACTAAGTAGTTTCTACGTAAAAGCGTTACAAACTCACATTCACATTTATTATGCAAATAGTAGGCATTGGTTTAACGATTAACGGACTTCTTCATATTAACGGAAGTTAACGTGTCCGTTAACATTTTTAGAAGTTAACTTAAAAGTTAATCCGTTAATCAAAATGTTAACTTCGTTAATTAACGATTAACGGATTAACGAGTTAATGCCCAGCTATGCATATAATATAATTATAAAGAAAAGAGAAGAAATAACCTATTACTATTTACCTACGTTAAAAAGTCTATGGCTACGGAACTCATTGTTAAGATTTTACGTCACACAATTGAATAGTATGAATAGTAAATTAAATATCCCGTGGGACCCCTAAAAGATGCCCGTGATGTGTTTCTAATTACGCTCCCAAATTGTCTATTTTTTGTACATTATTTATTTTCGAGCTACAGCGCTTTCCTCGGACTTACTTTTTATTATAAATGAGTTGTAACGCTTCGGCTTTTAAATTACGTTTTTAATGTCTATGGTCTATGAAAAAAACTCACACCACGGGTTTCTCCGCGAAATTCAAATTTTTTGTGGTTTTTCGCGATTTTTAAGCTAATAAGACATAAAAGGCTTATGGCCGTAAAATTGCGATAATCCCAATATCTTCTTCACGTGTTTATATAAAAATCTCTGCTCGAAAGTGTCGAGTTAAAGAAATTAGTACGAGATTTGCGAGTTACTCACATAAAACTCGATACTCGGACTAATTTCCTAGGATACACATTTTTATGCAAAGATTTTGATATAATCATGTAAAGATGATACTGCCATTCTCGCAAATTGATTGCCATAAGCCTATCATGTCTAATTAGCGTACAAATTGCAAAAAAACCACGAAAATTTTGAATTTCGCGGGCAGACCCGTTGATTTCACGTTAAAGCTTAATTCGATAAAAAAAAATAAAGATATTTTGTTAATATTTTCGGTGTGATTACTGGACTAAATAAAACCTATGCACTGGTGTCTCAGGACATAAGTGCATTGCATGGTGTCGCTATTCTAAGTCGTGGGACTGCTGCATCTGCCATGCGCGAGTCCATACCTTCGATGTTCTCCATACATTCGTAGTACCAAAATCATATTTTGTAATTCGTGCATACTTCGATCATGTTGTGGTGTTATTCGGGTATTCGGGTATTCGGTATTCGTTTTAAAGAAGACGTAGATATAATTTCCGAACCAAATATAGAAGCATAGATTATTACTATAATATGAACTCGATATATAATTACAAATAATTTTGGTATTTTTTTATAGACATCGCAGGTACGTGGAGCCTTAACATTAGGTGAACGTCTTCTTTTCTGGTCGACTCATTACTATCTTTCAGTGCTTTCCATAGAGATGAAGAAGACAGAACTATGGAGGCGCCCTTTTCTCGCCTAGCCTTGCGTGATATGCGGCGCTATAATGAGCGCCTAGATTTGTTGTCACAATTATGTTCGTGTACTGAGTTACTACCCCTAGGGTCACTGGGTGACACCATCTTATCACTTTACAGATAAAAAATAGTCATGCTTATTTTGTAGGTAGGTACACGGGGCCTGTCCTTATTGTTTCCCAGGTCTGTGGTGTTTTCGTATAAAAAATAAGAATTTTCATTTACGTAAACGTAATATTAAGTTTTACACTTAACTCTTAAGTATTACCTTTCCGAAGGTAAAAAGTATGGGTTTAAAAACGATATAAAATCGTTTTTGATGTCTGAATTTATTTGTCAAACGGGAAACGCTGCTTCACATTAAGTATACCTACCTATACCTACAAGTTTTTATTTGTCCAGAAAGTTTTTTTTTTACTTTAAGGTTTGCGATTGTTGCATTAAAAAGCACCCAAATCGTTTTATATTATCTTTTTTAGAGCGACCAATGAAAAATCGCGGGCGATACGTGTAATGCCCTACCGAATTTTGAAATTCGAAGCTTTATTAAGGCTTCGGGATGGATGGAGACATGTTTTTAGCAAGTTTTTGGCAATGCCTACTTATTTATCTATTTTTACATTGCAAAGAACTATCTCTTTACTTACACCTTAATGCTAATTAGTTAATTACTCATTGTAGATTCATAGCAGTAAAATTGCAAATGGTAAGGTGCTTCACATAATAGATGGGCCAATCATTTTAAACCTGTGTTCATAAAAATATACATTGAAAATAATAATGCCATTCCCACACTTAAATTGACAAAAGCCTGCTATGTCTTATTAGCTTAACACGTTAAGTGCGAAGCGAGGCCTAAATCACCCCTGATGCAACTTCCCTGTGGTGCGGCAAGCAAAAAAGTGAATTTCTCTGTCGTGCGAATGGCATAGCTTTGGTTTGGTCCAGTGTAGGAAAGAGATAAATATATATTTGAGATCACTAATGGTTCCGGACTCGGTGGTGTACCTACCTTGGTACCGGATGTCTTAGGCCTCGTGCCGCACTGAATTAATATAATTTTAATGCAGTGCGGAACGAGGCTAAAACGTCCCATATCCCCCCTGACCTCGTACCGCACTCAACGCGAGCTTCCCGCGACCAGTGTTGTGCATCACGTCGATTGGAGAGCACGTCCTTTTAATTTTTTAATGTTAATTCAAGTTCTAATAATTGTATTTTTAAAGCCCGAGGCAGAATAAATAGGACAGTTTCTTTTCTACTTCTGGTTGCCTTTTTTTTCTATTCTGTGAACCGCATTAAGATTTTCATATACAAATAGAAAGATAAACCTTATGCATAAACCGTAATCCATTATTTTCCAATAATAAGTCTGTAATAGGTGCCTCTTGATGGTATAGAATGGAACGCTTCGTGCGCGAGTCCGACTCGCACTTGGCCGGTTTTTTTTTCTTTATGGCGCCTTCAAGCACAATTTAGATTATTTAAAAAAAAATATATCCTTTGATAGCTTTGTGTTGTTTTGCCAGGTTTTCCCCTTAAAACGATCTAATGAGATATAATTGATCAAAATCGGTCAAGTCGTTGCGTAGTTAAGACAGTTTAAAAACGTCGATATTATTTTTCCCATCACTAATCGCAGCGAAAATTTGCCCTATTTCAGTGCGTTACGAGGTGTATAAGATCCCATATTTTGTTTTGCTAATAATTCCTAAACTAGCCATCAGATCCCGGGGCGACGGTGGATTAGGGTTCATCAATTCACTGTCTATATCAATAAGGACCAAAATTCTCATTTATCTTTGATTTCGCGCCAGAAAATGGATTTTAGTCTGTAAAAGGAGATGGGGTCTAATAGACCGCGTGTCGCCCTAACGTCTGGTCACGGTACGGGCCGATTATACCTCGTGCCGCAGGAACGGAAAGTATGCAAAAATTGGTGCCGCAGCTAACGTGTTAATAATGCGAGAAACCTAAAGTAGGTACATAGAATTAAAAAAGAAGAACGCAGAAATACATCATAGGTAAGTAGATATTATAATTTCTTAATCCGAAAAAAAAATACAGATTTCCGCAGGATTTTCATTTTTTTTTTACCAAAACTTAGACGAAATTAATGCAGGCGGAACCGTGGGCTGTTAAAATAGCTACATAATACTTAGGTGCTATTATTGTATCACGTGATAATACTGAAACTTAAATTAGTACCTCAAGTCTTATAGGAGACTCCAAAGTCCAACGCATTCACTGTCCAAACAATATTGGTCGCTTAAAAAATGATTCCAAATTCAAATCTCCGGCGACTGCGGACAAATCGTTTTTTTTTTCAATAATTTAAGGCGACGGCTTTCGCTTCGTCCGCGATAAAGTGTTTACCAACTTATTTGCGTTCTGTAGGTACTTATCTGTTCACTTTTTTTATTATAATTTGTTTTTTTTTTTGCTGAAAAATATTCGCTAATATTAGCATTAGACAGGTTAGCAGCGTGCTCAGATTTGAGTGGGAGGTTACGGGTTCGATTCCCGTTTGGAATATTATCGATTTGGGTTCCGTATCCAAAGGGTAAAACCGGGACACCCTATTAGTAAGATTTCGCCGTCCGTCCGTCCGTCTGTCACCAGGCTGTATCTCTTGTACTTGCTTGTACCGTGATAGTTAGAAACTTGAAAATTGTACAGACTATGTATTTCTTTTGCCGCTATAACAGCAATTACAAAAAAAAAATAGAATAAAATAAATATTTAAGGGGCCTGTGAACTAAAATGTTTCCATTCATTCAAAATAACAAATCATTAGTAATTCGTGCAATTTTCGATCATGTTGTGGTGTTATTCGGGTTCATATAGTAATAATCTATGGTTCATAACATAGTAATAATATATGTGTAATACCAAAAATTATGAATGAAAACTTGTACTTTCTTTATTAACTGGTGTTTTTCTTTAGCTGTACAATAAAAACTGTGCTCCTGAACTAATGCGACGTGAGATACTTAGTGTTGTTTTTATTACAAAACAAATAAGTAGAAAACATGTCCTCTTTACATAAAAATAAGCAAAACTAAATTCGTTTACAATTTCGTTTAACATAAGTATTTCGGAACCAGACATGGCCAGGAGCATAGATTATTACTATATGAACCCGAATAACACCACAACATGATCGAAAATTGCACGAATTACAAATGATTTTGGTATTACGTTTGCATGGGAGACACCGTGGGTCAGAAGACTGTGATTTTTTGCTTTCAGGCGATACAGCCAGGTGACAGACGGACAGAAGGACGATCGAACAGCGAAGTCTAAGTAGGTAATAGAGTCCCGTTTTACCCTTTCGGTACGGAACCCTAAAAAGTAACGAAATTAATATCATAATTATTTATTAACACGAGTTTTAATTCGTTCAAGCTTCGTAAAATTAAGATGCAAAAGATAACATATATTTCAGCAGAGAAGATTTAGCGTTCCGATGCGATTCTGTGTAGTAATCCTAAACAAATCGACGTAAACAAATTTTCCAAAAAGTGAGATACCAAGATTACAAGACAGACCAAGTCAATTGTGTAAAGTTTCTGTTGTGCAAATACTCTTTTGTTAAGTTTTTTGGAATAGTTGGAGTTGTGAGTTCCTATTATTTCGGTAAACTTTCGTGGAACGAATCTTGTTAGGTGTTTCCTGGCCACTTTCCTGGCTTAAAATACTGTAAAGTTCGTGCGTATGTTTGTTACTTCTTTACGCCGAAACTGCACAACCGATTTTAAATTTGGAATGTGTACCGTTTAGGTATACTCTGGATTAACACTTAAGGCTACCTTTGTTACGGAAAATTCATGGTTCCCACGGGATTTTTGAAACTCAAAATTCAAGTTTAAAGTACTTAAGGTGTTGCGGCCCTACCAGCCTTCGAAATTCAAATTTTAATTACTTTTTCGCCAATATTACACTAACTACACATTGTAGATGTATGGCAATGCATTTTGCGGGCCTACTTTTTATGCAACTACATGTTTTTAATAGAAACTTTGCTCGAAAGTTCCCACTTATCTCATATTGGTTCCCGAAAGATAATTTTTTGCAGTTTCCCAGATTTCGAGCTATCGGGAACCAATATGAAGTAAATGAGTATTGTTGAGCAGAGTTTTTATGAAAAACATGTAGATGCATAAATGTTGTGCCCGCAAAACTCATTTCCATTAGCCTTCGATGTATTTATAATTAGCCCACTATCAGTAAAAAACTAAATAAAATTTGAATTTTCGCGCCCGGATGGTACCCATTGAAGGTAGGTAACGTAGGTAGGTATAATAAATCTAAATCGACATACATTTAGTGATCAGTGCGTTAAAACACCGGAACATTTTATCTAAAACGTTTTCATTTTATTTACTTACGTAAATAATACATCGTGTATACTTAATAGCTTTTTAATGATGAGTTTACTGTATTCTATACAATACCTATGTTATTTTTATCTAAACTGGAAATCTATATAATCTGGGCCCACGGTTGTGTGCCAACGAAATTCTTTTTAGTATCAACAAAAATGCTATGTAAGGTGGGTGGACCATGGAAGGCCACACTAACAAATGAACAGTTATTATTCGTTTATTTACTGAATAAATGATACGAACAAATAATAAAGTAATACTTTGTTTTATTACGTAACATATAAACCACTTTTTTAAATTTCAGATTTGATCAATATCTATTGATTAAACTTAAGTTTCATTGAACTCTTCCAAATGGCGTTGCTAGGAACAAGGCTCCTTAGAAGGCCATTATAATAAAGCAGTCATCTAACACTAAAAGTTATTAAATAGCGATTAAATCTACAATAAAAAGAATTGGTTTATATGTTACGTAATAAAACAAAGTATTACTTAAATATTTGTTAGTTTCATTTATCCAGTAAATAGATGAATAATAACTATTTATTTGTTAGAGTGGCCTTCTATGGTACACCCACCTTAATTTAACGTCGTCGATTTCCGATATCAATGAAGCGAGGGACCGTACTGCCAAAATAGTGGCGCGAGCGATTCGCCGCCGCGTCTGTGATTTCTAGTTCGATGGATGTTTATGTAGATAGAAGGAATTTGTCATCACATGGCAATAACTACGAAATTTTAATAATTGGCCTTCGAAGGAGCATGGCCTTCCATGATCCACCCACCTTATATGTAATAATATACTTACGAACTATGGATTTTTCTGCTATAAAAAGTAGGCCATGTGCTAATCCGGGTTATTTAACGTGAAATCAACGGCTCTGCCCGCGAAATTCAAAATTTTCGTGGTTTTTTGCAATTTGTACGCTAATTAGACATGATAGGCTTATGGCAATCAATTTGCGAGAGTGGCAGTATCATCTTTACATGATTATATCAAAATCTTTGCATAAAAATGTGTATCCTAGGAAATTAATCCGATTATCGAGTTTTATGTGAGTAACTCGCAAATCTTGGACTAATTTCTTTAACTCGACACTTTCGAGCAGAGATTTCTATATAAACACGTGAACAAGATATTGAGATTATCGCAATTTGACGGCCATAAGCCTATTATGTCTTATTAGCTTAAAAATCGCGAAAAACCACGAAAAATTTGAATTTCGCGGGCACACCCGTGGTGTGCTCCATCTTGTTCCAAATTTCAGGCAAATCAGTTCAGAAGTTGCAGCGTGAAAGAGGAACAAAGATCTTCATACTTACAAACTTTCGCGTTTATAAATAAATAAATATCTGGGTGACCGAGCTTTGCTCGGTAGTGCCTATATCTGCACCAATAGATGGCAGCAGGAGTCATATTTTTTTTTGGTAAATCCGACATTTTCTAAAAATGAATCCTAGCTATATCGATTTATCGCCCCTAAAACTCTCTGTATACCAATTTTCATGAAAATCGTTCGAGCCGTTTCCGGGTTTCGGATTATATAGAAATATATATACAAGAATTACTCGTTTAAAGGTGTAGGATTAAGCAGGATAGGAAGTAAGAATTAGAAAATAGGTAGGATAGGATAATTATAACTATATGTATATTTGGATATACCTATAGGAATAGGTGTGTCTATGCTTATTATTATTGGCTGGATTATTTTACAAAATGGTAAGTTATACTAGACGAACAATCAAATTCGAATAGCCGTAAACCCAAAAGCCCGGACCTTGGCGTCAAGTGACATCCGTAAAAATTGCCGCAATTAAACATGGCGCGGAAAAAGTTCGAATTCCGAACGGAGACAATGGCCCATTAGGAGCCCATAGATAAGTATCTACGACCCAATTGTAGTTCCTTTTTTGAATTTTAGAAACGCGTCCGCTTTTAAAGCTTGGTGTAGATTGCGCGAATCTAATCTACTGACACGCGCGCTGGTTTTTTTGGAGCTAATTTTTTTAGGTTATTTGTCAAAGTATAGATATACGTAAATCGAGGTTGAATCCGTGTTTTATCTATGGAGATAAAACAGTTAGATTGGAGCTCTTCCACAGAATGGTCCGAAAATTAACTAGAGATTAATCAGGTTTGTATAAAATATACCAAATCGTTCAACCAAACTATTGTTCTACGTCTTTTCAAAATTCAGTATTAATTGATTAAATACAAAAATGAAAAAATGTTATTGGTGTAAAGTGACATTACACTGTTGGCGGTTAATATAATTCAATATGAATTTTGCTAAGAAGATTTTGAGATCTCAATTTAAATATTTCTCAATATTGAATTTTATCTCTTTAAATATTTTTCAATATTGAATTTTAAATCTATGAAGCGCAGACTATCTAAACAAATTATATTTCCAAAAAATATTATATAGGTAGGAACACCACCAATAAGAATAAAAAAACCTCAGAATATGAGAATCCGAAAACCTTTTTGGTAACTACAAGCAAACAGTAGTGCCATCTATCAAAATTCTATAGGTGGCTGCGTAGCCTTTATACTATTGGTGCAAAACAAGCATTTTTGGCACCGATAAACTGGCGACATTTGTTCGCGCTGAACCAAATCTACACCACCGTGGCATGAGCTTTGCTTGAGCTGTGCATTTATACATCAGTCAGTCAGTCACTTTGTATATTCTTTTTACTTGTGTATATTATACAGATTCCCCCGTGTAGACCTAGCCTAAGTAAAGCACGGCCTAACTAAAGCCTACCGCGTTCCGGCGCTGGTGTCGATTTTTGCGGCTAACGATTTGGAAATGGAACCGCCGCGTTCCAATTATTATTATTGTACTGCAGATTGAATTTGGAACGCATTTCGAATTAAGAACGCTTTGCTTTCTTGACATATACAATTTTCTTATTTAAATTGTAATAATGAGCTGTATAATTTTAATAATTCAGAATGAACGCTCAGATATTAATATATCTATAGTTTTTCTTTCACAATGTATTCTAATAAAATTTAATTTTAAATAGGGGCATAATAGTATTAGATACAAGTATCCCAAATAAACAAACAAATACAGCAAATCTGATAGGTATTTTCCTATATTCTTTTCAATACATTTGTCCTTTAAATAAGATTATTATGATAATTTAAAGTTTAAACAATAAGTATCTAGCAGGTACGTAAAATTTCAACAAATTCAAATTAAATTCAAATATTTTCATGATTTCCCGGAATGGTAGCCTCTATTACTATATTTTTTTACCGGTATCCATAGAGCATAGAGTGGGGAATTTTAAAAACATAAAAAAGTCATTCTGTTTTGAATTTCGAATGCGTTGTTGGCGCGAAAGGACCGCACACGTCGACGGTCGCGAACTTCGGTATTCTGTGATAGAGCACACATCGCGAGGAATCCATTCTTTGGTGCTTGTTCTGTTTTAGAAACTCTAATTTTAGCACGTCTAAAAATAATATGAATGCCCGAGTATACCTACCTCAGCGTCAGATATACTAGTACTGTAAAGCTGTCAATTTAAAGTGCATGTTAAGGAAATAACTTGTCATTTGTCATAATAATTATGTAGGTACTTAAGGTGTATTGGCCCTACCAGCCCGCGAAATTCAAATTTTATTTAGTTTTTAGCAAATATTACACTAACTACACATTTTAGGTTTATGGCAATGAATTTTGCGGGCATAATATGCATCTACTTACATGTTTTTAATAGGCTCGAAAATTCCCAATCACTTCTGAATATTGGTTCCCGAAAAATATTTTTTTACAGTTTCCCAGATTTCGAGCTATCGGGAACTAATATGAAGTAAATGAATAACGTTCAGCAGAGTTTTTATTATAAACATGTAGATGCATAAATGTTGTGCCCGCAAAACTCATTGCCATTAGCCTTCGATGTATAATTAACCCACTATTAGCGAAAAACTAAATAAAGTTTGAGTTTTCGCGTCCTTTAAAACACCCATAATGGAAGACCGTAAAGATGGATGTTGTCATATACTTACGAGGAATCACGGCAGGTTTTATTTTAAGCATTTTAAGATCTTATCTCTGACAACACTGAACTATGTTTAAAAATATCTACAAATTGCGCGTCTTGTTATTTTTAATTACGGCAGGACATATTTAATGTTTAATTACGTTGATTATTGTATTTTACATCAATCAACTCGTATGAGAGAAGACATGTAAACTTCACTTTATGGTAGAAACATGTCAATCACAATCCCTCCCACCTGGATGGCTGGCAATCCATGATCACCCGGTATGCCAGATCCTTCCTTCAGTAGGTACCTACAAACTATAGAACAAGCAGCAGTGTTTCCTTAACTATATAAACACAAAGCTACACAAAGGGCGGATAGTGCTGAAAATGTCCAGTAAATAAAATGAATGCCTATAAAAAAATCAAAGAAGTAGCCTAATTCAGAATGTATATTAACGCTATAGATATTTCAATCCACGATGACGTGCCTCACTCTGTCAAACTCCATACGAATCGAATGAAACATATAGTAGGGGATCCCAAGTAAGGTCCTAACTACGATGTCAACTAAACTGTAACAAATAGGAGTCCATGTTACAATGGTTTTTTTTTAATTCTTGATACCCCTGGACTGAAATTTTTTAGGCAACCCACTTGCGATATATTTATTGACATATTAAATTGGATATAAAATAGTTTTTATCCAATAAACAGCTCGGTGAAGGTCGTTGTATAGCGGGATCCTAGGCTAATAAGGGATTTTGACATAGTGGAGCGCGGGTTCGTGGATTGGAATATCTATACTTTTAACTGAAACTCGGGGGATTCACGTAAGCAGTATACAAGCAGACGATATTGAAATCAAAACATTTTTGCGAACACTTTTATTTTTGTTTCACATCACACTCAGTGAAGATGTCCCCCAGCTCGAATATTAAGTACCTACATGTACTTTGGACCCAGCGGTCAGGTAATTTGACCGAAGCAATTGTTGCGAGACAGTATCGTCTCCCCGTCTAGATGAGATGTTGTATTATTTTTTGCTACATACTTCTAGAGGTGTAGTGACTTTATAGAGACTACAATGCTGTCTCATTTGTAGCTGAACACTTGTACTTAGTTTTAATTAGGATCTTTATATGTACTTGAATTCTGAGAACACTTAGGTACACGTAGACTTGATATACTCGTATTATTGTTTATTTATTTAAAAGGACAACCAATAGGCGATACAATATTACATTTACTACAAAAAAAATCACAAATAAACGAATACATGGTTATTGCACGACTAATCAAAGGTTGCCACAGCATGCGTCAACTAGGCTCTTTTGGCACTTGAATGACATTGACAGGAGGGCGCTGTTATACAACAAAGGCACCCAGAAAATTAAATCTCCTCAATGTTACTTCAATTTTAGTTAAAATATAGTTAATAGTAAGCAAAACCAATACAACAAACAATAGCGATATACCGACAGAATGAACTATCAATCAGTATCACAAAATAGCGGCCTTAGTACCGATTTTGGCCACGCGCCAGAATAGCCTTGTCGCACTGTATAGGGGTTTATTAAATTGGTGAGATTTATATGCAGTTTGTAAGTGTAGTTTATTAAAATAAAAGTATTTTTTTTAATACTCTAAGTAGCCGATTCGGCTCAAGAAAAAAACCGGTCAAGTGCGAGTCAGACTCACGCACTATGGGATCCGTACCATTATCTATGAAAACGGCAAAAAATCACATTTTGTTGTATGGGAGCCCCCTATTTATACTTATTTAATTTATTCTGTTTTTAATATTAATTGTTTGTTATAGCTGCAACAGAATTATAATTTATCATCTGTGAAAATTTCAGCTGTCTAAATATCACGGTTCAAGAGATACAGCCTGGTGTCAGACGCACAGACAGATAGATGGACGGACAGCGGAGTCTTAGTAATAGGATCCCGTTTTACCCTTTTGAGACGGAACTCAAAAAATAGTGCCGTTTTAAAACATTTTTTGTTATAACTAGGTACTTAAAAAATTTAACAAAAAAAACTATAAGTAACAACCGTTACAAATTTGTATAAGTAATCGAATCGATCCGAAACTGTTACGTAAACCAAACCGGATGTACAAAAGTGGCGTTATATTGAGATTATATCGAAAAAAAGGGATATTTCCGCTTTTAAAACATGTGCTTTGAATAGGAATGGATGTATTAGTGGCATAGCGCAATCGTTTAATAGGCTTCACCCCTAAATGCCTTTGCCTTGTCGAGTGAAATAAAATGATTCCCAACCCTATCTTATATATGGTAGCACCACTGTCTGTTTCCTTTCATTAAAAATACCAAATCATTTGTAATTCGCGCATATTTCGATCATGATGTGGTGTTGTTCGGATTCATTTAGTAATAATCTATGCTCCTGGCTATATTTGGTTCGGAAATACTTCTTTATAACGAAATAATAATAATCAATTTTGATCAAAATTTTTATAACTTCGGTCGAGTTCCGTAATACCAAAAATTATGAATGAAAACTTGTAACTTTCTTGATTAACTGGTGTTTTTCTTTAGCTGGACAATAAAAACTGTGCTCCTGAACTAATGCGACGTGAGATAGTGTTGTTTTTATTACAAAACAAATAAGCAGAAAACATGTCCTCCTTGACAAAAAATAAGCAAAACTAAATTCGTTTACAATTTCATTTAACAAAAGTATTTCGGAACCAGATATGGCCAGGAGCATAGATTATTCCTATATGAACCCGAATAACACCACAACATGATCGAAATTTGGACGAATTACAAATGATTTTAGTATTACGAATGTATGGGAGACATCGTGGGTGAGCAGCGCGTTTGAAAATGGCGTTATTAATTTGCGTTTTTTTATTCAAGAGATTTTGGCGACTTCCTTTGCGCAGTGGCGCGCGGATTCGAGCGGGAGGTCAGGGGTTCGATTCCTGACATGGGTGTCTTGTTAGGGTTCCGCACCCGAAGGGTAAAAGCACCCTGTTACTGAGACTTCGCCGTCCGTCCGTCCTTCCGTCCGTCCTTCCGTCCGTCTGTCACCAGGCTGTATCTCTTGAACCGTGATAGCTACAGACTTGAAATTTTCACAGACGATGGATTCTGTTGCCGCTAAAACAATTAGCAACAAATGCTAACAAATAAATTAAAATAAATATTTAAGAGGACTCCTATACAAAAATGAGATTTTGAATAATCAATTAAGAATAACTGGCTGAGTTTGTAGTGCGTTCTTCTCAGTGC
Organism: Coenonympha glycerion; assembly: GCA_963855885.1. NCBI lineage: Eukaryota > Metazoa > Arthropoda > Insecta > Lepidoptera > Nymphalidae > Coenonympha > Coenonympha glycerion. Next base: position 7,430,026 of record OY979653.1, read on the forward strand.
AAGCCGCGTTAAAACACTCGTAAAGTAAAAAAACCCTCTAAAACCCGTATTAAGAAAAGTCACACTTCAACAATATGTTTTGGATAAGTTTAATACCAAACAAAAATTTTGCTCCATTTAATCTTAAAAGGATTTAAGGCTTACAACTTTTGCTCTGCGATCGACAACAATTAAAAAAAAAACCGGCCAAGTGCGAGTCGGACTCGCGCACCGAGGGTTCCTACCATAAAAGAAGTAAAACATTAAAAGAATCACTTTTGTTCATGATTTTACGAGTTTAATTTACATATAAGTACTTTTGTTGGCAAACCGCAAACCTAACTTTGTTTTCGGCGGATTATTGTTATTAGCAAAAAAAGTATAATAGTTAGAGGGTTGATTTTATTTTTCCTGTAAAATATACGTTAACTTCTATTGATCATATTTATTTCAGATTTTTCGAATGGTAAACTTCGGAGATAAGGGGGGGAACGGTATTTTTTTTCGACAGTTTGCCCAATAAATCAAAAACTATCAGGTATAAAAATAAATAAAAATTGGTTTTAGGATAAACAAGTAACGCCCTTTCATATGATACCCCACTCAATATTGTTCTCTCATTTAGAAATTTCAGCGACCCGGTTTTCCCCCCTTTTTAAATAAATATAAAAACAATTTTCAAATTTTTACGATTGCTATGACGTCGCGTCACTATTATCTATAACTATTCTAAATTTCAGGTCGATAGCTTGAATAGTTACTGAAATAATCGAGTGTGACAGACGGACGGACGGACGGACGGACGGAGAAAGTCTCACCATAAGGGTTCCATTTTTACCAAATTGGTATGGAACCCTAAAAACAATGAAAAAAAAATGAATCTAGTTTAACTTAAGAACGCTTTAACGCTTCAGGCGTTTTGATTTTATCGCAAACTTCGACAAAACATCACTGCATCCAAAAAGTCGAGGATATTGAACAATGCAGAAAGGACACATTGGCAACTCATGTAGCTTTTGCCAATTGCCTCACTTACGCAAAAAATTTCGGGTTTTACATATCCCGTAGGTATGTACAAACTATAATATCAGGACAAGATTTGATTTTTATAGTAGTAGGTCAAGTCTTAACGACCTGAAATAAAACACACGAATATTACATCATATTGTCGAGAAACTGGACTATTATAAACATAAAAGAATAAACTTTTGTCGATAAAAAAAAATCTTGAAGTTGCATCCAATTTTTTACAATTTTCAATTTATTTCCAATGTTATACGCACTAGAGCGCCAAGATTTAGGATTATAATTCCAATAAATATTACGTAGTACATTTACTATTGATTCCTTTTTAAATTATGTATTTTAAAAGTTATTACTGTAAATTATAAATGGCGTTTATGACGTTCTTATTTCGCGTAATACGCTATGCAGTTTTGTACCAAAATGATGTTTTGCGCATGACAATCAGTCACAATCGCTCCATTGAGACGTGAAGACTGTATTTCTGTGCTCCAGGCCGAAAAAATAGTTCTTTGTATGTTTAATATATAAATTATGAATTATAAATTATTGTATGCGTATCGATAAATTATTTGGAGGTGTTAATAATATAATTGTAAGTATGGCGAACCAAAACAATGAGTTTCAAGTTTATTAATGCATAAACCTTTCTTTCAAATATCGACTTTCATTCTTTATTTTAAAGCACACAATTAACTAGCACTGTATTCCTTCAAGCAGTGACGGCAGGAGGAAGTATATGCAAAAAAAGACGATCCCGATGAATTATGAGATGAGGGAATAGAGAGTGCAACATGTTCACTATTTTAACACTTTAGTTTGCAAATATTAAATATAGCATCATAAACTACTTATTAATGATAGTATGTTAATTATTTCTAGGTAAATAGTAAATAATTATTTCTAAGTAAAGTTCAAGATATAATGTGCAATAATAATATGTCAAAATATGAAAAATGATAACATTTCAAATTCATTGTGATATAATGTCAATAGGAATTATATACTTTTGTGAGTAATGAATTCTGTGAAAGAGACTCTGCATAAATATTTTTGCTGGCTTATTTTTTGGGTTCCTTGCCCAAAAGGTAAAAGCGGGACCTATTACTAACGTTCATCTGTCCGTTTGCCTGTCACCAGGCTGTATCTCTTGAACCGTGATTGTTAGACACATGAATTTTTTTTGCTGTTGCTCGTATAACATTAAATAAAAAACAAAACGAATATTTTTAGGGGCTCCCATACAACAAACGTAATTTTTAACCGACTTCAAAAAACGAGGAGGATCTCAAGTCGTCGGAATCTTATTTTTTTAGGGTTCTTTACCAAAATGATAAAAATGAAACCCTTTTAGTGAGACTTTCTCCGTCCGTCCGTCCGTCTGTCAAACTCGATTATTTCAGTAAGCTATCGACTTGAATTTTATATTAAAGTGTTTTTATACACTTAGGAAATTATTCATATAAATTTAAATATGCATCAAAATTTCACTCGCGGTGGGACTCGAACCCACGTCCCCCAGCTATCGCGTCTGGGAGCTCATCCAACTGAGCTACGCGAGACTGTCTCACCACGACGAAATTAGGATGCATATGCATTTCGTCGTGGTGAGACAGTCTCGCGTAGCTCAGTTGGATGAGCTCCCAGCCGCGATAGCTGGGGGACGTGGGTTCGAGTCCCACCGCGAGTGAAATTTTGATGCATATTTAAATTTATAGGAATAATTTCCTAAGTGTGTAAGAACACTATAATATAAAATATAAGTAGTAAGTAACGGCAAGGCGTCATTACTCGTTCGAAGTTAGCTCCATTGGTATTAATGGGACTTCGGCATATTTGAAAAACTGTAAAGTTTTCAAATAGATGGCGTTAGTTCTGCCTAAGAACGAAAAACAATGTGCATCCGAATTTCGTCATGGTGATACAGTCTCGCGTAGCTCAGTTGGATGAGCTTCCAGCCGCGATAGCTGGGGGACGTGGGTTCGAAACCCACCGCGAGTGAAATTTTGATGCATATTTAAATTTATCGACTTGAAATTTGGAACAGTTTTAGGTAATAGTGACCCAAAGTCATTGCAATCATAAAAATTTGAAAATCATTTTTATTTTTATTTAAAAGGGGGGGTAAACCGGGTTCTTGAAATTACAAAATAAGATAACAATATTGAGTGGGGTATCATATGAAAGGGCGTCACTTGTGTATTCTAATACCGATTTTTATTTATTTTTGTGCCCGATAGTTTTTTATTTATTAGGCAAACTGTCGAAAAAATACCGCACCCCTCCCCCTTATCTCCGAAGTTTATCGTTCAAAAAATCTAAAATAATTATCATCAATAGATATAAACGTATATTTTACAGAAAAAATAAAATCATCTTTCTAACTTTTATACTTTTTTTGATAATAACAATAAACCACCAAAAACAAAGTTAGGTTTGTAGTTAGCCAACAAAAGTACCTTCATGTAAATTATATACTCGTAAATTCATGAACTAAAGTGATAATTTTAATCTTTTACTTCTTTCATAGTATGGAACAGATGTGCAAAGAAACGACGATCTTATAGACAATTGTCCAATTTCAAATTGGAGTACATTAAAACACATTTTGTAGTGGCATTAGAAGTCGGTTTTATGAAAAAGATTTTTCATTTTTTATTTTATTAAAATAGATAAATAGAAATGTCATAAAGAAAAAAACTCCTTACGCTTCGTTAAAAAGATCGCCCCTGGCTGTACCCAGCCAAAAATACCCATCAGACTAGCGGCATTGCTCCGCTGTATTGGGCCAGGAAGGTCCCAAATTGCGGACTGAGATTGAAAATTCGTTATTATAGTAAGGAGCCCTCAGTGCTCGAGCCCGCACGTAATTGACTAATTATTTATTCTTTACTTAAAAATTCATCTAATTTGTTATAATTTTGAATGCATGAAGCATTAAACAGGGTCGTCGTTTTTTTAATTTTTTTCACTTTTCATGCATTTTTTTAAATTTATATTTACAAAACAAATTTATATTGACAAAAGTCAAAGATTTGTTGACTTCAGATTATAATGACTGCTAATTTTCGCATGGGATAATTACTGTCGTATCGTCGAATAATAAAAGAATAGATGGGTATTTTCATACTCTATGGGTATGTTATGGGTACGATACGTTTGCAAGGAGGACGTCAATATACAATTAACGTTAGACGTCCCAAGAAGACCTAAAAGACTTTTCTGAGAAATACTGTAGCTATTAGATTCATGATCGGATTCAAACATCCCAATGTCTTTTTTAATTTGTGTCATTTAAAAAAAACCAACCAAAAAATAAAGTTTAATCGATTTTTTATTTGCATTAAAAATGTTTCAAAAAAAAGGTTTTTAAATTTTTGTATAAAATGTCAAGAATCATTTTTCCAACAACTAGGTGATCTGCAATGCACCCGAATTTATCTGATTATCTTACCTATAGTGATCGCGGTTTTGTGGAGTTTTGTTGACAGTATTTGACAGTACACGACTTTTTTTTTGCTTTCCGCCCCCTCTTAATGCATAGTTCTGTGATAGGCACACGATTTTTGCGTTCGGACCAGTAATTTCCGAGATTAGCGCGGCCAAACAAACAAACCAAGCTTTATAATATTAGTATAGATTAAAGCTATCGTCATGAAAGGAGAATGCCGATTTTTGTATGAAAATTGAGCTATACCATGCGTCTTAACCAAATCATTGGTAAAACATTAGAAATATTCTCAATATTATGTAAAAAAAGGTTAGTAAGATATTAACAGGGAAATTGTAATAATCTGATTTTGTAAGTGGTTAATTTTGTAAGTTTTATAAGTGGCATGGCGGTTCCACATATTTCGAAACGTTTAATTACTTTTTTATAATACTTTTGAACTCTTTTTCCACATTTCACTAACATAAATATATGCAATATTAAAATTTGAAAGAAGATTCTTCATGCATACGTGCTTGAGACGCAAATCTAGCCCATTTTCTGGCATTCTCCAGAAAAGTCATTTCTTAATTATGACACCTACCCCAAAAGGTAGGTGTCATAATTAAGAAATGACTTTATTTTCATAATATTCTTAAAGGTTTTTTATTTTTATGCATTAAGTATAGTTTTTGATTTATTGGGCGAAAACTGTAGAAAATAATACCGTTCCCTCCTATATGAAGGCTCCCTTCATCTATAGATATACCCAGAGAAGGGGTAAGGAAGGTTTCCTCAAACCACGGGGTCAAAAGGGATGGATTTAAACAGGCATGAATCTCTGTAGTGTGAATCTATCGCACTAGTTATATATCTCTGGTCGGAACTCGGAACGTCACTGGCCACTCACAAAGGCGGCCATTAATGTCAAAATATTTTCAAAATTCGAACGTTCGACACTGGAGGCCATGCTTTGCGCACGCCGCCTTCGTAGATGTTGTGTGGTCTGCGAAATATGTACAACTTATTCAGCTAGGACGTATTCGGTGCTGGGCATTTTAAAGTCAGACTTTTACATATCAAATCGTCTCAAACTTCTTAGTCTGTGTGTTGTATGTCGCGTGACGGTCGGCCGCGGAGTAGGGAGATCAGGGAGATAGTAAAAGGCGCTCGTCAGAGTAGCCAAGGCCACAAAAGTTTCACTTTTACCGTGGTTTCATAAAACAACAAAATCCTTTTTGAGATGGGAAAAAGTAAAAACCAGTGATACACTCCCGACACTGCGTGGTTACCGTTACCGACCTCTGTAGGTATATAAGTAGGTATATTCTGTAGAAGTTTTCACTGTTTTTTTATTTCAATTTTTTTCTGCAAATTAGTAGAGTACTTTACTGCAAACTCAATTTATGTTAAGTGATGATATTATTGTTATCGTACTAACTTGCAAGGGTCAAGTTAGTACGATAACAATAATATCATCACTAATATAAGTCAAATCATTTTACTCAATTAGTTCTAGATACTTAACGTTTAGAGTTTAATTTTTCAAAAGCTGTTTTAATTTTAACTCACAACTTCTTCATGTCAAAATTTTTAATTCTACAACTTTCAAAAATCGCGCGAACCATTTTATAGACACGTCTACGGGAGATCTTACACTAGACTTAACAATCTTTTGGCACTTGAATCTCTCTTTCTTTCCCATACAAAACGATAGAGACAAAAATGTACATTTTTTTTTCTTTAACTCGATTTTGGGTTCTTTTCACGTCTGTCGGATGTTTTTTTTTTACTTTTTTTTTAACACAGCTGGGTTCCTACCTTTTCGCGTGCCGCAAGTTGACTTTTGCTATTTTTTTTTTGAACTGTTGTATGTACACAGGTAATAAATCTCGGATCATAGAGCTCTACTATCTATGGTGGGATCCAATTTTGCGTTGTCACCGGCTAATGTGCCTACAGAACAAAAAAACGGTTTTTTTTCTATTGTTATTTTTGTTGTGGTAGGTAATTCTGTAGACTGTAGTACCTACGCAAATAGCATTTAATGTTGATGCTCCTAGTATAGTCTCAAAAATGAGATTACCTGCCAATCAATGTTAAAAGAATATAAGTATCAACAACTTATCATTAAAAAAAAAACCAAAAAAGTAGTTAAAACATTATAAAACACGACTGCCCTGTTATACAAAGTAAGAAACAAGTTAGGTATTTAGCTGAACAGATAAATTCATATGGCAGTCGGGGGACCTCTTATTCTGCAGTCTTTCCCAAAGTGGGCGATAACGCCCCCTTGTGGGCGCTGCAGGTCTCAAGGGGGGCGGTAAGAGACCCAGAAAGAAAATGGGGGCGTTGTGTCGAGGCGGGGGGGTGATTTGTAATTTTATTTAGCTAGTAGGCCTCTTAAACAACCTCTTAACTGCAAGAGCTCTCGACTCTCAACAACAACTTGTGAACATCAACTAATATGAATTAAAAGATTGCTCAAACTCGATTCTATATTTCTCTCCGCGTAGTTCATATATCTGTCATATTTTATTGAATATAGAAAAAATGAATCATCATGTCAATCGGTCGCTCCGTTTCGTAATGAAAGTAGACACAAATAAAAAGGCAACAGACACACTTTCGCATTTTAATAGTTATTAGTACTCGTAGATATCTATCATGTTTTAACAAGTTTTTGTTAAATAACCCGAATTGTGCATTCCTGTAGCAGTCGGATGATTCATTGAATACTTGTTCGGACTTGTTGAGTACGATTGAGCGTCGAATGAGATTAACGAGTTTATGCATGTTTGTTTTATTCCTGTCGGTGCGTGCTGCTTAAGCATTTCTATATAAACAATGTAATATTTATTTTATTTTCATTTGTGGTCTCGCGCGTAATAGATGAGCACAACTTACACCTCCTCTACACTACTCGCGAAGTTGAACGTATTTCTCATTGCAAAACAATGTCGGAAGTAAAAAAGAAGAGACGGCAATACTGTGCGGAATATATTAAATTCGGATTTATTGAAAATCCCACAAACCCATCGTCGCCTTTGTGTCTTCTATGTCTAAAAACATTTTCGAATGAAGCAATGAAGCCTTCAAGGCTGCAAGATCATTTGAATAAAATGCATCCAGATAAGAAAGACAAGAATGTAGCATATTTTCAAGACCTAGAGAAGAAGCATAATACACAGCCAAGTGTAGCAAAACTATTTTCGGCGGCTGCTAAGCAAGATGACGACGGACTTCGAGCTTCGTACAATATCTCTTTGTTAATTGCTCAAAAAGGCAAACCACATAACATCGGAGAAGAGTTAATATTGCCAGCAATAAATGAAGTAATAACTACTGTGCTTCATAAACCGGCCGCAGATATTATCCGAAAAATTCCTTTGAGTAATAATTCTGTGCAAAGACGAATTGATGAAATGGCTGAAAACATTGAAGAATCATTGTGCGATCACCTGAGGACAAGTCAATTCTCAATTCAGCTCGATGAGTCCACTTTACCAACTAATGAAGCATTGTTGTTGTCTTACGTGAGGTTTATTAAAGATGAGAAAATATGTGAAGAACTATTATTTGCTAGAAATTTAGAGACCGATACAAAAGGTGAAACCATATTCAATACATTGGAAAAGTTTTGCGATGAGAAAGAGATTCCTTTGAAAAATATTATTTCAGTTGCTACGGATGGCGCTCCGGCTATGACAGGGTGCCATAAAGGCTTCATAGCGTACTTAAAAAATAAAATTCCAGATGTCCTTGGTGTACATTGCGTTATTCATAGACAACATTTAGTTGCTAGAAACTTAAGTGAAAAACTATTTCAATCACTGCAATATGTCATCAAAGCAGTCAATAAAATCCGCAACAGCTCTTTGAATGATAGATAATTTCATCAGCTTTGTGTTACTAATGACGAGGATTTCAACCGTTTGTTGTATCATACTGAAGTTCGTTGGCTATCAAGAGGCAATTGTCTGACTCGATTTTACAACCTGTTTGACTCTGTTATAGAGTTCTTGGAAACTAAAGATACAGAATTGCACGACAAGCTCATAACATCAAAAAATGATATAGCTTACATGACAGACCTGTATAAATTATTCAACGACATGAATCTCCAAATGCAAGGCGATAAACTAAATTTAATTAAAACAAAAAACGTCCTTGCTGCTTTCGCAGCCAAACTGCTTCTACACAAAAAGAATCTGGGCAGACGTGAGTTTCACAATTTTCCAAATTTATCAGTATCATGCAGTAACGACGAATTGTTTGCCTACTGCCAACATTTGGAAAACCTCCACATTGACTTCACCGAACGATACCAGGACATTTTGAACTTGGAAATACCAGACTGGGTGTTGGATCCGTTTTCAAATGTCAACACAGCAATGTCACCTCAGCTGGAAGAAGAACTTATAGAATTGACAACAAACGAGGAAATAAAAATCAAGTTCAAAAATGGTTACCAAGAATTTTGGCTACAAAAACCGATCCCGCAATTGTACCCTGGATTGTGGTCAATCGTTCAACGATTCTTGATAGCATTCCCATCGTCATATTTGTGTGAACGTGGATTTAGTGCTGTGACAACATTGCTTACTAAAAAGCGAAATCGTTTGCTTGTTACCGAACGTGGCGACTTGCGACTGTTCTTGAGTAAATTGGAACCTGATATCAACAAACTTATTAAACAGCATCAGATTCATCCTTCACATTAGTTTTTATATAAGGATTGATTATTTTAGTTATATTTTTAATAAAAGATACTCTGTTTTAATACTATAAAGTTGCGTTTCAATAATCATTCTTATTGGCAGGTGGAGCCCGTAAGAGTTAACTTGAGACCTTAAGCGCCGTTGTATGTTACCTACTGCGCTCAGGTTTCAAGTTGCGGGTTATAGTAAAAGTTTCGTTTAGAATTCTCCGTTAATATACATATATAGGTCACAATAATTAATTAATTCAATTTGAAGTTATAGTGGTTTTTAAATAGGTGAAAAAATGGGGGCGCTAAAAAAATATTTATTCTCAAAGTGGGCAGTAGACAAAATAAGTTTGGGAACCACTGGAATAGAAGGTGTTCCTCAGAAGTCAGAACAGACTTCCGACTGCCATATGAATTTACCTGTTCAACTAAAATAACTTATTTCTTACTTTTTAGTTCGTTTTATAACAGGGCAGCCGTGTTTTTTAATTTTTTAATCAGGTACCTCCTTTTTTTTATTTTATATTTTTTAGTGATGGTCAGCAGTTTTTGGGCAGTCGTGTAACAAGCCTTTATGCGTTTTATCCACGTTTTATCCGTATTCTTATCAACGGTTTCTACACAGCATCGCGCTGGAACGTTAAATCGCTTGGCGGTTTGTCTTTGCCGGTAGGGCGGTAGCTAGCCACGACCGAAGCCACTCATCATACTATAAAGAGAAATAAATAATAAAGAGAAATCTTATACTTAAGTAGGTACCTACACTTATAACTTATGGTTTACCGCAATTTTTTTAATTCTTAAAAGTTGCATGCCTCGTTCCATTACCCAACTTAAAAAAAAATTAAAACCAGAAGCTTAAATACACCTGGAAACAAAAAACTGTTTATCTTCAAACGCGTGTCCATACAATCCATACAAAGTGCATACAATTTGTTATTACAACTACAATAAACAATAACAACAAAAGTGTTTACAAAGGCCGACCACTTCTGGACCTTTGCTTTGCCTCTTTGGAAAAAAAAGTTTTGACAGATGTCACTCAAATTTCAATGAGCAACACGTCTGAGAGAGCCTATAGTAAGTTGTCGCACTTTATAGTAAAATAAAAAAAAATATGAAATGATAATGGATAGCAAAAGTTTTATTGCTTTGACTAACCTCGCTGAAGAAGGTTTTAATGTTTTATAGGCCGTATTTTCTATTAACTACATCACACTAATATTATAAAGGTGAAATTTTGTATGTTATGTGTAAGTAACTATCATCGATTTGGCTGTTGTGGAAATAAATAAACTCTGGATTAAGGCAAAAGCTGTTTTTATCCCAAAAACATCAGGGTACCTACGGGATTTGCTAAAAAGCCATTTATTTGCCATAAATATGACACAAATTATTTTTTAACTATATTCTCCTGTAACTTATGTGTCAGTGATGAAATTAATCGATGACTGACGATTATCATAATAATATTGTTTTCTAAGCCTCAAGCCCATCCAAATAGTGTCTAAAGACAGAAACCTGATGAAGTCACTCGATCGGAAACAAAATGTTGGGCTTTTTTGGATTCTTTTAATTACAGCATAATAGTTTAAAGACCAATTGGTCAATTCTGGTGAAAAGCATCTCCCCGAGACTGGTGGTCGCTTATTGTCAAAATGTTGGACAAACGGATATCATCTGTCAACCGCAAACTGACCAACGTAATGACCGTAATACAATACTTACAATTTCGCTTTGTCTGTTTTCAATACAAACTAAAATGCACTCAAATATAGCTCTTATTTTGAGGAGGATACAGATGTATTTCAAATACCACTTGCAGTTTAAAGGTAATCTGTAATTTTTTAACCGACTTCAAAAAAAGGAGGAGGTTCTCAATTCGTCGGAATCTTTTTTTTAATATTACAATCTGACCCGACAGACTTTGTCTTGCCCCGTAATCGCAGCGCCATCAACATCATCTACAGTGCGACAAGGCTATCTTGGCGCGTGGCCAAAATCGGTACTAACGCCGCTATCTTGTGATACTGTTTGATAATTAGCTCTGTCAGTATATCGCTATTGTGTGTTGTGTTGTTTTTGCTCATTATTAACTATTTTAAACTAAATTGAAGTAAAATTGAGGATTTTTTTTTCTGGGTGTCTTTGTTCTATAGCAGCGCCCTCCTGTCAATGTCATTCAAGTGCCAAGAGAGCCTTGTCGGACTGCAACAAAATCGATTTTGATGATTCTTTCTTTATTAGAAAGCTCATGCTTCTCGTGTGGTCTTAGTCCAGTGTGCTGATTATGTATCGTTCACTTAGTGAGTTAGTAACCCAAACTGGGTTATTAACTAAGAAAACGGAGGCAAAAATCCTATTTTTGTATTCTTTTTGTACAAGATAGTAACTAGCATGGTATACTGATATGATACCATACCGACCTAGGTTGGTAATTTGTGCAAAAATAGGATTTTTGCCTCCGTTTTCTTAGTTAATAACCCAGTTAGGGTTACTAACTAACTAAGTGAACGATACAGAATAAGGCCCCAGGTCTGATAATGGTATCCATGAGAAAACCATATACTTAAGTCTTTGATTTTTAATTGGAAAGGATAATTATATTCAATAGTAGTTTGATAAGAGTTGAAGTAGGTTTTTTATTAATTAATTAACGTATACTTATTATTTTTTTCAAAAAATCAAAATCAAAATATCTTTATTTCACATAGGCCTAATATACAGGCTCTTGTAAAAGGTCATTATGATATTTGTCACATTTGTATGGCGATAACTCCAAGTCGACTTAAACCTAACAGCCGTTTTCAATAAACCTAGGAAACGACTAAATCGAATGCTTAGTCCTAAGGTGACAGTCGTTGTAGGTGAAAACTGTCACTTATCGGCTAAGCATTCGATTTAGGAGTTTCCTAGGTTTAGTGAAAACGGCTATAAGTTTACGAGGGTTCCAACGCGCCCTGAACTGAGAAGAAGCCCACAACAAACTCAGCCGGGTATTATCTTGTTAGTAGGTAGGTTATAGGTATTTGTTGTTATAGCGACAACAGAAATACATCATCTGTGAAAATTTCAAGTCTTTCGCAATCGCGGTTCAAGAGATACAGCCTGGTGACAGACGGACGGACGGACGGACAGCGAAGTCTTGGTAATAGGGTCCCGTTTTTACCATTTCGATACAGAACCCTAAAAAGCTCCAAAAATTACTTCCGGATTACATAATAGTACTTAGAGGAAGTAAAACCGCGGGCAACCGCTATGATTAATAATAATCTTCTAATATGAAATTCATGCGCAAACATTCGCACACTCGAAACCGCACCCTTTTCTGTTAAGCAATAACGGTTAAGGCGCTAAACAAATAGCTACAATGATACACTCGGTAAATCCACGCATTGTAAGCGGATTAACTCTAAACAACCCTTTGGTTAACGCGGTCTACACACGGCGCGGTTTTTCGCATGTATTTAGTACTGCCAATATTTAATTAATCAACTCTCTAAAATAGTAGGTACCTACCTATCCTTTTTTAGGTATTACAAATAAGGTTCTAAAAATTATCGGATTCCTGGTTAATTGAGTTGAAATTTTGCGCGCATTTGTAAATCACTTAACGGCGTAGAAGCCGTATTTAAGCGACCTTTAGTGAAGTTTAGTTTAAAAACTATTGAGACAATTACTTTTAAATTTATACGTCATGTATTTTGGGTCTTTAATCTAAAATCGTTGAGAAGCAGAAACACGATTAAATAAATTTTTCTCGATAGAAAGTTCTCCCAAAAGTTGCTCCAAAATCTCAGTTTTTCTTCTTTTTTTCCGAAACTACAATGGATGTAATTGTACGGTAACAATAATATCTAAAAATGTTAAGAAACAGATTTTAAATAACTGGCTTAGTTTTAGAGAAACTAGGTAAAACGTCGTTTTTCTGTTATATTCTTCCGCGACGCTGCATGTCGCACCCATCAACGCATTCGTGAGAGTGACAAAGACAAAAATAAATTCAATAAATCGCATATAGGATAAAACGTATGAAAGCTTGTTTTTTAAAAATATTTTTAATAGTACCTAACGGTACAGAAGGCTCACACCGCAAGATGATTTAAAGAAATAGCAACTCTAGCACTGACTCATAAAGTGCAATTCAGTTCGCAATAGCACCTGACCACGCTTCTGATAAGAACATGCAACAAACGCAACGTTGTCTCTTTCTATCGAGTAACTTTATCGCATTCGACCCTACTTCGAATGCGATAAAGTTACGCGATATCGGGCCTCGTCATCGGGCGCACGCAGTGCGTAAAATAGACCGTGGCTCCAAGTCTGCTAATTTAACGATTCAACTATCCTGCAATTGTAATAGTTCCGAAATGACCTAGTCTGCAAACTTTTAAATTGGATCTCAGTTTAACCTAATTGAACTATACTTGGATTGTAATCCGTATTGCCATTACCATAAAATGCGTTTCCCGAAATAAAATTTTACGTCCAACTTATGACAAGTTGGCACAACTAACGTCAAATAAGCGTCAAATAAACTATATTTCATCTGTAACGTTTTACGTAATGCAACATCTAACGCGAGCAAAATACCCGGCTCGTGGCGGCCGTCTGAAATTAGTACGTCGAGACGCCTACCTGTAGTTTCTCGATCACGTGATAAGTGGACCTGGCCTGCTTTAAGCGTCTTCCAAGCGCTTTCCCGCCACACTGTGTCGGACCTTACCCCGCGCGGCCGCCATTGCTAACAATTCGGCTCTTGACAATATATTCAGCAACACGCGCGTCGTATCGCCGCCGCACAATGCACAACAACGACATAAATATTTATATTTCACGCTGATGTATTCCATGTATAACCCGGTTACAATATCTGTGGACCTGGCTCGATGACGTCACGTCGTGTCAGCGCTCTGATATGGTGCGCAAAACAATGGCGCCGGGGCGAGCGCGGGGAGGTGAAGAGCGCGGGAAGGGGGTACGCATTCCAGCGAGGTCCACAGATATTGTAACCGAGTTGTACGTTATATTTGTCTGGTGGGAGGCTTTGCCGTGGCTAATTACCACCCTACCAGCAAAGACGTACCGCCAAGCGATTCAGCGTTCCGGCGCGATGCTGTGTAGAAACCGTTAGGGGTGAGTTTACTTACCCCTTCCAAGTTAGTACGTTAACATATTCGGCTGTAACATCCACTTACCATCAGGTGAGATCGCAGTCAATTCTTGTCCGGTGGCCAAAACTGGTACTAACGTCAAGATTTAGATTTTGTTCGTTTGTTGTCTGCTGTTATTGTTGTTACAGCGAGTTATGTTATTACTTTCATTTTGTAGAGTTATCTGCATAAATAATGCTTAAAGTAATAAGAAGCATCATCATCATCATCGACCCCTTTTTATGTCCCACAGCTGGACATGGGTCTCCTCTCAGACTGAAAGGGGTTTGGCTATAGCCCACCACGATGGCCAAGTGCGGGTTGGCGGGCTTCACACACCTTCGAGAACATTTTTGTTAACTCTCAGGCATGCAGGTTTCCTCACGATGTTTTCTTTCACCGCTAATCAAGTGATATTTATAGTTTCCTAAAAACGCACATAACTCGGAAAGTCACAGGTGCGTGCCCAGGATTCGAACCCGCGACCTCCTTATGAGGTCAGAACCACTGAGCTATCACTGCTTAATAAATTAGTAAATTATTATTCGCGCCTATGGATAACAAATTAGCGGGGGTTGTTAAATCTTGTACACTCGAACAATGAACAATGGTAAGCAAATATCTGACACCCTCATGACGGGGCGCTGAGCGTGAACGTTGCGATTTGCGCCCTCTTTGCACCCTCCGACACCCTCCGAACATCACCCATCCCACTCGTGTAATGGATTTACCTAACGTGAGGTGTAAGTTGAAAAGCGAATACTCACTAATTTTACAATGTTTTTTTGGTTAAACGAATCTCAATAAATACTGATTCGAATTAAAAAAAAATTATGTTGAATGAATTGCCATCTGATTTATTAAATTAAATTACACAAAATAGTTTAAACAAAAAATATGTTAAAAGAGATCTTATAGATTTCATATACCTAAACGTAAAGGTTGAATTGAAAACAATAGATAAATATACTTATTAACATAATTCAATACATTTAACAACATATTTTAATTTTAATTTATAAAAACATTTTCAAGAAATTCATATAGGAAAATAATGTAAAAATTGTCATTACATAATATACGTTATGTAAGCCCCCATAAAATTTAATATGATATGTTATGTAACAATTAAAGATAAGATATAACCTATGTCCCTGCGCAAAATCCCCTTTCTTGGGTTTCTTTGAGGTGAAAACAACATGAAGCAACTCTTCCAGCTTCAGCTTATGACTTGCGGCCGTTAAACTGATAACAAGCGCCAACAATTCATATTTCATACCCGCTATATTCCATGACTTACAAGCTGCGAAGCGACTCTACCCGCTTCAGCTTATGTCTTGCGGGCGTAAACCTGATAACAAGCCCCTCTTCGGTAAGTGATTGTGTGAGGGAGGTGCTCCGTGAATCTGTGATCACCTTTCTTTGGGTATCCTGCTTATCGAAATTCATATTACCGCTACAGTCTATGACTTACGAGCTGCGAAGTGACTCTACCCGCTTCAGCTTATGACTTACGGACGTCAACCTGATAACAAGCCTCTCTTCGGTAAGTGATTGTGTGAGGGAGGTGCTCTGTGAATCTGTGATCACCTTTCGTTGAGTATCCTGCTTGTCTAAATTCATATTACCGCTACAGTCTATGACCTACGAGCTGCGAAGTGACTCTACCCGCTTCAGCTTATGACTTACGGACGTCAACCTGATAACAAGCCTCTCTTCGGTAAGTGATTGCGTGAGGGAGGTGCTCTATGATCACCTTTGTTTAGGTATCCTGCTTATCGAAATTCATATTACCGCTACAGTCTATGACCTACAAGCTGCAAAGTGACTCTACCCGCTTCAGTTTATGACTTGTGAGCGTCAAACTGATAACAAGCCCCTCTTCGGTAAGGGATTGTGTGAGGGAGGTGCTCTGTGATTATCTTTGTTTGAGTACTCGTATACTGCTTGTCTAAATTCATTTCACCGCTACAGTCTATGACTTACGAGCTGGAAATTGACACTAACCGCTTCAGCTTATGACTTGAGGGCGTTAAACTGATAACAAGCCCCTCTTCGGTAAGTGATTGTGTGAGGGAGGCGCCTGTGATCACGTTTGTTTGGGATTCACGTAAACCATCAAAACATCGCATAAATTGCGGTTTTAAATTAATTGTTTTTCGGTTTCGCGCTTTCTATTTGATCTGACTGAACAAAATGTACAGATAATAAATAATAAGGTCGTGGGTTCGATTTCCAACACTGGAAAATGTTTGTGAGATGAGCATGAATATTTTCAAGTGTCTGGGTGTTTTTCAGTATTTGTGTAGGTACTTATATCAAATATTAAGTATGTAAGTTCGCTTACTTTGGGGGTCCTAGATTGCGATGACTTATTTTTTGCAGTTTCCCCGATTTTGAGCTATGGGAAACCAATATGAACTGAATGCGTATTTTTGAGCAAAATTGTATTGAAAACATAACAATTAATGTCCTCCTTTAAGCGAAAAACTAAATAAAATTTGAATTCGAGCCCAAGTGGTACTAACAACGTCTAGATGGATTACAAGGCTCAAACAAAAGAGGAAGAACCGATAGCCGATTGGTTGTATCGGCTGCGTAACCCCGATACAACCAATGCCACCTAGAGGCGATTTGCAGAACTAAAGAGACAAGCGTGATATTTCAAAAAGTCATTAAAAGTTCTGCTTTTCATCGATAGATGGCAAAAATAAAAACCAAAAAGTTTGTGAAGGTGCGCTCTCCTTCATTCATGGTACCCTGGTCCCAAAAGCTCTACTTTAGGGGGTGTTAGATTGTTTTCGTTACGGAATTTCTGGATTCGGTCTCCACGCTCAAAGCCCGCGATAGAAGCTATGCAATAGCTTAATAAGTTACAAAGTATTTTATTTAAAGTAAAATCCAAATCTCTGCCACACATAAAGCAAGCGTTTACGCGAATCTCGTTTTCCAGATTGAATCCGCACAAAAAGACGCCAATCCGAACCATACAAGGCGTCGCAAACATCCAAAGAATTTATTTATTCGATTAAAACTAAACTGTAAACCGAAAAATCAAATAAAACAATGGTCAAGTGCGAGTCGGGCTCGCGCACTGAGGGTTCCGTACTATCTACACTAATTCCAACCAAAACACATCTGTCCACCAAATTTAAAAACATGCAAAAGATCACGTTTTTTGTAGAGTAATATTTTTTTAATTTTGATTTTTATCATCTAATATAGGTTTAAGAGCATATTGTGTATACTAACAATAGAGTTTAGTTTTTTAAGATTAGGAACTAACATAGGTTTAAGATTACTGTTACTAACAAAATTCTATGGAGTTTTGCTCTGAAATAAAAATTTTATTTACTTATTTTTTTGACTATTTATTTTTAAAGTTAATAGACCGTATATTATAATATAACTAAATATTCTGTGTATAGGTATTTTAAGCCTCTACCTTTTGCTATTACGAGTATCAATATCGAGCAGAAACTAGCAAAAAATCGAGCAGAAAATAGCGTTTGTTGTACGGGAGCCCTCTTAGATACCTATATTAATTTAATTTGATTTTTAAAATGTTTAGTATTTGTTGTTAAAGCGACAACAGAAATACATACATCTATTTAAGACAAATGTCTAACTATCACTATTCAAGACTTCAAAATATACAGCCTGGTGACAGACGGAAGACAAAGTCTTAGTAATACTGCCCCGTTTTACCCTTTGGGTACGGAAACCGAAAAAATATAGATGTCTATTTATTGCGAAAAAAATTATACATTTACAGCCTACTTAGTTACAGACGGACGTCAGCGGAGTCTTAGTATTACCCGTTCGCGGAAGCTTTGCCGGTGACTTCCCTTCCCACTTCTTATTTAACAGGTCCGCGCGGGTGGCGGTCGTATGAAGTTATAAAAGGGTCCCGTTTTATTCTTTGGGTACGGAACCCTAAAAATCACTGCTTTCAACAGCACCGATCTCATTGCAGCCTCCTTTGAGACGTCAGCCACACAAAAAGAACCTAACAGAATTACGGAGCTGGGCACGAAAAAGAGTCCAGCGTGTTCACAAATTACGCGCCCGATTTACATAGAAAAAGTGACAACGGAACGACGCAGAACATTTGTTAGCCCCCATTGTATTGTAAAGTATTATATCCAGCTTATTTATTATTTATAAACGCTCGTATTTGGCTTTCGCTAACAAGATGTTTACCGCGCGTCAAAAAGCCCGCCTTTCGCCAAACTTTTGCAGAGTATCTTTTTTTTTGTCATAGACAAGTTTTGTTTTTTTTTCTGGGTGCGATGTCACGTCGCTGTAGGTACGAGTGCGAGGTGTTGTGATACTTATGCAACTTTTTTTAATGAGATTAGGGATTATGATACGTTAGAATTTCGGGATTAAGTATTTGTGTCTAAATTGTCGTTCCGAAGTTTTAATGTTTCTTGTTTCCTACGAGCACCTATATTCGAATTCCTTTAAATATTATGTAAGGTAGGTACTTACGTAACGTAGCGTAAGATGTCGTAAAAACTGTTATATATTTCTTAAAAAATCTATAGATTTTATAGTAGGTACCTACCCGTAGATAGTAGACTTGTAGATTTTAAGTATTAGGTACAATCTGTGATTACAACGAGATATTTTTTTCAATTGTTAAGTTTCGTTTCAAAAGGCCTTTAGTTTACTGAATAGGTATTAATTAGATATCGAGGCAGGATTCAGAAATTTTCACTAGGTACCATTACATTTTTATTCAAACATTTATAGTGTCAATTTTTTTTCTTGTCCAGTGACCAAAAAAGGAACTGGCGTCGCAGCGTTACTTTGGGCTTGGGTCCAAACTATACCTATAATACTACTTACTAGCTAAAATGACTCTACATCAAACTAATATTTTGGTACCAGAGTTTAGGTACCCTCCTTTTGACTTTCATATTCATTAGATAACTTTATGAAGACCATTGCTGTATCTATAGGTATAACGAGAGTTATGTTCTAAATAAAACGATGTCCTTTAGATAATTATGTTTATTGATAATCATCTTAATTCAGATCCACAAGCCATTACACAAAACATCCATCAATTCTCGTTGGTTACTCCTGACACTGCATTCCACAGCCTAGTGTCTATGGAACATCCCCCGTTTTAACCTTAATTAACAGATAATTAGAATACAATAAAACACTTGATATCAAGCTAGAACTTAATTACAGTAACACTCATTGCAAAATAATATTACATACCTAATTAATAATCCTGAAACTTAAAAACCCACAAATTACCCTCTCTTAAAAATTATTAGAAATCAGTGTTAACGTTATTACCTTAGAGAATCTAAACTTACACATTTGTAGTAATCTTCTAAACAAGCTTTAAGTACTTTTATAAAACATCTGTAGGGACACAGTTCAGTGCAACTAAACGCATATCATTTTACGAGTGTGTACTTTATGCACTTTTGTATAACGCGTCAGTTCCTTGACGACCGTACCCGCGTGTAGTCGTATACATAGCCCTAAAGTGGTGACCCCTAAAACTTTACGGCGGAAAAGTGAACAACTAGTGCGGATATGTACGGCCAGCAAGGACTCACACAGCCCCCGGCGCAGCCCCAGGCGGAAGCAGCTAAGGTAGCGGCGGAGGCGGGACAAGCGGAAGCAAGAGAAGGTTTGGCTGCGGTAACGATATCATCGAGGATTCCCGAGTTTTGGGCGGATAAACCGCGTCTGCGGTTCGCCCAGTTCGAAGCCACGATCTTCGGTCAGGAACTCGGGAATGCGGCTAAGCCAAATCCGGCCAAGGAAAAATAGCTGAGGATTCGTTGCCGATGCTCTGGACCGGCCACCTTCCGACGGCGGTCAGAGCGGTATTAGCAATCACCAAGGTGGAGCTGGACGGACTTGCGGTCATCGCAGATAAAATCGTCGAGACCACGCAATCGGTGGAAGTTGCGGAGATACAACGGACGTCATCAGCGGATTAGGCAGCTCAAGTGACGCTGACGCTGGAAATGCAGGAGTCGCGGCGAAGACGTGCAGAACATCGCGGTCCAGATAGGCAATAGCGACACGGGACACCACGGGCACGCTATCTGGATAGTGACTCCGGAAGTGAGAAAATGGCGATCATAACTCTTTTTGGATTATTTGAGTTTCCGCGAATGACCTTCGGTCTACGAAACGCAGCTCAGACATTCCAAATATTTATGGATACTACTGTACTGAACAGCATATTAGCGGTAAAGATAATATTGTGGCGGATGCATTGTCTCGAGTTTCAGCCATCGCGAGTCCAACAGCGATAGATTACTCGGAATTGGCCGCACAGCAAGAACGTGACACTTACCTACAGCAAACAGTGCAAAACGCACACAATAGTAAATTGCAATTTAAGCAGATGCACTTACCATTGTGTGACAAATTTGTCTATTGCGAAACTTCGAAAAATAATGTACTAATATAAAAATAAGTAGTTTAAACCCACTTAATGTAATTAGCTAGATATACTTACGAGTTATGTGTAATATGATACTCGGACTATCGAGGTTTGTAAATCGCTTGCGTAGCGAATAGTTGCGCCGTGCATGAAACTACTGCAGACTCCAGTCTACGCTTGTCAATATTAAATTTTTTTTTTTTAAAGGAAAATTTTATTTAGAAAAAATTTTTTTTTTAAGCGGCGGAGTACTGTAGGGACACAGTTCAGTGCAACTAAACGCATATCATTTTACGAGTGTGTACTTTATGCACTTTTGTATAACGCGTCAGTTACTTGACGACCGTGTCCGCGCTCAGTTGTATGTCTAGCCGTAGACTCGAACACGAATCTCTAAGTTGTAAATTAACTAGGTATTTGGGACATTAAATAATTGTGTACTTTTACGTCTACATTTTTACTCATCACACCCCAGACCCCCTAAACATCCCTGCTCATATAATTTATATGGAATTACAAAGTTATTAATGCAGTGATCACCAGGTACTCCAGATCTTCGATTATCCTAGTTTTTATAGTTTTCCCTTTATGTGGCCATTAAACCCTAACTCTGTACCAAATTTCAGCTCTCTGAGTTTATGGGAAGTACTAGTTCTATTTTGATGATCATGAGTCAGTCAGTCAGTCAGTCAGTGTCGAAAATGCGAAACTTTGCTTTCGCATAACTTCGGAACTATATGACCTACAGACTTGAAATTTTGGGTTTTAAGTATGTGATTATAGCTTACTGGATAGCGAAAATTTCAGCGTTCTGGTCTTATCCAGAGGTTCTCAAATAGGAGCCCGAAAATTCGGCGAAATGGTTCCTGTAAAGATGGTACGGCAGTTTTGCTTCGCGCTTTGACTTTGGCGGGGGCACTGCCGTGCCCCCTGATTAAAAAGGTACCTTTTTAATAGGAAAGGTACTTAATAAACCGATTCAAGAATGGTTGTCATTATACTAAAAATTCAATAGTAATCATTTAAATGAGCTGGTCTCCTCACTACTCTGCCTGACCTAGTGACACACTTCGGTGAAGTAGGAGGTCCTGGCCTATTTTCAGATGTGTCAGTGCTCCTAGAAGCCCTTAAGGTTGTCTGAGTGTCTGTTCCCACTGACAGATCTGAATAATCATTTTTCATAATAAACTTATTTTGAGACAGAGACACATGTTTTTTATTTCTTTTTACTTGTGTGCCATCCTCTCTTTTAATTAAATAAGACCTAGGACCACTAGCTTTTCCCACTATTTGACCTGAGTGCCAGACTTTATCTGGCTTATTTTGAAAAACTACATTACTGCCCACATTAAACGGTTGCCTGACTTTTGATGACTTATCATAATATTTTTTAGTTTTATTTTTAACCTCAATAATTTTCTTTTCTACATTTTTCAAAAGCCGAGGTTTTAATGTTTCTTTGGTACATGGCAAAGTTGTTCTTAAACTTCTGGACATTAACAATTCAGATGGACTATAATCTAGTTGTGCTAAAGGTGTTGTCCGGTAGTTTAATAAAGCTAGGCTGAAGTCACTCCCAGTTTCTTCGCATTTTCTCATAATATTCTTTACAATACCTACCGCTTTTTCGCTCATTCCATTAGACTGAGGGTGGCGGGGGCTAGATGTGATTCTATGTCAAAATTTTTGGCAAATTCTTTAAAATTCTTACTTCCAAAAGGCATATTATCACTTACAATCAGTGGTCGAATTGAACTTTTTCACGAACCGGAACGCTATACCTTCAGTGCTTCTTTTATTTTTCTGGACTTTTTTACGAACCGGAACGCTATCTCTTCACAGTACTCCTATTCAATTTTTTTTAATCTATTGGAAGAGCCACAATTTTGCAATAAAAATGTACGATCTCAATTATTTTAAAACCAGAGCTCAGAACGCTTTGAGAATAATTTTCACGAAACGGAACGCTGATTTCACGAACCGGAACGGTGATTTCACGAACCGGAACGCCGTTCCGGTGCGTTCCGGTCCAATTCGAGCACTGCTTACAATAATTTTTGGGATTCCTTGAGATGCGAATATTATTTTTAACTTTTTTATAATTTCTTCTGAATTCTTATATGCCAACTTTTTTACCTCAATCCACTTAGAGTAGTAATCAATAACTACCAAATAGTCTTTACCTTTATAATAACAAATATCCATTCCTATTTTATGAAACGGCAAGTCAGGTATATCATGAGACATCAACGGTTCTTTAACATTATCAGGTCTATACTTCTCGCAAGCCTTGCATTTGGAAATGAAAATATCTATATCTCCTGATATACCTGGCCAATACAATATGCCCCTTGCACGTTTCTTGCATTTAATTATACCAACATGTCCTGTATGCAAACTTATTAACATTTCTGTTCGCATACTTTTAGGAATAACAATTTTGTTATTAAAATACACAATGTTGTCTTTAACGCTCAAATTTACTCCTGACACTGCATTCCACAGACTAGTGTCTATGGAACAAGTTATGTAGACAAAGTAAATAATATTTTAGGAAAATCTGCGAGCGAAATAGTTACAAAAAGGTTTTCATAATACTTATTTCAAAATTTTGCCATCTACCAAAAAGGCCCGAACGCAGCAACCAAAAGCAATATCAGAGATCCAATATGGCGTTATTACATTGTCTTAGTCAGCGACAAAATGTAATAACGAAGAATCTCGCAATAAAACACAAAATTTCGCGCCACCGAAGTAGTTTTGGCGCCATATTGGATGAACGACCATGTTTTCTAATATAAAGCCCAATAAAACGTCACCGCAAATATCAAATATGGCGGCGCAATAAAGTTTTCCCGCGGTTTTCATTTTGTCTATGGTTTCATTACACGTTGTTGTGGTGATTACAGTTGCGTTATTGATTTATTTCATGAATAAATGCCGGCCGGATTAATTTTTCATATTAAAAAGCTTGTAAACATTTTGAACAGCATTTATTATTATTAGATACATTGCGTCCGCACTGTATCTTACATGGGCATGCGTATCACCTAACATCAGGTGAACGTCCTGCTTGTCTTAATTTTTCTAAATAGAAAAGACTATTTTTAACTAGTACACTCCAGAATTAAGTTAAATTGTTTCAATAATAATTGTGAGGTAAATATTATATGAACCAACACCTGAGAATCGGCTTTATTAAATGCTTTTTCTTTTATAGGTACAATTTTAATTTGCAGCTAAACGATTATTATATTCAGCAATGACGGTCTTACGTGCTTCACGAAGCGCGTCGGAATAGTGATTATTGCATAATAGACTACGATGTCTACCTATCATGATTAAGTAAGTTTAAGTAAGTAGTTTTCAAGGTAAAAAATTGGCCAAGTGCGAGTCAAACTCACACACGAATGGTTCCGTATAATTGTACGGTTAAAGATTTGTAGCGATTTATAAGTTCGAGCAAACCACGCCGAAAAATCACGTTTCCTGTATGCACATAATATGCACCCTATAAATGTATCTACTTCTTTTCACTTGTTTATTCTTACACATAGGCCTACCTATCTACTTTTAATCTGTTTATTCTAACACATGGGCCTAACTTATAGGCTCTCTTGAAACGTCAGACTCTACCGACACGTTTCGAAAGCTATTTTGTATTGAGAAGAACAGGCTAGATATTCAGCAATGGTTATTCAAAAAAATCTTGTTTTACAATTTTATTTTAAATATTACATCGGATTATTATTAAGTTTTTTCTGAGTAAATAGTAGCTGAGCACTGACGAGCACTTCCAATTAAATTTTAATTTATTGTACCAACTGGCTTAGAATATAGAAAGCGGTAGCGAACCTCTGCGTCGGAGGTCATGGTTCGATTCCCAATGGTTTTTTCAATAAATTATATTTATGTATATTAATATGTATGTATATTTATCACTTAGCTAGTACCCATTACACAAGCTATCGCTTACTTTGGGGCTAGATTGCGCTGAGTGTAATGTCCTGATATATAATATATTTATTTATTTATTTAAATGTTTTTTGTGAGTTTGGACCTATGCAAAGCTAAGTCCAAAACTGCTTTCGGGATCAAACAATAAAAACTATTTTATTAAAATCTATTATTATAGTGGTAAGTTAAATATCCGTCTCTACTCATTACGTTTATGAGATACAGCCCTCAGATAGATGGACAAACGAATGACCAGCGAAAACTTAAGAGGTAAGGGGGTCACGTTGAGAATTGTAATTTTGTGTACGGAACCCTAAAAATGGAAACTTTTTCATACACTCTGGTGTGTATGCCAATAATAAATTAATTTTGATCTGATGATGTTACGTGTAAGTTTATAGCCCCATCTCACGCGATGTATCGCTCTTGATGGTGAGTGATCGTAAATAAAACTGCCCATTAATCGATTAGCTCAACACATATTACAGGTATTTGTAATAATTCCTCCGTGGTTGAGTGGTTACCGTGCCGGTTTTCAAGGCGCCGCCATCTCTGAGGTTCCGGGTTCGATCCCCGGTCGGGGCAATGTAGAAAAATAACTTTTCTACATTGGTCTCGGGTCTGGGTGTTGTGGTACCTTCGTTGTTGCTGATTTCCATAACACAAGTGCATAAGCTACTTACTATGGGATCGGAGCAATATTTGTGATGTTGTCCTCTATATATTTATTTATTTAATTCGCACCAAATACCAATTCTATTAATAGTATTAAAGTGAAAGTTAATTGTGAGTTTTTATGGGAGTTACTCAATACTAACTCAATCGCATTACAACTACTGGACCGATTTGGCTGAAATTTGGAATATAAATAGCTATAAGGCACGGATTGAAACATAAGCTACTTTTTATCCTGGAAATATTTACGATTCCCGCAGGATTTGTTAAATCCGAAATTCACCCGTGGGAGCCGCGGGACAATCCAAGTAGGTACTACTGCATAAATGTGTGTTTGTACTTTGTAAGTTTTTAAAGATATACCTACATTCAAACCACAATTCCTGAATCTTTAAATCTAAAGTTCGGGAAGGTAACACCTGGGCGCAGAAAATTCCAATTTTTGTTTTTTTTTTGCAAATGGTAGGCTAATTATACATCGCTGGCTTATGGCAATGAGTTTTGGGAACATAACAGTCATTATAATTATATCTAGGTAGGTATACTTATTTTTTTTTTTTTAATAAAAACTTGACTCGAAAATTCCCATTCAAGTATTGATTCCTGAAAGATCATTTTCTGTAATCTATATGAGTACTAGCTGACTCGGCAAACGTTGTTTTGCCATTACGGATATAAAAAAATAGATAAATTGAGATTTAATCTATCCTATCTCTCAAGTTGGATCGAACTGCACATGGTGTGCGAATTTTATTATAATCGGTTAAGTGGTTTAGGAGTCCAATGAGGACAAACATTGTGACACGAGGTTTATACCTATATATTAAGATTTTTGGTGATTAACTGACACCGCAATGGTACCGACTCGGAGGAACTCCGCAAGTCCCTCTACCAGTGAAAAATATCTTAAAAATGTTCTAAACTAAATTTCCCAAACAATGAAACCAATCAACATCCCAAAAGTAGAACCAAAGATAACAATCGAAATGCGTTACCAATTTCGAATCCATCGCCCCTAACAGCGTGTTACGTCATCATCCACAAATCATCACAGAAAAAAACCACCCCATCCCTATCCCCGTCCTATTATAATGGGCCAACCGCAATGTGTACGTAAAAACACCCAATAATAATGTCTGGCTGAAAAACCTCGCAGCTGTTGTCTGTTTAGATGGAAGAAAAAAAAACTTTGCCGCCGCGCGATTGGTCGGCGCGGAATGGCGGGAACATTAGCCGCATCTGTCAGTTTCATTTTGTCTATGGCTAGAGTTTTAGTGTTGGCGGTAAGTGCGACGTTAGGACGGCCATATGTTACGTATTTATGTGGGAAATTGCAATAACATCGTTTTATTAGGGACTTTAGGTGTCCTATTACATACGGTAATATTATTTTATTATTTTTCATGATTTCCGCGGTGGTCTAGTGGTGAGCAACGAGTATGTACTCGTATGTACTTACGGCTGCTGATCACGACAAGAATTGAATTGAAAGAAGTCCAAAATATAATCTGATTGATTGAACAACAGAGATAAACTCAAATAATATTTGTTTCTATTATAAGTTGCCCTTTAATATGTAATTTATTCTATTTTAAAGTATACTTTGTTGTACTTATATGACAACAGAAATACATTATCTGTGAAAATTTCAAGTCTGTAGCTATCACGGTTCCAGAGATACAGCCTGGTGACAGACGGACGGACAGCGAAGTCTCAGTAATAGGGTTCCTTTTTTTGTACCCTTTGGATACGGAACCCAAAAAAATATTTTTCCAATAGATCTATAGGTACCCTGGACGCGGCAGACTGCGAGAAAAATTATCGCCAGATTAGCGGTACCAAAGATGTTTGATTTGACACCGACGGCGTCATTTGTAAGCCGACAGCAGTCTTGTCTATAGACCACGGTCCCCGCAACAGATCATTACCTTTTAACTATCTGCGCGCAAGTTTCCATGGAGACGGTTTCCGCCATATTGTGGCGTGTTAGTAGAAAATATTGACAGACGCCGCTACTATTTTCTTGTATGAAGAAGGTTTTTTTTTCTTATCATAAATAGGCTTGCGCTTTACCACAATCATGTCTGATGGACAGCAATGATGAGGTCTAGGATGGAACGCGCTTGCCTAGACAATGCCTATTCACTCTTCTCTTGAAGGCACCCAGATTGTACTTGGCTGGGAACACAGAAGCTAGAAGGGTATTCCAGACCTTTGCAATGTGTATCAGGAACGAGGAATGTATTCGTACGCGTAAAATGTTGTGAAGACCATATCCTCAGTTTCTTTATCGGTGATTTTTACACGACTGCCCAAAAAAGGAGTGTTATGTTTTAGGGTTCATGTATGTATGTAATTACTCGTATGTATTTGAGTTTCTTTATTCCACCATAACTTCTGAACGGCTGCATAGATTGGGACATAATATGGGGTATCGTTAGCATCCTTACATCACGCCGAGTAACATAGGCTATATTTTTTTTTTTGAAAAAAGCCGTTTTCCCAAAAGGCAGTCGTATTTTTTAATTTTTAAATTATTTTACGTAAGTAATACTTTGTTTCAGATTACTTATGTTTGAATTAATGAACATTTTCATTAAGTATAGTTTAGCATCTTGCGTGCCGGTAGTCAGTTTGCGTCGGCCGAAATAACTCATAAATTCACATGAAAATTAATTAAAGTGCTGTTAGACTGGGCACCCATTTCTCTACGAATTATTGTATTAATGTGCTCAGGAACTATACATAAACTTGTACCTCCTTTACCTTTCTACCACAGAACCGCAAGACGCCGAAAGAAGTGGCATCCTTATGTGGTTGATGTCCAGCGAGCTCGAACGAAACGATTTTCTTCCACGTTTCTGATACGAACCGCTAAGGTGTGGAACACCCTTCCAGCTTCCGTGTTCCCAGCCAAGTACAACCTGGATGCCTTCAAGAGAAGAGTGAATAGGCATTGTCTACGGAAGCGCGTTCGGATCTAGATCCATAATTGCTTTCGATCAGACGAATTGGTCAAGCAACAGTAGGTATATTCACATACTCTATAGTGTTAAAGTAAACTAAACACCCCTGCTCACTAAATCAAATTAAATAATAATCATGTTTATTGTATGGGAGCCCCCCTTAATTTTTTATTTTATTTTAATTTAACTATTTATTTCCACAAAAAGTATATAACTAAATTTTCTGTGAAATTTTGAAGCATCTACCTGTTATAGTTATCAATATCGAGCAAAAACAAGCAAAAAAAATCACTTTTCTTGTATGGGAGCCCCCTTAAATATTTATTCTATTTTTCAGTATTTGTTGTTATAGCGGCAACAAAAATACATCATCTGTGAAAATTTCAAGTATGTAGCTATCACGGTTCCAGAGATACAGCTCGGTGACAGACGGACGGACGGACAGCGAAGTCTCGCTAATAGGGTTCCTTTTTTACCCTTCGGGTACGGAACCGTGGAAAACACGTTTAAAAATATTAAAAAAATCGAGTCCACCACTGGTCGTGGAGCTTTTACGGCCCAATTGACCGGTGGTCAGGGTTCCAGAGTGAGGAATCTCCTCACAATGCGTGCCGTCTCCGGGAACACTGCCTTTTGTATTCGGCCCTTGATCCGTAGCCTCTAAAGATGTTGGTCGAAGCTATTCGCTATAAAACCGTTAAGGAGCTTGCCACGAGTGTGCCCACGAAAAATTCAAATTTTTTGTGTTTTTTCGCAATTTTTATGCTCATAAGATTTAATAGGCTTATGGCAGTCAAATTGCGGGAATCTCAATATCGTCTTCACGTGTTTATATAAAAATCTCTGCTTGAAAGTGTCGAGTCAAAGAAATAAGTTCGAGATTTGCGAGTTACTCACTTAAAACTCTTTACTCGGACTAATTTCCTAGGATAGACATTTTTATGCAAAGATTTTGATATAGGTAGTCATGGTAAGATGATACCGCCATTCTCGCAAATTAACTGTCATAAGCCTATAATGTGTAATTAACGTACAAATTGCAAAAAACCACGAAAATTTTGAATTTCGCGGGAAGAGTCGTCGATTTCGCCTTAACTGAAACGACTATCGGAACAATAATCGTAGACCTTAATTATTTTATTGTTAATATCTAATACTTTATAAGTTACGCAATACACTAATAAACACATGCCTTTTACTGAGCATCCGTCAATAAAACGGTTAACTTTTAACTAACGTCGGAAGCTTTTATTTATTGGCAGTAACATCGATTTATTAATCGATACGTCTCTGATTGATATATTCGATTTTACGGCGGGTAATCGATTAAATAATTGGTTTCATTGCGGAGATTTTGAGTGTTTTATTACGTAGCATTAATAACTTAGTTTTTATAGGCCGCGTGAACTTCGGGTCAAAATATTTCGGTTTTTTAGGTTCCGTACCCGAAGGTAAAAACGGAACCCTATTAGTGAGACTTCGCTGTCCATCTGTCCGTCCGTCCGTCTGTCACCAGGCAGTAGGTACCTCTGGAACCGTGATAGCTACAGACTTGCAATCTTCACAGATGATGTATTTCTGTTGCCGCTATAACAACAAATACTAGAGTACGACCGAAACTGGTTTTCCGGCCGAAACCGAAACCGAAACCGAATATT
The DNA here is from genome assembly GCA_963855885.1 of Coenonympha glycerion. Lineage (NCBI taxonomy): Eukaryota > Metazoa > Arthropoda > Insecta > Lepidoptera > Nymphalidae > Coenonympha > Coenonympha glycerion. The sequence continues at coordinate 7,460,005 of OY979653.1, forward strand.
CGGCCCTGGCTTCAGTTTCGGCCGAAACCGAAACCGAAACCGAAACTCACGTGGTCAAGTATAAAATTCCTTAAAATACTGAAATTTGATGCATTTTACACATTAGAATGTTTACGACGGACGATAACGTACGGAGCTATCCGAACGGCGCACGACAATTCCCGAACAGGGCCGCCAGCGTCCGCCATAGTGTTGCCGCGAGAAACGAAGTTAGGCGAGCGTGCACGACTACTTCCGAAATCAGTTTCGGTTTCGGCAAAAGATTCGGCCAATTTAGGCCGAAACCGAAACTGCCGCCGAAACTTGATTTTTGGCCGAAAGTCGGCCGAAACCGAAACTGAAACCGAACTTTCGGTCGGACACTAACAAATACCTACTAAAAAATTAAATAAAACAAATATTTAAGGGTGTTCCCAACAACTTTTTATAGAGACTGTAATTTATGCCTATGTGAAAAGCGATGATTTTCATATAGGTACATTTTAATTTGCGGACGTTAGAGGCGAACAACGAACACACAAATCCGAAGGCGAGCGTGTCTTATCAGCACGGGTGGATACAACGGACTATTTATATGTTAATTCGGTTTGCAGCCGCAGACACGAGGGTTATAGCTTTTTGTCATACATAAAGCTCTGCTTCCCCCCCCCCCCCTTTCACCTCTCCTCTTTCTCTTAAATGGCCTTTAAATACATAAAAATACTTACTTCTCTATAATCAGTGTAAAAGTCGGTCACTTATACTTACCTCTCATTTGTGTGTACAAAACAAAACGTGACCAATAAAACGGCCAAGTGCGAGACTAACTCGCGGTCCGAGGGTTCCATACTACGAAGGAAGTGAAACTTTATGAAAGAAACGCTTCGTTCATTGAATGAAGAACGAAGTTTGCCGGTCTGCTAGTATTTATCTAATATTTTGCAAATTTGGGGGGGTTTGAACCCTCTAACCCCCCCCCCCCCCCCCTGGCTACGCACATGCATCAAGTACCTAACGCCCTTTTATATGATACCGCACTCAATATTGAAAGGAATTTTGAAATTTCGACGACTTGGTTTTCCCCCTTTTTGAAATGAAAATAAAAACGATTTTTAATTATTTATGGGCCACTTTCACCTATAGCAGTTCCAAATTTATGGTCGATATCTTTAATAGTTACTGAAATAATCGAGTGTGTGACAGACGGACGGACGGAGAAAGTCTCACCATAAGGATTCTAATATAATGGTATGGAACCCTAACAAATATATTGCTTAAGATGTAGTCTTATAGATTTATCTATTGGTGGAATAAAAGAAGGCAATTCTTTTGTTATTTGACTCCCAATAACACTTCAAGCGAGTGTTTTTGGAGTTTTATTGAAACTTGACACGACCTCAGACAAAAAGCTTGTCGTATTTGCATTTCAAAGGGTTCCAAATTGAAAAAGAAAATTGTAATATCCTCAAGTGAAAAAAAAAAACGGATAATTGTGAGTCGGACTTGCCTGCAGAAGGTTCCGTACAAATGTACTTACAAAATCAGAAAGACCTAACCTAACCAAAGTAAGTACCTAAGTATATCTAGTCCATGTGGGTAAATGTAAACAGAGGTAAATGGAAACGTATTCAATAGTTTCGTAGTTTTAATGATGTCAATTTCAGAGTGTAACGAAATGCATCTATCTAGTCTATTGTCTGAAATTAATGTCGGCAGATATGTGACAAGCGCGTGCGTTGTGAAGACTCGAAAATCCTACAATTGTAAGTTTCGTAGTTAGTCTGCGTCGAGCGCAAGCATTATTGCTGTCTCTTTCGTTTGCGTGCTGTGTTTATCAGTGAGTGGCAGTTCGGCACAGATTTAAAACGCAATTTACTATGAACGTTACGTATCTTGGTGATCTATGGTCTGAACTGACTAACGAAGTTGTTCGTTACACCCTGAAACTGATATTAATTAAAACTACATGCGTTTCCATTTCCCCCTGTTCACATTTATCCACATTGACCCTATTGTAGAAAAATAAAAACAAATTCCTGGAACCATTGCTACTACATTTATGGCGTCGCGCTTCATACAGTGCGACAAGGCTATTTTGGCGCGTGGCCAAAGTCTGAACTAACGCCGCTATCTTGTGCTACTGTTTGATAGTTCGCTCTGTCAGTATATCACTATCGTATGTTTGCTTACTATTAACTATTTTAAAGTAAAATTGAGGAGATTTTATTTTATGGCTGCCTTTGTTCTGCAACAGCGCCCTCCTTCAAGTGCCAAGAGAGCCTTGTCGGACTGTACGTTCCATTTCCATTAAATATATCGAAACCAACGTCATACCTATGGCCAGAGCTAGCGAGTAATCCACACAAAGTCCGCCGCGACCAATCCATTAAAAGGCGTTTTTCTCTAATCCACCCACCTTTATCGGGCAATCAAGAAAATTCCCACCGAAAAGACCGTCTTCCACGAACGAGCCTTGGTCCTTTGTGATTAAAAACAAAACTATATTTTAAAAAAGGAACACCTTAATAGGCCGTCGAGCTACACTTTTGGAGGTAAACATAATAAATGTGTTGCGTAACTTGCGTTGTTGTTCTAAATAAGTAGTTTGGATTATTTTGTACCTACTACCATAATTTAATATCTTTTCGTTTTAGGAAACTAAAATATCACTTGCAAAAACTTTGTAAGGAGTTGTTGTTGTTTAGTCAGCGTGGTGTGCTATGGCTAAACCCCTCTTATTCTGAGGAGACCCGTACCCAGTAGTGGGTCCATAATACCCATATAGGTGTATTTCCTGAAACCACAAAAAAATTTATCTACATAAATATAAATTATAGGAAAATACCCAGACACTGAAAAACATTCCTGCTAAACACAAACATTTACCAGAACTAGTGGGAATCGAACCCACGACCTCCGACGCCATTCGGTCGTCAATTATATAATTAAGTTATCATACTAAGTTTTTAACTAGCTAAAAAGTAAAAACCAACAAAACTTCGCATATTTTGTAATAGTAACATTCACATATTTTGAAATATTTTACGCCGAAATATTAAGCCCCACTGGTCCTGCACTCTACAACAATCTCTTCAAAGGACCACCACACTTGTCGCCTCCCCGGCAGTGGGTGGGGCCTCGTCGGTTTTCGGTACAACCTCAACCTACTTTATAGCTTGCCGATAACAAACTAATCTTCAAAGGTTTTAAGGAGATATTTAAAAAACTATAAAAAGGCCCCTCCACACTACCTCCGCGCGGGATCAAACTCCGAGCGACCGGGAGCGTGTAATAAAATGGCGTTATTTATATCGAGAACTCGCCACGCCGCGATGATAGGCCGAGAGCGAGTGGACAGTTTTGAGGGGGTGTTTACTTGAGGGGGTGTTAAAACTTTTGATGGCGAGTTAGGTCACATAACGAGAATTCCCCACGGTTGTTAGAACTGTCAACAGTTTAAACACCCGTGGGGTCGTAGGGTGTTGAATTTTGATCTTGAACGGCGTGTTTAAAATAAAATATACATCATCCCTCCTACAATAATAGCGATCTGTTGGAATAGTTAAATTAAATGTCATGATAAAGGAGGTGGTGTTACTCTTGACTCTACGATTTCGCATTGTGAAGTCAACATCTACCTGAGTATGTTGGAACGAAACTTGCGTCGAAGAAAGTGTTGGAAGAATTATTGTATGTGGTGTTTGGTGTGAGAAGTGCTTCTGCATATTAGACCATACGGAGTTTCATTAAGTAGCGGATTACACCGTACAATATGCAGGAACACTACCTACATGAAACACCACACACATTTTTCTAACACATTCTTCATCCAGCAGGACATCCTCAGGAGATGTTGACTTCACAATGCGAAATCGTAGAGTAGTACTCTACGATTAATATGGATCTGTCCTGCTTATCCTCAAGTAATTTAGCGGTCCGGTGATTCTTATAATCTGAAATTATAAAATTTCAAACACCCCCATAGATACGCCTGCGGACTCTCGCACTATTATTTCCTTATAACTCGGCACGTTATAATAATACGGGCACAACAACATTATTGGATGATAATATTTTTTTCAATATGGAAGCGTATGTATGTATAAAGTCATCCGTGTATAATTCGGTACGCGGGGAATGTATCGGCTTCCCTAATTAGTAATCAAATATCTTTAGCGGTTTCCAATCGTCAATTTATCTATGGTTTGTACTTGTACACTTGTATGACAAATGGAAGATAGAATATTGGGTACGGGCATTAGTCTATTTATCTCGGAATAATGTAATTCTACCTTTATGATAGAGTTTAGTTTGTTATCAAAAAACGGATTCGTAGGCTTTACATTCACATATTATAGAGAACTTGATGATAATGAACTTATCAAGGTTGTAGTTCTTGTTATAGTTTAATCTTTTACTATGTGGAAGCAAATAATAATGGTGCCAATTCTGTTGCACAAAATCTTTAAACTGAACTACTACTAATTACGCGTCTTAAAATAGTGGTGTCTTGAAAATGGAATAGAAAAGGATTGCAAAATGCTTTAGAGGTTAGAGGTTAAAAAGAGGTTTAGATTAGAGATTTTGTTGTGCAGAATTAGAACTACTAATTTGCTTCAACGCAATTGTTAGCCGAAACTTGGGTCATGGGTTTAGGTTTACTCGTATAGTGCGGTTTCATTTCTGTTTCCGCTAAGTTAAGTATCCACATCTAGGGCATCTGGAAGAGATCCTCTTATGTAGTGATAAGATTTCCTTGTATAATATTATGTCCTTTCTATGTTTGTTTCTTAGTACATGTTATGTTTATCCTAATAAATAAATTAATTAAATAAATAAATATATAAAGTCACCGCCGATACAAGCATACCATCAGCCATAATACGAGTATATCACATGATGCTTGAACTCGTTAGTGAGATTTAATTGGACACAGCGCCATCTATCGAGCGATGGAGGAACTTTCGTTCCAACAGGGTGTTCCACGACACTCACGCATTCTATATAATAATCTCTGTGATAGTAATACTTAATCGTATCCTAATTGGTTAAAATTACGCTTTGCTAAAAGATCTGTCATGATTAGTTTCATGCTACATATCGCGCGGTCCATCTCACACATCTATGTATAAACCACTGTAAACCTAGCTTCGCGTTTCAAAAAAAGAACTGATGAGGCACCGAGCGCGGCGCGGTTGGCGCGTTCCTTTTTTAAAAACCTTCGACGTGTGTGGTCCGATCGAATACGCGTTCCCTGGACTTTCAACCTTATTTCAATCTAAGTTTAAGATCAAAATCGGATACACGCAGCATCATACCACAGACTATAGATATAAAGGTATAAAGCCTTCTTTCATTAAAAAAATATGGGCGAAATTCGCTCGCGCCGCGGCGTTTTAAACGTAAATTTTCCGGTCGTATTATTAAAATTGAAATTTTCGAGTTAATTGGTCGGAAATTGTCGGTAATTTGGTTTTACACGTTTTAATCATTGTTTATTGTATTGCTTTATTGTATTGCTTATGTTAATTATAGTTTTAGAGCATACCGGTCGCATAAATTAATGCTTATTCACGTGGGTTATATAAGTGGTTAATCTTGTTTAGTTTTTAATAAATATAAAAAAAATATACCTATAACCCTTAACTACAACCAAAATTGATAGATAAAAGTCAAAGGTTTTCAGGGAATTTTCCAATCCATATATTACATATTTATCTATATTAGGTTAGTATATTATCTACTAAATTACTAATGCTTGGAAGTATTGTCTTTCAGCATGATATTATGTAGAAATACCTAAGTATAATTTGTGCATATTAACGTGAAATCAACGGGTCTGCCCGCGAAATTAAAAAATTTCGTGGGTTTTTGCAATTTGTACGCTAATTAGACATGATAGGCTTATGGCAATCAATTTGCGAGAATGACAGTATCATCTTTACATGATTATATCAAAATCTTTGCATAAAAATGTATATCCTAGGAAATTAGTCCGAGTATCGAGTTTTATGTGAGTAACTCGCAAATCTTGGACTAATTTCTTTAACTCGACACTTTCGAGCAGAGATTTTTATATAAACACGTGAAGAAGATATTGGGATTATCGCAATTTGACGGCCATAAGCCTATTATGTCTTATTAGCTTAAAAATCGCGAAAAACTACGAAAAATTTGAATTTCGCGGGCACACCCGTAGTGTGCTCCTTAAAATTCTACCGTCGGCAAACATACTTAGCAGTATATTTTTATTTAATTGAGCTTTTAAATGGTTAGGTACATATCTAGTAAAACAACGGACGGCGCCACGTGCTTGCCGAGGTACAAAGGAAATAAAGAGATTTTCCACATACGCATAAAATATGAATACATAATTATAATAATTAATTTAAACCTACTTAAAACTAGGTTTCTATATCTTTCTACTTACTTACTCATCCGTTTTTCCTTTTTTTGTGCCTATTTTAGGGTTTCACCGTGACGGACCACGTTGGCGGGAGTATGGGATTCACTTGTCTATCCGCGTACCTGTCGTATCGGTGGAATTCGCGTGACGCCTGACGGATACAAAAATAAGCTTCAATAATTAAAATAAGCTTCAAGATTCACTGATTTTTACATAACATTAAAATATGTAGGTAATTATTATACTTATGTAGTGATAAACAAGTAACTTTATATGAATTGTTATTGCCATCATTCCGATCCCTTCATTTATTTAATGACATTACATTAAATTATGAACATTTCCATTCGGAGAAAAAAATTGACAAAAACCACAAAATCGTTTCATCTCAATATTACCATCTCGAATATCCACGAAATTACAATTAGGTACATTTACTTTTAAGAGAACGAAATCAGATTTCATTTAGTTGTCTTAAATTTTAGTTTTTAGGGTTCCGCACCCAAAGGGTAATAATAGGTCAAGTTCGAAACGAGCTCGCACACTAAGGGTTCCGTAGTATCGAACACCCATTCTCAATAGTAGATTTCGGTATTCTATGCTATACCTTAAAACGAGCAATTCTTATATATCTATATAATCTGGATCTCGGAAACGGCTCAATTTTCATGAAATTTTGTATACTTATACAGGGTGTTTTGGGGGCGATAAATCGATCTAGCTAGGATTCATTTTTAGAAAATGTCGAATTAACCAAAAAACAAAAATATGACTCCTGCTGCCATCTATTGGCCAGTAGTATTACTTCCGAGCGAAGCTCGGTCACCCAGATATTGAATATTTTAAGCGTCTACTGTTGCCGTTCTCAATAAGCTACAAAAATCACGTTTGTTGTATGGGAGTCCCATTAAATGTTTAAGTATTTATTACATTTCGTATAAACATAGTTTTAAGTTGACTTGTAGTTTACAGTTATACATAGGACATAATTAATATCATTTAATACAAGAGGCTGTCCGTTAGGCCTACGTGAAATAAAGATATTTTGAATTTTCATTCTATTTTTTTGTATTTGTTGTTATAGCGGCAACTTAAATACATCATCTGTGAAAATTTCAAGTGTGTAACTCTATCGTGGTTCTAGGATAGGTGACAGATGGTTCCGTTTTTTACCTTTTGGTACGGAACCCTAAAAGCTATATACCTAAAGTAAGTATTTCAGTTAAGCCATGACTGTGAATCCTGACTTTTTCTGGCTTAAGTATATAGGCAGATATAAATAGATTTATGTACTTACTTAGCTACAAATACTCACCTTTTTGCCATCAAATATCCCGCAAATAATTTTTAGCGCTTAATTCCACACAGGCTGGTGTGGAATGTGTAATTAGTGTAATTTAGTGTTAATTGTGCAGACACCATTCTGAAGCACCTGATGTAGTGTTGTGTAGTTTATGTGCGGGCTTTTTCATCGATATAATTATAATTGACTAGTTTATTAGGGATCCTTGTGTATAAAAATTCAAAAGAAAATACCTGTCGGGTTACATTAGGAAAAATGATAACACCTACCTACTGAATTCACTTCCAACTAATGAATGTGTAACATCATTTCATTTTTGTGCTGCCTAATTCATTATTTACAGATGTCAAGGCAAGTTAAGAGTCCGCTTACCCACGTTGTCTCCCATACATTCGTAATACCAAAATCATTTGTACCTAATTCGTGCAAATTTCGATCAGGTTGTGGTGTTATTCGGGTTCACATAGTAATAATCTATGCTCCTAAGAACAAAAGAATGCTGTAAATATTAAATAATATACGTTGATTAACTATCAAAAAAACTAACTTCAGTCTCATCAAACGACTGTTGAAGAGAACTGGACTAAATTGATATGGAACTCGATTCACCCAGTAAAACGTTATGAGGTAACGAACATAAAAAAAAAACATATACAGTCGAGTTGAGAACCTCTTCCTTTTTTGAAGTCAGTTGAAAATGTACCGGCTTCTAAATAAGTATATCCACTCTCTCTCTCTCTCTCTCTCTCTCTGCTGAAAAGCCTCAACACCTTTAATTTTCAGTGTCAAGGACACAACACCATCGAGTTTGAACTCGTTTGATGCAACTTGACAAGTATTTTGATGCTAGATGGTATGTCACCAATTTCAGGCGTATTAAAGCATTTTTTAAACTTGTTATTATCAGTTTAAGTCAGACACGACACCACTTACGCTTGAGCCCTGAACGTTGCAACGAGACTACTCATATAAATAAAATATGCATGCGGAACCCGTGTAGCGTTTTTCCTGTCACTCTTGTCCGCGATCGATGCCGTTAAATATCATTCAGGCTATTTACTACTTGTCGGTTAACAGTACATTAAGGCGAGAGAATGTCGAATTAAGAAATAAATTTCGCGTTATACGAAAGGAAAATGGCGTTTTTTCTCGGCCCCATTTATATTTGCTGCACGCGAGAAAATTTTCATAATGGGTTCTAGGTGGAAAGGTGTAATTATTGTGGCCTAGGTTACATTAAATAATTAACCAATAATTGGTTTAGGTTTTATAGTAATCATCATTTATTTGCGTAAAATAAACCTACAAGGTTTTTGCAGTTTTTTTATGTTGATTTAATAGGCATGTGCAAACAAATGAATAAATAGTTTAGTAGAGCTAGGTATTAAGCATATTAAAATGGATTTTTTAAATTGCTTCAAAATATTTTAGGTACCTCTTGTATTAGGCAAAATGAAGCATAAAAAAATCTAGATTTAATATTGAAAAAGTTAGTTAAAAACCGTTTGTTCCAGATTTGGAACATAATGCGCTTATATAGGCATAAAATTTTTGTTGTTCCAGATTTGGCACACCATGCAATAATGTCTCGTGTTAAAAAAGTTAATATAATACGATCACTAAAGTTGTGGTACAGATGCCATATCATCTACGAAGAATTATTGTGGGTGTTCCAAATATGGCACCGTTAGCGGTAAGGGGTAACGACCAAAACTATAAAGACAATTACTGTAAAATGTAAAACTATATATATTTATATATATTGTAAGTATATCTATATACCATTGAGTATTTTGGGTTTTAAATCTAAAGCTTCAAGTTAGAAACTCGATTTGAATAACAATTTCAGATAGAAAGTTTTTCCAAAAGTTGCTCCGAAATCTTATTTTTTTTTATCATTTTCCGATATCATAGATTTTAATGTCGTTAATTAATAATAATTTCCAAAAACGCTTATAAAAATTTTTTCGATAACTGTCTTAGTAAAATATCGTTTCAATTTTGAGTTAGGTACACGACAGATATGAGTTTACTTTGCAATTTATTTGGCCGCTAAACCACAAGCACGACAGATATGGATATTCATACAACTTTTGCCGGTCGCTACTCGGATGTAGAGCAGGCAATGGATATTTTTATAAACCTACATATTATAAGGTACTTATTTGGCCAGTAAGTAGGTAGATACAGCAATTTCGATTTATCTCGAAGGTTATCAAAATGATGCTCAAATTACCAACATTAATAACGACATCGAAATAATGTAAGAAAATGTTTTTATGAACTTTACAAAACTTGGCACGCGTAAAACAGTAGAACAAATCTTTCATCATAACAAAAGTTAAGAATAGTAAGGTAAACAATAAGCACAATGAGGTTTTACCTTCTCAAAAAAAAAGTGATTGGCTACGGTGTAAACAATCTTTTGTTTATACTCTACTCTCTATGCTCAGGTGACAGTTTAAAGGTATAATATCCTGTGAGCTGTCAAACTTAATGTCAATATTTTGGCGCGATTCGAAACGCAGTAGGGGCAACTTTAGAAGCTTAGATCTTTGAAATTAAACCTTTTTGGTTCGAAATAAGATTGGTTATGTCGAGTTTGTGTATTTGAGGTACGTTTCAACAATAGTCGAATACCTATTTAGCCACGCTTGGCTTTAATGAATCGGATTTAAAACTGCGGGTTTTCTAAGAACATTTCTTTCGAGAACATGCAGTTCGAATTTCAAATGTAGGTAAGTGTTGCCAGGTTATTACGGTTGAAATTCGCCTGTTTTGCGGCGAACTTAATATTGTGTGGCGTTCGAAGGTAATTTTTGTGGGAAATTGATTATCAGGTGTACGTTTTTTGACCGTTAAGTCCCTTATTGTGTATTTCCGAACTGTTTGAGGTCCTGTGCGGAGTATGAAATCGCTTTGAATTTCGAATGCGACTGTGACTGGGCGATTACATTTGTGTTTGACTTTTGGCTGCGGTGAATTCTTGTTACGATTGGACATGCAGTTTAGGTGATTTTTATAGGTTTTTGGAACGTGTGTAATAAGTTATTTCTCAATTTTGTTTCCAGGACTTTTTTGAAATGCACTTTATTCTAACTTACATCTTACTTGCTTTTGAATTGATTTTCAGACAAGAGTAATCATTCCAATAGTCGTATCTTAAAATCAATTCAATATAAGTGTGGGCCAAAGACAATTTAAGGAAATTTCCTTGACTAAGAAGGTCCAACCACATTTTTAATATCTAGATTAGCTTTATATCTATTTAGATGGTTTAAATATTTTTTTTTTATTAGGCCGTCGTCACCGTTGCCGTCGTTATAATTTATGATTATACTTAATTTTTTTTATTGATATGATGATATAATAGACTATAATTAATATCATTAATTATTATTTATTATATCTAGACTATTTTTTATTGCGGAAAAATCCACAGTTCCCGCAAGATGTTGAATTAAACGAAATATGATATGACGATACAGACATTGATATGGTTAACTTTTTAAAAAGTAGCTATACAAAGGTAGGGAAAGCGGGAGCGCGAATGGGCAGTTTTTATCCCGTGAAAACACACGATTCCCAAGATTTTGGGAAAGAAATATACAGGGTTATATACAAAATACCAAATCGCTCTCGGTCTGAATTTGTTTACAGTAAAACAACAACTTATAATTAATTTCATACAAAAAAATGTTTTATATGTATAACCCTTTTTAAAGCAATTTAGTATTACTTATATAACCTTGTATACTCGAGCAGAGCCGTTGGCAACAGCTAGTATTTAATATTTATTTGACTCAGGTATAATATTTTGTGAAGGTAGACGTGGATAATTACATCACAATCGAGAGAGAAGCGAGTCTGCAATGATGGAGGAGATGATGCCGGGTAAGTTTATAGGCGAAAGCGTTTGTGGCCAAAACAAGTGTGCGTACATTAGTTAAATAGACATATCCCTTGGATTAGACCGACACGGCGCGAAAATGTCGCCAGTTTATCGGTGCTTGTTTTGCCACCGTAAGGTCAAGGCCAACAGTAAGGCCCCGCTGTAGTTGACCATGATAGCTAAACACTTGAAAATTTCACACCGACGCAAGGTTGCCTGTTTGGCGGTTTTTTACAGGATATACTTTGGAGAGTGTGCTCAAGAACTCCACAATCTAGTACCTCCTTCACCTTTCTACCATAGAACCGCAAGACGCCGGGAGAAGTGGCATCCTTATGTGGTTGATGTCCAGCGAACTCTAACGAAACGATTTTCTTCCACGTTTCTGATACGTACCGCTAAGGTGTGGAACACTCTTCCAGCTTCTGTGTTCCCAGCCAAGTACAACCTGGGTGCCTGGAAGAAGAGTGAATAGGCATTTTCTAGGCAAGCGCGCTCCATCCAAGACCTCATCATTTCTGTTCATCAGATATGATTGTAGTCAAGCGCAAGCCTATGTATAATAATAAAAAAAGGTATAAGGTTGCCACTATAATAATAAATACTAAAAAATAAAATAAAATGAATATAAACGATTATATAAGGATACTAGCTGATGCCCGCGACTTCGTCCACGTGGGATAAAAACTATTCTATCTTTTAAGTTGGACCAAATGACAGATATTCACGAAGTTTGAACTAAATTGGTTCAGTAGTTTAGGAGTCCATCGCGGACAAACATTGTGACACGAGATTTATATATATTAAGATTATATATTATAATATGAAATATTCAGCCAATATTAACCTAGTTGTAAATTCACTTTAAAAATAAATAGTTAAATAAAAATACAATATACAAGGGGCCACCCTAATAGTAGGGAACCCTCAGTGTGCAAGCCCAACTCGCACTTGATCAATTTTGTAACCTTATAAAAATCGCAAAGTGCGGCCTTCTAGCCCATTAAGGAGATTGTATCTCGCCTTAAAATTAGGTGCATTGAAACCGCTAAAACCTAATCACAAAGGGCCTACCCTTAGACCCCATGTTCGCGCCGCATGGGGCCCTATACCTCCCATTGTACTAAACTGTCAAAATATTTCTCCTTTTTTCCAAAAACACCAGCCGACGTCAAATTATAGGTAGGTACATTTGGCCTAAGAAGGTTGTTATTTGTTACCCAATTGTGGTTAAAAGGAGGGTTATGTTGTGAGATGGTTCACCAAGGAATGTTAGGCTGAGTTTTGCAAAGGCTTTTCTCAGCTTGCATTGGTTTTGTGTATCATATCAACAGGTCTGCTAGATACATGTTAGATACCTCAAAAATAAATTCTTATCAGTTATGTAGAACTCTTACATACTCATAATAACACTTACTCCACACAAAAGGATCCGTCCTAAAGTTTATTTTATGATTTTCCTATTCACTATGCTTATTAATTTATTTACTATTTATTTATTTATTTACACTTTACATTTTGTACACCACAAAACATAATACTATATCTAAAGAGTAAAAAGTAATTAGTACAAAAGGCGGCCTTATTGATAAGTAGCGATCTCTGCCAGGCAATATACAGATTAGGAAAATACAGAGGATCCAAGGACTGCAGATGGTGCAAAACTTAAGAACATAAACAATATAAAAGAAGAAACGTCAATAGATATATTCCTTAAAAGCCCATATAGTTCTTGCTTTCTCTAACATTGTTAGGCACGATAACATATTAAACTAATGAGTTCCAAAGCTGCATTTACTTTTGAAGTCATATTTTTTTCGTCTTAGTACTTAGAGTACATTTGGCTCTAATACTCTAGGTAGGAATATGAATTTTAAAACACCGAAAAATACCTGTCAGTTAGTAACACAGAAACATTGGTTAACAGTTTATTCTATTTTTCCAAAAGCGGCAATCGCTAGCCGCGAATTTTTACATTCGTCGCACCGAATCCAAAAAACCAAAAAGATTTTAGTATTTATGTAGCTTTACACAGACGGCTCTGGGGTTTGGGAATTTTAAAAGCGAAACAAAAGGCGGCAAAATACTCCCCGTCGCTTCGTCGTCAAGTTTCTCTTTTTCTACATGGCAACACCTACCTAAATCACTGTATTTTTCTTTTGATTCCTTTGATCTAATCATACTTATTGACAGCCTAATGTTAAAAATATGGGTAAGATAAGCTTATTGATGACTTAGGTAGATATATTTTATATTTTGTTCCAGAATCTTCTATGGGATTTGTAATACAAGTTATATAATTTCAAAAATATTTAAAAAAACAAGTCAAAAGTCAAAATATCTTTATTTCAAATAGGCCTAATGTACAGGCTCTTGTAAAACGTCAATATGATAGCTGTCGCGTAGGTATGGTGATAACTACAAGTTGACTTAAAACTAAGTTTACGAGGGTTCAAACGAACCCTGCACTGAGAAGATGCCCACAATAAACTCAGTCGGGTTTTGTTTTCTGTTAACACCACTTCACAATGACCCTTAAAAACTAGTTGAGCTAGTATAGTTACAAGCTTTTTTAAACGTTTTATTCATATTCTTCTCAGCACTAGACCATGGTAACCATCTAGCACCAAATTACTCGTCAAGACGAATCAAACGAGTCCAAACTCGATGGGGTTGTGTCGTTTAACTACCGAGTTCCTATGACCACCTTCTAGTTCCATCATAAGATCAGCTCCATGTCATAATAATTTTGCGTGGTCCTCTGATTTACACATGTATGCAAAATTTCAGCTCAATCGGTAACTGTGAAGAGGATCAAATTTAACTTGCAAGATTTGATTACATACAAACAAACAAACACAACGACCTCCGTGGCGCAGAGGACGCACGCGCGGATTCGAGTGGGAGGTCACGGGTTCGATTCCCGCCACGAGCCACTTTGGAATTTTATAATCTCTAAATTGGCTCAGGTCTGGTCTGGTGGGAGGCTTTGGCCGTGGCTAGTTACCACCCTACCAGCAAAGACGTACCGCCAAGCGATTTGGCGTTCCGGTACGATGCTGTGTAGAAACCGTTGGGGTGACATAACTTACCCATTCCAAGTTAGTACGCTAACATCTTCGACTGCATCATTACTTACCATCAGGTGAGATCGCAGTCAAGTACTAACTTGTAAAGCGTAAAAAAAAAGACATCGGGACAGGTAAATAAAAGCTTGAGAAAACCGAAATCAACGAAACCGCGAGCAAAATTTAATCTTTGCTTATTTCTGTTGGTCAAGTGAGCAAAGTCGCGGTAAAGCAAATGTTCATTCGGTACGTACGGTTTCACGTACTCTCCGAAGCACGAAAATGGAACACTGCTAAACCTTGGCCTGGACGGTAACTTAATGCTCGTTTTTTTTTCAATAAATAAAAATATCAAAAATAAGCATATCAGACTTAATATCATACAAAATGCGAAAATATTATGCTTGTTAACATCATCCTAAAACTACTGTTAATAGATTACAACTTGTATAAATACATAGGCTACTTTTTATCCTAGAAAAATCACAATTTCCTACGGGATTTGTGAAAAATCGACATTCATACCGGCGGGAATGCCATACAAGCTGATGGTAGCTAAAAAAATCATACCAAATACCTATGCCAATTTAGAAATTATCAAAGACCTAAAATTGCCTTACGCCGGGAATCGAACCCGTTCTGTTCCAATACAGAGGCAATAAATAACAATTTCCTGCGAAGTTACAAAACTCTTTCCATCTAATGGGATAATTAGACAGTTTACCATAACCGAGGTGGGGTAATTATTGCCTTCGCGTTTGAGTGCGGCAACACTGAATCATCTGGGACATTGAGTACTTAGCCAACAGGACGGGTACTAATTTATTTACAAAAAAAAACACAGAAAAGTGCGTCTTTTTTAGAGTTCGCTGTTCGTTGTCTGTGTAAGTTAGTACACTTGTAAGGAGACCGGCGAACTCCCATACATTTCCTGGCCCAGACTAAAATCCACCCCAATCCACGTTCAGTTATGAAACTTCTGATACCTGTAGTACTCAACCTGACTTACAAAACTGTCATACAAAGTCAATCAAATAAAGAAGGGAGAAAGAAGATATTCACATTATTGTTAAAAGTGAGGTTAGGTTTAGGTATCTTTCATTGTTTCCAAGTGAATAATCTTACTGCAGATTTTCTGAAAAAGCCAGAAAAATCCATTCTCATTATGAAAGACCCGCGTCTAGTAGTGGGTCGGTGATAGGTTGACTTTTTGTTGCCATATTTAAATAAATATTGCCATTCGACCGGTTTTTTTATAGTATTTTATTTTTGATTCCCTACTGCAAATTTATTTAATAAATAAAAAATTGTAGGCATTAAATTAAAATGTATATATTAAGATTTTGGGTTCTATTATTTTACCTGCTTTTTTTTTCTTTTCTTTTATATAATGATATAATTATGTTATGAATTTTAGTGACATTAAATATTATATTATATAATTCATTCATGCAACACTAGAATATTATTATCAAAATATTGCCGGCTATAAACCATTTTGTATTGTGTAACTTTGAACATTTTTAATTGTTTTGTATTAATGTATCCAATAACTAATTATTACTAGTGACTAATATTGACAAAAAAAAAAAAAAAAACTAATATTTGCATGCCTATAAATCGGCAAAGCACTGAGACCAAACATTAATGTAATAACCCTGTACGTGTTTTAAGCAAATAAATGATTTATTATTATTATTATTATTATTACTTCTAAAAATATGGTGTTTTCACAAAAATATCTATGAAAAATAGCAATCCAAAATAAATCATTCCAGAATCTGAACGGTCTCTGGGTTATCTTTGTTAGAGCTGGGCCAATTTTTGCCATTCTCCTTTTCACAGATGATGTATTTCTGTTGCCGTAATAACAACGAATACTAAAAAATAAATATGAAGGGGTTTGTCAGCGAGGTGGAGTTATCCCCTTTCTTTCGTAATAGAAGGTTCTAGCGAAGAATATAGCACTATTTTTGTTAGATTATTTATTGTGAACTCGCTGCAGAACACTTATTATTATTTTGCTGAATTAGCGATGTAATTAAAGATCGCGGTTGACCGACGTGTAGGTAGCGACTTGGAGTACCGTGTACTGGCGCGTTGTGCAATGTCGCGCACTCAGCGAATTTGTCAGGTCACTCGCCTCGCGGCGCGGTCGCAAGCTAATACTACGGGTTTCACCCGAGTATGCTTGTGAATTTAATGTATGTGAAAATGTGTATGTTTGTTTATTGGTGTGAATGTGATTTTGTGTTCTGTATGTGTTTGTGTGCTGAATTATGGTTGTGAGTAGCCTACACCACTCCCCCCCAGAGGCCGTGTCTACGGACGATAATAGTCCGGGAAGCGAACTCTTCTTCCCGAACGCGTTGTACGCCATCCGGTGTTAGTATCGGACGGTTGATGGGTAGAATCTGGAGATGGAGGGTTGGAAGATTTAGGTGGGGCCGGATCGGGGGGTGTATTTAAGGCTGGATTAGGTTGGAGTTGTGGTGGCGTGGCGTCGGACAATATGTAGGCCGGCTTAATGCGGTCAATAGATACTGTGACGATTTTGCCTTTGATATTTAACCTAAACGTTTTTGCACCTCTTTTTATGACTTCATATGGCCCAGTGTAAGCTGGCTGTAGTGCACCACGTAGCGTGTCATCTCGGAGGAAGACATGACTACAGGTGTTTAGTTCCTTAAATACGAAGGTTTTGGCTTTAGGGTGATGTTGAGCTGGGATGGGCTGTAGTTTTTCGGCGAAGGACTTCATGCGAGCTGAGAAGTCGGTGATGTCGGTGGTGTAACCTGGGACATTGTCGCCGAAGAATTCTCCGGGTAGTCGGAGTGGTTCGCCATACACCAGTTCGGCTGATGAGGCCTTGAGGTCCTCTTTTATGGCGCTTCTTATGCCGAGGAGCACAAGTGGTAGTGATTCAGTCCAATTTTCGTCTGCGTGGCAGGTTATAGCTGCTTTGAGCTGGCGGTGAAAACGCTCCACCAGGCCGTTGCACTGGGGATGATAAGCAGTTGTGCTGCGGTGTTGAAATCCAATAGATTTGGACAACTGCTGGAAAAGCGCTGATTGGAATTGCTTCCCGAGATCTGTCACGACGTCTAACGGGCTGCCAAAGCGTGATACCCAGCAGGAAACAAACGCTTTGGCCACTGTCTCTGCTGTGATATCGGTGATGGGTACAGCTTCTGGCCATCGTGTGAAGCGATCGACGGCTGTTAAGCAATATCGGTATCCGTTTGAATATGGCAGTGGACCGACCAGGTCTATGTGGGCATATTTGAATCGTGCTGAAGGTGGCGCGTGCGTACCCACAGGTGACGACACGTGTCGGCTGACTTTACTGCGCTGGCAGGACAAACATGCCTGCGCCCATTCACGGCAGTTCTTGCGCATGAGGGGCCAAACGAAACGTTGGGCAACGAGCTTAGCTGATGCGTTTGGACCTGGATGGCTAAGAGAGTGGAGGCTGTTGAAAACTTGCCTGCGACAGCTCTCAGGAACAAAAGGCCTGGCAGTCGGTGTACTGACGTCGCAGTACAATTCAGTACGATTCCCAGGGATTGAAATTTTCTTCAGGCGTAGGGAAGTTTCGCCTTTCAGATAATCTGCAAGTTCAGGATCTGTGGCTTGCGACTTGGCGAGGACTTCGAAATCGACAGGCTTCTGTAATTCATAAGCACGGGAAAGCGTGTCGGCAACGACGTTATCTTTACCCGATATGTGTTGAATGTCTGTCGTGAATTGCGATATGAAGTCTAGGTGTCTATACTGCCGCGGCGAAGAGTTACTTTTACGCTCATGGAATGCATAACATAGCGGCTTGTGGTCAGTATAGACTGTGAAGTGGTGAGCTTCTAGCATGTGGCGGAAGTATTTAATACCTTCGTATATGGCGAGGAGTTCCCGATCATATGCTCCATATTTGACCTGGGAAGGGCTCAATTTGCGCGAGAAGAATGCTAAGGGCTGCCAAGCTCCGTTTACGTATTGCTGAAGGGCTGCTGCGATGATTTTGTCTGAAGCGTCCGTGACGAGACCTAACTTTGCATTGCAGTCTGGATGCGCTAGTAAGGCTGCGTTGCACAGACTCTTCTTGCAGTCCTCGAAGGCTTGCCGTGATTCTCCCTCTATGACAACCGGTTGTGATCCTTTTACCGATCCGGTCATCAAGGCGTTCAGAGGTGCTTGGATTTCAGCAGCATTTGGTAAAAATCGCCTATAGAAATTAATCATGCCCAGGAATCTCCTTAGTTCTCGGACAGTTTTCGGCATCGGAATATCCGCAATGGCTTTGACTTTCTCGTCTAAGGGTTTCGTACCTGCTTCTGATATTCTGTACCCGAGGAATGTAACTTCAGGTGCGCCGAACACACATTTGGCTGTGTTAACGAGTACGCCGTATTCTTGCATACGAGTGAAAAGTTGGCGCAAATGTTGCTCGTGCTCTTCTTGCGTTTTGGAAAATACCAGAAAATCGTCTAGGTATGGATAGCAAAAGTCAAGACCACGTGTTAGTTCATCTACGAATCGTTGAAAAGTCTGACCAGCGTTCCTCAAACCAAAAGTCATGAAGGGAAATTCGTAAAGCCCGAAGGGGGTTGTAATGGCTGTCTTCGGGATGTCCTCCTCAGCTACAGGGATCTGATTGTAAGCCTTGACTAAATCTATAACGGAAAAGAACTTACATCCAGATAAGTTATGGGAAAAGTCATGTATATGACGAATTGGGTATTTGTCTGGAATCGTCCTCGCGTTGAGAAGTCTGTAATCGCCGCAAGGACGCCAGCCGTTGTCTTTCTTGGTCGCTAGGTGGAGTGGTGATGACCACGGGCTGTCGGACGGACGGGCGGTACCATTGGCCAGCATTGTGTCAAATTCCTGCTTGGCGATCTTCAATTTGTCTGGAGCCAGCCTACGGGGTGAGCATGATACTGGGGGGCCTGGTGTGGTGCGGATGTGGTGTTGTGTAGTGTGTTTTACTGTACCTGGTGTGCCGGCGGGGCGAGTGATATCCGGGAATTCGGACAAAATGGCGTGGTACCTGCTGCTGCCTCCAGTCGATACCTTCACACTCGTAACAAGATTATTAGAATTACAAATGCTTACTGCTGCGCTGATATTGGTTAGGCTATCGGTTAGTCTGTGATTACTGATGTCAACTATGAGACGATAATGTGCGAGAAAGTCTACACCGATGATAGGTTTCGTGACATTGGCAACGACGAAACGCCATGGAAAATTGCGGCGTAGGCCTATGTTCAACGTAAGTTGAATGTAGCCGTATGTGTCGATTACCGAACCATTAGCAGCGTGCAGGGTAAAAGAGGTTTTACAACGACGTTCATGAAGCGCACTAACAGGATATACGCATAGATCACTTCCGGTATCTATCAAGTACTGAACGTTAGTGTCCCGGTCCGTAATAAACAGGCGACCTGGATTACGACAATCGTCGGCCGCCATCACAGATTGTCGTGGTTGTTTCCCGACGGCTTTCCAAAGTTGCACGGTTGTACGCATTTGTTCGCCGTCGGTCCGAATTTATGGTGGTACCAACAATTTGGGAATCGCTGGTGGTTTGATGTTGACCTCCGGTGTTGAGAGCGACTGCGGCTTCGTTCCCGAGCTCGTCCGCGTTCGTACTGTTGTGACCTCTGGTCGTCGCGGGCGAGAAGAGCGCTGACCTGCTTCGTCAGCTCGGATACCTGCTGCGCCAAAATGTCAACAGTAGTGGATGGAGTTGCTGCGGCTACTTGGCGTGCTGGTGGTGAAGCAATGTCGTGTATCCGGTCTGTGAGGTCTGCTAGCGCGTCGAGGGACAGGCCCGGTTGAGACGCGACGATGGGCTGCATCTCCGTGGGTAGGCGGCTGGTCCAAATAGTTTTCACGAACTCGTGAGGGACGTCTGGTCCAGCTAGGTGTTGTAGGTGCCGAAGGAATTGTGATGGTTTCCTACTGCCTATTTCTTCATGTGACAATAGTTGCTTAATTTTATTTTCCCGCGATGCCGACAGTCGTTTTATTAGTTCTGTTTTCAAACGGTTGTAGTCGGGAGGGCCAGCTATAATGTCCTCGACCTCTGTGGCGTACTGCCGATCTAGCGACGTTGCTACCTGGTAGAATTTGGTTTCTTCGTCGGTAATTCCAAACAATTTGAATTGGCCTTCTACTTGCCGGAACCAGATGTTGGGTTTTTCTGCCCAAAACGGTGGAGTTTTTATTTGTCTTGGGCACAACGGCGTTAGTGTTTCATCGTGACCGCTGATCCTTACCGCTTTTTTAACTCCTTGACGAGTGTTGGTGTTTACGTTTTGCGAGTCCGTTTCACTTTCACTGCTCATCTTCGCTAGCGCGTGTTTTCGAACGGGTCACCAGTGAAGGGGTTTGTCAGTGAGGTGGAGTTATCCCCTTTCTTTCGTAATAGAAGGTTCTAGCGAAGAATATAGCACTAGTTTAGTTAGATTATTTATTGTGAACTCGCTACAGAAAACTTATTATTATTTTGCTGAATTAGCGATGTAATTAAAGATCGCGGTTGACCGACGTGTAGGTAGCGACTTGGAGTACCGTGTACTGGCGCGTTGTGCAATGTCGCGCACTCAGCGAATTTGTCAGGTCACTCGCCTCGCGGCGCGGTCGCAAGCTAATACTACGGGGCCCCAAGTCTGCTATGACAATTTTATCTCGATCGTCCAATAATTACACAATTATTACCGATTTTTGCGATTTTGGTAGTCTGCTAGGTCGATCGTTTACTAATTGTGTAAAAATTACACGACTCACCTACAATATACATCTCAATGAACTTTTGCTAGTCTGTTAACACAATCACATCTCAATTGTCGAATATATCCTAGTCTGCTAATTTTTTGACAGTTCGAAATGGCAATCGACCTGCAATTTTAGATAATTAAGCAGTAATAGCTAAATCAGTGAATTTCTATCATTGCATGTGGATTATTAGTGTTTTTTTTCTAATCTATTGATGATTAGAGCAAGGTGGAACATTCTCCAGCTAGCTAACGGGGTTAATATTGAACGGAACAAGCATTTGGATAAATTCTGTGCGTTTGGAGAATAGAAACCGCCGTCGCCGCCGTTAAGGATATTTCCGAGGCTGAATTTGTTAAAACATTTCGCCTCGGGAAGGAAACTATTAGGGGTCTAGTTGAGGAGCTCTGTTAATTCCCAGACTGTGTCGGAGTGACGGAATATCAGCGGAGATGAAGGTAAACTCTTGTCTAAGTATTAGGTACCTACTAAAGTATTAATAATTCATGATGATGGTTTGATGTGCCTAATGCCATCATTTCTGTTGCAGATTCTGATAGCGTTATCATTCTACTTATCAGGATCTTACCAAACTACAATTAGGTACACTGAGGACTGTGTCAAGAGCTGCGAGGCATGCGGTGGAGAACATGGGTTTTTATTAGGTAAGTATTGCAATTATTATTTAATGAAAGCAATTTAACACTTAATGTCCATACACTGCCATGGGTTCAATTCAGTATATGGATTTTCAGAAGACAGTGGCTATCTTCTTTGGAGAACGATGACCTCAATTGTTAACACCACAACGGAGACGCTGCAGCTCGTGTTTTATTTGAAGCACACAACTGAACTGAATACAGTTGAACATTGTATAGGAGTTTTCAGGCAAAGTAAACAAAATCCTGTTAATCTGATCTAATACGTATAGGTACCTATAGTAGTTTTAGTGGCAATAGTCAATCCTACAATCCTGTCACTGCAAACAATATTTTTGATGGATGTTGTCTTTTGTATTTTAACAAAGCATTTATTTTTTATTTATTTATTTAAAGCATATAAGAAAGCCAGCCAAGTACAAGTAAAACTTACAAAGTTTCATACCATTACCTAAAAAAACTGCAAAAAATCACATCTGTTGCATGGGAGCTCCCAATATTTTTTATTTTCTATTATTCGTTTTGTTAGTAGAGTATTGTTATTGCAGCAACATTATATTATATCTGTGTAAATTACAACTGTCTATCATAGTTCATGAGATACAGCCTATTCAGCGACAAACAGGTACACAGCGAAGTTTTAATAGTAGGGTCCTCTTAAACCCTTTGGGTACGGAACCCTAGCAAATGCACTTGTCCCTCCACTGACACCATAGAAAGCCTTTTGTTTATTAATTCTTTTAGAAAATGCATGTATAGATGGGTCATATTTAAATAGAATGCAACATTTGGATACATTGATTTATTTAATTTTTAAAAGTTATACATAAATTTTGTTTTGTTTGCAAATTCAGGATGTGAAGAACACACTTCGTGGGCAGAGTTGGAAAATGCTCTGGAATTACATTATTACAAAGTCTTCAAGTGAAACAAAGTCTGCTTCAAAATAGAACACTGCAGGAGTCTCTACTCCATAGGCTCTGGAAAAATGCATGAAAATGAATGAATAGTATATTAGTACCCAACTTCATATATAATTGTTACTCTTTTAATATACTAATTTCATTAGAAAAGTTTTGTATTATACAGCTTTGGTTGCATGAAATGTCATACATTCATCTTAATGTAAATAATATAGTATAGCCTCTCCCCCTCAGTCCAGTTGGTCACTGCAAGGGGGTCATGACCAAAACCTTTCAGTTTTCAGTTATTAACCTCATTTAAAAGTATTTAAATCTGAAATGACAAGCAACTGAAAGAGGCCTGTACTCCATAAGGCGGACTGAACACCAATCTTTTTTGTAATTAATAGTAGGTATTGTTTTGTAACATTAAACAACTAGGTAACTATGGTATCTTGCATAAAAAATCCTGTAAAAAAAATCATGGTTTATACCTATGCATAATCAATTCTCCTGTTATTTTGGTATTATCAGTTGTAGTAAGTAGTTGAAATAAGCTATATTCTATTGTATGTTAGTGAGTATTGAAAGTCTTTCAATTGAATTTATGAAAATAAATATATGAAACTATCTGTAAAATTAAAATAATTTTTAGTGTAATAGGCATTCTATTAGCAAAGAAAAACTTCATACTTAAAATTTTAGCCATAAATTTGTAAACATGGTAGTATATAGAACTGAAAAGAGAACTTATTTGGCTATTTCCATGTAAAAAATCAATATTACTGTAAATTAATCAATTAACAATGTTTCTGGAACTCACTAAGCTATCATTGTACTTCTTACATAGGACCTACTTATAGCAAAGAATTATAAATTTCAATAGGTAAGGTATAGGGTGAAACTATAACTTGAATGGATATGGAATAGATTTATTAAAGTTAATGCAAACATTGGTAAAATACCTAAAACATACCTATTTTGTAGATCTTGATAAAAAATTATATTAAAAAATATTACATACAAACTTATCAAATAAAATTATAAAATAGATACAGTACCTACTATATTTATCTGTATTTTTGTAGTTTTTATAGCAATAAGTAATAATATAAGTTAAAATTTAAAAGGTGTTTCAGTAGTAAAGGGCTTATTTATTTATTTTATTTATTTTGACTTCATAAAATATACAGTCTACCTCAAATCTAGTATAATTTTTCCTAATTATGTATTAATAACAATATTAGACTATATTAACAACTACTATTTTTGTATTTTGTATAAAATATTGATAAATGGTTATCTGAAATCTAATTTTGATTGATTAATTTATAGAGTAACTAGGTTTTAGACTGATTTTAATTATATTTCATTAGGATTTAACAATATTAATGATACTAATAAAAAAAGCTTGATTTAACATACATTTTTTTTGCCATACCTATTATTCTCTGAACCCCTTTTTATGTCCCACTGGTAGGCACGAGTCTCCTCTCAGGCTGAGAGGGGTTTGGCCATAGCCCACCACACTGGCCAAGTGTGGGTTTGCGGGCTTCACACACATTCAAGAACATTTATGTTAACTCTCAGGCATGCAGGTTTCCTCACAATGTTTTCCTTCACCGTTAAGCATTTAGTTTTAGAAAAGTCAGAGGTGCGTGCCCATGCTTCGAACCCAGGACCTCCTTATGAGAGGCAGAGGTCAGAACCACTGAGCTATCACTTCTTACCTGCCTTAATTACCTACCAACCTAAGGTAATAATGGCTGGCACAAAATCCTTAATAATATAAGGTGTCTTGCCTTTTCCTCTAAATGTCCGGGCAAACTGGATGGTCTGTCCAGTTGTTATCAAACCATTATGTTGACAGACAGGCTGTGATCAGGGTTGGTATTATTGAGTTGTTAGAATATATCTAATAGATGGATACAGAGGACACACAAGTACACCTGTGCAACCTATATGCAGTAAATAATTAAAACAAAGTTTCACTTTTATCCTGCCCTTTATTTTTCTTACAAGTTGTTGTAGCAACCAATTACATACAACCTATCAATAAAGTGCGATTTTAATTTAATCATCTGTATCACTCCCCTTCACTATTCACCTTGGGATTCGTCCAAAGATGGAGCAGTATCCAATCTCATCTTCCGCAATATTAATAATCTCGGAAGAAAGCTTCTGTTAGGACTAAGGAGGTCTGCCTCCTTGTGTTTTAATAATATTCTAAACTCCTTAAGTATTAAATAATATTCTTAACTCTTGAGTGTTAGAATTCCCTGATGAGATGTTCTTTATACTTATATTTTTAGACCTCTTTTAGGTTTGCTGACTTTTGTACAGCCAAATTAACATTGTACTTAAATTATGTCTGCGGTTTGCTAGGTTCTTCATAATACAATTGTTTTAGATGTCAGGCTTCTTTTTTGCTTCTGTTAGCGACATGTAGGTACTTGATGCTTTAGATGTGGATGTGATGTTTGTGACTGTTGCAACCCTTTGCTTTTATTGCGTACCGAGCTAATTAAATCCTTCTCCATACACTGGCTTTGTTTACAAATCTCTTTTATCCAGTGTTATTTGATTTTACACTCAGATCACTCTAGCCAGCCCAGCTTCCTCAAGAATACAGAACACATAGCTCTCTAACGAGAAGCCCATCGTAACTAAAAATTGTTTGGAAGGTCTCTTCTTTAATTCCATCCACAAAATAGAATTATTCGCCAGCACAAACTTTCTGTTGCAGTTTGTTTATTTCTGTGGTTTATTTTATAATTTATATGTAGAAAATGTCAAAATTCCAAAGACAAAGTAAAATGTTACAGATGAAATATAGTTTATTTGACGCTTATTTGACGTTAGTTGTGCCAACTTGTCATAAGTTGGACGTAAAATTTTATTTCGGGAAACGCATTTTATGGTAATGGCAATACCGATTACAATCCAAGTATTGTTCAATTAAGTTATCAATTAATTATATTGAGATCCAATTTAAAAGTTTGCAGACTAGGTCATTTCGGAACTATTTCAATTGCATGATAGTTTTATCGTAGATTATGTTAAATTAGCAGACTTGGGGCCCGGGTTTCACCCGAGTATGCTTGTGAATTTAATGTATGTGAAAATGTGTATGTTTGTTTATTGGTGTGAATGTGATTTTGTGTTCTGTATGTGTTTGTGTGCTGAATTATGGTTGTGAGTAGCCTACAAATATATAAGGGGGCGCCCATACAAACGTGAGCTCGTTTTAAATTTGGTGCCCTCAGTGTGCGAGCCCGACTCGTACTTGACCAATTATTTTAATTTTTTTTTACGCTATACATAGTTAGTAGGTACTTGACTGCGATCTCACCTGATGGTAAGTGATGATACATGCCGAAGATGTTAGCGTACTAACTTGGAAGGGGTAAGTTATGTCACCTCAACGGTTTCTACACAGCATCGCACCGGAACGCTAAATCGCTTGGCGGTACGTCTTTGCTGGTAGGGTGGTAACTAGCCACGGCCAAAGCCTCCCGCCAGACCAGACCTGAGCCAATTTTGAAATTATAAAATTCCAAAGTGGCCCGTGGCGGGAATCGAACCCGCGACCTCCCACTCGAATCCGAGCGTGCGTCCCCTGCGCCACGGAGGTCGTCAAAACAAATTGCTACTATTCGATGGAAACCTCACCCGATGGTAACCAACGATGCAGACGAACATATTAGCGTACTAACTTGGAAGGCCCACAACGGTTGCTACACAGTATCGCACCGGCACCCTAAATCCCTTGACCGTGCGCCTTTGTCGGTATAGGGTAACTAGCTTCAGCCGAAGCCTTTTACCCAAACTAGAGCAAGGTCTGATTGCGTAAGAAAAACGTATTCACCGTTATCATAATTGTAAGTAATGTCTGTCCCCGATTGGCTGACGTACCTACATCAGGGAACCAATCAGCGGGCAGAATATGTAAATGATTACGATAACGATGAATACGTTTTTCTTACACAATCAAGTGGCTGAGCGAATAAAAAAAATGAAAAATTCTAAAAAGGCCCAAAGCAGGAATCGAATCTGCAACCTCCTTTTTGAAGACACCAATAGAGTTGATATAAGATTGCCTAATCAAACGTGTTTCGCCCGGACCCTGGCACATCCTCAGTGATGTTGGTTTTTCAATCCAAAATTGCATTCGCGAATTATAGCAAAACAATTTAATATTTCCTCGATAATCCCAAACCAACAAAATAAATAAAAGCTCACCTCTATTAAAACCATTTTAATAAACAAACAAACGAAAAGGGAACATAATAAAATTAATCAATAATTCTAATCGAAAGCAATAAAAATTGTGCATTACATACAAGAAAATATACGCAAGCCATAAAAACTGTATCAAACAAATGCATAAACCTGAGGTATAAACAGTCATAATGCATCGTTCACATAACGCCAGCTACTGGATCTAGTATAGAATTTGTCTTTACCCCTTTTCAACCGACTTCAACAAAGGAGGAGGTTTAATTTGACTGTACCTATGTTTCTTTATGTTTGTTACCTCATTACTTTTGACTGGGCGAATCAATTTTGATGATTTTTTTTTTATTTGAAAGCAGACGCTTCCCGTGGTCCCACTTCAATTTAGTCCAGTTCTGATAATGGTATCCATGAGAAAACCATATAAGTCTTAAATTTTTTATTGGAAAGGATGTATCAACAGTAGCTTGATGAGAGTTAAAGTCGGTTTTTTGTGGATTCATAAAGGTATATTATTACGATTGTTTTCTGGGCAAGGATCATCTTAAAATGAGAGGGATTGGACCACAGACAGCCATGCTGACTGCTGAGTAAGTAACTATGTATCTAATATTTGAATGGAAGCTGGCGCTATTTTGTACGAATCCATAATTAGCAGGATAGATTAATTTGTTTTGCTATAATCCGCTGGTTGAAAAATTCTGTTACATGGTCCAATATGCAAGAACACCGCCCACATGATACACCGCACACAATTATTCCAATAATTTCTTCGACACACGTTTCGTGAAAATCCGGATTCCGAAGTATTGGACAAATAAACAAGTCCTGCTTCTTAATAAAATCTGTATGACAATCAATGTGCATTGAAAATAAAGTAACTTTTTCAATGCAAAATTAAATTTCTGTTATTTAGTGACAGACAGTGAGAAAAATCCGGAATAATTAACGACGTCGAGTTAAATAATGTGGTATGGCATCTGATCTATACCGAGTTGGCAACGTGGTGATATTAGTAGTTCACATAAGCCTAAACACTCAACTGGAATACTCCAGTGATGTATACCAGCCTTAAACATCAGCTAAAGTATAAGCAGACTCAAAAACATGGCGGAAAACTAAGGCGAAAACTGTTCCACTCGAACAATGCTAAGACGTTAAACATGATTTTGAGTATTTAATTTAAAATAACATATGAAATTCAAACGATTTATTTATTCCATAATCCATACAATATTTATATTCATTATGACATTCTATCCTCTTATACTTAAAACTAGCGGAAAATCACTTTAATGTACGTACCCTTTAACCCCTTTTACTCCTTAAAATTTGAATTTCTTGAATCCCCGTCTTAGTACGAATTTATGACCTAATATCTACCTAGACACCAAATTTCAAATCTCTACGATTTTTAGTTTTTCGGGAATTCCTGGAAAAACGAAAAGAAATCAGTTTTGTATGGGAAAATCCGTTAAATGTACAATTTTTACCCCATAACGTTTGAATTTCTGGAATCCCCGGAATCTGTGGCACAACCAAAATGCCTCATTCTTTTATATTATTTTATATTATGCCTTATATATATATATAGAGAGATAATATAGAGACACCAACCTACATACAGGTAGAGAGTAGATTTTTCTCAAACATGCTTGGAAATTTGACAATTATTTTGATAACCTACTTCGGGATAAATTGAAATTTATGTACCTACTAGCCAAGCAGCGGTCGGCAAAAGTTGTATGAAAATCCATTTCTGTCGTGGTTTAGCGGTCGAATAAATTACAGACCTACTTACTATAAACTCATATAAGCTGTCGTCTAACTTACTCGTACTAAAACTGTTTATTGAAGAAAAAAACAAATGAACACTTTAATTCAGAAAAAAATATTGTTGCTCTCTGGTTTTTGATTTCTGCCTAGATAAGTACCTACTAGTAAGTACTTAGTTTCAAATTCTGCGAATTGTTTGAGAAAAGTCCTATACAAGCCTTGGTCACAACTAGGCATTGATGGACTCACGTATGTGTGCCTCGGCACTGCCTTGGCCTACATTTATATGTACATTGCCTCTTGTGCTGGCTGCTGCAGTAATGTACCATAAACAATAAAAAGCTCAAGAAGCTAATTGTAATGACAGTGAAAATGAACTCAGAGATAAGTACCTACATTAACCGTTTTTCATTCGTAAGTGGGTAAGTTTCGTTAACTCATTTTTTCTCTTATCCCTTATTTAATTTAACAGTAAAAGCGTACGCCAAGACCACACACGTCGCCTCATTTGAGGCCGAGTCCGACTCATAACAATAATTACGGGCGGGCTTATAATTTCGCGGTGTTGCCAACGTGAAAAAAAGAAATATTAAAACATAACCTTACCTTATTAATCTGTCGACAACTCAATTTATGGCGGGAAGCCGAACGGGACGCCCTCTGCGTTTCCACTGCCAACGTTGCCAACCAATAGTGTAAAACCTTAGAGGAAACGTGAAAATATGTCCGTCTCCCTCTAACGTATGGGTGACAAAGCTTTCGGAGCTTCTGTCTCGTTTCCGCGTTAATGATTTAAGGGTGTTTTTCATGTCGCTTTCCTTATCAAAGTTTCGTGGATTGAAATGATTTGGTTAATTGGTTATTTTTTTTTGCGTTTTTAAATTAAACTGACATTTTCTTTTAGATTTAATTAGAGATTAGGGTGCTGGGGTTTTATTTATTTTATTGTTTTTTTTTGCGTTTGCGTGATATTTGGAAGTATTATGTTATTTTTAATTGGAGATTATAAAAATAGTTAAAAGTTAATTTAAGAATATAATTTACTTATTATTGTGTTTAGTTTTAAAACACTACAGAAATGTATTGAAGAATTTATTAGGTAGGTACCTAGCTACCTAGGTACCTTTATACGTAGGTACATTCCATTTCAAGTTAGTTAATTTTGTTGTATAGAAAGATTTTATATTTTGGTAGGATTAACTGGTATACTAAAAAATGTATGTACTTAGGTACTTGATTTCATGTACCTCGCAAGTCGCAATATGTAGGTAGTTGATTGGTTTAAAGTTAATAATTAAATATAATGCTAAAATGACATTAATATATATATAGCTACTCGTGCTGATTCACTGATTGACTGACTGACTCACTGATTGATCACCTCTCCTGAACAATTTTGTATGAAAAATTTTTTTTTCACGGATGAGGTCGTATAGAAGAAAAAAATTCATTCGGAGGAAAAATACGGAGAGAGCTGATGATTGAGGATTTCGGAGACGGGTGAAGAGCACGGGGAGGGTATTAAAGATAGGTGGGGGGTGCTCGACCAAATGTCATTCGAAATGTCATGCAATTGGCAGTGGGCTGAAAAAAAGTTCAAAATGGCGGATTCAAGATGGCCGCCATACAAACTTCATCGGTGTCCATCTCTAAGAGTATAAAAGATGGAAGAGTGGTTTCTTGACAAGAAGTGATCAGGACCCCATGGTCTATTCCATGGATAGAAAAAAAAATCAAAATGGCGGAATTTATTTTTTCATAGAAAATGTATGAGGAATATTGAAGAGACTACCAGTTGTAAATCATGAAGTGCTTTGATGCGGTTTTTTGGAAGACTAACAGAGAAAAATATGGAATGAGGTGATGATTGAGGATTTAAAAGACAGTCAAGGAGCATGGGCAAGGTATTATAGTTAGGTGGGGACTGCTGAAACAAAAAATACTCGGAACTTCACGCAATTGGCAGTGAGCTGAAAAAAAACCAAAATGGCGGATTCAAGATGGCCGCCATACAAATTTCGTGTTGTTCTATCTCGGAAAGTATAAAAGAAAAGAGAGTGGTTTCTTAGCAAGAGGTGATCAGGATCTCAAGTTCTTGGGATGCATGGAAAATAATTGACTGTGGCGGAATTTATCTTTCCATGGAAAATGTACATACTATGAGAAGAGACAATGATCTAGGATTTGGGTGATGATTGAGGAGCACTGTCATGGTTTTAAAGATAGTTAAGGGCTGTTCGAACAAAAAATACGCTGAACCTCATCCGATGAGGTTCAGCGTATTTTTTGTTCGAAAAGCCCTTAACTATCTTTAAAACCATGACAGTGCTCCTTGGTAATTATTTCAGCTTACTGCTAATCGGATTCCAATGGGCGATGGAGATGACGGCGATACCGTTATAGGCGGGAAGACTGCACGCGGGCCACATGTGGCCCGCGCACTCACGCGCCCTACTAGTCTCATATATACCTGCTCTCCTAATTAACCTCACATACTTACATAAATAATTAAGAACCCAAACCACAACATAATAATATCAACGTTCCCAGAAAAAAACCCTAATTACATCACCAAAGACAACCATTACTTTTTTTTTAATTTTCGGGAACCATATTCGAATTTCGAACGTACTTATTTAATTCACTCCCGAGTCCACCGCTTCCCGCCTCGGCAACGTAATTATCGCGCCAGGCCCAAAAAAAAAATTCGGCGTCGGCCATTTTGTTTCGGGCATCGCTTAAAAACTTAATTTTAAACGTCGTTAGTGAGAAACATTTTTGTGGGGGATATAGTAATCAGAAGGGAATAGTTTTGAAGCCAAGTTTGAAGTCGAAGACCTTATAAAATTGCTTTCGTTATACCAAAGAAAATGTTGTTTTAAACATTCTTAATTGTAATTTTCAGTTCTATTTTATGGGTACATTAATTAAAGGTACCATGTATTGGTAGCTAAGTAGGCTAGGCAGTGGATTTAGGCACCTTTTTAAATACTTTATTAGGTTTAAAAATAAAGTATTACTCATTAAGGTACCCACGAAAAATTTAATTATAATATTTTGTGAAAAAATATTTAAATTTTTAGTTATTTAGTGAGCAAAAAATATGCGTTAGGTTCATTGACTTATACTCTAGACGGGGCGGACCGCGCGTAAAAATGTCGCCAGTTTATGGGAGCAAAACCCCCTCCGGCGTCAGTAGTAAGCTACGCAGCCTACGCAGTATTTCGCAGGAGTTTCGACACATGGCTCTACATTTTCTTGTATGAAGAAGGTTTACGTAAAATGTTCGGATGGGCCTATCTTGACTATTATTATCAATGGTTAGGTTTGACTGTTTCTTAACTTTGATAGTCTATTTCGATAGATTCGAAAATAGATACCTACTTTTACAAACAGATCAGAGAAGTGCCTAAGTACCTATCTAACGCCTAAGAAACGCCTAAGCCGATAGGTGACAGTTTCCACTTACAACAACTGTCACCTAAGGGCTCAGGTGTCTCTTAAAATGTTGGTGAAAACGAGTATAATGCCCGAGAATCGCCTAAGCCCTTAAGTGACAGTTGTTGTAAGTGAAAACTGTTATCTATCGGCTTAGGCGTTTCAGAGTCTTGGTGAAAACGGGCATAAGTTTCTTCTATGTTTTTCGATGATGTTTTTAAATTAGATTCCTTAGGTATGTATAGGTAGGTTACCTAGGTTCCCCGTATTTAAATAATGCGGTTGTCAGTTTGTTTTATGGAAAAGTTATATATAATTCTTAATTAGTAGTTACGGTGTTACCAGTGCCTAAGAGTTAAAAAAATACAAGCATAATTAATTCATAAGATAATTTTTTTTTAAATGAGCTAATAATAAGAAAATGTAAAAAAAAGTCATTTTTACATTTTGATTAAGAAACTTAAAAAGTATCTAATAATGAATTAAACATAAAATGCTGCCCAAAATAAACCCCAAACGTCAAATTGATAGAGGTAAGTTATTAAAACATTAATTCAAAAACTCTATGGACATGATACAAAAAACATATAATTTTTAAAAACAGTTAACTTAAACGAGGAAATATGTTATTAAAAAAGTCAAAATTTTTTATAGCTCATCAGCCGCAAAAAATAAAACTGGCGAGTGCGAGACAAAATCGGGCCTACCAAGGGTTCTGTATATAATAACCAATATAAAGAAATAATAATTTAATTGTAATCGAAAAGTTACTCATTTATTTGATAGGCATTACTAAATAAATGAGTTATTTGAATTTAAAGAAGATTTAAGAACTGAAAAATTCATAGAAGGATATAGCATTTTAGTATGCTCGGATCTTGATAAAGGTTTGTATGATGAGTCAACGATGGAAGCACATATTAATTACTACTACCTATAGGTGTTTAATGAACCTATACGAAATCTAGATTCGATTGCATAAAAGAGAGAAATATGAAATAATAAAAATAAAAAAAAACACTAATGGAGACAAAAAAATGCGCAAAAGCGTCCTTGCTTTCATCATTGCGAATCATCAGGAGATATTATGAACACCACGTTTTAAATTCTAAAGTAGGTACTTACCTACCTACTACTACACCTAATAATATAGGTACACTTATTCTTTGTCAGGTACCTAATAAGTATCTATCAACAAATACTTAAGACTATAAATTATAAAATTAATTGTTCATTTAGCACTGTGACATTTTTACCAATGGTATGATAATATAGCAAGACCTTGGATTTCTATGATTATACCTACCAACTTTGTACCTATTTATCTGCCAATAAATAAATAGAATGATTGATATATTATATGGATATTTCATATTTACACATTGTCACCTAGTTGTTATACAATTTCAATATCAGGCAATATTATTATTGTTATCGACAATAATATTATTATTGCCATCATGTACTACGGAACCCTAATAACCCGGGTACCCCACGGTTTCTAAAATACAATTTACCTCGTCCCGTCCTATACAACATATTCAGCAAAATTACGACGCGATTAATACATTTATAATATCCCCGTCTCTCTCTGACTCGCCCCAAAAACCGCCACCCGTCTCTTTCCGATGTCATTTTGAAAATGGAACACTGCGTGTGCGCATGAAATTAGTCCCGCTTTTTCATCTCCAGCCGCGACCGATTTGAATTTGGAAGCTTTTTATTTTTTATCGGAGCGAAGGACGTTGAAAGCGTCGGCGGCCATGTTGTTTTGTTTTTTTTTTTAATTATCAATGTTTCGGAGGTCGGGGCGAACATACCTACCTCCTTAATGTTGGGCTGGTGGGTTTTTTTGGGGGGGATTTATATTTTTCGGTAGAATGTCATTTGGGTAAATTGCGTCTCTCGAAGGAGCGATTGTTCGCCCCTATACAGGGTGCTCTTAATTTGTTCCAAAATGTTTTCTTTCGAAAACAGGTATTGTCTCACAAACATGAAAGAGAGATAATTAGGTACCTACATGAGGTAGATATATAAATGTGAAAGTGTGTTAGAATATTTGCTTAGAATTTTGGATGTTTATTATATTCAATCACTCTGCAATTATTCAACCAATTTGGTTGAAATTTGGAACGTAGTACCTTTTTATCTCGAAAAAATTCATAAATCATGCTGGACTTTGAAAAACCTACAACCGCAAACTTCATTTAAAGTAGGCGTAAAGTTTTAGATATGTGAAAATAAATCCCCGATTCCCTCGGGATTTGTGTACAAGCAAAACTTTGACTGTAGCTTTCGGGCAAAATTTTCGTAACACCATGTATATTAATTCCTAAAACTTAAACACTTTTTCTTGTAATTTCTTCTCCTCAGATTATAACGTTTGTGCGACCGACCACCGACCGACAGCTGACTTTTTTATTATTAGATATCTTTAGTTTATATAATGGCGACGGCTGATAGGTCGGGTGACTTATTTATATAATTGGTTTTGGAGATTAGATGCGGTTTAAGCATTGATATATAAACTAAGGATTTCGGGTCAGCGCTAAAAAGTGTCCGAACCTAATGAAAGCCAAAACGCAAAAAATAGCCTGTATACTAATGGTTTAAGACATAAATTACAATATTTCAATATGTTTATAAAAATACACATGTACCCTCGTTTATACCTATAGGTTTTCTAGGGACACTTTTTTCGTGAATTTTGTATCACACCCGGGTTCCATAGATTTATATGTCAATGGGTTTAAGGTATAAAGTTGAGGTGATATGTATAGGCTGAATATAGCTCACTAGCTGTTCCCCGCGGCTTCGCCTGCATGAATTTCGTTTTCTACATCATCTCAACCCCTTTTAATGTCCCACTGCTGGGCACGGGTCTCCTCTCAGACTGAGAGGGGTTTGGCCATAGCCCACCACGCTGGCCAAATGCGGGTTGGCAGATTAAGTATCTTATAATAATATTATATACCTACCTTCATAATATTCGTACAGTGCGACAAGGCTATCTTGGCGCGAGGCCAAAATCGGAACTAACGCCGCTATTCTGTGATACTCTTTGATAGTTCGCTCTGTCAGTATATCGCTATTGTATGTTGTGTTGTTTTTGCTTACTATAAACTAAAATTGAAGTAAAATTGAGGAGATTTTATTTTCTGGCTGTGTTTGTTCTATAGCAGCGCCCTCCTGTCAATGTCATTCAAGTGCCAAGAGAGCCTTGTCGGACTGTAGATTGCATGCATGCATTTTTCTAGGATAAAAAGTAGCCTGTGTTTTAATCCAGGTCATATGCTATCTTTGTTCCAAATTTGAACCAAATCGGTTATGTAGTTGCGGCGTGAAGGAGTTACAAGCATACACACAAACTTTCGCCTTAATAATAATATTAGTAAGTATAGTGTGATAACCCAATATAGGTAGCTATATGGCTAATCTCTACGATTTAGCATTGTGAAGTCAACATCTCCTAAGGATGTTCCGGTGTCGGGATGAAATGTGTGTGCCGGAGAAAGTGTTGGAAAATTGTGTGTGGTGTTTCATGTGGGTAGTGTTCCTGCATATTGTACCATACAGAATCTTTTCAAGTAGCGGATTATAGCAAAACAAATTAATCTGTCCTGCTAATATGGCTAAGCTGAATCGATTCCAATTTCGTATCATTGTAAAAGATTTCACCATTATACCACAGAGTACATTAAAATCTGTTTAGGTATAAGTATCTGCCGGTTCATTGTTTGTTACGGGCAAAGTCTACATAATGGGGAGTGATCACACCCACCTCTGGGGGTAGATTAAGAAAAATGTTCGCCCGCTCATGAAATATGATGATTTGCCCGATTTTGGGGTAGTTTGTAGGGTGACCATCATTTCCCTATAACCATATTATAATCATGTTCGTCATAAAGAAATTTCTTTCAAACATATATTTTGGGTCTGAATTCGCTCAGAAGCGGGAACATGATTTGAAGTCTCGAAAGAAAGTTTTTCCAAAAGTTGCTTCAAAACTCACAAAAAGAAACCTTTATAACATCAAAGATACGAAAAGTTTTAAATAGAATTAGGTAATAATGACCCGAAGTCATTGCAATCACAAAAAAAAATTGAAAATCGTTTTTATTTATATTTAAAAAGGGGGGACAACCGGGTCGTAGTTTCAAAATGAGATGGCAATATTGAGTGGGGTATATAAAAGAGCGTTAGGTACTTGTGTATTCTTATACCTACCGATTTTTATTTATTTTTATGCCTGATAGTTTTTAATTTATTGTAAAAAATGGCGAAAAAAATATCTAACCTTTTTTGGTACATATTAACAATTCTAACAGTATAACCTCAAAAACAAAGTATAAAGTTTGCGGTTGTGTAAGAAAATTGATTCTTATGGTTTTACCTTTTCTACATAGAAGGTACCCGTAATACAGAATCCCCGGCGCGCGAGTCTGGCTCGCACTTGGCCGGTTTTATTTTTAATTATAGGTGCCTAAAACGTAGGTTTTCGGAAATAATATAAATCCCCTAACGCTGCATGTTTTGTGCCTAAACCTAGGGTTTTCAACAAAACGAACTGCCTGATAATTCCAACCGATCAGTCCTAGTAATTCTAAAGACCTGGTCACCTGTGGGAACCGCCAGGTGCGCCCACAAAGCCCGCTAATGTAGGAGACGCGCCCTTGCCTTCACAATATTTATTTACTATCTATCTACCCCACTCTACCCTACCCGGCGCACTCCGAATTTTAGGTAGAAAGATCCAAGAAGCAAATAAATGCGTCTACAGCTACCCAAAGTTATTAGGTAGTGTCAGATTCCGTCGTGTAACAGTCAAGTTCAACGAAGGTGTGGTCTACATATTATTAGGTATAGGTTTGCTGTTTAGTCTAACGCAATCCTAGTAAAAGATACACTGTGAAAAAAATTATAACGCCCGTGTCGTAGGTCGGGCGTTCGGGAAAAAAAATAGCGGAATAATTTCATGAAACTGGTTCCAGGAAATACGCGATTTTGAAAAAGCCTTAGTAGTATGTGTAAATAATGTTTGTTATTTCGAATTTCCATTCGTTTTACGAGGTTTCTATAGAGTTGTTTTTTTACTTTAAGGGAGATGGGTACCATCCGGGCGCGAAAATTCAAATTTTATTTAGTTTTTCGCTAACAGAGGGCTAATTGTAGGTACACCGTAGGCTTATGGTTATGGCAATAAGTTTTGCGGGCTCAAGATTTATGCATCTACATGTTTTAACAAAAACTCTGCTCAACAACACTCATTTACTTCATATTAATTCCCGATAACTCGAAATCTGGGAAACTGCAAAAAAAAATATCTTTCGGGAACCAATAGGTAAATGAGGTAAGTGGGAATTTTCGAGCAAAGTTTCTATTAAAAACATGAAGATGCATAAATATTATGCTCGCAAAACTCATTGCCATAAACCAACAATGTGTAGTTTGCCTAATATTTGCGAAAAACTAAATAAAATTTGAATTTCGCGGGCTGGTAGGGCCGCAACATTAAATGTGTCATTCATGTCTACTTACGAGATGCTTCTTATACTTGATATTCTGATGTATTGTTTAAAACAAGTTGTACCTACTTAAACAATTTTTTAAGAGCTAATGCAGAGTTTCTTGCTCTCCCTTCTCTAAGCATAAGTATGTGGAAAATACCTAAACAATTTGATAATAAGATTTTTGCCGACCTAAAGTAGCCATCTCAAAAAACTACGTACTTTGGTATACCTACTGGACACTATAGACTGTAATTATTGGTTCAGATTAGGGATGTTATGCGTAATTTCGGATCCGGATATGGATATAGATATTGATAAAAAATAATATCGATTTCGGTTACGGTTATGGATATTAAATTATTTCGGATTAACCGAAACGGTTACGGATATTAATTTTTTAAGGAACTGTAAAATTAAATACAAAATTACTATAAACTTATAAAGTATAACCCGTACGAATTAGCTGTGCACCTCGCGCTGTGACGTTATTAGGTAGCGGCAGAGGTTTAATTCGTACGAGTGTAGTATTTAGTTACACTCCGCCCTATCCGATAGTTTCGGATTTTTCCAAAACTTTTATTACGGATTCAGTTACGGTTACGGATATTTTTTTATTTCGGATATCCGATAGTTTCGGTTACGGATTTGGATATCCATACAACACTAGTTCAGATGTAAGCATACTATACACTTAATAATGGATCCATTATCTAATAAGTATACGTATTACAATGCCTGCTTTATATTGATAACTACTAACCGGTAGCTGGCAGCATGCAAAATTGCTATTGGATGTAGAGTGACCATCTTATTTTGTAACTGTAGATATAGAAATATTTTTTATCATTGATATAGGCTTGCGCTTGACTACAATCATGTCTGATGGAAAGCAATAATGAGTTCTAGGGTGGTAAAAGTCAAAATATCTTTATTTCACATAGGCCTAACGAACAGGGCTCTTGTGAAACGTCAATATTATGATCCCACCAAAATATTTTCATGTAAAATTAAGCCAAGAAGAGAGCATATTGCTCACATTGTCAAAAAATTATCAGATCTCATGTAGAACAGAACTGGTACTTACTTTACACGCCCTAACTCTAAAAGCCCTAACTTCACAAACTCTACACTTTAGTCAAAATATAATATGTCTTGTCTGTTTCGCAGAAAAGTAGACAGTGAATAAATTTAATTTTTATTTTATGCTCATGTAACCAAAGCAAATCGGCCAAGCCATATATTTTGAATAATATCTAGAGTTTGTGCAGTTAGGTCGAATTCTCGTGTTACACTGTTTGAAACCAAATTCTCTAAAACGGCTAGATCTTAAGAAATTATTTGTTTACGTTCGGTACCTAGGTATTTAGGCCTGAGAATAGGTCGCAAGAAATGTTCATACCCATAAGTTAAAAATAATGCCGAGTTATTTATTCAATGTAAGTATATTAATTCCAATAACATTATAAAATTCAGAATTTTATTTTCAACGCAATATCAATAATAATTAAATTTAAAATGTACAATTAAACTCTAAAGTGAAAAATACATCGTCCAAATGTGTGTGCCCAAATGGTCCCCAAAACACTGGCGCTATTGCCTCGCTGTATAGCTAGGCTTAGCGCGCAAAAACATAGTCCTTGCTGATTACCGAGTATTTAAAATTATATATAAATAAATATAATATATATTTATTCCGTGTATATAATTTTTTTAATTTGTTATGGTCACAATAGTCTCATAACCGGTTCTTTCGGTCAATTTTATGAGTCAATTATACGTCACATTATAGCTGTCCCGTTCGATGACCAGTAAATAGTAAATAGAGTGAAGTCCATATCGCGTATTTTGTTTACCTATAGAAAATTATGCCTTAGGTAAGCTATGCCTGAAAAAATTCAAGTTTATACTCCGACTTTTAATTCGATTCGTAAAATGACGTTTCGTATTTTTTCTAAACTCTAATAAATCGCTACATTTAACTTTAACAGCTTTAAATGTTTTAAAATAAGACAGGAGGCTTTCTAAACAAAGTTATTTTATGTACAAATAATTGGATTATATATTTTATTTACGACAGGGAGCGTTCAAACTTCAAATTGTCGTAGGTAGTCGATTTTCAAAAACAGCGTGTTTTCCTCTATTCGGTCACGTGGTTTTTGTACTGTCGTCAACGCTTAACGCCAAGTTACTTTGTCTAGCGCTGCTGATATAAAATAGATATGAAAGTGATTCTTTTGTTCGAGTTAAGTGCCAGCCTATAGACGCTTTTACCTGCAGTGATACTTAGTTTGTTTTCGCAGCAATAATTGCTGTGTATCAAATAAACCGCGTAACGTCAGTAAAACGCCGCGCCACCGCAGACTGTTTACAAACTTATACACTAACGCTTAAGGGGGATGGGTACCATCCGGGTGTGAAACTTCAAATTTTATTTAGTTTTTCGCTAATTTATAAACATTTACTCTGCTCAACAATACTCATTTACTTCATATCGGTTTCCGATAGTTTGAGATCTGGGAAAATTATCTCTCGGGAACCATAAGGTGAGTGGAATTTTCGAGCTAAGTTTCTATTAAAAACATACAAATGCATAAATATAATGCCGGCAAAATTCATTGCTATACACCTACAATGTGTAGTTAGTCTAATATTTGTGAAAAAATAAAATTTAAATTTCGCGGGGTTGATAGGGCCGAAAAACCTTAAGGGTATTGGTACCATCCGGGTACCAATACCCTTAAGGTGTTTCGGCCCTATCAACAATGAAAATACAAAGGAGTTTGCCTCAAAATGGGCTATTTTGCGTCCACACTGCGTCTGAAGCACGTATGCATGAAAAATCTTATTTCAAATTATAATATCACATATATTTTTCTCAATGATGTGCGTACAGGGGTTTAAAAGTTTTATGAAAATAAAAGTAATTAAACGTCTCGATAAAAG
Source organism: Coenonympha glycerion (assembly GCA_963855885.1). Classification (NCBI taxonomy): domain Eukaryota; kingdom Metazoa; phylum Arthropoda; class Insecta; order Lepidoptera; family Nymphalidae; genus Coenonympha; species Coenonympha glycerion. Next base: position 7,500,894 of record OY979653.1, read on the forward strand.
CGGAACTGCCGTATAGGCACTGGAAACGTCACTCCCACTACCACTTGGCAAATGATACCAGTTTTTTATAAACTCACTTTTTTAGGGAAAAAGTAGGATAACTATTATAGGAAATAAATCAAATGAAAACCCAATTACAATTGATGATTAAACGAACTTACCTGTAAGTGAAGTTCTATCACAATTATGTGAATACATTTTATTCGAAAATAATAATAAACACAATCAGGTACACTTTCATTGTACTGGCAATTTCGCACTTTTATTTATTTTGTTTTTTAAAACTGACCACCCTGATGGACACGCTCTCCCAGCCTACGTCCGCGCCATGCTTCATTCTTTAGAGAATATTTAACAAAATTTTCGTATTATGGGTTTTGGGTATGGGAGGGACCTTATATTATTATTTTCGAATAAAATGTATTCACATAATTGTGATAGAACTTCACTTACAGGTAAGTTCGTTTAATCATCAATTATATTTCATACATTTTATTCTTCAATAATAATAAACACAATCAGGTAGATGTTTAGAGATGAAAATTTTTGTTAAATTATGGACATTAACAGATAGTAAATTGTTTCCTATTATAATAGGAAATAGGTCCTCTTTATACCACAGAAGTATTTAATTAACACAATCTTTTCGTTCAATTCCTGGATCAATAAACCAGTCACATTACAAATAGGTTTAATTTATATTTAGATAGATTATAATGATTAATGATTAGAGAGCAAAAGAGCTATTGCGACAGAAGCATCATCGCTCAATAAGAGGTTATAAAACTTAGGTAACGTCCGTAATGGTTGTTACCAGCAGACTGCTTTTCTGATGAGGTCAAGCAACAAACTACGTGCTCGCCGAGGAAGTGTTGCGTACTTGGTGCTGAGTACGCTGAAACGCAGACCTCTCTCGTGAGAGATTATATTCCTCGGCAGACACGTTCTCACGGTGGTCTGCCTGCAGGCGACCTTATGAGGTCGCTTCAACATTATCAGGAGGTTGTCTATTATATATCTTGGTCTAAGATTTTGTAAACGACATATCGATTTGTTTTTCAAAGCTGTGGCAAATTTTTATACTTTCTCTTCAGTTTTGATTATGGTATAATTAAAACTGGTTCGCCCTGAGTAGTAGCTGGCGTTGTATAAACTCAATAATTCCCTTGAATTATATAAAAACAATAATACTAACTTTAACTAATGCTAATGTTTTCATTCTGTGCTGTGTCTACTGCCTAAAGCTAAAAAAGTTACAAGATCAGCAAAGCAAAGTTACGGAATGAATAAACTCTTATTAAGGCCCATTGAGCAATGTGTTAGCATACTATATTGTGTGCTACTATGTGGTGTTTGATGTTAATTTATCTATTCATTTTCGCAATATAATATATATATATATATATATATATAAATTTTTTTTTTTTTTTTTTTATTTATTTGACCCAAAATCATCAGCAGAAATTAAACTCAATGCCGAATGATAACCATTAGTAATCGTACCATATGCTACGTCGTTAACAAGTTGTTCTGTTGGAAATTACGAGGTTGACTTATAATGTACGGATTGTACGGATCTCAGTCGTTATTAAAGCAGTATTGCCACAAAACTTTGTAAATAACACAAAATTTTTTAAACATATAGATTATTAAAAATTCTAACAAAATGTCCTTTTTTTTTTTTTTTTTTAATGCCTTCAGAGAACTTCCTCCAGTAATTCCTATGAATTGTGGTTCTCTAGGGAAAGACCATATTTATTTATTTATCATCAATAAATGTACTATAAGAAGTAAGTCTTTTGACACCTTATGTAAAAGAAGGAAATCCAAAGTTGTAGAGGTCCTTAGACGATGTATGTCTAAAGCATTGTCTATAATAGTATTTTTAAGCATTCTACCTCTAGAAGAATGTATAGAAGAGCAAAGGTAAACTTGGTGTTCCAAAATGTTCAGAATGCGTCTGTTTCTAAGACGTCTGGGTTCATATTGATTACATTTCGCATTATTGCAAGAAGCGATAAATTCAATAACTGGATTGAACTCTTTGAATAACTTTGAAGTATATAATTTTACAGCGATAGCTTAATCCCATTAACTGGATGTAACTCTTGGTCAGCTTTTGATTATCTTTAATTTCCATATAAGAAACAATTAACCCAATCGTTTAAATGAGGATATTTGATATCCTCTATGCAACTGATGTAAATCATGTGTATCAAAATAGATGTATCGAAAAATATGGCCATCAACTCTGTAAAGAGGTATTTCGATTCATCTTAACGTTAATTATTACAAAAACAAAAATCCCTCTAATGAAAAGAATTAGTCTTCATCTAGACCGGGAAATCGTGTGAATCACTAGTTCAACCTTTTAGGTTTAAGGGAGTTAGATGACTTAAAAAATGTTTTGTAACCACTGGCCATCTGATAGGATAACCGATGGTGGACGAACAGCTGCGTCTAAAGTCTAATTTTTCTTACGGGCTACATTTTTTGTTTCTACAGACGTTCTGTGTAACCCCATCCATACCTAATAGCTGGAGAAGTGGACTTTAGGACTTTTAATCGGAATTAAGCTTAACTCTTAGATGATACAACGAGTTAAGCGTATAAATTTTTTTACAGAATTTGAATTGTTACATAATTCACGTCATAGTTTGCGGTTGGGTAACGATACTGCCATATCGTCAGAAATTAAAATAAAACCAGGAAACTGAGCATGTTTTGAGGGTAGTAAATAACTTTAACACTCTAACACCTAACAAATCTTCATGAAAAAACCGCGGTAAGTATCTGAGATGAGTCACAACTTCTTTATGTATTTTACCAAGGATGAATCGGTACTTTAAAATAAGATTCTTCAGTTCATAGGCATAAAACCCTTTTTAAGTATTCGCTTGTAAGCTGTTCTATGAACTATCAATTTCAAAGGATTTTGAACTACAAATTCATTCAACGCCTTTAAATTTAGAATGTATCTTTTACCACGTAAGATTTTGAGGTTAGACACATCTTAACTATAATCGAACATGCAGTGACTCACTCCCACATTATCTCACCCAAAAAAGAAATGTCGATTGTCAAAGACATTTGTCGCTTTTTCTTTGTTGTGAACGTGTAAGGCGGTACACTGTGTTAGTGTACGATTTTTAAAATGGTATTATGTAATAATAATTTTTTGGAGCTAGTTCCTTAATTTGTTCAATTCATTAAAATATTTTATTGAATGTACGTACATTTGTACACCTAGTGAAAGTCAAAAAATAGTCTTCACTTATTATAACTCCCGAAATTCTAGATCATGTTATAGATCGTGACGGATTCCTTGTCAGTGATATGTAACCAATAAACTTCAAAATGTTGAAGACAACTGGCATATAGGTACCTTAATGTCTAGCGTCGTCGATGAACCTGTTCCTTGTTGTGGCTGATGCTGAAGACTCGCTGCCACGTCGCATCTTCCTCGCGGCTGATCGCCAATACTCAAGTGTGTCACGCCCCCCCCTGCTGGCCGAGCCGTAACGAGAGGGGGCCAGCTAGTTTCTCGAGAAACGAGATTGCGCTGTCCCAGCGGTGGGTGTCGATAGCAAAGTCGCCCGCCGCGCCCTGCTGGTTTCTTTATTTACAACACCTGACGATCAGTAACCATTGAAACTAGTATAATGCCCGAAACTATTTCTCCGAAAAAACATCTGGTCCCGTTCGTGAACTTTAATTACTTGTCATTTGTCGAAACAAAATGTCATTTGTCAATACTTAAGCTTCTTCTCAGTTCAGGACGCGTTGTGGTTTAAGATTTTTATTAGTTTCAGAAAGAATTTAACAATTCACTTCAATGAAAATTTCAGACTAATAGTACATAGTTAGAAAAGTTCGACGCGTTGGTACCCTCGTGGAATTAGTTTTTAAGTCGTGAAATAGTTATCACTGATAAAAGGCTATAACGTTTAACTGGCTATTCATAAGCCAGGCAAGTATATCAAATAAACTATTTGATTCTTTGCAATGAAGGTCGGCTAGAATTTTACAACTGTCGGGACTAACCATTAATATAGTTCTTGTGACTGAGCGCCGATAGCAATTCGGGATCAAAGTCCGGGAGGTCATGCGGAGCCACTTGTAGTGAAGCCGAGAACAGCGCCACACCGACATCGTCCCCCGTTGGTATCCGCAAAGTCCTTTGAGGTTTTTTAAAATCCTTCGTGTTGACCCGCAGTCAACCTCCAGGAGCATTGACGCATCATGCTATGCTTTCGTGGTATCCTCAACGTGATACCCTCCAAGCTAGCTTAGAGATGCCTGGACTATTTCGCGCATCATGCTATACTTTCGTGATAACCTCAATGTGATACCCTCCAAGTTAGCTTAGAGATGCCTTAGGATTTCAATTTTTGGACACACTTTCGTCAGCATTGATATTTGAGTTGATGTGATATCTGGGAAAAAAGGTTAATTTTCACTTACCCTCTTTCCTCGGAGTCTGACGAAGATGAATGCACAATTATATGATTAGATTTGATTTTATTTTTGTTATAATAATAAATTTTACTAGCGTCTAAGCATTATCAGTATAGAAAATTAAGCAAGTTTTAACACTGAACACTTAATTTTTTTTACTTTGAACCTAAATTAACAAAAACGAGACGTGTTTTTGTAGTCGAGTGCTCATTGCCGCGCACAATAAAAGAAAATGAAGCATGGCGCGGACGTAGGCTGGGAGAGCGTGTCCATCAGGGTGGTCAGTTTTAAAAAACAAAATAAATAAAAGTGCGAAATTGCCAGTACAATGAAAGTGTACCTGATTGTGTTTATTATTATTGAAGAATAAAATGTATGAAATATAATTGTAGATATGTAAAACATAATAAAGAAACTATAATTAAATACCTGAATAATAAAGCCAAGCACACTGTACGGTATTGCTTACATTTAATTGAAATTGTCAAAAGATTTTTTTCAATGAAAAAAAATCTTTATTGACTAGCAACTCCCTCCTGACAATGTCATTCAAGTACCAAGAGAGCCTTGTTGGACTGTACATATATCTCTACCGCATCTATACAGATTAGATTTGCACCTTCTGTTCAAATTATTTTTATAGCTGTTTATTGAAAAGCAAGAAATGCTTCACTGAACATTTTAATTGCGGTAAACAAAAGCACTTGCAACACCACAGAGTACATCAAAATCAAAACAAAATCAAAATATCTTTATTTCACATAGGCCTAACATACAGGCTCTTGCGAACGTCGGTATGACATTTCTTGCATAATAATGATGATAACTACAAGTCGACTTAAAACTAAGTTTACGAGGGTTCCAAACGCGCCCTGCCGCTGAGAAGAAGCCCACAACAAACTTCACGTTCATTGTGTTGTTTGATCATGTAATGTGCAGCTAATTATAACAAAAAGTAAGCACACCATCTTGAACGTGACAACATCCTACGTGGCTTAAAACCTATTCATAAGTGTATTTAAATTATTAAGAATAATACTTTTATTTCCAGCATAACCTTTGGCTCATAATTATTGAAACGATTCTAATGTTATCTGTCGCTAGGTTCCTAGGTACAACAATATGGATGGGCCCCGTCTACAAAATAAGCGTGACTATTTTTAATGTGTAAAGTGGCGCATAAGATGGCGTCACCTAGGGAAGTACCACGAACATTTGACAGCAAATCTTGGCGCTCACCATGGCGCTGCATGTCACGTAAAGCTATGCTACAAATGGGGCGCCTCCTTAATTTTCTTATCTCAATAATCTGTCGCGGCGCGGCGCCACCGTCGAAACTAGGGTAAAACCAAACTCGTAAATAGAAACACTGGTTTAAATGTCATCAACTCTTCAGTCGTAGTTGTCTATGGTCAGCGTCACTGTTAGTTGTCTATGTCACTAATCGTCAACAGCGACACCACACAGAAGTTTTAAGGAACTACGGGCTGGCCATTATAAAAAATAAATGCACAATAATATAATAAATACTATTAAATATTATTTTAAGTAGATAATAATATATATAAAGAAAAAAATATTAATAAACTTACATACTTTGGTAACGTTTCGTTACATAGGTACCTACCTACTATGATATACCAATGCCTACCTAGATACTTGTGAAGTAGATCTGCTTTATAGTAATGTAAACAGGTGTAGGTATGGCCGTAGGAATAATTATATCTATATGCATCATCCAGGGTTCCACGGTAATAACGAGGTCGCTTTAAATAAAGTAATCATTATGGGCAAAAATACCGATAAGTACTTATAGTGCCTGAAAACAACTACCTAACCTAACCTCAAAATATCAGAAAAATAGAAAATAAGATTGCTCCAAATTCCCGGTTTTTATCTTACTGATTTTTTTATAACGTAATATTGGGAATATTTCCAATGTTTTACCGATGATTTGGTTAAGACGCAAGTATAGCCCAATTTTCATACAAGAATCGGCAATGTCCTTTATTATACATTGTAGGTTCAAGACAACGAAGGCGGCAAAGCATTTTCGCCCTAGGGCGCCAAAGTATGTCATGAATGACCGATTATTGGAATTTTTCCAGCCAAGCGAATATTAATTATAATCTCATTTCGGGCATTAAATATCTCTTTTCCGAGCAGGTGAGATGAAAAATAGCTTTCGTTCTGTTTTCAAACACAAAATATAGGTACGCAAGAAATTGTAAAAATGCCGTTTCAAAGAAGTTTTATTACAAACACTGTGATACGAGTATTTTATATACTCCCTTATTAGATAATAAATAAATAATAAAAAAGATTTTTTCAAATCGGTCCACGCGTCTTCGAGTAATCGGTGAACATACATACTTAGATAAAAAAAAAAAAAAGATTCCGACGAATTGAGAACCTCCTCCTTTTTTTGAAGTCGGTTAAAAATCATTTCATTTGCTTAAAACACGTCCAGATTTATTAAATTCATGTTTGGTCTCAGCTTTGCCGATTTATAGGTATGCAAATATAAGTTTTTATTTATTATTGTCAATATTAATCACTAGTAATACCTATTAGTTATTACTTATTGGATCCACAATTAAAAATGTTCTAAGTTACACAATATAAAATGTTTTATATCCGGCAGTTTGTTAATAATATTCTAGTATTGTTGAAATAATAATAGGTATTATTACGGCTACTGTGAAGAAAAAAGATATTCAAGTCTGCACTATTGAAGTCTACCCCTTAAGCCCGTATGAGCCAATAAAAGCTCGGACCACACACGAAGTTTTGTATGGACGGAAATACATACAAATATATACGAGTACTGAGTACATTGCTTCCACTCGCCTGAATGTAAAACGTACGGAACTGAAATAACGATTGAACTAACAGGTATGCTGTAGCGAAGTCTCAGTAATAGGGTTCCTTTTTTACCCTTCGGGTACGGGACCCTAAAAATTGGTCAAATGCAAGTCCTAGTCATTCAAAATACCAAATCATTTGTAATTCGTGCATATTTCGATCATGTTGTGGTGTTATTCGGATTCATATAGTATATATGCTTCTGGCCATATTTGGTTCGGAAATACTTCTTTAAAACGAAATAATAATCAATTTTGATCAAAATTTTTATAACTTTGGTCGAGTTCCGTAATACCAAAAATTATGAATGAAAACTTGTAAGTTGAAACTTTCTTTATTAACTGGTATTTTTCTTTAGCTGGACAATAAAAACTGTGATCCAGAACTAATGCGACGTGAGATAGTGTTGTTTTTATTACAAATCAAATAAGCAGAAAACATGTCCTCTTTGATATAAAAATAAGCTAAACTAAATTCGTTTACAATTTCGTTTAACAAAAGTATTTCGGAACCAGATATGGACAGGAGCATACATTATTATTATATGAACCCGAATAACACCACAACATGATCGAAATCTGCAGGAATTACAAATGATTTTAGTACTTATTACGTTTGTATGGGAGACATCGTGGGTTAGTGGACTCTTAGATGCAGGGTTCCATTTTTACCGTTTTGTCATGGAACTCGGAAATACGAACAAGGCGATCAGGAACATGTTAAAAAATTCCGTTTGAGTTATCTGTGTTAAAAAATAAATATTTTCATTTTCAATCACATTTCCATTTTCATATTAGAGATAGATACATTCAAAATCAACCCTTTTGTTGTTGAAATGTTCAAAATTATAAATCCGGTTGACCTTGACCTCACGAGAGGTGTGCCCTTGACCTCACGAGAGGTGTGCGAAGAAAACCGGAAACGTATCTAAGATGGCTGATTTGAATAATTTGACACTCACACTTATGTTAATGTCTGTTTGTTTGTCTGTAATTATACTAGTCTATGGGTGTGTAGTCTCGTTGCGTTATATGAATTCGGTCCTATAGAAAAGTTGTAATAGTAGTTTATGAAACGGATGCATAATGGGGGGTATTAAAACATGAGTGTGAGTTTAAAAAACGAGCCGCAGGCGAGTTTTTTAATAGTATCACACGAGTGTTCTAATACCTAATTATGTAGAGTTTCATACACTACTTTATCTACGCTCAAATTATCATAAATCCAAATCATAAAATCTTGCTAACGTTTTCGTTTTTCGTAAAGTGAAGGCACTTTGTTGGTAAAAGATTGTGGGTCATTTTTGTTGCAATTACTAAAATGTCAGGTGGTTAAATTTTCTTTAGTAGGTTTCACTGCTAGACATTTTTCCGCGCTAAGTTTTGACTTAGTAACAAAAATAACACATTGAAATGTTAAAAGTTAGGTATGGCGTCAAAATTCAGTTGTAAACTGCGTATAGTCTGTTAAAAAAGTCATGAAACAAAAAAGAGTAGAAAAATATTTATACAAGTCAGATAAAGTATATTTTTAGTGGAAAATTAAATAATCAAAAATTATACATAATTCTTTTCAATATTCTGTATGAACACACTTTTTAATCAGTCATATAAGGCCTATAATATACCTAATCAAAGTATAAGGCAGAGAAAAACAAGAAAAATTATTGTTTCCGTGAAATAATTGTTGTCTATGGTCGATCATGGCGCATCCCATGACTACCAACTAAATGTTGTCTGTGGACTCCATATATAAAAAACAAAATTTAGGATTCTCTCTTTCGGCTATGACGACCACAGAGAAAAGAAGTTATTCCCTGGTCTGTGATGACGACACATAAAAACACAGGAACCCAGAGCCGAGTATCGTAATGGAAATTATTCAATTATCTAGAGATATTTCCATAGTACAGTGATGTTATAATGAATAACTTTTTAATAATTATAGAAGTCTGTGAATAAAGTAGGTCAATATGTGACACATTTTGATTTCATAATTCGAACTTTAAGCAATGAGCGTAGATAAAATTTATTTATTTATTTCTTACAATCATGTGTACATGCTTAGATACAAAATACTTATATATACAGAGCAAATGCGTGCACATGAGATCCTGTCAAGGCACAGCAATATTATAATTAGTCCCCTTCTCACATAAACCTTATTCGAAATTATAATAATTATCTCGTATTTATGGTAAAACATATTTCATATTACATTCAGTTTAAAATGAATAACTGCAGAGTTTCTCACTCATAAAAGATTAAATAAAATTAAAATTATAGCTGTATTAATATTAATGGCATATGTAAGATTAATAAAATAAGATTAGAATAATATAAAATGTCATAAGCTATGTGAAACGTAATAAAGTCAACACTGCAATTATTTAATGGGGCATTTCACGTGAAGCGGACAGGGAAAAAAAAGTGAGGTTCTGAAAATCGATAATATTCGGTCCATTTATACTTCTAATAGATATGGATGTGAACACAAAATATTTTTTTTTGTATAATGTATATTTCACAAGTTATGGGTTTCTAATGAATGTCGAAATTGTAATATGTATTTTAAGAAAGTGGTTTTTCGAATTTAACAGATTGATAATAAAATATTTAACATAGCGATACATATTGGAAAAATACTGCTCTTTTTAACAATAAAGTAAAATTAAAAAAAATAAAATTTTTTCATGTCCAAAACCGGAAGTAAACTTTTCAAACGTGAATTTCAGTCACTTCGACCAATTTTTTTTTTAATTTTTTTATTTCAAAATATAGCTTAAAGTGTCTTAAAAATATCCTAGAAAATTCATAGTGGGATCGCTATTAGTTTAGGAGTTAGAATGATTAATGTACATTAGGGTGGTTCGCGCTTGTATGGAGATTTTTTTTTTGAGATTTTCTGTAGGGCTGGGTGTGGAAAAGATGCTCCAAGAGGCGACAATTAAAAACTTATGGGAGTCTTGTGATATTTTAAGTGTAAGTACTGACCCGAGAACGATGAATATTTAAAAAATCGCCTGAATTTAGGGGTTATTCCGGACGTAATTTAAAAAAAAAAATATTGACTCTATAACACGTTTTATCAATTAATAATTATAAATATTAACTTATAATAAATAATTAATTAATAATAATGAATATTAATTTATAATAAATAATTAATTTACTATCTCTATGTATATTATATAGCTATACCTATAATATATAGTAATAAAAATGAATTGCTTTTCGTTAGTCTCGCTAAAACTCGAGAACGGCTGAACGGATTTATCTTATCTTAGTTTTGAAATGTTCCTGGAAGTCTAAGGAAGGTTTAAAAGTTGATAACAAAAAAATAAACGGGGAACAGCCCTTTTCTTTTTCCCATACAAACGTTTTCTAACTAAAACGTAGAGTTAAAGATGAGATGTCGAAACGACGCAATCTGATTGGTTACTCAAACACAGGTCTGCTTTGCACCGCTTTGGTGGAAACCAGGCCTTACGCAGGACAAACGGGCCGGGACAAAAATATTTCTAAAGCGGAACGGAGTCCGCAGGCACTGCTAGTATTATATGAACTTAAGATTAAAACTAGCACTAATAAAGAAATATGGAAATAACGGAGTTAGATAGTAACAAATATTAAAAAATCTTAAAATTAAAATAATTCATTTATATTTAAATATTCGATAGAAAAACTTTTATTTATCAGAAAATGGGATGACTATATCAATATACCTTGCTTCATAATCTTTTCGTACGTTTTTAATCATAATTTTGCTCCAACACAGCAAGACTGGATAGAAATTTGAGCTAAATTATTAAAAAAAAAACACGAAAAGTGTAATGAAGCAAGGTATATTGGTATAACCATATCATTTTCTGATTAATAAACGTTTTTCTATCGAATTATACGTTTTTCTATAGTATAATTCAATTAAACCTTAATATTCTTCGATTTTTGAAATTTTCCGACATTGTGGCACTGACCTAGTTCTGATTATCAATTTTATAGAATATTTTATAGTTATAATAAATAGCCAATAGCCCTGTTCATTTGTTTAACCAGAAAGGCATGAAATTTGAGTAAGAAATAAATTTGAGTCACATCGTGTCATGCCAATGTTAATAAAAAAATAGTCTTAATCTAAAGTTTATTACAAATTAATAAAACGTGTTATAGAGTCAATATTTTTTTTAAATGACGTTCTGAATAACCCCTAAATTCAGGTGATTTTTTAAATATTCACCGTTCTTGGGTCAGTACTTACACTTAAAATATCACAAGACTCCCATAAGTTTATAATTTTTGCCTCTTGGAGCATCTTTTCCACACCCAGCCCTAAAGAAAATCTCAAAAAAAAAAATCTCCATACAAGCGCGAACCACCCTAATGTACATTAATCATTCTAACTCCTAAACTAATAGAGATCCCACTATGAATTTTCTAGGATATTTTTAAGACACTTTAAGCTATATTTTGAAATAAAAAAATTAAAAAAAAAATTGGTCGAAGTGACTGAAATTCAGGTTTGAAAAGTTTACTTCCGGTTTTGGACATGAAAAAAATTTTTTTTTTTAATTTTACTTCATTGTTAAAAAGAGCAGTATTTTTCCAATATGTATCGCTATGTTAAGTATTTTATTATCAATTTGTTGAATTCGAAAAACCACTTTCTTAAAATACATATTTCAATTTCGACAATTATTTAGAAACCCATAACTTGTGAAATATACATTATACAAAAAAAATATTTTGTGTTCACATTCATATCTATTAGAAGTATAAATGGGCCGAATATGACCGATTTTCAGAACCTCACTTTTTTTTTTCCTGTCCGCTTCACGTGAAATGCCCCTAATTTTAGATTAAATAAATACGATAATCTTAAATTATTTAGGTCTGTCATAAGGTTATGTAGAGTTCATAAGGAGAGAATTCACGCGACATAGACGAAATTATTTGTGCCCAGTAAGTATCGAATAGTGAATCGTATGGTTTATTACTAATCTCGTCGCAAATGCCAAAAAGAGGCTTTTTAAATTTTTACAACTATAATTGGAATTTCTAATAATAAAATAATAAGTAATAGGTTATTGTTGCTGAATGTCTGAATAACGGAGATTCTATTGATTTTTTAATCAAGTGGGTAATTTGGACCAGTTAACTTTAAGAAACTTTGTTCCTTTGAGAAAAATAAAAATTTCTTGAAATTCTGTTTCAAGATATTTTTATAAACTAGTTATCGTATCAAACACGCTGACAGCAACCAATCATAAAAATGACAGCGCAAAGCAAGAAAAAAAAATGTAAAATAAAAAACATGGCGTCGCTAACGAGGCGTCGCTGTCACTGCTTTCCCGCCTAAATACCTGTCAGCTGTCAATCCGTCGCCATTGTTGTATAATTGTTAGTTTGTTTAGGCTTCGTAGCTCGGAATATTAACTCGATGCGGATGGTGAAAGCATAGTAGATATTATAATATTATAAACAGCTAATTGAATTAAGTTAGCGTCTACGGATGCCCCGACTACGAAATTCAATACCTACTCTACATTTCATATAAACGCCAACTTACGTAACCTATAAGTTCTTTTTTTTTCATCTCAAAAATGGCTAACTAAATGGTTTAACTATGGCCATCATCAGTGTGCTGATTCTGTATCGTTCACTTAGTTAGTAACCCAAACTGGGTTATTAACTAAGAAAACGGAGGCAAAAATCCTATTTTTGTATTCTTTTTGTACAAGATAGCAACTAGCATGGTATACTGATGTGGTATCATACCGACCTAGGTTGGTAATTTGTGCAAAAATAGGATTTTTGCCTTCGTTTTCTTAGTTAATAACCCAGTTAGGGTTACTAACTAACTAAGTGAACGATAAAGAATCAGCCCACAGATCAGCTCCATGTCATATAATAACTTTGCCTTCCGGTTTACACATGCATGCAAAATTTTAGCTTAATCGATAACCGAGAAATGGACCAAATTTAACTCGCAAGATTTGATTACAGACAAACAAACGAACACCGGGCAAAACTGCCCAGTTTAGATAACCGACGTACTGTTGCCTATAGCGGTTGTTGAAAGGATATATTTTGAAGAGTGTTATCAAGAACTTCACAACCTTGTACCTCCTTCTCCATTCTACCACAGAACCGCAAGACACCGAGATTAAGGACATCCTTATGTGGTTAATCTCCAGCGTACTCGAACGAAACGTTTTTCTTCTACGTTTCTGTTACGAACCGCTAAGTAAGGTGTGGAACACCCTTCCAGCTTCTGTGTTCCCAGCCAAGTACAATCTGGGTGCCTTTCAGAGAAGAGTGAATAGGCATTGTCTAGGCAAGCGCGCTCCATCTTAGACCTCATCATTTCTGCCCATCAGACATTATTGATTATTGTACATTCAAGCGTAAGCGTTTGTAGTATTATAAAAAAGTGAAACTAAATAAATTCGGTCCGACTTTCAACAAGTTGGTAGCCAACTTGTCGGCACATCCGTAGACGCTTTATAAGTAATATTATTATGTGCTAAATAAAGTACAGCTCATAACTCAGAGCCGACGTCTGAAAAGACAATTTAACGTGATGTACCTACATTATAGTGCATATTATAAATGTCATGTTCAAACATCAACATAAGCAAAAAATTGCTCATAACTGTATTTAATTAGCATTTGAATATCATTTTTAGGGATCCGCACAGTAAAAAACGGAACCTTATCTATACAGGGTTATATAAAAAATACCAAATCGCTCTCGGCCTGTATTTGTCTACATTAAAACTTTGAGAAATATCAAATATCCAATATTTTACAGATATACTCTACTTATTCCTACTCTGTAATGTAACATCGGCAAGTGACAACGGCGCGCAACAGTGTAATGTCACTTTAAAGAAATGAAATTTTTTGTATGAAATTAATTATTACTGAATTTTGAAAAGTCGTAAAACAAAAGTTGCCGCACCGCGTCATCGTTGCCACTTGCCGATGTTACAATGTTACAGAATAGGAACAAGTAGAGAATCTCTGTAAAATATTGAATATTAGACATTTCTCAAAATATCGATTAAAAACGTAGAACAAAAGTTGTTAGGTTTAATATAGGTAAACAAATAGGTACAGACCGAAAACGATTTAGAATTTTTTATAATAATCCTGTATAATGCTGATAACTATTTACGGGTTCACAAACGCGCTCTGTCGCTGAGAAGAAGCCCTCAACAAACTCAGCCGGGTATTCTTTTATGTTATCACCATTTAACAACAGTAAGTTTAAGTTGCACACTATAAAAAGAAGTTTCGAGAAAAAAATTATAAACATGCGGGACGTTAAAAAACAACGCAATACCTACCTACTATACTAGAAAAAATAAGAAAAAAAAAATTAATATGTGATTCTATGAATAATTAAAAGAAAATATAGTAAAATGAAATGAGTAAATAAAGTAGATTCATGGAAAACATGATTCTACTTTATTACTCCAACAATCTTTCTATTAAACGCAGAGTATCTGAGATCGAACACAATATCAAATATAAATAAATAATATCAACGAATATATAAGATAATATTTTATTACTCTATGGTACACATCAATAGAGCTTGTGATCTCATTTTATTATATTTTTTATAGATAGCTTGTAGCTACAGAGCTATCCATGCGCGAGTCAAACTCGCACTTGGCCAGTTTTTTCCATCCCAAAAATGTCTACCGCGTTTTCACTAAAAAAAAGTTTTTTTTTCTTACAACTCTATATCGAAAGTGTGAGCAAGTGTCACAATAAGATCGCAGCAATAAATGTTTCATGAGATGATGACACTGAAAGATTATTTCCTGACGTGATATGACGCAAAAACGTGGTCACTGCATTTAAATGTACATTCGATATTTTAGAATTCCTCAGTGCTGGCATAAAAACCTGTTCTACACCTCAATACCTGAAGGTTCTACATCTCAATACCTAAGCAGTGAAAGCACCAATCAGAATATGTTTTTTTTTTCATTTTTGAAACTAGCTTAACATTCAAAGAGCTGTTCATAATTAAGGTAGCTGTTCAAAATTGAGTTTATTAAATCTTAAAAGTTATGTAAGAGAGCTGGGGCTGTACTTTGAAAGTTATTTTTAAACTGTGGACTGTGGAGGATGGATAATAATTCTCTATGGATTTAAGAAAATGTAGCACATGTAAAGAATGTTTAATATTATTTTTAAATTGAGAATGTACCTACAGCATTATTTTTATTGTAGTTTGTAATAAACTTTTTAAGTAAAAAATTTGTAATATTTTTTACAAAGTCTAATGTAGGTATTTAATATCAAAAGTACCTAGTAGGTACCTACCCAATTGCAGTCAAATTCAAATACTCAATAAGACTGTGAAAACAGGAGCTCATACTTAGGTATGCTTTAAATCAGATGATAACTTAGGTTTTGTTATATATTTATAGACACCTAAGCTACGGAACCAATAGAAAATAACAATCGCTCTCTTTGTACAATTTTGCAAACAAGGGAATAAAATTTACACCTTTCCTCATTGCCGTGGAAAATAATGTAAATTATACACTTATATGAATTTCTTCATGTAATAAGTACCTAGCTAGGTACATCGTATTAAGTATTCGTATAATAAAGTGATTCTGAACATCTGCCGTTGGTAATACATTAAAGACTGGTAAGTTTTTCTTTAAAACACTTGAATTTTTGTTTTCAACTGACTTCAATAAAGGAGGAGGTTCTCAATTCATCGGAATCTTTATTTTTTTTTATCTAGGTATGTAAGTTCACCGATTACTCGAAGACGCGTGGACCCATTAGAAAAAATATTTTTTTTTGTTTAAAAGGGTTATAGTTCCCAGATGGTCCCATTTTCATCAGGTCAGATTACGATGATGGGATCCCGGAGAAATCGAGGGAACTCGAAAAAATGTCGCCAGTTCATCGGTGCCAAAAATGCTTGTTTTGCCACCAACAGTAAGACTACGCTGTAGTTCGCTCAGCAGCCACCTATAGAATTTTGACGGATGGCGCTACTGTTTGCTTGTATGAAAAAGGTTTACGTAAATCGTTAGGATGTGCATAATATCAGAAGTTTTATTATCAGCGACCTAAAGGCTATTTAATCATTAATGTATAGGTACCAGCAAAGACGTACCGCCAAGCGATTTAGCGTTCCGGTACGATGCTGTGTAGAAACCGTCAAGGGTGACATAACTTACCCCTTCCAAGTTAGTACGCTAACATCTTCGACTGCATCATCACTTACCATCAGGTGAGATCGCAGTCAAGTATACTAACTTGTATACTTAGCGTAAAAAAAAATACTTAGGTACCTATCTATAATTGCTAATGGTTCCCAAACTTTTTGTGATGCCCACTCAATAATTAATACTTACCTAGGTAGGTAGTAGGTACCTACTTATCTACATATGCCATGGTTTCAATATTATATTTTCGCAATATTAAATTACTATCTAATAGGTAGGTACCTATCTGTAAAAGAATACTTAAAGGTAGTAAGTACCTACCTCTAAAACTTTTGTGTCTCTAGGTATACCAAGTGCTAACTAAGTAGGTACCTACCTAAAGCCTAATTTCATAGGTATTAAAAATTATACATACTTTTACTTCCAGATAAATATTATATGTACCTAAGTAGATTGTAGGTAGGTAGGTACCTTTTCATTTTCTACAATCATTTAAATTAACTATGCTTAATCTTATTTCCTAATTGATAACCGGATTCGGAGCAATATGTAAACACTAAGTAGGCATTGGGTATTGGTGTTCTGTGGCAATATTGCAATTTTTTGATTAACGAACCTCATATAAGTCAACCTGTAAAATAATAAAATTATATGTCTCTATCCTATCGGCTTACGAATTAAAAATATATCCTTCTAAAAGTATTTTTTAATTCGTAAACCGAATTACATAACTCATTATAATTAAGTACCTACCTTCTGATACAACGATAAAAATACCTATTTACAACTCAATTACACGCCCAGTGCGTATAATTAGCAAAAAAAAAACCAAACAATATACCCGTAGTAGGTAAATACCTACTCATTCAAAATGGCGACCCGTCTATCAATATAATAATACTGTCAAAGTTTAATTGAAATTCTGCGCCGCTCAAAGCAGCCGAGCCGTATTATTGATACATTATGAACCTGCGAAAGAGCCATACCAATTTACAACTGAATTACAAATCTCCATGCCCCTAAATACACAATCAGGTTAAATCAATTGTCTGTATACACCTCTCTGTCTCGCAGACGCAGAGTGGAATCAGATAAAGCGGAACAAAACATCGTTTGCCTCGTTGGGCAACGACAGTTACGCCTTCGAATAACAAGGGTGGGGATTTTAAACCTTGTTTGTTCTTTGGGCGTGTCTGAGTTTGGAGCGCGTGGGGGCGCAGTCGATCGGTGGCCGCCGCCGCGAGCGCATCGCGTTGTCGAGACCGGTTTTTGACAGCTTGACAGTTCGGGAGATTTGAATTGCTAAGTGAATTGAGACATGCATTAATATTTCATAAAGGGACATCGATATTGTATATTTTAAACGGTGTTCTTCTAAATATAGACTTCTTGACATGGCGTTCGAAGATCGCTGCAGTCCGAATCAGGCCAACAGTCCAGGCCCGGTCGCCGGTAGAGTCCCCGCACCGCACTCTAACACCGTCGAAGTGAGAAACGCATACCAAAGCCAATACACGTGCACGACCATCGACTCGAGGTTCGACAGAACGATGACAGTCGTCAAAGTGCAGCCCAACTCGCCCCCGATGAGTCCAGAACACAGCCAGAACGAGACCGACTACCAAAACTACTTCAGACCCGAAACGCCGGACGTGAAACCAATAATCCAAGACAGTTTCGAAGACAAACGCAACCGGCAACCCCCAGCTTGCATACCCTTCTCAATAAGCAACATTTTACACCCAGAATTCGGTTTGAGTGCGATCAGGAAGACTAACAAAATCGAAGGACCAAAACACGTCGGCCCCAACCATAGCATTCTGTATAAACCATACTTATCTAACGATGTGACAAAAGATTACAGTAAATTCAATTTTGATTATTTAAAATCCAAAGATGACTTCAACGCGTTACCGCCGCTCGGTGGTCTGAGGCAGACTGTGTCGAACATTGGGGAACAGATACAAAAAGAGGCGCCAAAGATTGTAGAGCCGCAAAAGAGGCCGGATTCAGCGAGCTCCATAGTTTCCTCAACTTCGAGCGGGGCTGTGTCCACCTGTGGGAGTACAGATACGAACAGCCAGAGTGGGAATAGCAATCTGTGGCCGGCGTGGGTCTACTGCACGAGATACAGCGATAGGCCTAGTTCTGGTAAGTATAGGTACATATTATCATATTAATCAAACTTTATCCATTTTGTTTAAATGTTTCTTTTTGTTAATACTAAGAGCTTAAAAGAGAGTGGTGTACTTACACATCAATCGTCAAAAACAACTGCGCAATTCAAGTGGTTGGCGCAATTAATTGAAGTAAAATGGAAAAATGCAGCAATTAGCCGTCGGAATCAGATGTTATCAATTACAACAGCTGATGATATAATAACAAACTACCTACTTTATTGTATTGTCGAATGGACTTGATTTTAATGTTTTAATTAACATTGTAAAGTAAGTATTTGCCGCTTGTATGGTGATAGAATTGAAGCGTTAAATAGAAAAATATACAAAAAATACTAAAAATAAAATTAAGAACCGTTACTGTCATCTAATCATTTACACTGTGGTTTGTTTAGGTGAATCTATACCTATCCCACACCTTTAATTAAATATCAATCTATCTTATACTATTTTTATTACATACACTAATATAATTAATTACAATAAGTAGGGGTAAATAAAGGAGAGACGAGAAACTGGACCGTGTGTAATTAATACGGGTTGGCAGGCTTTTAATTATATTCAATTGTTGTTTTTTTTACACTAGTTAAGTAAGTACTATGAATTATGCGTGGTCTAACTCTGTCATTATGGAATTCCTAGTATTAAATAGGAAACACCTATCTTGTCTAGATGTAATTAAAGGTAATATTAATACATAGGTAGATACATGCGAGTGTATACTTATGTATTATTATATACATTATTTATTATAAATTCAGGACTTGGTTATAGTTAATTGGACTCAATCTTTTTTATTTTCTTGACTAAAACGACTTTTTGAACTTATCCACTTCTCTGATCTATAGCCTGTTGCCTAGATATTAACAGTAAAAAACTAAAGTTTTATGTTACCTACAGGATTTACATGATTCAATTTAATTATAATAAGTAGTTACCTACCAAGTAAATAATTTGGTATTCACTTATGGGTAAAAAAGAAGATGTATGGGTAAATTAGTGGCTCATCTAATACCCATAAAAACGAACGCCTCCCCACGTGTTCGCGCTCACACGTTAATTGAAAAATGTAGTGGTAGAGCGTTCATTTTCAAATTAGAGTATGTCTATTTGTGAGTACAATTTAAAGAGCGTACTTTACAGGTAGGTATAATTAAAGCGTGGGTAAAAATTATATAAAGTTTGGAAATCACTGCTCAAGTATATTTTCAATACATTTCAGTTATTTTCTATACTCATTAGGGTTTCGTACCCAAAGGGTAAAAGAACCTATTACCAAGACTTCGCTGTCCATCCGTCCATCCGTCTGTCACCAGGCTGAATCTCTTGAACCGTGATAGCTACAGACTTGAAATTTTCACAGATTAAGTATATGTAGATATTTTTGTTGCCTGAAAAAAAGTAAAGTAAAGTTTCGAGGCCCACCGCTTCGCAGTGAACTTCAAGAATGAGAGCTTTTTGGTATCCTATTTCTTATAAATACATATTTCTATATAATCTGGATCTCGTGTCAAGGAGGACATGTTTTCTGCTTATTTGTTTTGTAATAAAAACAACACTATCTCACGTCGCATTAGTTCAGGAGCACAGTTTTTATTGTCCAGCTAAAGAAAAACACTAAGTTAATAAAGAAAGTTACAAGTTTTCATTCATAATTTTTGGTATTACGGAAGTCGGACCAAAGTTATGAAAATTTTGATCAAAATTGATTATTATTCCGTTTTAAAGAAGTATTTCCGAACCAAATATAGCCAGGAGCATAGATACTTACTATATGCATCCGAATAACACTACAACATGATCGAAATATGCACGAACTAGCTGTTGCCCGCGGCTCCGCCCGCGTGCAGTCCGTTTTTTTTCAAAAATGTTTCCCGTGGAATTTCTTAATTTTTCCCAAGATTTCCCGTACAAAATGAGTGGTCCTTGGGTTCGATGGACCCGTAAAGGAGTCTTCTTCCAATCTCTCCTGTCAACGTGCTATCTTCTTTTACACAATTTACCTATATCTTCTTTGGTCTTCCTCTACTTATACACTCTGTCGAAATCGCTTATGTTACTCAATTCGCATGGAGTAAGATAGAGTGGGGCGTGTCATCGTGGATTGTAATATCTATACTAACCAAACTTATCTTATTCTGAGATGATACCAACGCCCAGATATTGTAATTAAGCATTCTGATGCGCTACTGTGTACGTAGCAACCCGTTCCTGCTACGTACGGGTTATCTTGTATAGTTATACCAAGTTGCACGATCAAAAGGACGATTTAAACTGTCGATATTTCGACCCCGTTTTGATTGTGCTACGGAGATAAGTAGCTATAGGTTTTTTTAAACATCCCACGGGTGCTCTCAAATTTTTCAGGATGAAAAGTATCTTAAATGTTGACCGGGCATATATATAAAGTAGGATCATAAAATTTCATTAAAATCCGTTACTTGAAAGACGCCTGCTAACTGTTTTTGTAATGTTTTCTTTCCCGCGGGAACTCGATTGGATTAATAAGTTTTACTATATATATATTTTGTTAAAAAGGTAACATAAGGTATCAGCATAACCAATTTTACTAAATTAAGTTCATTAGTTGTTGTTTACAAAGCTGTTAAATTAATTGCAGTTTTTTAACTATCCCACGGGAACTCTTGATTTTACCGGGATGAAAAGTATCCTATATGTTGACCAGGGACATAGGCTACCACCACACAAAATTTCATTGGAATCGGTCCAGCCGTTCCAAAGATTAGCCCGTACAAACAGACAGACAAACAGACAAACAACAGATTTATTATATGTATTGATTTACAAAAGATTTGGTATTTTGTATGAATGGAGACACCGTGGGTCAGCAGACTCCTAATGTCCAGATATATTATATTAGCAAGCTGAAGTGACAGCGGGGCCATATCTGTCGCAGAACCGGCGGTCGGTCGACGGTCGTCTCTAGATTGTGTAAGAAAAGCGTATTCATCGCTATCGTAATCTTTCACAAATTCTGCCCGCTGATTGGATCCCTGATTTGCGTCAGCCAATCGGAGGGCAGAATCCGCTAACAATTACGAAAACGATGAATACGTTTTTCCGTTTTTTTCGATTCCCGCCACGGAACGTTTTAGTAGTTTTAGCATGAAGGAGTTACAAACATACAAACATATCAAATTTCATCTTAACAGTATTATTTTCACGCTGATATTGTAAAATTGATTAGTTTAATGCCAAGGGAAATATTAGTAAGCGTACCTAAAACATATAGAAGACCTATAAAAGTTCTTATTAGATTTTACTCTAATAAGTAGGTAGGTACACTCTTTCGTTGCGAATAGGAGTAACCTTCCCGTGCTTCGTAAATCACGTAAAGCCGTCGGTTTTATAGGTTTGAATTTTTCGCCGCATTGAAAAATCGCAGTCCGACATTCATATGTTCCTTTTATTTAGGCCTATATAAAAGAACATACCTACCTACATCCTTCACTTAAACCTTATGCTTTTTTTTAATTTTACCATCCCATTAAATCTGAACTTTTTTTGGTCATTCCATCACAACTTAAGTTTTTTTGGCCATCACATCCCACCTGAACCTCTTTGGCCATCTCTTTCCAACAGAACCTCTTTTGGCCATGGCATCACACCTGAACTATTGTGACCATCCCACCGGAACCTACCTTGGCCATCCCATCCCCTCTTAAAACCCTTTGGCCATCCCATTCCACTTTAAGCCCCTTTGGCCATCGCACCCCTCTTTGGCCATCCATTCCATTTTTACCTCCTTTGACCCAAAACTTACTTGAGTACCTACCTAACATAAAAAACTGAAAGTACGAATATTTGTAGGTGTTCGAATCTTGGATTCAATGGAGGTTGAAGACTGTCTATCAATCCCTCTTTATTGAATGTAAATGTTAAAATCAAGTTACTTAGTTACTTTTTAATTACTAATTCTAATGAAGTTGTAGGTACTTATCTAGTATGAAGTAGATAGTTTTTAACTGGATGGGAATCTTTTTGTTGTGCAAATTAAGTACGATGTTGTTTTTTCCTGTGTTCACTATAATTCATGTTTAATAAATCGTGGCAAGTTAATAACTATATCTGTTAGGGGGTAAAAACATGTGCTAATATGAAGATACTAGTGTACTGTCTCATTAAAAATTCAAAATTATAACTTTGTTACTTGTAGGCCCTACTTATCTTTTTTTTACGCTATAAGTACAAGTTAGTACTTGACTGCGATCTCACCATAGTAGGTGATGATGCAGCCGAAGTTAGCGTACTAACTTGGAACGGGTAAGTTATGTCACCCCAACGGTTTCTACACAGCATCGTACCGGAACGCTTAATCACTTGGCGGTACGTCTTTGCTGGTAGGGTCAAACTAACCTATGTTCTAATTTTGTTATTCTAATCTTCGCTATTATATAAAAGTTTCTCGCCAATCTTTGTACCAAACTCCTCCAAAACAGCTCGACCGATTGTTTGCATATTATGTTCGGGAGGTCTGAACTCACCCCCTTAGGGGATGAAACGGGGGGTAGTTTGTAAAGCGAAATACTCTATTTACGTCGCAACTACTGAACCGATTGGGCTGAAATTTGAAATAATTATAGATTATACCCTTGATTAACACATAGGCTACTTTTTTGTCAAGGAAAATCCATGGTTCCTGTGGGATTTATGAATATGCAAAATTCACGCGTGGAGAGCCAGTAGCGTCCGCGCCCGCTAGAAGACATTTAGACGTAAAACCACAGACCATAAAAGAAAGGGCGAACAGCGCGAAAAAATGTCACCAGTTTATGGGTGTCATTAGTACCAACAGTATAAGGCCACGCGGTAGTTCGGTCAGCGGCGGCGGCGGGTATTTTGACAGATGACGCTACTGTTTGCTTGTATGAAGAAGGTTTACCAAAACTGTTCGGATCGGCCTATCTTTACTATTTTTATCTATTCGTAAATTAAAGATGTTTGGTTTTTTAGAGTTTTCTCATTTGCACCTAATGCTAAGTTTACGGTACCCTAAAAATAGCTCTAAACCTCCGTTTTGACGACCTTTGTGGCGCAGGGGACGCACGCTCAGATTTGAGTGGGAGGTCGCAGGTTCGATTCCCGCCACGGGTCACTTTGGAATTTTATAATTTCTAAATAGGCTCAAGTCTGGTCTGGTGGGAGGCTTTGGCCGTGGCTAGTTACCACCCTATCAGCAAAGATGTACCGCCAAGCGATTTAGCGTTCCGGTACGATGCTGTATAGAAACCGTTGGGGTGACTTAATATACCCCTTCCAAGTTGGTACGCTAACATCTTCGGCTGCATCATCACTTACCATCAGGTGAGATCGCAGTCAAGTACTAACTTGTATAGCGTAAAAAATAAATAAATAAAGGAACCCTGTAGGCAAGCTAATATTATAATCCACGGCAAAGTGAATTCAATTTAGAACTCAAGACAATAAACATTCGTTCCAAGTTATCAAACGACTCCCACACTCCACAGATGTCATATCCATACAGATTAAAAAGATATACCATTGACAACATAATTACGTGAGCCGTTCCAATTTTAAATTATCACTGTTTAAACACGTTTCGCGCTTGTCGATGGAACCGGTTTTTTTTTCGTAATATCTATACACGCACACCATATTGGGTTTTTGCGTGTGTGTGTAATTATAGGATGGTTTGAGCGAATCGTATTGATTTCTTATAAGAACGCTAGAGTCCGACAACGCTCTCTTGGCACTTGAATGACATTGACAGGAGTGCGTTGTTATAGAGCAAAGACAGCCAGAAAATAAAAAAGCCTCAATTTTTCTTCAGTTTTAGATTTATTTTAGTTAATATTAAGCAAAAACAACAAAATATACAATAGCGATATATCGACAGAGCGAACTATCAAACAGATGGCGGCGTTAGTTCAGATTTTGGACACGCGCCAAGATAGCCTTGTCGCACTGTAACTAAGCTTATAAGAAAACTGTAGGGCGAATGCGAGTCCAAAGAATGACAAAATTATGTTTTGGCCGTTCAGCTAGTACGTGAATTTCAGTTTTTTTTTCAAATCCGCGGAAATCGAGGAAATTCCCGAGATAAAGTAGTTTATTTAGGTTATAAGTTATCTACATTCCAAATTACACCCAAATCGGTTCAAAAACTGTGGTTGATTGACAAACATTCAAACTCAAAAAATTTTTGCTGTTTTCTGCCGCACCATGTGAATTTTGCTATTTCAAAAATCCCGTGGCAAGTTGGGAATCATGAACTTTTCCGGGATAAAAATTAGTCTAAGTATGTGTTCGTTTATATCCATCCTAAATTTCAGCCATATCCATTCAGTAGTTTTGGGTGATAGAGTACTTATCTTCCAAACGACAAACAAACTTTCATATAAAATCTTGCAGCGTTAATAATATTGTAAATAGGAAATCAAGGATATTGGATCGGGGATATAGCTCCGTGTAGAGCATTGGACTGCAGATCGAGAGGTCTCCGGTTCATAAATCAGGGTGTCTCCTAATGTATTTTTACACATAGGGTTTTTTATTTATTTTTTATTATAAGTAGATAGGCTTGCGCTTGACTACAATTATATCTGATGGACAGAAATAATGAGGTCTAGGATGGAGCGTGCTTGCCTAGAAAATGCCTATTCACTCTTCTCTTGAAGGCACCCAGGTTGTACTTGGCTGGGAACTCAGAAGCTGGAAGGGTGTTCCACACCTTAGCGGTTCGTATCAGAAACGTGGAAGAAAATCGTTTCGTTCGAGCTCGCTGGAGATCAACCACATAAGGATGCCACTGGAGGAGGAGGAGGTTTAAAACAAATTAAAGACTTATAAACAACAACTGGTGACAGAAGGGCTGGCTCATTCTTTGCGCAACGTATCAGCCCAGCTGTTCAACGTAGAAATGCAGCCACGTTTCTTGGTACCATTTCACGCGGGTAAGACTTGTAATTAGTATAAGCTAGTGATAATTTACTGTAACATTTCAATGAAAAAAGGTATTTTAAGGATATTTAAATAGGATAATCCATGCGTTCAATATGAGAATAGGATCTTTGCTCGATATTTTAAAGTAGGTATAATTTTTATTCTATGGCTATCATATGCGAAATCGTAGAGACTCTACGATTTCGCATTGTGAAGTCAACATCTCCTGAGAATGTCCCGGTGTCGGGACGAAACGTGCTTCGGAGGAAGTGTTAAAAAATTGTGTGTGGTATTTCATGTAGGTAGTGTTCCTGCATATTGTACCACACAGAATCTTTTCAAGTAGCGGATTATAGCAAAACAAATTAATCTGTCCTGCTAATTATGGCTTTCCGCAAAATAACGCCTGCTTCCATTCAATATGCTATGCTTATATTCAGTCTTTTAAATTTGGAACGTTATTAACGACTATAGGGTGCCCGCGACAGCTCTCGCATGAACTCTACCTTTAAAGTGCTAAAATTACATATTATAGCCTATTAAGGAATGCTACATATTTCGCGGTACGTGTTTCGCTGCGTGTCAACTTTGCATTGGAATTATTTCATTATCGCATTTATTTAGTTTTTGCGTGTCAGCCATCTTGGATTATTATAGTCATTAAATTGAACGACGGAACGGTCGCCATCTTTTAAAACTATAAATGGCTCTATTATATTTTATCTTGGATGTATATAAATGATACTTATGACGACCTCCGTGGCGCAGGGGACGCGCGCTCGGATTCGAGTGGGAGGTCGCGGGTTCGATTCCCGCCACGGGCCCACTTTGGAATTTTATAATTTCTAAATTGGTTCAGGTTTGGTCTGGTGGGAGGCTTCGGCCGTGGCTAGATACCACCCTACCAGCAAAGACGTGCCGCCAAGCGATTTAGCGTTCCGGTGCGATTCTGTGTAGAAACCGTTGGGGTGACTTTCCTTACCCCTTCCAAGTTAGTACGTTAACATCTTTGACTGCATCATCACTTACTATCAGGTGAGATCGCAGTCAAGTACTAACTTGTATAGTGTAAAAAAAAAACTTACAAATAAATATCAATATAATCTTAAAGAATAATCGGCCAAGTGCAAGTTGGACTCGTGGACTTAGGGTTCAGTACCTCCCATTATTTATCTATACAACGTGTAGATTAATAACCCTAATTAGCCGAAAGCCTTATTTATTGAAAATCGAATTATGTTCTAAGAAAACAGCTCTAGTTCCCCATTTAACCACTTTAGAAAGGAGAATGCCGATTTTTGTATGAAAATTGGGCTATACCTTTGCGTCTTAACCAAATCATCGATAAAACATTAGAAAATATTCTCAATATTATGTTAAAAAAAAGGATTAGTAAGATATTAACTGGGAAATTGTAATAATCTGATTTTCTAAGTTTTATAAGTGGCATGGGGGGTTCCGCATGTTTCGAAACGTTTAATTACTTTTTTTATAATTCTTTTGAACCCCTTTTCACATTTCACTAACATAAATATATGCAATATTAAAATTTGAAAGAAGATTCTTCGTGCATACGTGCTTGAGACGCAGAGTGACGCAAATCTAGCCCATTTTCTGGCATTCTTCTTTAAAGTTGGTGATACTGTAATATTCAAGAATAGAAACCTTGTCCCAACCGAGTGTTCCACTAGACTCAGGCAGTCTTTTACACCTAATAGGTTGAATTTCAGCATAATCTGTCCAGTGGTTTGATCTGTAGGTTGACAGATCATTTAGTCAGTCAGTCACTTTTCTTTTCACATATACTTACCTTCTAACTTAGGTAGACAGATTACAATATTTTTAGTAAGAATTCGTTTAGAAATCGCAACAAACACGCCTTCCGCAAAGTAATTACTTAATCATTTAACAAACCGCTTGTTCCTAATAAAAATCTTGTTCATCGACATAACTGCATCCAAAAAAGGCCAGCAATACGTAAGCGCCCGCTGCACGCGGTCGTAAAATTTTATGACCTACCCTCACATCGCCAAATAAGGATTAAAGTTCTAGTAGAAAACCGCTATTAAATATGACTTCTTTCGTTTTACTAGGAATTATTTCTAGGTAGGTATGGATCGTCCAATCTTAAAATGAATGCCACTCCACGTATTGACGTTTACACGTTGAAATACCTAATGTAGTAGAGGGGCATTCATTTTTAAATCAGAGGATCTATTCGAAAAAAGAAGGAGGTTCTCAATTCGACTGTATGTTTTTTTTTTATGTTTGTTACCTCCGAATTCTCGATTAACCGATTTTGATGAATCTTTTTTTTAATGAAAGGTGCTTCTTTTATTGTTTTTCCAGTTCCAATTTGTATCAGTTTTGATAATGGCATCTATGAGAAAACCATAATTATGAAAAGGAAAATCTTTATTTTTCACATACCTAGGCCTATATAAATAGGCTCTTATGAAAAGTCAGAACTCTACCGCCAGGTTCGGAAAGCCGGTTTGCACCGAGAAGAACTGGCATGAAACTCGGCACTTGTACTTGGGATGGTGCCTAGCCAGCTGCGACTGAAGCCTCATACCAAACTTGAGCTAAAATAGATTCAACAAATCACCTAACTTAATCTTCAAGCCTCTAGGTGTGTGAAGTCTGCCAACCCGCGCCTTGCTAGTGTGATGGGTTACAGTCATACCAATCCCATTTTAAAAGGAGACGTGACTAGCAGTTGAACATTTTGGAATCATAGATACTAAAAAATTTCGCGCTTGCTTCGCTCCTTGCTTGTAACAGTTCCATTACCCCGAAACAGGTGTTCTGCGCCTACCTAGTGGGTAGAGATGGACGGTGCACGCAAAAAAGACGGATCAGGATCATCAAACCCCTGATATGGACCGTCTGCTGCCTGCATGCGAGTACTGGTAGCGACAAAAGTGACATCCAATTAAAGTAGCAGGACTTATTTGTTTTGCTATAGTCCGCTACTTGAAACGCACGTTTCGTCCCGACACCAGGACATCCTCAGGAGATGTTGACTTCACAATGTGAAATCGTAGAGAATTTAATTTCATTGTGAAGTCAACATCTCCTGAGGATGTCCCGGTGTCGGGAAACATGCGTCGAAGAATGTGTTAGAAAATTGTGTGTGGTGTTTCATGTGGGAGGTGTTACTGAATATTGTACCATACAGAATCTTTTCAAGTAGCGGATTATTGCAAAACAAATTAATCTGTCATGATAATTATGGATTTCCGCAAAATAACGCCTGCTTCCATTCAATATCCAATTAAAGTGTCAAAAAAGACCCTTTTAACACAGAATACCTAACCCTACACCACATTCTACCCCGAAAAACCCCCATTTTCTATTGCCTAGCCTTCTGCACTGTGCCGTCTAAAAAAGGTCCATTCCAAAAGCGAAATTATTCGGTTATATAATTCTTATAAATTATCCATCCGCCATCCCTGAGGTTCCGGGTTCGATCCCCGGTCGGGGCAATGTAGAAAAATAAGTTGTCTACATTGTCTCGGGTCTGGGTGTTGTGGTACCTTCGTTGTTTCTGATTTCCATAACACAAGTGCATAAGCTACTTACTAAGGGATCGGAGCAATGTATGTGATGTTGTCCACTATTTATTTATTATTTATTTATTTATATAACATTCCACTATAACATGCATATACTTTATACCGTGGACAGGGCGGACGAAAAAATATCGCCCTAGTTTATCGGTGCCAAAAATGCTTGTCTTGCCACCAACAGTCAGGCCACGTTGTAGTTCACTCAGCAGCCACCTACCTATAGAATTTTGACAGGCGCTGCTGTTTGCTTATACGTCCATATGTCCATATCCTGAGTTTTCTTATCAATGATAACATCCAAAGATGCATGCTCGCATTCAGTATAAAAAAAAATCAAAAAAAAAAATATAAACAAAAATTGAGTTTTGACCGCGACTGTACTCATCTTAAAGCATTTAGTCCCCCCCAATTAGTACGCTTTACCACTTCTTGTGGCACTGTGACGATGTTTCTTTTGACGATTAGGGATGTGACCCGATTCGATAGATTCATCGATAAAAATATTCAAAAGGGTATTTTACTCAAATTTAATATTGATTTATTCAATTCAATTTTTTTTAACTCATTTTACCATCATGTACTTACTTATAGAGCGTAAAAAAAAGGAAATCACAGGTGTGTTAGGAAAATAATTATAACAAAAAGCGGTGAACGGATTTTATGCAACTTTTTCTTTGCCAATAAATACCTGATAGTTCTCAGTACTCATAGAATTAGCCAAGCGGAGCCGGGGTGTGTCAGTTAGTGTTATACAATTAAATTGTATTGTTTAAGAGGCTTAGAGCACATTGTATGCCAGACTTACGTAGATTTATTATAAACTGTGACTGTTGCGTAGTGCTATATAAATTACTGACACTCATAAACTTTTATTCACAAACGTTAAATAGCGGTGAAATAGTTATTTTCTGATTTGTCCCTGTTTTTCAACAGGCATTTGACTATCGACGGAAAGAGACAAAATAGACAATACATATTACACTACTATTTCACGTTAATGAATATTTTTACACTGCATGAGAAACCACACCAAACCAAGGATGTAATATTATGATAGTTTGTACTAACAAACTGGCAAGTCTCGCACGTAGTACCGTACTGGTGTACGCACATACTAACGTACTAACAGGTCTTCGCGAAAAAGATATCGCGATTCAGTGTTCCTGTGCGATATAGTGTAGCAACCGAACAACGATTTCCTTCCCATCTTCATTTAGCAAGATTACTACTTTGCCTTCGTTGGCAATTTGGCATTTATTAGTTGAGTACTGATAACATAAAATTGAATAAAAAAAAGATACTTAGGTACTAAAAAATATAGTGACAGTAGGCACCTACTTACTGTGCGTATATGACAATGGAGACAATCGATAGGTAGATATACTTTTTCCTTTCTTCTATCTATAAAACGACCCAGTAGATATTCTAGTAAGTAAGTACGTTTACTCTTTTACCTAGTTTTATTTTTTTTATTATTATAGTCGTAAGTTTTCAACGTAGGTCTGGCACACGATACGAGCTCCAGACTCTCAGTTAAGTGCGTTATTCACTTTGTAACATTATAATTTAAAACGATAAGTTCCCGGCATTACGGAATAGTGCATCCTTGATTTAAACAGTTAATTAAATTTACATTAATCATTGAATTATAGAAATTAATTTATTTTAATTCGATAAGTATTCAATCACATTAATAAGTAAAGGCGAAAGTTTATATATTTACCTACGCGAACGGACTTATGTATTTATGTGTGTATATTTGTCAGTCCCTTACGCTGTAACAACTTAAGATAGATGGGACCATAAACCATTTAAATAAAAAATCTTCTCAACAATACTCATTTAACTTTAAGTACTTCATATTGGTTTGCGGAATCTGAGAAAACTGCAAAAAAATATCTTTCGGGAACCAATATGAGGTGAGTGGGAATTTTCGAGCAAAGTTTCTATATTAAAAACATGTAGATGCATAAGTAAAATGCCCGCAAAATTCATTGCCATAAACCTACAATATGTAGTTAGTCTAATATTTGCGAGAAACTAAATAAAACTCATTATCCTTTCTTATCATTAACTCAATTGACTTTTCGGACTCGAACCTTGGTACTTCAAACACAAGACTCAAGTCAACCACTGAGCCATCGCACCCATTCGTAGACTGGAAGTATACGAGTAGTTACGTACATAATAATTCAATGTAAATTAAAATGCAGCCATTTACAAAATCAATTCGTAGTAATAACAGTAATCATACAATTAACTCTTAAAACGCATTTTCCGTCGACCAATATGGCGGCAGAGCCATTTGAATACAATCCAAGCAATGCCTACTTACGCATTTAATCCGACATAAAGTTGATCGCACATGTAAACCGCACCCATTTGACGACCTCCGTGGCGCAGGGGACGCACGCTCGGATTCGAGTGGGAGGTCGCGGGTTCGATTCCCGCCACGGGCCACTTTGGAATTTTATAATCTTTTTTAATTTAATAAATTTGAATTTTATAATTTTGGCTCAGGTCTGGTCTGGTGGGAGGCTTTGGCCGTGGCTAGTTACCACCCTACCAGCAAAGACGTACCGCCAAGTGATTTAGCGTTCCTGTACGATGCTGTGTAGAATCCGTTGGGGTGACATAACTTACCCCTTCCAAGTTAGTACGCTAACATCTTCGGCTGCATCATCACTTACCATCAGGTGAGATCGCAGTCAAGTACTAACTTGTATAGCGTAAAAAGAAACCCCCCAACCGCACAATCCACAAACATAAATTTTTTTATACGTTTTGCTTGATAGTTTACCAATGAAGTTTTTTTAAATTCGAAATTAAATGATAAAGAGTAAAAAGTGATCCTTAGATATCAAAATAGACTCGGAGCCTAGGCTTTTAAATCTATGGGTGACGGGTGTAATACAAAATTCACGAAAAAAGTGTCCCGAGACAACCTAAGTAGGTATATAAACGAGGATACATGAGTATTTTTATAAACAAACTAAAACATTGTAATTTATGCCATAAACCATTACTATACGGCCTAATCTTCAAACACGAGACAGTGCGATTGTAATATGTCTTTTCGCGTTTTGTATGTCATTCAGTTAGGACACTTTTTAGCGCAGACCCCAAATCCTTATAAATCCTCGGGGAAATTTTTTTTTTCAGATTTTGTTGATCTAACATAGAGGCTCTAATGAATGATCAAAACTCTACCCCCAAGTTCGAAAACAGGTTTGCCTCAAGAAGAGCTAGCTAGAAAATCGTCACTTCCCCTTTTCACAAATGTCATTTTCTTGGTATGAAAGTATATAATGACATGATTTTTATGATATCTTGAGATATCACTCGAAAAGAACAGTTCTATACCATCATTAAAAATGGTGTAAGCAGGTAAGCAAGTTATATTTAGTAAACAATGATAGCGAACAGGTGTGAACATTGGTTCGGACTTCGGACCTTTGCCTCATCAGGGAGACGGGAGTTCCAATCCTGGGTTCGAAAAATGCGCTGAAGGAATAAATACCTACCGTAAAGGTCGTGAGGTAACTTGCGAGAGTGAATATTCTGTACTATATTATTATCAAAGGCGTGTGAAGATATAGACTCTAGCTACGACACAATAAATTGCAAATCAGATTGCAGCGTTTATTACCTATGATTTTATTAACCTACACCATGCCTCTTTTTTCTATCACTTGTATCCAATAACACTGCTTATATTACTTTTATTCTATTTATCATTATTTTTCGAGTTGAATTAGTTCGGAGTGCGCTTGAGCTGGGTCCGTGAACTCGATGGAGCACATCTAATGTGCGACCCGCTTTGCTTCACTGTATGTAGAACGCAAAGAGGTATTTCTATTTATAAAATCGCGCCTGGAATTTTGAGTTAATTAACTAATAGAGGGCATTTATTAAAAAATATATAAAAATATATAAATAATTAACACATTCCTAGTCTACTTTAATGCGTGCTTGGTAGCTAAATACTTAATATTAATATCGATATAAAGAAAATATAGTATCTATAGATCTTGTCCGAGATTTCGTTGATTTGGATTTCATCTTCGCGAAACTCTAGTTTTTTCCTAGATTAAAAATACCTAGGATCATGAAAACAATGAAAAATCTAAACATGTATGTTTATTTCAGATATGCCTAATATAGGTACTTAGAGGCATTTAGGAAAGAGAAAATATACCTACAATATTTGTGATAGGGAAATAAAAATATTGTATCGCATTGGAACTTTCGTAAACTTAGAATTGTTATCCCTATCCACCGAAAAGAAACCTCAAGATATGGGCTTCTGATCGATTTACACAAACCTTTTTCGTACAAGCGAACAGTAGCGCCATCTGTCAAAATTCTATAGGTTTCTGCTGGGCGAACTACAGTTTGGCCTTACTATTAAAGGCAAAACTATAGCATTTTTGGCACCGATAACCTGGCGACATTTTTTTGCGCCTTCCGCCCTGTCCAGGGTATAATTGTATGTCTATTGTTTATTTAACAATAAACAATAGGTTTAGGCCTAAATAATAGGCGCCCATGAAAAGTCAAAAACTCTACCGCCACCAGGTTCGGAACGCAGGTTTGCACCGAGAATAACTGGCAAGAAACTCGGCACTTGCTTTTTTCAAAAATGTCATGATAATATTATTTTTTACTTACCAAATACATACTCATGTGCTTTTATTGAAGAAAATAATTATTTCATTACATAATATGATACCTAAAATTAAATGTTATTTTCAATAATAACTCATTATTTCGATAGCTTTTGATCGGTCGACGCCCAACTCTAATACCAAGAACCGGCCACCAGGCGGCGCGGTTTTTCTCCGGTGGCATTTGCTAATAACTTGATTTGAACGGGCCTCGGTCGGTTTTCCGTCCTTTGTTCATAAATCTCGCATTTATTGCTCCACATAGCTTGACGTACGGCGCTAAGGATACTCTGTGGCAGACTTAAATGAATTGAAAAAAAAAAATAAGAAAAAAAAAACCGGCCAAATGCGAGTCGGACTCGCGCACCGAGGGTTCCATACCATAAAAGAAGTTAAACATTAAAAGAATCACTTTTGTTCATGATTTTACGAGTTTAATTTACATGTAGGTACTTTTGTTGGCAAACCGCAAACCTAACTTTGTTTTCGGCGGATTATTGTTATTAGCAAAAAAAGTATAATAGTCAGAGAGTTGATTTTATTTTTCCTGTAAAATATACGTTAACTTCTATTGATCATATTTATTTCAGATTTTTCGAATGGTAAACTTCGGAGATAAGGGGGGGGAACGGTATTTTTTTCGACAGTTTGCCCAATAAATCAAAAACTATCAGGCATAAAAATAAATAAAAATTGGTTTTAGAATATACAAGTAACGCCCTTTCATATGATACCCCACTCAATATTGTTATCTCATTTTGAAAGAACATGGGCAGAAATGTACACAAATAAAGTTTAGCGTCTAGATGTAATATTTATTACAAGACGATTTTAATAAATAACAGAATTTTTTCAAGGTATCACCGGTTATTGTAAAGGACGGGTCAAAAAATAAAATATTTAAAGAAATTCAATTGATACTGATAGGTTCCGTTTCCACATTCCTGACTGCTAGTGTTGCCGGATACCAAACTTTTCCACTTTTATGCTCCATCTTTTTGACGATCGGTCCACTTTTATACGAGAACAACATGGAACAGACTATACTAAAGAAAAACCTATTTTCAAGTACAACGTTAATTCTTAGATCAGACTGTAGAATACAAGACAATAATAACTGTGTCAAAATTCAAATTCAAAATTCAAAAATTGTATTCTTTCACATAGGCCTAACTTACAGGCTCTTGCGAAACGTTAAGACTCTACCGCCTCGTTCGGAAAGTAGCACTGCACCGAGAAGAACGGGCAAGAAACTCGGCACTTGCTTTTTTTTTTAAATAATAAATATAAATGTCGATTTCAATCGTTCTTTTTTGCATTTTATTTTATTCGAATATATTTACATAAAAAGATTAAATTAGTTTAGGGGTTTCCATTGCGTTGGAGTAAAACTGAATATTATTTTTCCGTGTGAGCCAGTCTCACTTAAATAAACTGTTTGAATATTTGTGATTTTGTAATTCAATATTAATTTATTAACTCAATTAGATTTTTCTTTAAGTCAATTGGAGTTTTTTAATTCCGGCATCTCGCAACATTGTCCGACAGCTACATGATGGCTACATGGTCTCAACTGTCGACATTGACAAATTCTGGGACAAGTGACAAGTATTTATCAAAGAGTAATATAGTGTATTGTCTATGCTCTCAGATGCTTCATGGCGGAGGTCGCAGTTGTTATAATACTCAGATCTGGGGACACGGTAGTGTCCCCGCCAAGACGAGCCAAGCGAAGCGCGAGGGCACTACCTATCTTTTCTCGAAGTGTTTCGCCGTATTTTTAAACCCTTATAACTTAGGCCTGAATTATTTCAGATAATCAAAATTCTCGGAAAATGATGTCGCCAGTGAACTTATTAAACCTATAAAGTTTCAATTTTATAGGTCTTATACTTTAGATTTTATTGACGTCTAAAAAACCCAAATTTCGTCACTGACTGACTGACTGACTGACTGACTCACTGATGATCATCAAAATTCCTAGGTACTTCCTGAAGAGCTAGAAAGCTGAAATTTGGTATATAAGCTAGTATTAGCACACAACCAACAAAAAAATTCCAAAAGTTGGAAATTTAACCCCCCAACCCTTAAAATAGGGGATGGAAGTTTGTATGAAATTACCGCAAATATTGATGCTAGAGGTCTCAAAATTGATATAGGGACTCTTTGTAATAAACAATTAAATACGTGTTTCAGGATTTTTAGTTAATCACCCCACATCCATAAAATTAGGGGGTTGGAAGTTCGTATGGGGTTTCCCATAAGTATATAGGTATAATAAAAACTTAATTTCTGAAATTTG
Organism: Coenonympha glycerion; assembly: GCA_963855885.1. Classification (NCBI taxonomy): domain Eukaryota; kingdom Metazoa; phylum Arthropoda; class Insecta; order Lepidoptera; family Nymphalidae; genus Coenonympha; species Coenonympha glycerion. Next base: position 7,537,064 of record OY979653.1, read on the forward strand.
GTATATAAGCTAGTATTAGCACACAACCAACAAAAAAATTCCAAAAGTTGGAAATTTAACCCCCCAACCCCTTAAAATAGGGGATGGAAGTTTGTATGAAATTACCGCAAATATTGATGCTAGAGGTCTCAAAATTGATATAGGGACTCTTTGTAATAAACAATTAAATACGTGTTTCTGGATTTTTAGTTAATCACCCCACATCCATAAAATTAGGGGGTTGGAAGTTCGTATGGGGTTTCCCATAAGTATATAGGTATAATAAAAACTTAATTTCTGAAATTTGGTATATAAGCTAGTATTAGCACACAACCAACAAAAAAAAATCCAAATGTTGGAAATTTAACCCCCCAACCCCTTAAAATAGGGGATGGAAGTTTGTATGAAATTACCGCAAATATTGATGCTAGAGGTCTCAAAATTGATATAGGGACTCTTTGTAATAAACTACAAATAAGGAAAAAAATAAACTAGGTGAACCAAGGAGGGTTCCCTCATTTAAATGATAGAGGGGGGATACTTGATTCGGACAAATATCCACCTTGCAATGATATTCAAGAAATACACCAAAGAAAAGGAAATTAACCAAATAAAAAATATAGTCGTAAACAACTTACAAAAAGAAGTGAAATCCCAGCAAAAACATTTTCATGTAAAATGTTGCCAAGACGAGAACATGTGGCTCACACTATCAAAAAGTTATCAGATCTCATGTAGAGCAAGACTTCTAACTCTACACGCCCTAACTCTATAAATCCTAACTTTATAAACTCTACACTTTAGTCAAAATATATTATGTCTTGGCTGTTTCGTTACTGTCACATGGGTGTAAAGTAAAAATATTATTTACTGACTTTGTACTTTTCTGATATACAATACCTAGTTTCTGCAGTAACGATTATTTATTAGATAGGTATTGAGTCTCCTCAGAAACTGCACTTAGGTTTTACTAACTGCATTGGTTTCAAATACTTCATCACACTTTGCAAAAGTGTGTTCCTTTGCTTTAGAGGATATATTTAATAAATGGAAGTTTTTTCCCATAACAATGGTGATACCATTTAATTTTAATGTGAAATTTCTTGAATTTTGCATGGTCCATTATGCCACTTGCAAAACTCTATTAGAAAAGTACTGAACAGTGAATAAATTCTTCACTTTACGCCCATGTGACGGTACCGAAACAGCCAAGACATAATATATTTTGACTAAAGTGTAGAGTTTATAAAGTTAGGATTTATAGAGTTAGGGCGTGTAGAGTTAGAAGTCTTGCTCTACATGAGATCTGATAACTTTTTGATAGTGTGAGCCACATGTTCTCGTCTTGGCAACATTTTACATGAAAATGTTTTTGCTGGGATACAATATTTTGAAAATAAATATTAATTTTTCTCCACTTTTTTGTAAGAAAAATCTTTTAGCATTGAGTTCAGGCTTGCAGGTACAACCAAAAAAATATTTTTTCATTTATAGTTGCAATAGCGTAACGTGACCGAAAGCGATGTATGGGCCCGCACCATTGTTCTTTCGGCGACCCGGTTTTCCCCCCTTTTTAAATAAAAATAAAAACAATTTTCAATTTTTTACGATTGCTATGACGTCGCGTCACTATTATCTATAACCATTCTAAATTTCAGGTGGATAGCTTTAATAGTTACTGAAATAATCGAGTGTGACAGACGGACGCACGGACGGACGGACGGACGGACGGAGAAAGTCTCACCATAAGGGTTCCATTTTTACCAAATTGGTATGGAACCCTAAAAAAACAAAAATCTATTAAGTAAGTATTAGCTATCTAAAGGCGAATTCATGTCTGCCCGAGAAATTCAAAATTTTCGTGGTTTTTTGCAATTTGTACGCTAATTACACATAATAGGCTTATGGCAGTCATTTTGCGAGAATGGCAGTTACTTCTTTACATGTTTTAAATATCAAAATTTTTGCATAAAAATGTCTATCCTAGGAAATTAGTCCGAGTAAAGAGTTTACAGTGCGTAACTCGCAAATCTCGGATTAATTTCTTTCAAGCAGAGATTTTTATATAAACACGTGAAGATGATATTGGGATTATCGCAATTTGACTGCCATAAGCCTATTATGTCTTATCAGCTTAAAAATCGCGAAAAACCACAAAAAATTGAATTTCGCGGGCACACCTGCTCCTTAAACTGAATTTATTTTTGTCCTTCTTTCTGAATACGTCGGCGATGCGACATGCAGGGAAGGATTTGGAAGAATACCTTATAGCAAAACAAGTATATAATTTATTATTAAAAAATGCCCTGCGATAAAACTATTTTTTCCTAAAAATGTACATTGTAGCCTATGTAACTCGGAAGGACGTAAGTATTCTAACGATACCCCACATTATGTCCAAATCTGTTCAGCCGTTCAGAAGTTATGGTAAGTACACTTTGGACATTCGTGTAAAAATCGGCCAAGTACGAGTCAGACTCGTATACGAAGGGTTTCGTACCATTATCTATAAAAACGGTCAAAAATTACGTTTGTTGTATGGGAGCCTCTCTCAAATTTGGATTGGTTTATTAGGGTTCCATACCAATTTGGTAAAAATGGAACCCTTATTTATTTATTGTTATAGTGAACGTAAAATTAAATATTATATTCTTACTACTTAATAAGTACTTAAATACTTATTACCGTTATCAATATCGAGTAAAAACGAGCAAAAAAAAACCACTAAAATTATAACACTGTTAAAATTGTAGATTAGTGTTTAACACTGCATAAATTCGAACCCACGAAAACAAGTAGCTATACCGATTATCTTAACCACTCAGCCGTCGGCGATACGACGAACAGAAATATGTACAATTTTCACGCGTTTTGTACATTTCACAGTACAAAATACATTACAAACTGATTTTACACCGATCTTAGAAACATAATTTTGAAATCATGGATGTGGCAATTTGACCATGACAAAGCAAGCAGCAAAGACGCCAATGGATTTAGCGTTCCTGCGCGATGCTGTGTAGAAACACTCAGGGGTGAGTTACTTACCCCTCCCAAGTTAGTACGATAACATCTTCGGCTGCATTGACACTTACCATCAGGTGAGATCGTAATAATTTCGTATGGTAACCGGTTATGGATAAAAAAGTTCGTTTAAGACTTAGGTATGTCTTACATCGTAAGTGGTATTACCGTAATAATAATATAGTGTATAGGGTTACAGTAGGTTATGCTGCAAATTGAGTCTGAGAATTTTAATTTTTGAAAACTTCTATAAACACACTGGACCTTTTGAGATGGGAAAACAGCATGGAACTCGCAACACTGTTACCGTAACCAACACCTCACACTGTTACCGTAACAGATACCTCACTTGTTCAAGTTTTCACTTAGACTCCTGGAGTGTCTCATTTTTTACGAAGCAAGACGTTCATCGAGCAAAATGAAATTATCTTAAATGTCCTTGTCTTTTTGTTCCAAAGAGTATAACATGATTTTTATGTTTTTCCATACCCCCAGTTCTTTCTTCGCTCTATATAGTTGTGTAAGCAAAATATCTGTTATTGAGTTATGTTTGTAACATCCTCAATTTCTCTCCTGGCCTAAATTGATTTCAGAACCTATCCCTTAAATCTCAAATAGATTATAGATATTACTCACACTTCTTTACTCTACAAGTAGACTACGATGATATAAATAAAACCAGAAATCCTTTTACCTCGCTTTATCAGCATAAACTACCTTATACTAAACGAAATTTATCAATCAGAAGCGAAACCCGAAAATAAACAGCAATTTAATAAATTTAAAAACAACCACATCCAAACCCCCATACATCCACGTCTTATTACGTATTCAATACACGATTCGAGCATTATCTATTGCCATACGAAAATACACTCTATTTTAAACTAACTTAACGCTAAATTTTGTATGGCAAATATTTTAATATAACCTTGTTTTAATAATAAAAAGAATGGACTCTATTTACGATAATTTTAAGGTTGAATTTCGTTTAAGGAGAATAAACATCAGGCTGTTTGATGTAGATAAACGATTTTAAGCTCTAAGTTACATACAAATAAAGTAGCATTTTGTTTGTGTCAAATTTGGTAGGAATTGATTTTTCGTAGGGTACTATTTAGGGTTGTTTGGGGGTAGTTTATATAACACTTTGTAATGTAATGGATTTTCGGATTTATTTTTGGGTGTTTAATATTATAGCCCACCAAATCGCATTGAACTATACTCCGACTTTTAATTCAATACGTAAAATGACGTTTCTAAATATTTTTAACCGACTTCAAAAAAAGGAGGAGGTTCTCAATTGAGAACCTCCTCCTTTTTTTTCATAAAAAAAAATACCGACGAATTCGTCGATATTTTTTTTTATGAACGCACCTCAAGCGATTTGGGTATTTTTACAACACCTTGTGCATTTTATTGTTTTCCACTAAAAAGTAAAAAATAAAAATGGGAAATGCTTTCCAAAAAACCATCTTCAAATGCCACTACAAAGAGTGAAATAATTTTTAATGTAGGTACCTACACCAATTCGAAGTCGGGCGATTGTCTATGACTTCGTCATTTCTTCGCACATCAAGTAAGTAAGAAGGACTATTAGGGATTGTATGAAACATTGCCCGACTTCGAATTGGTGTAGGTACCTACATTAAAAAGTATTTCACTCTTTGTAGTGGCATTTGAAGTTGGTTTTTTGGAAAGTTTTTCCCGTTTTTTGATTTTTTTTTGAGCAAACTGTCGAAAAAATACCGCCCCCCCCTTATCTCCGAAGTTTATCGATCGAAAAATCTGAATTAATTATGATCAATGGACATTAACGTACCTATATTTTACAGGAAAAATAAAATCAACTCTCTAGCTACAATACTTTTTTTGATATCAACAATAAACCTCTGAAAAGAAAGTTAGGTTTGCGGTTCGCCAACAAATTATACCTACTTGAAAATTATAGGTACTCATAAATTCAATGAACAAAAGTGTTTTTTTTTATTCATTTACTTCTTTTATAGTATGGAACCCTTGGTGCGCAAGTCCGACTCGCACTTGGTCGGTTTTTTCTTTAATTTGAGTGTATGCATGTTTTTTAATTGAAAATATTGTGTTTACTATAGATAGACTCGTACATACTATACTTTCTTTCACTCACATATGTAAGTGAAAGTATATAATAATATTTCAAAAAATACGTTGTAAAATATGTTATAAATGGGTATATTTCTTTTATATTTTTATTTTCTTTTAATATTTTTATTGTACCACCTACCACCTATTTTCTAATAGTCGCTTCTTACTCCGATGGTTGCCTGTGTAGCGATAAGGCCGCCATATTGTACATTTGTTTTTCTGGTTATTTTATTTGTTTTTTTCTTTCTTTTTGTAATGGTCTACAATAAAGTATTTTCTATCTATCTATCTATATGTGTGTCCTAAATAAATAAATTCTTCCGCAACGCTGTACGTCAGACCCTGTGGTCACCACCAAAGTATTAGTGAGAGTGAAAAGGACAAAAACAAATTCAGTATATCACCTTCAGAAGTTTGTACCCAAAATATGTATAATGTCTGTAATTTACCAAAAAAATGCCATAGCTCCCAAAGTATGTGCGCGCGATGCGATTCTGACAACAATGGAATTTTATGTCTTACTTTTAAACGAGCCGTCATTTTGGTAATTTTGCAGACATTTTTGATAATTGCCACCCAAATTGCGACAATCATGGCGGTATTGTAACGAATTATGTATGTCTTACTGAATATTCTTTGAAATAAGAATTGTTAAGGCTTAGTTTTCCTGAATCGATTGGTCTGTTCACTCTTACACATTAGTGTTGTTATGGATATCCATATCCGTAACCGAAACTATCGGATATCCGAAATAATTTAATATCCATAACCGTAACCCAACCGATATTATTTTTTACCAATATCCATATCCATATCCGGATCCGAGATTATATAGGTATCCATAACATCCCTATTACATATACAGCCGGACTTGATGACAGACAGACAGACGGACGGACAGATGGACGGGTGGACGGACGGACGGACAACGACGTCTTAGTAATAGGGCTTCGTTTTTAACTTTTGGGTAGGTACGAACCTTTAAAATACAGTTTGGATTTGAATCTTGAGTTTGGATTAAAATACACCTTGGTCTTGGATTCCATGGATACATTTGACGACCTCCGTGGTTGAGTGGTTAGCGTGCCGGTTTTCAAGGCGCCGCCATCTCTGAGGTTCCGGGTTCGATCCACGGTCGGGGCAATGTAGAATGATAAGTTTTCTACATTGTCTCGGGTCTGGGTGTTGTGATGGTACCTTCGTTGTTTCTGATTTCCATAACACAAGTGCATAAGCTACTTACTAAGGGATCGGAGCAAGGTATGTGATGTTGTCCACTATTTATTTATTACTTATATTTTTCCATGCTCATTATAAATTATTCTACTAGTCAAGGCTTTTAATTTGATTATTGAGGGAGTTGTGAAAAATGTCTTACACCATTTTGGAAAAGAACTGATACCATGACCATTGCTGGACCGATATTAACCAAACATAGCTAAGTGTAAAGGCAAGGAAACGGGTTTTCAAATGAAAAAAACCCCATCGAAATCGGTCCATCTGTTTGCGAGCTACGATGCCACAGTAAAACCCCTCTTCTTGTGTCGGAGTTTGAAAAACAACATATCCATAAGCTTATTAATCTATGGACGAAGGGTGTAATACAAAATTCACGAAAAAAGTGTCACGAGAAAACCTTTATAAACGAGGGTACATGAGTATTTTTGTAAACAAACTAAAACATTGTAATTTATGTCTTAAACCATTACTATACAGCCTAATTTTCAAACACGAGACTGAAATCCGATTGTATGTCTTTTCGCGTTTTGTATGTCATTCGGTTCGGACGCTAAAAGCGCTGACCCACAATCCTTAGATAATAAATCAATGGTTGTATCTATTATTTTCTTTAAAACTCTTTAATACAAACAAACAACAATATTTCTTAGAAAACCATCTATTTCGAGCACACCGTTGATACGCGGAAAATGGGGTCGTTTCGCATAGCTACAACACAAAATTGCTTAATCGATTTAGACATCCGATACAAAGTAAAAACATTGAAGTGCAAGACGGACTCGCGCGCTTAAGGTTCCGTAATATTATCGAAAATATAATATTACACACTAATAACTATCAAGACTAATTCTCAATAGTTACTTGAATTTTACTACTTATTTCTACAGTAAATATATTCTGTGAAAATTTTAAGCGTCTACCTGTTACCGTTATCAATATATAGCAAAAACAAGCACAAAAATCTCGTTTGTTGTATGGAAGCCCCCTTTAATATTTATTTTTTTCTAGTTTTTAGGATTTGTTTTTAGTATTTGTTATACCGGCAATAGAAATACATTATCTGTGAAAATTTCAACTGTCTATCTATCACGGTTCATGAAATAGGTACAGCCTAGTGATCACTCACGAAATACGCTACGCTAAGAGGACGGAAACTATGTGACGTACGTACCTATGTTGAAACCAAAAATATCTCAAATATGGCGTCGCGCGTCATACATTTCGGTACCGCTGTCAGCACATACCGCTGTTGGTAGCATATTTTAGCGCCATTTTACAGATTTGACAACTTAAAAATCCGGCTTCAGGGCGAAGCCTAAAAATATATGCGTGACGTCACTAAGGGCTCATCCTTTAAGTTACATCCATGCTGGTGATAGAAGGACTGACAGCGGAGTCTGGTCTTATGCACGTTTTCATCAATGATGAAATACGCTATACGCTACGCTAAGAGGACGGGAAAGATGTGACGTATGTTGAAGCCAAACATTTCTCAAATATGTCGGCGCGCGTCGTACATTTCGGTACTGCTGTCAGCACATACCGCTGTTGGTCGCATATATTAGCGCCATTTTACAGATTTGACAACTTAAAAATCCGGCTTCAGGGCGGAGCCTAAAAATATATGCGTGACGTCACTAAGGGCTCATCCTTTAAGTTACATCCATGCTGGTGATAGAGGGACTGACAGCGGAGTCTGGTCTTATGCTAGTTTTCATCAATGATGAAATACGCTATACGCTACGCTAAGAGGACGGGAAAGATGTGAAGTATGTTGAAGCCAAAATTTCTCAAATATGTCGGCGCGCGTCGTACATTTCGGTACTGCTGACAGCAATTACTTACCGCTGTCGATCGCTTACATTAGCGTCATTTTACAGTTCTGACAACTTAAATATCCGTCTTCAGGGCGCAGTCTAAAATGTATAATGCCTGACGTCAGTAAGTGCTGGTCCTTTAAGACGAATGGTAAAGCAAAATGCGTTTTTAGACGTCTTTTAGGCGATGTTTTTCAGCTAAATTACAGATTAGAGAACTACAGCAATTTTGTGTTATTATAAAGCGTATCTTGAAGTATCTTGTTGTGTCGATATTTTTGGTGATCTTTACTCACTAATCAGAAAATACAATTTAGAAAGTGCTATGACTTGCGTAAGATGAATATCTTAAGATGGTTTTTTTTTTGGTTTGGCTAATCCGTTTATCATGAATCTTTGCATACATGTTTCTTTATTTTGTATCTTGTTATTCAAAGTCCATTTGTGACAAACAGTATTGCAAAATAGAAGTTATATCATAAAAGCTCTTTGGTGCCTACTGTAAATCAAACTCCACTAATAAAGTATTTGCTCACAAAATTAATCAGGCGTTTAGTTACGCATGCAACGTTGCCAGTTCGGCGCAACTCATGCCGCGTTGCCGTTCCGCGCACAGGCATTTTGGCAGTGCGCGCGTGTGTTATGATTTGACATCACAGAGTATTTTTTGTACATTTTGACATTTTGGTACCGTTGTACTGTGTACATGTCGATTGTTGTGTGACTAGGGTTCGATTTCGAAAAAAGTGAAAAAATATATTATTTCTTCTTTTGGTGAGCTGTGCAAATGTGAAACAAGGTGAAAACTTAAAATTTTATGTAAATAAAGAAATATTGTGTTCATGATTTTACGAGTTAAATTTACATATAAGTACTTTTGTTGGCAAACCGCAAACCTAACTTTGTTTTCGGCGGACTATTGTTATTAGCAAAAAAAGTATAATAGTTAGACGGTTGAATTTATTTTTACTGTAAAATATACGTTAACTTCTATTGATCATATTTATTTCAGATTTTTCGAATGCTAAACTTCGGAGATAAGGGGGGGGGGAACGGTATTTTTTTCGACAGTTTGCCCAATAAATCAAAAACTATCAGGCATAAAAATAAATAAAAATTGGTTTTAGGATATACAAGTAACGCCCTTTCATATGATACCCCACTCAATATTGTTATCTCATTTTGAAATTCCGGCGACCCGGTTTTCCCCCTTTTTAAAAAAAAATACATTTTTTTTTAAAAAGGGGGGAAAACCGGGTCGCCGAATTTTTACCAAATTGGTATGGAACCCTAAAAACGAACATGTCAAGAAATCGAATTGCCTTACCCCGACACCATCGAATTGTCCTACCCCTAGAGTGTTTTTTTTTAAACCGGAGGCGCGGAGGGAGTGCATCCCCCGGGCGAGCCGGAGCGGCCGAGGCTGGTCGCCGAAGGCGACCAGCACGCCGGGGCTGCGGAGGTGAGTGTGGGTCATGGGTGCCTGTGCTTTGCTACGCAAGGGCGAAGGGGCTGCACTTCCCGCAGCGCCGGAGACGTCACAATTCCGAATTGGTCCCTATTTTAGAGCTATCTGTCAAAGTAATTATTTAAGTTATCATAATTAACCTCAAAATTTTTGAACTTTAAATATTTATTTCTCGAAAACTATTAAGATTCTACGGGTTTGGCTTGGGGGGATAGACCCCCCACTCCACCCTCCCCTTTACCTCCCTCCCACCCCCTCCGCTACGGGTCACCAACTAAAGACCACCCTGTTTTTTAATCAATGTTTTGTAATATTTGCTTTTTTGTATAAATATAACCTAGCTAGATATATTTATCGCCCCCGAAACCACCCCCAGTCCAAATTTCATGAAATCGTTTGAGCCGTATTCAAGATACATATAATACGGGACATACATGTTATAGGGGTTAAACGGGGATAAAATAACGGGGATAAAATAAAAATAAGGTAGGTATTCTATGTATATTTATTTACAATTCGAAAAAAAATGTAGGTATTCTCTTCGTTATTACTCTGTCTGCCCAACTCTGCGAGTCTGCGAAATAAATCGCTAAATGCGCCATCTAGCGGTAAGACAACCGAATGCAGTTGCACGCTACATTGAACTACTAATCAAAAATAGATGGCGGTAGCTCCGCGTCCAAACGCCCAAGGTCATTTGCTTGACCATTCGTCTTAATATTATGTTTAATCAATGGTTTTCACCAACATTTTAAGGAACGCCTAAGCCCATGGGTGACAGTTTTCACTTACAATTATGGTCGTGTTCACCAACACTTTAAGAGGCCTGTGAACTACGATGTCTCCATTAATTCAAAATACTAAATCATTTGTAATTCGTGCATATTTCGATCATGATGTGGTGTTATTCGGATTCATATAGTAATAATCTATGCTCCGGGCTATATTTGGTTCGGAAATACTTCTTTAAAACGAAATAATAATCAATTTTGATCAAAATTTTTATAACTTTGGTCGAGTTCCGTAATACCAAAAATTATGAATGAAAACTTGTAATTTTCTTTATTAACTGGTGTTTTTCTTTATCTGGACAATAAAAACTATGCTCCTGAACTAATGCGACGTGAGATAGTATTGTTTTTATTACAAAACAAATAAGTAGAAAACATGTCCTCTTTGACATAAAAATGAGCAAAACTAAATTCGTTTACAATTTTGTTTAACCGGAACCAGATACGGCCAGGAGCATAGATTATTACTATATGAACCCGAATAACACCACAACATGATCGAAATTTGCACGAATTACAAATGATTTTGGTATTACGTTTGTATGGGAGACATCGTGGGTTAGATGTACTCTTAAGACACGCCTAAGCCGCTAGGTGACAGATTTCACATACAACAATTGTCACCTAAAGGCTTAGGTGAATCTTAAAGCGTTGGTGAAAACGAGCCTAACTGTCACGGGGCTTAGGCGCTTTCGGCTCGGGTCATCAACCCGGAACTTGTGTAGAAATGACAAACTTTCTGCACTTGTACCGAATTATACAATAAAGTGTGATAAATAAAAATATACATCGAAAAGCCGCCATTTTGTGGTTAAACTTACAACCATTATCGGGGTCAAAAACGCAAGGACAGACAATTAGTGCGAGTTTGTATATTAACATTCCCTTCGCTCGTTAGGGCGACGGCGCTCGGCGTAATTTATTAGATGTGTTTATCTGTCCTCTCCCCGTTCCCTCGTAGCCAGTGTGACTATTCTCGAAATTTCGATTTTCCTTAAATTTCGATAAAAATCTCCGATTTTGGCATTCCTTTAGCTCAAGAAAATATGATGAACCTGGAAATAAAATAGAAAGTAACTTTCATAATAATATACTTAGAACTAGCTTGTTATCAAAAAGTGTTTTAGTGATTCTGAGTGTTTTAGAAATAAAAGTTTTAAAAATGACGTTTTTGCAGAAAATTTTTGAAAACTTTCTATTGACAAAAGGTTAAAAAATGTTCGTAAATTACACTAAACCTTCCTAATAATTTTCTCCAAAACCTCCCGAAATAATTTTAGGTATAACCTGAAAATTCCCCAAATTTCGGGAATTGATATCACAAGACGGGTAACACTGTTATACAGAACCCTACGATCGTTGCGGATTTCAACTCGTTAGCGACACAGTTAAATGGGAGTTTAATGGTAGGGTTATAGATAATAAAAGTAGGTAGGTACAAACATACTTACAAAAAAACCTGATGGCAAAAATGTAGGCAGTTCAGTCAAAGAGGGGATAAATAAATTAATGCAAATAAAAAAATGATTGAGTGTATTGGAACACTCGGTTGAAACAAAGTTCATCCACTGCTCGCTAGATGGCGCTGTGTTGAGTTAGCTCGCGTTAATGACTTTCTAATAGATACTAAATCATAAAGCTGATTGCATGTCTGCAACCACCTTGACTGTATCATCACTTTCCATCATGTTTGATCACAGTCAAGCGCTAGCCTATATAGATAAAAATAAAACCGGCCAAGTGCGAGTCGGACTCGCGCACCGAGGGTTCCATACCATAAAATGGACGGAGAAAGTCTCACCATAAGGGTTCCATTTTTACCATTTTGGTATGGAACCCTAAAAAGACGTGTGGCACTCGTAGACTGCTGCGGTAAAACTATTGCATAGCATTTTTTATCAACTTCTAACACCCTCCACTCCGTGAGGGGTGTTAGGTTATTTTCGTTACGGAATTTCTGGATTCGGTCTCCACGCTCAAGGCCCGCGATAGAAGCTATGCGTATCTTAAAAACTTCCTTAGCCAAAATCTAAAAGAACGACAATTTAAAAAGTAAAAACCGTAAAAAAAATGTTCTGAAAGCAATATTTTCTCGCCACGTTAGCTGTTAAGAAATGTAGGAGCTCATTACGAAAAATCCAACACTGAAGTTTGTTTAATTAAAAATGCGAATAAAAAAAGGTTACTGGCTTTTATATAGAGTGATAAACTGCCTTAAACGTTTAAAAACCCCTACAACAAAAAGAAAACCGTATTTTAGAGACTTTAAAACACATTTTTCATTGTCACTGTAAAGTTTTCATGAACCGAAAGCTCAAACGAAAAAGGACTTTATTCCTACGAAATAAGACACACATTTCTGTGTCCTGTTAAGTTTTTCAGGTGCACGTTCCAAGCCATTTCCTGTTCTATTCCTGTGGCGATAAAATTCAGAATTCATTAAAGATGCTATCGTTTGTAATTCGAATGGATTACGTCAAGCGATTCTAAACTATAAAACAAAGGGAATACGATTTGAAAGCGATTAATTCGTGTTTTGATTATAGAACGGTTCGTTTTTATAAATTGATTACTTACTTGATTGCTTTTAAGCGATTTTGAACTTAAAAGGATTTTTTTAGGGTTCCGTACCCAAAGGGTAAAAATGGGACTTCGCTGTCGTCTGTTCGTCCGTCCGTCCGTCTGTCACCTGGCTGTATCTCTTGAACCATGATAGCTAAAGACTTGAAATTTTTTCAGATGTTGTATTTTTGTTGCCGCTTTAACAATACTAAAAATTAGAATAAAGTAAATATTTAAGAGGGCTCCCATACAACAAACGTGATTTTTTTTGCTTGTTTAGTTAAAACTGCATCCAAAAACTGATTTTGTCTTTACACTAACCGACTTTTTCAAATTTTTTCTAAGGTTTTTTTATAAATTACGACTCACAAAATATGGCTTGTGATAGGTACCGAATACTAACGCGAGTTCGATTCATGAAAAATCACAAAAAATTCAAAATAAATAAATCATAAAAAGTTCGTAAAAAATGGCAACAATGAAAATGTGTTTAAATAACTCTGGTATACAGTTTTTTTAACAGTAATTCTTTATCCGCGTTTTTAAGTTTTTTTTTAATATTTAGAAAAACATAAGTACTAATGTTTCATGATATAGGTATATTTTAACTTAAAAATAATCAATTTTTATCATTTACTCACCTACACCATTAATGTGAAATCGAGTTTCAGTGCCTATAATATATGAATTTTAAAATAAATATTTTATTCAGCCAAAATGTACGTTATTCCCCTATGAAATATTTCCTTCTTATAGATTACTAAACAATACTAATGAACAATTTCTTTCCAATTATGACGTAGCTAAGTATGAGTATGCATAAGCATATACTGCATACCATTAGGTACTTACTCGTAGTAATGAAAAGTGTTAAATACGGTAATAACCACTTACACAGAAGCGCAGTGCACTGTTTAAATTAACACCACATTATCGCCGCCCACGCTGTCTTCTTTCCTAATTACTTATTCGCGTCGTGTCGGATCCGTATCGTACGTTCAAACACCAATTCAAATTTATTCCTTTTTCTGTTTTTTTTTTTTTAATTATTATTCGAAAGTTTAAAGCGGATTAGAAAATTATTCCTATTTACTATCTGATAAACAAACTCATGTTATGGGCATCTAAAAGATTTACGTAAACCTTTTTCAATGTGTTAAGTATTAACTTACAAACTGCGTAACCCCCAATAAAATTTTAATTCGCGGGCAGATCATTACCGCGAGCCTTTAAAATTAGTATTAGTGTTCGCCAATAGATGGCAGCATGAGTCATAGTTTTTGTGGTAAATACGACATTTTCTAAAAATGAATATATAGATCGATTTATCGCCCCCAAAACCTCCTGTATACTAAATTTCATGAAAATCTTTCGAGTCATTTAAAGGTATGGGATATGCAATTCCCCTGGAGTTACAATTGATGCAGTGTGATGACCCGACGATAGTTTGTTCGCGCATTTTTAATGAGTTAATGACTCACCATTCGCCGAAAAGTGAACCTTAAAAGTGTTAACAAATAGCCGAGTTCAAATTAAAAGTGTTAAATTAACACTACATTATCAGTCCGTCTTCTTAACTCTATCAGATTTCGCGTCGTGTCGGATCCGCATCGCACAGTAAAGAGCCTGCTGATAGGCGCTCGCCGCTCAGATTTATGGTCTGTAGTCTAGAATTCTACGCCGCTAAACTGTGGGCTAAGCTGCGATCGTGGAAACAGATAAAACGGAATTTACTGCTCAAATTTTACGCTGGTGGCGAGTTTAAAGGTTTAGCTCTAAATCTAAGGTGAAGGACTATACTATAACTTCATATACGAGCTATATTGCTATAGAGAGTTTACGGTTCTACTTCTATTTTTTGGATTTGGATGGAATTGGATCACATTTCGAGTGACATTTGGTTGAGCACCCCCCCACCTATCTTCGATACCTTGGCTGTGCTCTTTACCCGTCTCCGAAATCCTCAATCACCAGCAGCTCTCTCCATATTTTTTGTTCTTAAGGAGTACACCACGGGTGCGCCTGCGAAATTCAATTATTTTGTGGTTTTTCGCGGTTTTTAAGCTAATAAGACATAATAGGCTTATGGCAGTTGCAGTGGCAAATTGCGATAATTCCAATATCATCTTCACGTGTTTATATTAAAATCTCTGTTTGAAAGTGTCGAGTAAAAGAAAATAGTCCGAGATTTGCGAGTTACTCACATAAAACTAATTAACACATAAGACTAATTTCCTAGGATACACAATTTTAGGCAAAGATTTTGATATAATCATGTAAAGATGATACAGCCATTCCCGCAAATTGACTGCCGTAAACCTCTGATGTGTAATTAGCGTACAAATAGCAGAAAACAATGAAAATTTTGAATTTTGCGGGCAGATTCGTTGATTTCGCCTTAATGAATTTTTCCCTTTTGAAATAAAAAAAAAACATACAAAATTGTTCAGGAGAGGTGATCAATGAGTCAGTCAGTCAGTGGCCAATCAGCACAAACAGCTATATAACTATATTATATTAACTAGCATACTTAATGCTTATGTACTACTACTTAGCATTTAATTTAAATGTGTGTCTTAATGTGTATCTCCGTTAGCTCTGAAAGTAGGTCCAATATTCGTTATAACAAAACAACGTTTGCCGGGTCAGCTAGTATTACAACAGAGAACAAAACCCGGCTGAGTTTGTTGTGGGCTTCTTCTCAGTGCAGGACGCGTCGACTTGTAGTTATCACCATACGCGAAAATTATCAAAATGACAATAATTTACAAAATTTGATTTTTTTTTATATAAAATTCACTGATTTTTGTGAAATTTTTCGTCTATACGTTCAGTAAGTCTGAGAACAGGTCTTAAGTTATTTTTCTTACCATACAGTTTTAATATAAATATGTGAAGACTGCCATTCTGTAATAAATAAGCCTATTTTATTAGCTTAAAAATTAGGAAAACTCAAACTTTAAATAATAAAATAATTAAACCCTCATAAACGTTAAACTCTTTATAATAAGCAATTATAACCAAAGTATTAATAAATATCAAGCCATGAAATGTTTTAAATGGCTATTACAATTTTTGAAATGAGATTTCTTATCTCTACGTACAATAAAGATTATATATAATTAATTCTCAATTATTAATTTCATTTCTTTAATTACAATATTAAGTTGTTATTACAAAACGCTTAAATCTTTCTTGATATTTATTGTACTTGCGTTTTAAATTCTTTGCCTTCTTACTTGTAAAAAAAAAAAAAACGTCAAAAGTTTAATAGCTTTCGATAAAACATTTCCATTATAAAAATCAGATTGTTATCTTTTGCGTTTTAATTTTAACTCTTAGTTAAACCTTTCGAGTAGCTTGAATGAAATACGTAGGTATTATAAGAATAATTACGATATTAATTTTGTTACTTTTAAAGTTCCGTACCCAAAGATCGAAACGGGACTATATTACTTAGACACCACTGTCTGTCCATCGGTCACCATTCTGTATCGCCTGTAGGCAAAAAAGTCACGTTTGTTGTATGGGAGCCCACCATAAATATTAATTTTATTCTGTTTTTTTTTTTTAGTATTTGTTGTTATAGCGACAACAGAAATACATCATCTGTGAAAATGACAACTGTCTAATCTGTGGTCTATAACGGTTTAAGAGATACAGACTGGTGACATACGGACAGATGGACTCCGAAATCTTAGTAGGTAATAGGGTCCCATTTGTTACCCTTTGGGTAGTGGCACACCCTTATCTGAGAGGAGAAACAACGGGTTGGGACGATGCATCATATAAACAAACAAACAAATAATTAATCTGTTTATGTTTACAGTAACATTAAGTGTCATAGTTCAAACTTAACCGACCCTTAGGTATATTTTAACTCCAGTTTAACCCCATTATACAGAATTAATGTCGTTTAATTGATATTTTGTCCGACAGCACGCCGCCATTTTGTAATAATTACACCGGAGCCCTATTTAGAGAAGGGTAAGGATGTAATTAGTAATTACGGCTGTAATTAGTCAATTACATGTAATTAGCATCGGTAATCGTTGAGACGGTCGTCTTGTGGTGTCTTTTTTATTTATTAATTAATAAATAGCTTGGCATTTGACCTTATTGTGCCGCCGGCCAACTTTGGTAACGACGACCAATCTGACAGAGGTTAGTCAACCGCATAACTTCGGAAGACTTTAATAGTCTTAGATATAAGCATGAAATGTCGAAACTCTACCGCCAGGTTCGGAACGCAGGTTTGCACCGAGAAGAACTGGCAAGAAACTCGGTACTTGCTCTTTTCAAAAATGTCTCAATATACAAGTTTTATTATATAGTATGAAATAATATTTTTTAGTTATCTCGTGAGGAGATGGAAGCATATCACTGTCGTTCCAAGAATCCTTCTATTGCCGTTTTTTCATTAAGTAGTCTTAATGCCATGGTTGCTATTTTATGGTTTACGAATATAGGTACCTATACTTATCCTAAGAATTTCTAAGTGAAATTTTTGAAGCAAGAGTTCTGTCAATTAATGTTTTTTTTCTTTTGTCTATAGGCCCAAGAAGTAGAAGAATGAAGAAGAAGTCAGTGCCAGAAGAGAAGAGGCCTAGAACAGCGTTCAGCGCTGCCCAGCTTGCTAGACTAAAGGTAAATATTGTAGCTACGATATTTATCTATAAGAAACAGATATCTGATTCAGTGGTGGTTGATCGCGCGATATCGCGTGAACTGACAGTGGCTGACGTCGTGTTGTTTAAATATCACGAGTTTGCAGAAAATTTATGTCTGATATAGTGACGGCGGCTCACGCGATATCGCGTGAAGACAATGTATTTATGTAGCCAACAATAGTTAATATCGTACATATCGTTATCTAGAGTACGAATTACCAGATATCTAACATATTATTACACAGTGGTGGTTGATTACGCGATATCGCGTGATGCACCTAAAATAAAGGCATCAAATGTTAGGTACCATCTTGTTGTTAATAGTAGCGCAACTCACAGAAAATCTATATCTGGTGCAGTAGTGGAGCCTGACGTGATATCGCGTGGAGACATTGAACTTGTCAACGATAGTAAATCAGCAGGGCGATCGGCTAAAAATGTATCAATCATTGAATAACTGTATCAATGTCAAAACACAGGTATTGACCAATCACAACGCATGAAAATCACGTTTTGACATTGATACAGTTCTTAAATAATTGATACATTTTTAGCCGATCGCCCTGCTGGTATCATTGTAGCAGCTCGAGTTAGCCGAGAACGGATATCTGCCACAGTGGTGGTTTATCGCGCGATATCAGGTGGTTACAATTAACGCACTGTCAGTAGTACTAGTTCGCAGCTAAACGATATCTGGCACAGCGGTGGTTGATCTCGTGATATCGCATGATGGACAATTTGCGTATCAAATGTTTGGCACCATTGTGTTGTAATAAATAGCACCAGCTCACAATATATCTATAACTGACACAGCGGTGGTTGATCGCGCGATATCGCGTGATGGACAATGAACGTACCAAATGTTAGGCCCCATCGTGTTGTTATCAGTAGCACCAGCTGACACAGTGGTGGTTGATCGCGCGATATCGCGTGATGGTCAATTTGCGTATCAAATGTTTGGCACCATCGTGTTGTTATCAGTAGCACAATTTTTCTGTACCTGATACAATGGTGGTTGATCGCGCGATATCGCGTGGAGGCGATGCGGCGATGTAACCGGGCGCGCTTGTTGCAGCACGAGTTCGCGGAGAACCGCTACCTGACGGAGCGGCGGCGGCAGGCGCTGGCGGCGGAGCTGGGGCTGGCGGAGGCGCAGATCAAGATCTGGTTCCAGAACAAGCGCGCCAAGATCAAGAAGGCGTCCGGCCAGCGCAACCCGCTCGCGCTGCAGCTCATGGCGCAGGGGCTCTACAACCACAGCACCGTCACCGAGAGCGACGACGACGAGGAAATCAACGTCACATAGAAAATTTCCGTGCTTGCTACGCTCGCGCGACTTTATCCTCTGCAAGCTCTCAACTTGCAATTTACGTTTGTCCAGCTACACCCGTTCGCACTGCAGCTCATGGCGCAGGGGCTCTACAACCACAGCACCGTCACCGAGAGCGACGACGACGAGGAAATCAACGTCACATAAAAATATCCGTGCTTGCTACGCTCGCGCGACTTTATCCTCTGCAAGCTTTGAACTTGCAATTTATGTTTGTTCAGGTGGAATTTTGAAGCGTATATCTACTACCGATTTGTATGTACGTTTAATTTGGATGGTAGACTAGAGATGAAACGGATAGCAGTCTGGCCGGATACCGGATACCGGATATTCGGCCAACCATGTGGCCGAATAGCCGAATATCCGGCGGTTTTTTTTTATGAAGCTGGCTTTATTTATGAAGAGAAGCGAAACCGCTTACTACTTCTCAATGCAGAGAAATTAGTATTTATGCACCATAATTTGACCTGAGTGCAGTATGAGTAGGTACTAATTAATAAATTTTCTTTCTATTACATTCATTGAGTTTTGTGTGATTAAAAATTTACAACTAAAACCAATTATATTTCTTAACTAGTATATAACATAATTTCTGAATTAAATTTCTAAGACTAACTAAATAAAGCAAAATATAATTACCTACTTAAAAATATTTTTCTCCAGATTTTTTTTAATTATGCGGGATGTCTATCCGGCCGAATAGTAGTTATTCATTCGCTATTTGGTCGGATAGTATTAAGGCCGTTTCATTTCTAATGGTAATGCATTATGAATCCAACATGGCGGCACATCCAACATGGCGGACTTTCTATTTAAAGCACTCCCACACTATGGATATCAAATGAAAGGGTTCGCTAAGAATTTAATACAGATCAATTAAAATCTTTTATTCTAATAGCAATTCTAATTGCTACACAATAAAGTTTAAGTCACAACAGCGCCCATGTTAATAATACCTGTGAAAAGATTGGGAAAATGTTAGTTACTATTTGATGGTATATATTATAATCAAAAAATGTTCCTGTACTTTGTAAAATAGACTTTACTTGATTTAAATGTAAATACTTAAACGATGTCTATTTATTTTAAATTGAAGATATTAAGAATAGGATTTAGGTAGATACCCTAGATAATGTATGGTATCTTATTATTATTTGTGACTAGCTGTTGCCCGCGGCTCTTCCCGCGTGAATTTCGGTTTCTCGCTAATTACGTGGGAGCGATGAATTTTTCCGGGATATAAAGCTAATGTGTTAATCCGGGCTATAAGCTATCTATGTTCCAAATTTCAGCCAAATCGGTTCAGTAGTTGCGGCGTGAAAGACTGCGGCGTAACTAAGATCCATCCATCCACACATACAAACTTTGGCGTTTATATTATTACCTAAGTATAGGATCATTATAAGCACTATCAGCTATCTTTGTTTTTTTTTTACATCCTGTATAAATACTATAACGCCGTAGAAATAAATATAATGATGCGATAAAATAACCAAGTAACGTATAATACATGTAAATAATGTAACATATGTTAATTAAAAAAAATTAGAGGCTTCCTTTATTTTATTAGATATCATATTTTATAACCACTTTAACATCGTTGCAGTTTTTTTTATAATTAAATTGATTGATTAAACAAGGTTTAGTTGAGAAAACTTGAAGGTACAGACAAACTGGTACCAAATAGGCAACTTACTAAAGACAGAAGATAATATTGGTGTTAGGGGTGTATACAAACCTAGATAATTTTTATACCGTGGGCAATTCAATAATAATAATCAATCACTGAAAAATTAACTTTTCGTCTACTTATTGGTTTGGAGTGTAAAATTGTATATTTAAACAAAAAAAAATACAATCTTTCAACCTTATCGTAATTTTAATTTCATGACTATCGACGATGTTGCGTTTTGAGCTACATTAAATTTTACGCTGTATGTCAATAATCGTAAAATTACATTTCTGTGTTCACAAAAAAATGTTTAGTATTCTATATTGACTGTGTAAATATGTAAATGCCATGACGTTTTTAAACGCTTTACGTAATGTAACCTACGGTTTAAGTGAATAGTCCCTCTGTATAATAATATTTGAAAATAAATATAAATAATATATATTTATCAAATATCATGTTGTCATGTTGTCCGTATGTGACTCAAAACGTATACGTTTTTTATTGTAAATCAAACAAATAAAATACGTATTGCTTTAAGAGAGCTCACGTGGAGCCAGTTTATCTGAACCTTAATTTGTATTCGTTTGTATTTCAATAGTTTTCTTTTGTTTCGAAATGAACAGTATTCTTTGTAAGATATCTCAGAACTTGTAAATATTGTAAATAATTATAGATTATGTTATTAAGATGTTTAAAAAGTCATATTTATAATTATGAATTAGTTATTATCTATTGTAATAATTAAATAATTCCTAATACTTATTATCTATATTTATAAATATTATATTAAATTAGTCGCCCAATTCACTTCCATTTTTTATTTGTTTGTCTTTTTAAAAATGTAAATAGATAACTTCTGAAGTTCTGACCAAATAGAAATGTCAAAAAATTTTGGAAATCAATTTATAGTCCAAATTGTATGAAAGTGTGATTTTAGAAAAAATCACACTTTCATACAAATAAATTTTGACATTTCTGATTAGTCGGAATACGTATATATGTATATTTTAATCTAATGTTATATGTAAACTTATAATAGACTGCAAAATAATAAATTATATCACTGGTTTTCAAAATTTACCTTACTGCTTTTTATTTCATTCAGTCCTTACAAATCTTACAAATACACTTTGTCGAGTCAACATCTGCAGATGATGTAGTCGTTTTAAGTATTTGAAAAACTCCATCCGATAATGACGACTTCTCTCGGAGTTGAGTCTCGAAGGTCTGGGGTTCGATTCCCGGTAAACTTAGTAGTTTAATAATTTCACTATGATTCCTAAATTGGCTGAGTTTGGTCTGGTGGGAGAGGCTTCGGCCGAGGCTTGTTACTACACTACCGGTAAACTAGGAAGTAAAAGTAGGAATATTTTTAGATAGCGAACAAAGCTACATCTACATTTCTTACAGATGCAACGGATATCCGGTTAATATCCGGTATCCAGCCTATCCGGCCATTATTTTACTATCTTGCCGAATACCGGATAGTTGCGCACTATCAGACACCCCGAATAGTGATTCTGTTTGGTATTTAACTTTGAAAAATGGTTATTATACAAGTAAACAACACCAAATTATCAATCATTAGTTCCCGTACACTGGTCACTGACCTAATACGAGTAAAAGTAGATAGGCTTGCGCTTGACTACAATCATAAATGTCTGATGGCCATAAATGATGAGGTCTAGGTTGGAGCGCGCTTGCCTAGAAAATGCCTATTCACTCTTCTCTTGAAGGCACCCAGGTTGTACTTGGCTGAGTTCACCAATTTTAGAACAATATGTTAGCAAAAACCGGCCAAGTGCGAGTCAAAATGGCGCACCGAGTGTTCTAGGTACCTATACTACAAAAAATTACTGACACCAATTATCTTAAGAAAATTAGTTTGACAAATTCATGGCTCTCGGACTAAAATAAAATATTGTCTGCTTATAGCTGTAGATATACGTAAATCATCTTTTGAAACATTTCACATCTTTTAACGACCTCCCTGGCGCAGGGGACGCGCGCTCGGATTCGACTGAGAGGACGCAGGTTTGATTCCCGCCACGGGGCCCACTTTGGAATTATATAATTTCTAAATTGGCTCAGGTCTGGTGTGGCTAGTTACCACCCTACCAGCAGACGCACCGCCAAGCGATTTAGCCTACCGGTGCGATGCTGTGTAGAAACCGTTGGGGGTGAGTTTACTTACCCCTTCCAAGTTAGTAGGTACGTTAACATCTTCGGCTGCATCATCACTTACTATCAGGTGAGATCGCAGTCAAGTACTAACTTGTATAGTGTAAAAAAAATCCCAAATATATCTGACGCGTTGCGTGACATAACCTGACAGGACTGATTACCAATTAGGGTAGGTACCTATAGCTCTCGCAGTAGGTAGAGCAGAGATTTCGCATTGTGAAGTCAACATCTCCTGAGGATGTCCCGGTGTCGGGACGAAACGAGCATCGAAGAACGCGTTGGAAGAATTGTGTGTGGTGTTTCATGTGGGAGGTGTTACTGAATATTGTACCATACAGAATCTTTTTAAGGTAGCGGATTATAGCAAGACAAATTAATCAGTTCTACTAACGCCGTTTTATTTAATTTCTAAAGAACAATGCTATAGTTAACCAAGATCCGTTAAGAGCATGAGATGTTATTATTACCGAAACAAAAATTACAATTACATCCATTGTAGTTTCGAAAAAAAATTAGAAAAATAAAGATTTTGGAGTATCTTTTAGGAGATAATTTTACCCAATCGTGTTTCTGCTTCATAGCGCATTTTGATTAAAGACTCAAAGTTAAACGTCAAAAGAAAGTAATTGTCTTTTATTTCTGTAGATTTTAAACTACAAGTCACTTAAGGCCCTTCGCACACGGCTCGTAAGCGTAAGCGTAGCGTAATCCTCGCGTACGACGAGAGCAGTACGAGCACGATGTCCGCAGACGAAGCGGTGTTGCAGCGAATCGTAGGAGGCACTGTCATATTGTTATGCGTAGCGTCATAACGATACGCTTACGCTTACGAACCGTGTGCGAAGGGGCTAAAAAGATCTTAAGGGGATCTATCGAATTAATTTTTGTCTTTGTCACTCTCACGGATACGTTGGTGCGTGCGACATGCAGCGTCGCGGAAGAATATAACATAAAAACGACCTTTTACCTAATTACTCAAAAAAAGTAAGCCAGTCATGAAAAATCTGTTACTCAACGTTTTTAGATAATATTATTATTAAAACAAATTACAATTACATCCATTGTAGTTTGCGATAAAAATGAGAACAACTGAGATTTTGGAGCAACTTTTGGGAGAAATTTCTATCGAGAAAATTTTATGCAACCGTGTATCTGCTTCACAGAGAATTTTGATTAAGGACCCAAAATACATGAAGTTTAAATTTTAAAGTAATTGACTTTATAGTTTTTAAACTAAACTTCACTAAAGATCGCTTAAATACGGCTTCTACGCCGTTAATACGACCGTCTAAACCACAGTTAATTACTCGCTGAATTCCGGTCTTATTCTATTAGTAAGTATTCCACAAATAAATGAACACAGACTCGTCATAAATAAATCATGTCATAAATCAAGTGTAATGATTTAGCTGAGTGTTACTCGGAATCGAATCTTGGACTCTTGATTGTTTAACGCTTTTATTATTTATACCACAGAAACGTTTGATCTATTTACTGCAGTATCTTATTGTATTTTGAAAATAAAACTGGAAAAAAATATCTCGATACAGCCGGCTGGGAAAATTTAAATTTTATTTAGTTTGCCATCTTATCTTATGGTAAAATAAAAATGGGAAATGCTTTCCAAAAAACCAACTTCAAATGCACTACAAAGAGTGAAATATTTTTTAATGTAGGTACCTACACCAAGTCGAAGTCGGGCAATGTTTCATACAATCCCTAATAGTCCTTCTTACTTACTTGATGTGCGAAGAAATGACGAAGTCATAGACAATCGCCCGACTTCGAATTGGTGTAGGTACCTACATTAAAAATTATTTCACTCTTTGTATTGCATTTGAAGTTGGTTTTTTGGAAAGCATTTCCCAGTTTTATTTTTTACTTTTTAGTGGAAAACAATAAAATGCACAAGGCGTTGTAAAAATACCCAAATCGCTTGCGGTGTGTTCATAAAATCTGAAGAGATCCCTCAATTTCACCAAGATCCCATCATCAGACCCTGACTTGATGACTTTAGTCATCAAATCAGTATCTGCTAGCAAATGCACCAGTAACTATACAAAATACCCAACTCGCTTCAAGTATACTAGTAAAATTTGAAGGAACTCTTCATATTTTACTACTATACCTACTTGAAGCGGTTTCACGATTTCACCAAGATCCCATGATCAGATCCTGACCTAATGACCATAAGACAACTTGGAAAATATTACTCTTTCAAATAATACCCAAATAGTGTCAAGTGTTCATATAAAATTTGAAGAGTTCCCTCCATTTCTCCAGGATCCCATCATCAGATCCTGACCTGATTAAAATGGGACCATCTGGAAACTATACCCTTTTAAACAAAAAAAGAATTTTTCAAATCGGTCCACGCGGCTTCGAGTAATCGGTGAACATACATAGATAAAAAAAAAAAAGATTCCGACGAATTGAGAACCTCCTCCTTTTTTTGAAGTGGGTTAAAAAGTGAGTAAACCAAATTAAATAGTTCCTGAGCACACGCTCCGAAGTATATTCCATTGAATAATTCGTGCTAATTTCGATCATGTTGTGGTGTTATTCGGGTTCATATAGTAATAATCTATACGCTCCTGGCTATATTTGAATCGGAAATAATTCTTCTAAAAAATGGGAAATGCTTTCCAAAAACCAACTTCAAATGCCACTACAAAGAGTGAAATAATTTTTATTTAAATTTTAGGTACCTACACCAATTCGAAGTCGGGCAATGTTTCATACACTCCCATTGCCCATTGCTTCTTACTTACTTGATGTGCGAAGAAATGACGAAGTCATGACAATCGCCCGACTTCGAATTGGTGTAGGTACCTAAAATTTAAATAAAAATTATTTCACTCTTTGTAGTGGCATTTGAAGTTGGTTTTTTGGAAAGCATTTCCCATTTTTATTTTATACTTTTTAGTGAAAAACAATAAAATGCACAAGGCGTTGTAAAAATACCCAAATCGCTTGAGGTGTGTTCATAAACTCTGAAGAGATACCTCAAATTCACCAAGATCCCATCATCAGACCCTGACTTGATGACTTTAGTCATCAAATCAGTATCTGCTAGCAATTAATGCACCAGTAACTATAAAAAATACCCAACTCGCTTCAAGTATACTAGCAAAATTTGAAGAGTTCCCTCGATTTCACCAAGATCCCATCATCAGACCCTGACTTGATGACTTTAGTCATCAAATCAGTATCTGCTAGCATATGCACCAGTAACTATAAAAAATACCCAACTCGCTTTAAGTATACTAGCAAAATTTGAAGAGTTCCCTCGATTTCACCATGATCCCATGATTAGATCCTGACCTGATGACCATAGGACAACTTGGAAAATATTACTCTTTCTAATAATACTCAAATAGTTTCATGTGTCCATATAAAATTTGAAGAGTTCCCTCGATTTCTCCAGGATCCCATCATCAGATCCTGACCTGATTAAAATGGGACCACCTGGAAACAAAACCCTCTTAAACAAAAAAAAAATTTTTCAAATCGGTCCACGCGTCTTCGAGTAATCGGTGAACATACATTGAAAAAAAAAAAAAGATTCCGACGAATTGAGAACCTCCTCCTTTTTTTGAAGTCGGTTAAAAACGAAATAAAAATGAATTTTGATTTGCTTATTTTTGCGTCAAAAAGCACATGTTTTCTGCTTATTTGATTTGTAACAAAAACAACACTATCTCACGTCGCTTTAGTTCAGGAGCATAGTTTTTATTGTCCAGCTAAAGAAAAACACCAGTTAATAAAGAAAGTCACAAGTTTTCATTCATCATTTTTGGTATTACGGAATTCGACCGAAATTATAACAATTTTGATCACAATTGATTTGATATTTCGTTTTAGAGAAGTATTTCCGAACCAAATATGGCCAGGAGCATAGATTATTACTATATGAACCCGAATAACACCACAACATGATCGAAATATAGGTCACAGACTCCTAATCGAAAAAAACCACAGCACAGATAGTAAATAGTAAGTGACACTGCCAAACTTCAAAGAAATACCTCAGAAGTCAGGTGGAATGACAATAATTATGTAGCCATATTGTAGCCATAGCATTTAATTTAACATGTTCCTTTTTATTGACCAGCGAAGTCAAACCGACGGGCAGCCCGGGCCGGTCCGGGACGTCGAGGTTTTTTAGGGGCCGGCTGAAAATCAGCGCTGTTATGGTGTATCTACACCATCTCGGCATTACGCTGAGTCGTTGCCCCTTTTTGGGTTTTCTGGTCACAGGTTTCTTTAGTTTTAGTATTATCTTGACTTTGTAATTTTGTTTTTCTGTATGTATCTGTGTCCATTTTCTAACCCAAATAAAGTTTTTTATTATTATTATTAGTATTAAATATGCACGAATTACAAATGATTTGGTATTTAGAATGCAATAGACATCGTAGGTCACAGGACTCTTAAAGCACTGAGTTTGTGTTTGAGTGATATTTATGTTCCTAAGTAGGTATAATAGATGTAAATGAGGAAAATAAAAGTGTGTGTCGGTATGTTCGTCTGTTCGTCTCAGCAGATGCATCTCCTGACACGCGCTAATTGGGGGCCAATTATATATGTCGCGAGATGAGATATGGCCGCAACTACAGGGTGTTACTGCAGCTGATTATGCGAGGAATTCAAATAGTTTCGAATGTTTTTTTTTATATATAAAAATATCGTTAGTTCGTTTCAGTCGACGAACGTTCACCGCTGGACAAAGGCCTCCTGCAATGATTTCTAGTCTCTGCCAATATAAATGTCCCAAGTATAAGTTTATCTAAATCACAAAATTTGAAATGTTTGTTTGGGCAGGCCAGGTCCACTTATCCACCTGATCGAGAAATTACAGGTAGGCGTCTCGACGTACTAATTTCAGACGGCCGCCACGCGCCGGAGACTTTGCTCGCGTTAGTTCGGATACGGTCTATTTCACGAGGTAGCCCTAGTACGTCAAATGCGATAAAGTTACGCGAGAGAAAGAGAAGTTATTTTCGGAGGCGTGGCCAGGCGCTATAGCGAACTGAAAGAAGCGAGCCTTCTGTACCGTCAGGTATTATTAGGTATTTATTCCATGGTTTCGGTCTACTTTTAATACCTTTAACTGTGAAGCTAATAGGAAATAAAATCCCAATATTTTTTTGTAAGTAAACAAAATACAACACACCCTGTATACAGTTGCATTCCAGTATAAATCATAGCAAATGACTCGTGTAACGGACATCGTTTTGGCAGCAACTCGCAGTCGGCGCGTCGAACTTACAATTAGACGCGAGATTGATACGACGCGCCCAAACACTCGTTATACTAATTAGTATTAATTATTAGTAAGTAATATCTGAAAGAAAAGCAACACAACACTCTGTATTATTGCATCTTCTAGCCCAACGTCTGTCTTTGCCAATATAAGCGCCAAATTGCGGTTTGGGTCTACTTTTAATATTTTTAACTGTGAAGCAAGTAGGGATTGATACGCCGCGCCCAAAAACTCGTTATACTAATTAGTAGTTATTAGTAATATCTGAAAGAAAAGCAACACTCTGTATTATTGCATCTTCTAGTCCAATGTCTGTCTTTGCCAATATAAGCGCCTAATTGCGGTTTGGGTCTACTTTTAATATTTTTAACTGTGAAGCTATTAGGGATGGATACGCCGCGCCTAAACACTCATTATACTAATTAGTGATTATTAGTAATATCTGAAAGAAAAGCAACACTCTGTATTATTGCATCTTCTAGTCCAATGTCGATCTTTGCCAATATAAGCGCCTAATTGCGGTTTGGGTCTACTTTTAATATTTTTAACTGTGAAGCTAGTAGGGATTGAGCGCCCAAACACTCGTTATACTAATTAGTAGTTATTAGTAATATCTGAAAGAAAAGCAACACTCTGTATTATTGCATCTTCTAGTTCAATGTCTGTCTTTGCCAATATAAGCGCCTAATTGCGGTTTGGGTCTACTTTTGATATTTTTAACTGTGAAGCTAGTAGGATACGCCGCGCCGTGCCAAAACACTCGTTATACTAATTAGTGATTATTAGTAATATCTGAAAGAAAAGCAACACTCTGTATTATTGCATCTTCTAGTCCAATGTCGGTCTTTGCCAATATAAGCGCCAAATTGCGGTTTGGGTCTACTTTAAATATTTTTAACTGTGAAGCTATTAGGGATGGATACGCCGCGCCCAAACACTCGTTATACTAATTAGTAGTTATTAGTAATATCTGAAAGAAAAGCAACACTCTGTATTATTGCATCTTCTAGTCTAATGTCGGTCTTTGCCAATATAAGCGCCTTATTGCGGTTTGGGTCTACTTTTAATATTTTTAACTGTGAAGCTAGTAGGATACGCCGCGCCAAAACACTCGTTATACTAATTAGTAGTTATTAGTAATACCTGAAAGAAAAGCAACACTCTGTATTATTACATCTTCTAGTCCAATGTCGGTCTTTGCCAATATAAGCGCCAAATTGCGGTTTGGGTCTACTTTTAATATTTTTAACTGTGAAGCTAGTAGGGATGGATACGCCGAGCCCAAACACTCGTTATACTAATTAGTAGTTATTAGTAATATCTGAAAGAAAAGCAACACTCTGTATTTTTGCATCTTCCAGTCCAATGTCTGTCTGCCAATATAAGCGCCTAATTGCGGTTTGGGTCAACTTTTAATATTTTTTACTGAAGCTAGTAGGGATGGATACGCCGCGCCCAAACACTCGTTATACTAATTAGTAGTTAATAGTAATATCTGAAAGAAAAGCAACACTCTGTATTATTGCATCTTCTAGTCCAATGTCGGTCTTTGCCAATATAAGCGCCTAATTGCGGTTTGGGTCTACTTTTAATAATTTTAACTGTGAAGCTAGTAGGGATGGATACGCCGCGCCCAAACACTCGTTATACTAATTAGTAGTTAATAGTAATATCTGAAAGAAAAGCAACACTCTGTATGCATCTTCTAGTCCAATGTCGGTCTTTGCCAATATAAGCGCCTAATTGCGGTTTGGGTCTACTTTTGATATTTTTAACTGTGAAGCTAGTAGGATACGCCGCGCCGCGCCCAAACACTCGTTATACTAATTAGTAATTATTAGTAATATCTGAAAGAAAAGCAACACTCTGTATTATTGCATCTTCTAGTCCAATGTCTGTCTTTGCCAATATAAGCGCCTAATTGCGGTTTGGGTCTACTTTTAATATTTTTAACTGAAGCTAGTAGGGATTGATAGGCCGCGCTCAAACACTCATTATACTAATTAGTAGTTATTAGTACCTAATCACTGAATGAGGAACACTCTGTTGTATTATTGCATCTCCCAATCCCATGTCTATCTCTACTAATATAAGTGTCTAAGTATAAGTTTTTCTCGACGACCTCCGTGGTTGAGTGGTTAGCGTGCCGGTTTTCAAGGCGCCAAACCATCTCTGAGGTTCCGGGTTCGATCCCCGGTCGGGGCAATGTAGAAAAATAATTTTTCTACATTGTCTCGGGTCTGGGTGTTGTGGTACCTTCGTTGTTTCTGATTTCCATAACACAAGTGCATAAGCTACTAACTAAGAGATCGGAGCAATGTATGTGATGTTGTCCACTATTTATTTATTTATTATAAATCACAGAATGTTGATAGTTTGGATCTTCTCGCGAGCTCAGATTCGAAGGATTCCCTCCACGGGCCACTTTGGAATTTTATAATTTGTAAATAGGTCTGGAGGCTTCGGCCGCGGCTAGTTACCACTCTACCAGCAAAGATATCCACCAAGCGATTTATCGTTCCGGTGCTCTGCTGTATATAGAAACCGTTGGGGTGAGTTTACTTTACCCCTTCCAAGTTAGTACGATAACATCTTCGGCATCATCACTTACCATCAGGTGAGATCGCAGTCAAGTACTAACTTGTATAGTGTAAAAAACTGTTGGATTTTCGACTTTCGCCTTAGGTATAAACATGCGAGAAAATTCACGAAAACGAAAATTCTTAGTAGGTAGTATAGTGTTTTTTATTACTTACTTTTGCTGATCATTTAATAGTAGATTGTTACACAAGGGACGTAAGTAAGCTATTACAGAACAAGATTCAATTTGGCGCCAGTGCGAGCGCAGCTCGCATAGGGCGCTAATGCATCGCGTGCACCCGAGATATTTAGTCACACGAGCGAGCGCAGCGAGCGAGGGTGAATATAGTTCGAGGGTGTAATAGCTACTTGCAACCGAAGTAAGCATTCTACTTTATATCATTCTTGCGAGGTAAATAAAACATTGATAATGCAAAATGAAATTTTAATTAGAATAATTAGCAAATTTAGAGAAAAAAAAAATAAAAAAAAAAAATAAAAAAAAATTATAAAAAAAAAAAATAAAAAAAGTACTTAATAAAAAAATATAAAAAAAATAATAATAATAAAAAAAAAAAAAAAATTAAAAAAAAAAATAAAAAAAAAAAAATAATAATAATAATAAAAAAAGTAGTAAGACTTTCCACCATAGTAATCCATATTTACTGAGCAAGTATGATATAAATATAATAAAACACGACTAAAAGTATTACAAAATAATTTACCACTTAATAGAAAGTGTTGAAAAGCGCACGTATTTTAAATATAGATTATGTTCCTAAATATAAAATAATATTGTACACGATG
Source organism: Coenonympha glycerion (assembly GCA_963855885.1). Taxonomy (NCBI): domain Eukaryota; kingdom Metazoa; phylum Arthropoda; class Insecta; order Lepidoptera; family Nymphalidae; genus Coenonympha; species Coenonympha glycerion. Next base: position 7,568,580 of record OY979653.1, read on the forward strand.
GGTTGAGATGAAAGATGCTGTCGTTATGAAAGTTAAAACATAATATCGAACCGAATTTATATTATTATCATCTCCACTTTTAGTATTACTAAGATTGTATGTCTGGATGTTTGTTACGTCTTTATGTCAGAACTCATATGGCTGAAATTTTGAACTAAATACAATGTAAAAAAACACAAACACTGGAAACCATTCATGCTCATCACAAACTATTTACCAGATGCGGGAATCGAACCCAAGACCTTCGACGCAATCGGCAGGAGCACTACCACTGATGTACCATTCAAATTTAAAGGAGAATGCCGATTCTTGTATGCAAATTGGGCTATAGGTACCTTGCGTCTTAACCAAATCATCGGTAAATCTTTAGAAATATTCTCAATATCATGTAAAAAAAAAGATTAGTAAGATTAACAGGGAAATTGTAATAATCTGATTTTCTAAGTTTTATAAGTGGCATGGCGGTTCCACATGTTTTGAAACGTTTAATTACTGTTTTTTATAATACTTTTGAACCCCTTTTCACATTTCACTAAAATAAATATACATATATGCAATATTAAAATTTGAAAGAAGATTCTTCATGCATACGTGCTTGAGACGCAGAGTGACTCAAATCTAGCCCATTTTCTGGCATTCTCCTTTTCAAATTCAAAATATACTAGGAACCTATTATTTTATAAATGCCTAGCTTACGGGTAGGTACTTATGACGAGACATTTTTCAATATAAAGCTGAAAACTAACTTTACAAGGTATACTACCACTGAGAAGAAGCCCACAGCAAACTCAGCCTGTCAAGGATTAAAAAAAAAAGAAATTAAAATAATACATATGAAGACAAAAGCAAAACCGCGTCTCAACATTAGTATGAACAAATGTACATCTTTCACACGTACCAATAAATCTGTCTAACGCATAAATCATTGACTACACTTAGTTATAACTTATACTTATATAAATAATTATATAACATATACTTATAAAGTTAATATTAGAGTCTGTCTATGCATTTACTTATCTTTTAGACTTAAGGCGAAATCACCGATTTTGCCCGCGAAAATCAAATTTTTCAGGGTTTTTTGCAATTTGTACGCTAATTACACATTAGTGGTTTATGGCAGTCAATTTGCGGGAATGGCAGTATCATCTTTACATGATATTCTTTGCATGAAAATGTCTATCCTAGGAAATTAGTCCGAGTATCGAGCTTTATGTGAGTTAACTAATTTCTTTAACTCGACACTTTCAAGCAGAGATTTTTATATAAACGCGAAAAACCACAAAAAAAATTTGAATTTTGCGGGCACACCCGTGGTGTGCTCCTTAAAAAGAATTGTTTCGGCACTACTAGCCCGCAAAATTCAAATTTTATTTAGTTTTGTGCGAATATTAGACTTATATATTGTAGGTTTATGGCAACGAATGAATCGGGCATAATATAACCTAACTGGCTTAGTTTTTTAGTATGTAATAAGATAAAGCGTCGTTTTTCTGTTATATTCTTCCGCAACGCTGCATGTATTCTTACCAACGTATTCTTAAGAATGAGAAGGACAAAAATAAATTCAGTATATATCCTCTTAAGAGGGCTCATGCCGACACTTTCTTCATACAAATTTAGAACTGTGATTGCTACATTATTTGACGTGGTAGGTTCAAAATAAAGAATGATATCGAGTTATTTCATCATTATCTAAGTTGAAAGATATTTAAAAAAATTAAAAAAAATATTGTCTTTAAAGTTACAAGACTCAAAAGATTCACATTTTGACACTAAATATATGGCAACTTTGAGCGAAAATAAATAAGATTAGGAGCATAAAACCCTAATGAAAAATATCATTAAACATAGTTTATAATTTCACTACTTGAAATAATAATTTCACTACTTGAAATAAGTTTACTTTGCAACCATACATTGAGTAGTTTTTTCTGAAAATCACTTTAGCCAAACGACTGTTCAACGCTTTCGCGAGCTTGATTTCGGTGCAAATTCGTGACCTCTCACTCAAAACGAAGCGGGAGCGGGACAGTATCACGGAATTATGCGCATATGCACTTAGGTACTACACTCACCCTTCGTGAAGTGTACCTATCCCTGTCCCATACAAATTAGATGAAATAGCAAACAACTTTGCGATGTGCGCCCGCAACTTTGATCGAGCGTCCTGCGTCACCTTAAGTGAGCTACTTCCTTAAATATACACGATTTGTAAAGTTTTTTGAAGATGCGCCGCTCGCCCTAAGTCAATCATCGTGAGGAGATTGTGTGTCTGCCTCATTAACTTTTGTTCCCTCTTTACTCCCCACTAATTGTAATAACTACCCCCATAATGGGAGGGATTGCTTTTATCAACATTTACCAGCAAGTTCAGTCAATATGCCTTATCAGTTATCGATTAGAAATGTGAGATCCTTTGAGGGAGCCTTGAAAATATTTTTTCTCAAACATGCTTAGTTTGAGCATTATTTTGACAAATTCTTCTAAATAAAGCGAACTTGCTGTACCGGCCAATCAGCGACTGCCAAAAGTTGTATGAAAATCCGGTTTAGTGGTCGTATAAACTACATACTAAACTCATCGTTGCCGTGTAATTTAAAAATGGAGCGATATTTTTAGGGTTCCATACCAAAATGGTAAAAATGGAACCCTTATAGTGAGACTTTCTCCGTCCGTCCGTCCGTCCGTCCGTCCGTCTGTCACACTCGATTATTTCAGTAACTATTCAAGCTATCGACTTGAAATTTAGAATAGTTATAGGTAATAGTGACGCGACGTCATAACAATCGTAAAAATTTGAAAATTGTTTTTATTTTCATTTAAAAAAGGGGGAAAGCCGGGTCGATAAAATTTCAAAATGAGATAACAATATTGAGTGTGGTATCATATGAAAGGGCGTTTGTTACTTGTGTATTCTAAAACTAATTTTTATTTATTTTTATGTCTGATAGTTTTCGATTTATTGGGCAAACTGTCGAAAGAAATACCGTTCCCCCCCCCCTTATCTCCGAAGTTTACCAATCGAAAAATCTGAAATTATTATGATCAATAAACGTTAACGTATATATTACAGGAAAAATAAAATCAACTCGCTGAGTAACATACTTTTTTTGATAATAATAATAATCTGCCAAAAACAAAGTTACGTTTGCGGTTTGCCAACAAAAGTACCTACATGTAAATTATACTCGTAAATTCATGAACAAAAGTGATTCTTTCAATGTTTTACTTCTTTCATGGTATGAAACCCTCGGTGCGCGAGTCCGACTCGCACTTGGCCGATTTTTTTTCTAAAATTTGACAACCAAGGACAAAAGTTTTTTTTTTAATTTCGAATTGCATGCTCTAGAGTCTAGGCTCTACACGTCAGGCCAACATGTTGGCCAACTAAGCTGGGCCAGCGTATAGAAGGCATAGTGGTGACGGATGGCGGAAGGCGCGCGGGTTGGCGATGGGTTGGTTGCAGTGTTGGTGCAATGCGTGTAGATGCAGCATAAGCTGTTTATTGAAAAGAAAATTAAATTCCTCGAAAATTCTCAGTCACCTCATATACTTATTGGTTCCCGAAAGATATTTTTTGCAGTTTCCCAAATTTCGAGCATTCGCGAACCAATATGAAGTAAATGAGTATTGTTGAGCTGAGTTTTTATCAAAAACATGTAGATTAGGGCATGCAGAACCGGTTCCGGTTCTGAGTTTCTAAAACCCGGTTCTGAACCGAGCTTAGAACCGGTTAGTCGAACCTTACGGTTAGTTAACCTTAGATCGGTTGGTCGATCGATCTGTCGATCGGTCGTTCGATCGGTTGGTTGATCGGTAGGTCGATTGGTCGGTCGATCGGTCGGGCGATCAGTCGGTCGATCGGTCGGTCGATCGGTGTGTCGATCAGTCGATCGATCGGTTGGTTAATTGGTTGGTCGATCAGTCCATCGATCGTTCGACCGGTTGGTCGATCGGTCGGTCGGTCGATCGGTCTATCAATCGTTCTATCGGTCGAACGATCGGATGGTTGATCGGTCGATAGGTCGGGCGGTCGATCGGTCCATCGATCGCTCAATCGGTTGGGCGATCGGTCAATCTGTCGGTCTATCGGTCGGATCGGTTTGTCGTTCGATCAGTCGTTCGATCGGTCGGTTGATCGGTGGGTAGGTCGATCGGTCTGTCGATCGGTCTGTCGATCGGTCGATCAATCGGTTGGTTGATCGGTCGGTCGATGGGTCGATCGATCGGTTGGTTGATCGGTAGGTCGATTGGTCGGTCGATCAGTCGGTCGATCGGTCGGTCGATCAGTGAGTCGATCAGTCGATCGATCGGTTGGTTGATCGGTTGGTCGATCAGACCATCGATCGTTCGATCGGTTGGTCGATCGGTCGGTCAGTCGATCGGTCTATCGATCGTTTTATCGGTTGATCGATCGGATGGTTGATCGGTCGGTCGATGGGTCGATGGGTCGGTCGATGGGTCGGTCACTCGATCGGTCCATCGATCGTTCGATCGGTCGTTTGGTCGGTCGTTTTCATGTAACCTGGAAAAGTGAAATTCAATATTAAAATTACAATTAATTAAATTAGAAAAATGGTGATTAATATCGCGTATTTCCTCCACGTGCTCTTATTAAAGTTTCGGCGTTTACGGCGATTCGCAGTTCTCCCACGTTGGCAGGAGCTGGAATTCTGGACTTAACTTTTCTTTTCAGCAAGTGACAAACGTGCTCTATTGGGTTCATATCCGGTGATCTCGCCGGCCACTCCATAACAGTGATATTCATATCATTAAGATAAGCTTGAGTTACCCGAGCGGTATGCGGCAGAGCATTATCCTGCATAAAAACATAATCGTCACCGATATATGGGGCAAACGGTACGACATTTTCTTCTAAAACTTCTCTGATATAGCGGTCTGCAGTCAGACTCCCTCTGTCAATCACTACCAAGTCTGTGCGAACTCCCAAACAAATGCCCGCCCAAACCATTATTGATCCACCACCGTATGCAACTGTAGTTTCAAAATTTGTCTGAACGTATCGTTCTCCTTTGCGTCTGTATATTCTTTGCCTGCCGTCAATTTGATTTAAGAGAATTCTGCACTCATCACTAAACAATACCTTACTCCATTGGTCCGCGTTCCAAAGTCGATGTTCCTGAGCAAAAGTCAACCTGTTTCTACGATGATTTACCTCGAGCCTTGGAGCCTTGGCGGGCACAAATGAACCCAAACCAGCTTCTTCGAGCCTTCTTCGTACCGTACGCTCACTTACGGTTACACCCCGCACTGCTTCTAACTCATGTCGGGCTTGGACGGCCGTCAAACGGGGGTTCCTACGTACACGAAGCCGAATGAAACGATCATCCCTACTCGAAGTGCATCTTTTTCTGCCTTGTCCTGCTCTTCTCACATAAGTACCGGTCTCCCTGAACCGTTGGATACTGCGATGGATCGTTGAAACTGGTCGACGAAGATCTCTGGATATCACTCTGTAGGTTTGACCATTTCTTCGCATTTCGAGTGCCCTGGCAATCTCCGTTGGGACTAAGTCAGGCATAATTCAGTCATCAACTCCAGAAAGATACGCGATTAAAAAAAAACTAACAAAAAACAGTATTTCAATGAAATTTTAAATCAAACTCAGAAGGAAGAAATACTCGAAGTTCGCTCCAGATAAGGTGTATTTGAATAAAATTAAAACAATTGCATAAAATGTGATGTTCAGTTGTTTTCTTAATTTGAAAATATTTCTTTTTAAATTAAATAACGTATAAACCAGCCAGCAACTTTATATGATACTGATATCAAACCTTTTTTTTATGTTCCGCTAAATATGCCGGCGAGTGTATTTATTAGATTAAATTAGATTGCCGTCTTTATATTACGGATCACCGATCAAAGATGAAATACGTAATAATTGGATTTTTTTAAAGAACCGGGAGAACGGGGTAATCATTTTCAGAACCGGTTCTATAACGACCTAAAAAACCCGGGTTTTCCCGGGCTTTTCAGAACCGGTTAGAACCGGGTGCATGCCCTAATGTAGTTGCATAAATGGTGTGCCCGCAAAACTCGTTGCCATTAGCCTACGGTGTATAATTAGCTCACTATTAGCGAAAAACTAAACAAAATTTGATGATACCCATACACCTCAAGAAATAAGATTTAAAAAACCCGTGGTACATCTCTGGTGATGGAGAACCATCCTCAAAGCTGTTGCTACAGTTAGTACATTAGCACCAATCACGCTTGTTTGCCGCGCATGTTTGTCGAGCATGCGCGGCTGCGCGCGCGCCGATCGCCTCTACTAATATTGACATTGCGCCTTTGTTTTAACATGATTATAGCTTTGCTGTGCGTAGTTTGTATGTCTGTTTGTTTTAGGACTTTCTAGATCATTGCTTCCGTGGGTAATGGGTTATAGTATGTGGGAAATAAGTTGACCTAAAACGGCAGCCGATCCCACCGGTAGGTACCTACATTTCCTTACGCCCGCGCCGTCAGGTCGTTTTCCTTTCCTACTCGACCGAAGTTACCTACTTATAACAATTTTGATCAAAATTCATTTATATTTCATTTTAGAGAAATATTTCCGGAGCAACTATAGCCAGGAGCATAGATTATTACTGTATGAACCCGAATAACACCACAACATGATCGAGATATGCACGAATTTTTTTTCTAAATATATAAATATAAATATATAGAGAACAACATCATATTGCTCCGATCCCTTAGTAAGTAGCTTATGCACTTGTGTTAAGGAAATCAGAAACAACGAAGGTACCACAACACCCAGACCCGAGACAATGCAGAAAACTTATTTGTCTACATTGCTCCGGCCGGGGATCGAACCCGGAACCTCAGAGATGGCGGCGCCTTGAAAACCGGCACGCTAACCACTCAACCACGGAAGTCGAATTACAAATTATTTGGTATTTCGAATGTATGGAGGTATGACTCTCAAGACAGAAGCACACTCAGAGCTTAGAGTATAAATGTCGGAGCACACTAAGCTCGGGACCACACACGAAGCGACAGACTAATATGGACGCGTCTTTACATTTTATTACGCACCAAACGGCGCACTAAATTCTGTGTTTTCTCCCATTTTGCGTTCCAGACTTTTTTAACACTCTTTTATTAGTTTCTCATGTACGTAACTAAAGTAACTAACTGCGTGAATAAATCTTTTGATTCGAGTTCCGACATGTACCTATCTCGTACAGAGTTGAAACCTTGCAAATTTATATTTACAGGGTTATATATAAATATACTAAATCGCTCTCGGTCTGTGATTGCTTACAATTTACCTTTACACTAACAACTTTTGTTCTACGACTTTTCAAAATTCATTATTAATTTATGTCATACAAAAAAATGTTATTTCTGTAATGTGACATTACACTGTTGCGGTTTGCGCCGCGACTTGCCGACAATACAGAGTAGGAAGTAGGTAGAGACTAGAGTATCTCTGTAAAATATTGAATATTTGATATTTCTCAAAATATCGAGTAAAAAAAGTCGTAGAACAAAAGTTGTTTAAGTAAATGTAAAAAAATACAGGCCGAGAGCGATAAGGTATTTTTTATATAACTCTGTATAATAAAGATTACAGAGGTGTCGGTTGCGTTACAGTGAATAAATTCAATAGTTTTTACCCATCTCAAAAAGGCGTAAATAAATTTTCATTCTAAATAAAAAGTGTATCAAAATTAACGATGCCAACGGGATTCGCAACATGTGAGCAATGTCAATATAAGAAATCATAATAGGTTAAATTTACGAGCTACACATAACCCTAGAACTGAGCAGTTCATGAAAAATTGCATTGGAATGAGCGTTAAAATTTTTAATAAAATACCAAGCCACATAAGAGCCTTGCAACAAAAATCTTTTGGGGCAAAGTTATATGAATGGCTCAGTTCGAAGGCCTTTTATTCAGTTAAAGAGTTCCTAGAGTATACAGAGTGAGGATAGATTTAATTTTGACATAATGATAATTTAATGTAATAAATATACTAATAATATAATGAATAATAAGATACCTACTTTTATAATATTTGCATACCCATGTTAGGTCAAAACATTTTGGATACATTAATATTACTATAACATGTAACATCTACAAATACCATGTTTTATGGCAAATAAAGAATTACTTTACTTTACTTTACTTTACTTACTTTACTTCGAACCCGTGACCACCACCTGTCGCGAGTGGACGTTCTTCCAACTGAGCTATGGTAGCGAATACTGTTGGCACGATAATTTCGATACACATTGTTTTTCCAGTCATAGGCCGACCGCGGAGCCATCTATTGGGAAACTACGGTTTCACCAACTCAAAGGCCCACGAATTACGTCCACTCGCGACAGGTGGTGGTCACGGGTTCGAATCCCGTTGGCAGCGTTAATTTTGATACACTTTTCATTTATAATTATACCTAGTGTGTGAAGCCCTATAACAATAAAGTAAATTTTCATTCTTTTAAATACGGTTTTTAAATATTTACGTCTTGTCCATACTAAAAGGCAGCGAGTATAATCTCTCATTATTAATATCAGTAATTCACTTTACGTTCCCTACATCACACTACCGCTTGCGGCTCGCGAGTAAGAGCCGCAAATGCCGCAAAGGCCGCAAAAGCCGCAAAGGCCGCAAAAGCTTTAAAATATTAATACGCTTTTAGGGTTCCGTACCCAAAGGGTTAAAAAAACGGGACCCTATTGCTGAGACTTCGCTGCCCGTCCGTCCGTCGACAGGCTGTATCTCTTGAAATATTCACAGATAATGTAAAATTTCCGTTGCCGCTATAACACCAAATACTGAAAAATTGGTTAAGTACGAGTCGAACTCGCGCACTTAGTGTTCCGTACCTACCATCAAGACCCATTATTCTCTATGGTGTTCAAGTAAACCAAACACACCTGCCTGTTGTATGGGAGCCCCCCTTAATTTTTTTTAACTATTTATTTCTGAAAATTTGAAGCATCTACCTGTTACCGCTATCAAGATCCAGCAAAAAAAAACACGTTTGTTGCATGGGAGTCCCCTTAAATATTTAAATTAATATTCATTTAAGTCTATTTGAAAATTGCAAGTCTGTAGCTATCACGGTTCCAGAGATACAGTCTGGTGACAGACGGACGGACGGACGGACAGTGAAGTATCAGTAATAGAGATCCTTTTTTACCCTTCAGGTACGGATCTCTAAAAATAGAATAAATTAAAGATGGTCCCATATTTTTTTTTACACGACTGGCCAAAAAAGGAGTGTAATGTTTTTAGGGTTCATGTATGTATGTATGTATGTATGTGAGTTTCTTTATTCCACCATAACTTCCGAACGGCTGAACAGATTTCTACATATGGAGTATCGTTAAAATCCTTACATCATTCCGAGTAACATAGGCTATATTTTTTTTTGAAAAAAATCGTTTTTCTACAGGGCAGTCGTGTTTTTTAATTTTTAAATTATTTACTTGTTTTGATAATATTCTTTGATAATACTCTCTCGCCACGATGCCTTTCACACCCACTAACATATTTGTAAGAGCGAGGGAGACAAAAATAAAAACCGTCTACGACCTTAACGGCGTAGAAGCCGTATTTCAGCTATCTTTAGTGAAGTTTTGTTTAAAAACTATAAAGAAAATCAGTTTTAAATTTAAAAGTCATGTACCTAAAATCGTTGAGCAGCAGAAACACGGTTGGATAAAATTTTCTCGACAGAAAGTTCTCCCAAAAGTTGCTCCAGAATCTCAGTTTTTCTCAGTTTTATCGGAAACTGCAATGGATGTAATTGTAATTTTTGTTTTAATGTGTCGGTAATAAAAATATCTAAAAACGTTGAGAAACAGATTTTTGATAACTGGCTTAGTTTTTGAGTAATTAGGTAAAAAGTCGTTTTTCTGTCATATTCTTCCGCGACGCTGCATGTCGCACACATCAACGTATCCGTGAGAGTGACAAAGACAAAAATAAATTCAATAAACCCCTTAACCACTGAAAATTTCTACGCTCACTTTTACGATAGCTCAGTGGTTCTGACCTCTGCCTCTCATAAGGAGGTCGCGGGTTCGAGTCCTGGGCACGCACCTCTGACTTTTCCGAGTTATGTTTTTTAGGAAACTAAATATCACTTGCTAAACGGTGAAGGAAAACATCGTGAGGAAACCTGCATGCCTGAGAGTTCACAAAAATGTTCTCTAAGGTGTGTGAAGCCCACCAACCCGCACTTGGCCAGCGTGGTGGGCTATGGCCAAACCCCTCTCAGTCTGAGAGGAGACCCGTGCCCAGCAGTGGGACATAAAAAGGGGTTGAGATGAATGATATTATACAACTCATCCGAGTTGTATATCGAAATATTCGACTCGAAATATTAAACTTATCCCTCAATAAATTCAAAGTCGCTGTAAAACGAAAGCTCATTAATAAAGCTTACTATAGTATTTATAAGGATTACTTACATGAATCAAATCCTTGGGGATGAATGAACTGCTGTAATTATACTAGCTCATTTAGTTTTAAGAGCTTTTGTGAAGTGGTGATAACAGAAAACAAAACCCGGCTGAGTTTGTTGTGGGCTTCTTCTCAGTGCAGACTTGGAGTTATCGCCACACAAATGTGACAAATATCATAAGGACCTTTGTACAAGAGCCTGTATATTAGGCCTATGTGAAATAAAGATATTTTGAATTTTTTTTAGTCAGCCTGTTTGTTTGTTTGTTTGTTCATTTGTCTGTTTGTATGTTTGTTTGTTCATTTGTCTGTTTGTATGTTTGTTTGTTCATTTGTCTGTTTGTATGTTTGTTTGTTCATTTGTCTGTTTGTATGTTTGTTTGTTCATTTGTCTGTTTGTATGTTTGTTTGTTCATTTGTCTGTTTGTATGTTTGTTTGTTCATTTGTCTGTTTGTATGATTGTTTGTGTTGATAATCAAACACTTTGCGCGTTATCGCCGATCAGATGGGCATCAGTCAAATTGGGTCCCGTGGAAGGCGATAGACTAACAATTAAAACACACGGAAACAAATTTTGAGTGTTTACGTGCGTTTTTTCGATGCTCTTGGAAGATGTACATAATAAAGTTTTTTTTTAGTAAAATACTTACCTAATTATTATAAAAAAAAAACTTTTGTTATTCGGCGTAAGCAGAAAGAGAACAAACCTATTAAATTTATTTTTATGAAGTCTCAAACTTAGATGAATAATTCACATTTCAAACAATACTCGAAAAGATGATACTTGGTTTTACTTGTCTCTCTATTTTCTCATAATTTCCTCACAAAACGTGTAAGTAGGTACCTTTCTTTTTTCCATCTTTATTAGAAGAGTAGAGTCCTAATGCTAATACTAAAATGAACAATTTTTTTTGCACTGCAAATTAGTACTTGACTGTCCCAATATTGTTATTTGATCGATTTAATTAGTTCTTTCAGTGCACGTCATTATTTTAATTCTACTTTATAATAAAGTAATAAAAAAATTGGAGTCAAATACCCTATTATACATCGAAGGCTAATGGCAATGAGTTTTGCGGGCACAACATTTATGCATCTACATTCTACATGTTTTTAATAAAAACTCAGCTCAACAATACTCATTTACTTCATATTGGTTCGCGAAAGCTCGAAATTTGGGAAACTGCAAAAAATATCTTTCTGGAACCAATATGAGGTGAGTGGGAATTTTCGAGGAATTTAATTCAACATCGCAACCAACCCATCGCCAACCCGCGCGCCTTCCGCCATCCGTCACCACTACAGTGCGACAAGGTTATTTTGGCGCGTGGCCAAAGTCTGAACTGACGCCGCTATCTTGCGCTACTGTTTGATAGTTCGCTCTGTCAGTATATCACTAGTATGTGTTATGTTGTTTTTGCTTACTATTAACTATTTTAAACTAAAATGGATGTAAAATTGAGGAGATCGATCAACTTGTCCCATATTTTTTTTGGTTACACGACTGGCCAAAAAAGGAGTGTAATGTTTTTAGGGTTCATGTATGTATGTATGTATGTGATGTTTCTTTATTCCACCATAACTTCCGAACGGCTGAACAGATTTCTACATATGGGGTATCGTTAGAATCCTTAGATCATTCCGAGTAACATAAGCAATTTTTTTTGAAAAACTACTTTTTACTACAGGGCAGTCGTGTTTTTTAATTTTTAAATTATTTACTTGTTTTGATAATATTCTTTGATAATACTCTCTCGCCACGATGCCATTCACACACACTAACATATTTGTAAGAGGGAGACAAAAATAAAAACCGTCTACGACCTTAACGGCGTAGAAGCCGTATTTCAGCTATCTTTAGTGAAGTTTTGTTTAAAAACTATAAAGAAAATCAGTTTTAAATTTAAAAGTCATGTATCTAAAATCGTTGAGCAGCAGAAACACGGTTGGATAAAATGTTCTCGACAGAAAGTTCTCCCAAAAGTTGCTCCAGAATCTCAGTTTTTCTCAGTTTTATCGGAAACTGCAATGGATGTAATTGTAATTTTTGTTTTAATGTGTCGGTAATAAAAATATCTAAAAACGTTGAGAAACAGATTCTTGATAACTAGCTTAGTTTTTGAGTAATTAGGTAAAAGGTCGTTTTTCTGTTATATTCTTCCGCGACGCTGCATGTCGCACGCACCAACGTATCCGTGAGAGTGACAAAGACAAAAATAAATTCAATAAATCCCTTTAACCACTGAAAATGGTTCCTACGCTCACTTTTACGATAGCTCAGTGGTTCTGACCTCTGCCTCTCATAAGGAGGTCGCGGGTTCGAATCCTGGGCACGCACTTCTGACTTTTCCGAGTTATTTGCGTTTTCAGGAAACTAAATATCACTTGCTTAGCGGTGAAGGAAAACATCGTGAGGAAACCTGCATGCCTGAGAGTTCACGAAAATGTTCTCGAAGGTGTGTGAAGCCCGCCAACCCGTACCTGGCCAGCGTGGTGGGCTTTAGCCAAACCCCTCTCAGTCTGAGAGGAGACCCGTTCCCAGCAGTGGGACATAAAAAGGGGTTGAGATGAATGTTAATATGCAACTCGGATATTAATAAAATCGAAATATTCGACTCGAAATATTAAACTTATCCCTCAATAAGTTCAAAGTCGCTGTAAAACGAAAGCTCATTAATAAAGCTTACTACAGTATTAAGTATTACTTACATGAATCAAATCCTTGGGAATGAATGAACTGCTGTAATTATACTAGCTCATTTAGTTTTAAGAGCTTTTGTGAAGTGGTGATAACAGAAAACAAAACCCGGCTGAGTTTGTTGTGGGCTTCTTCTCAGTGCAGGGCGCGTTGGAACCCTCGTAAACTTAGTTTTAAGTCGACTTGGAGTTATCGCCATACAAATGTGACAAATATCATAAGGACCTTTGTACAAGAGCCTGTATATTAGGCCTATGTGAAATAAAGATATTTTGAATTTTTTTTAGTCAGCCTGTTTGTTTGTTTGTTTGTTCATTTGTCTGTTTGTATGTTTGTTTGTTCATTTGTCTGTTTGTATGTTTGTTTGTTCATTTGTCTGTTTGTATGTTTGTTTGTTCATTTGTCTGTTTGTATGTTTGTTTGTTCATTTGTCTGTTTGTATGTTTGTTTGTTCATTTGTCTGTTTGTATGTTTGTTTGTTCATTTGTCTGTTTGTATGTTTGTTTGTTCATTTGTCTGTTTGTATGTTTGTTTGTGTTCAAAATCAAACACTTTGCGCTTTATCGCCGATCAGATGGGCATCAGTCAAATTGGGTCCCGTGGAAGGCGATAGACTAACAATTAAAACACACGGAAACAAATTTTGAGTGTTTACGTGCGTTTTTTCGATGCTCTTGGAAGATGTACATAATAAAGTTTTTTTTTAGTAAAATACTTACCTAATTATTATAAAAAAAAAACTTTTGTTATTCGGCGTAAGCAGAAAGAGAACAAACCTATTAAATTTATTTTTATGAAGTCTCAAACTTAGATGAATAATTCACATTTCAAACAATACTCGAAAAGATGATACTTGGGTTTTACTTGTCTCTCTATTTTCTCATAATTTCTTTACAAAACGTCTTAGTACCTTTCTTTTTTCCGTTTTTATTAGAAGAGTAGAGTCCTAGTGCTTATACTAAATAAATAAATAAATGGTTATTTCAGACGTTTCCATCCATATGTTGTTAGTAGGCATATTAGTAACAATCTTCCTTAATTCCTACGTTAGTATTGTTAATTTTTTCACGGTAAGAAAAAAGTATTCTATTCAATAATTATTTATTGATCTCACTTATTAGTAAGTAAGATCAATAAATAATGTTACCTTAAACTCCCAATAGCTATGCCAATACAGTGACATAGTATGGGGCAGTCATGTCTGGCAGCAAGTACTTTTAGGATGCCGTTGTCACTGTTACGTAAGCGCTGTAGGAGGGACGCTGCTTTTTTGCGCATTATAGCAAAAAAGTCATTCGTATGCGCGTCAGCGAACATTTTAGATGCGCTACAGCGCCACGACAGCCCCAACAGCATCCTAAAGACGTTATTATACTGAACCCTCAGGGCGTTGTAGGCCCGGCGCGTATATGTCACCCACAGTCCACCGGTGTAAAACGACTGACAGAACGCTTTAAATAAAGTTACTTTTACGTCTGCAGTGCACCTGGTGAATCTGCGAGCAAGCATATTGCCCCTTACCGACAACGCCCTGCGTTCTCGTTCTATGTCCTCGTCATCCCCTAAATCACTTATCACGATATGACCAAGATATTTGAATTTATTTACTACTTTCAAGGGAACGCCGCCGAGACATATGGGAGGCACATGGCATGGCCGTTGTTTAGGTGCCTTAAATATTAATATTTCACTCTTTTTAGAGTTGTACAGTAGGCCATGCTCCTTCGCATATGTCTCGCAAATGGAGATCAGTTTTCTAAGCCCAGCTATCGAAGGACTGAGCAGCACCATGTCGTCAGCGTAGCTTAAGTTGTTGACACATTTGTCATCGATGTGGCAGCCGACATGTGTGCTGCTCAGCCTCCCGACAAGCTGGTCAACATACAGGTTGAATAACAGTGGAGAGCTCAAACCACCTCGTCTCACACCGCACTCCAGCCTGTATTCATCCGACAGAGCACCAACCCACCTCACCTGGTTTCGCTGGTTAGCATACCAGAACTTGAGTATAGCCGTGTACTCCGCCGGCACACCCGCATCCCTCAACTTGCCCCGTAGCACATTGTATGAGACGAGGTCAAACGCTTTCGACAAGTCGAGGAAACACGCATAAACCGGCGTCCGCCTAGCGGTGTAGTACTTGACAGTGTGTTTCAAACAGTAAATGGCGCTCTCCGTTGATACACCAGCTTTAAAGCCAAATTGGGCATCCCTGATAGATACGTATTTATTAAGATACCGGTTTAATACACTGTCAAGCACCTTAAAATGTGAATGTAAATGATGATACAGCCGAAGATCTTATGGTAGTAACTTGGAAGAAGCTACACGAACTCTAACAGTTGCTACACAGCATCGCGCCGAAACGCTGTGGCAACTTGAAGCAACTTGAGCCACGGCCGAAGTCCCCCACCAGACAAATTGTTATGAATATGTAACAGAAACGCGGCGTTTCCTCGCGCATTTCGCCCCCGTGTGTCGCCAAATCCCCGGCAAGGCAAGTACAATCGTCAGATCAAAAAATGTATTGGCGCAAGCTACATACAGAGTGTAGTGCGACCAAGCGCGCAGATACTTGCTACGATCATTTTGATACTGGAATGAATACTTACCTATTCCTTAAAAAAAAGATGAGGCGTATATTATATAGAAATTCTACTTTAACGGGTTTCCGTTTCAAAATGAAAATCTCTATTTTTCACATAGGCCTTATTTACAGGCTCATATGAAAAGTCAAAACTCTACCGCCAAGTTCAGAAAGCAGGTTTGCACCGAGAAGAACTGGTATTCATGAATTCTAGATCTTCATCTCTATAATTATTATTTCTACCTTTTATTTGGTTTGTCGCCTATGGTATACATGCGACAATCTCAAAAGAGACTAAATGACTGAAGGAAATGTTAGTTTTTAAGTCGTTAAATAGTTATCACTAATAATAAGTAGGTATAGCTACTTAATTATTTTTACTGACTATTCATAAGAGCTGACGAGTAAGGCCTATATGAAATAAATGATTTGACTTTGATAAATCGCACGGTACACTTCTCATGTCTTCGCTTTTATTGTTAATTTATTAGCATGTGTATGGAAATACGAGTTTCGTGCTTTCATGACCGAGAATCAAACACAGGACCTTACCTGATCTGCAAGCTAATTTAATGCGAAAGCAAAATAATGATCATCTAATAAATAAAAATTTTGAAAGGTAAGTAACTAACTACTTTTTCACAATACAAATAAAGAAGAAAAGTTAAAAAATCCAATTTAAAAAGTTCAACTCAAATAAATTTTGACTACATCATTATTCTCAATCAATAGACCATTTCACAACACCTCTTTTATAATATAAAATAAATAAAAAAGCTATTAAAAAGCCACGAATCATTAAGTAATCAATCAATAACTAGTTACAAACATGAAAAATTTGAATAAACCCACAAAAAAGGCACCTAAAAACCTAGCTCTTAGATGGCGATCTCAATTCGAGTAAAAAAAAAAAACAAAAAAAAATGGCGCATAAAAAAATAAAAACTATCAAGACTAACAATACTTAATCAGGAACACGAATACCGCATCGACTTGGGTGGTCCACGAGTATACGATGTTTTTGTCCCTTTTTCTCTCGTTCATTTTATACTAAGCTATCTCGCTCTTACGCGGGAAGTTTGTCACAGATTATGTAAATGCATTACAGACGGTAATATAGATTATATTAGTGCTAATTTAGATTTTTAGAATTTATATTATAGTCTCGTTGGATTTGAACATAAAATAGTTATGGGTATATTGGATAAGTACTAAAATAGGTTAGGGCAATAAAATTGTCTATAAATAAAGGGGAATGGACAAATATGTGTATGTTTTAGGACAAGTTCTTAAGATGGAGCATATAGATAAGTAGGCACGACTTGGAAAGTAGTTTTGAGTTTATGAAATATAAGTTAACGAATAACATTTCAATTACTGATTCGAATTTGAACCAAGCAGTGTCAGAGAGAAAGACCAAAGATGGGATCGAGTTTTCTCATGAACCAAAACCAAAATTTTCTAGAAATATGAAATAGTATTTTTTTTTAAATCATTGGCACTAGGACTTTGGCTTTGACACTTGGCTTTTTCATATTGAATTTTTTCATACAAAGAGTTACTTTTTTCAATGTAGGTACATTTACTATCATACAAATTTTATTGGGAAGAACTACTTGTTTATTTGCCTATAAATTTGGCTTCCGGATGTTATGGCGGAACTAGACTTCGTTATTTGTTATTCGTTATGCGGCTACGCAGTATTTGTCCAAATATGTGTTTATGTGAGCAAACAACAAACATGCTATCTAAAGTTGGTGCTATGTGCCAAATATTGCCAATACGTGTCCTTTGAAGTGTGCTAAAAACCGACAAGAGGACGGATAAGCATATTTGCTATTCGCGCTTATGCATTATTCGTGCAAATTAAGCAAATATAGACGAATGAACCGCCCACACTTGGTCGTATGTGACGTCGAATAAGGCGCATAAAATAACAAATAACGAAGTCTGGTCCCGGCTTCAAGGAGCATGCCACGTATATACCCACTTAATTCAATTTTTTTTAGGATTTTTCGCGATTAGTTAAAGAGATTTGAGAGATACTTACTTAAAAGTTAAAATACGACACTCGAACTAATTTCCTGGAATAGACATTTTAATGCAAAGATTTTGTTATACCTAAACACGTAAAGATGATACTGCCATTACCGTTATTTGACTGTCATAACATAAGCCTTATTACTTATGTGTAATTAGCGTTCAAATTGCAAAAAAAACACAAAAATTTTGAATTTCGCGGACTGACGCGTTGATTTCGCCTTAATATGGTACCGTAGTCTATAAAACGTATATAGTAAAGTATACAGTGTGTCCGGGATCGAACTAGCGATAATTTGAAAACATGTGAAGCAACAGACTTTCAAGTTATTACTGATTTTGTGTGCGCATAACCAAAAAAACGCCACCAAAATTGAAATGGCTCTACCGGGGAGGGGGTGAGGAGGCCCCCCCCCCCCTTTATAGGGAATTGCTTGTAATGAGCTATAGAACACTCCTTTAAATTATCGCTAGTTCGATCCCGGACACAATGTATACGTTTTATAGACTACGTAAGAAGTAGTAAAGGACATTGCCGATTCTTGTATGAAAATTGGGCTATACTTGCGTCTTAACCAAATCATCGGTAAAACATTGGAAATATTCCCAATATTACGTTATAAAAAAATCAGTAAGATAAAAACCGGGAATTTGGAGCAATCTTATTTTCTATTTTTCTGATATTTTGAGGTTAGGTTAGTTGTTTTCACGCACTATAAGTACTTATCGGTATTTTTGCCCATAATGATTACTTTATTTAAAGCGACCTCGTTATTACCGTGGAACCCTGGATGATGCATATAGATATAATTATTCCTACGGCCATACCTACACCTGTTTACATTACTATAAAGCAGATCTACTTCACAAGTATCTAGGTAGGCATTGGTATATCATAGTAGGTAGGTACCTATGTAACGAAACGTTACCAAAGTATGTAAGTTTATTAATATTTTTTTCTTTATTTATATTATTATCTACGTAAAATAATATTTAATAGTATTTATTATACCTATTATTGTGCATTTATTTTTTATAATGGCCACCCCGTAGTTCCTTAAAACTTCTGTGTGGTGTCGCTGTTGACGATTAGTGACATAGACAACTAACAGTGACGCTGACCATAGACAACTACGACTGAAGAGTTGATGACATTTAAACCAGTGTTTCTATTTACGAGTTTGGTTTTACCCTAGTTTCGACGGTGGCGCCGCGACTGATTATTGAGATAAGAAAATTAAGGAGGCGCCCCATTTGTAGCATAGCTTTACGTGACATGCAGCGCCATGGTGAGCGCCAAGATTTGCTGTCAAATGTTCGTGGTACTTCCCTAGGTGACGCCATCTTATGCGCCACTTTACACATTAAAAATAGTCACGCTTATTTTGTAGACGGGGCCCATCCATATTGTTGTACCTAGGAACCTAGCGACAGATAACATTAGAATCGTTTCAATAATTATGAGCCAAAGGTTATGCTGGAAATAAAAGTATTATTCTTAATAATTTAAATACACTTATGAATAGGTTTTAAGCCACGTAGGATTTTGTCACGATCAAGATGGTGTGCTTACTTTTTGTTATAATTAGCTGCACATTACATGATCAAACAACACAATGAACGTGATGTTTGTTGTGGGCTTCTTCTCAGCGGCAGGGCGCGTTTGGAACCCTCGTAAACTTAGTTTTAAGTCGACTTGTAGTTATCATCATTATTATGCAAGAAATGTCATACCGACGTTCGCAAGAGCCTGTATGTTAGGCCTATGTGAAATAAAGATATTTTGATTTTGATTTGATTTTGATTTTGATGTACTCTGTGGTGTTGCAAGTGCTTTTGTTTACCGCAATTAAAATGTTCAGTGAAGCATTTCTTGCTTTTCAATAAACAGCTATAAAAATAATTTGAACAGAAGGTGCAAATCTAATCTGTATAGATGCGGTAGAGATATATGTACAGTCCAACAAGGCTCTCTTGGTACTTGAATGACATTGTCAGGAGGGAGTTGCTAGTCAATAAAGATTTTTTTTCATTGAAAAAAATCTTTTGACAATTTCAATTAAATGTTAGCAATACCGTACAGTGTGCTTGGCTTTATTATTTAGGTATTTAATTATAGTTTCTTTATTATGTTTTACATATCTACAATTGTAATTGGGTTTTCATTTGTTTTATTTCCTATAATAGTTATCCTACTTTTTCCCTAAAAAAGTGAGTTTATAAAAAACTGGTATCATTTGCCAAGTGGTAGTGGGAGTGACGTTTCCAGTGCCTTTACGGCAGTTCCGCTTTTATCGAGACGTTTAATTACTTTTATTTTCATAAAACTTTTAAACCCCTGTACGCACATCATTGAGAAAAATATATGTGATATTATAATTTGAAATAAGATTTTTCATGCATACGTGCTTCAGACGCAGTGTGGACGCAAAATAGCCCATTTTGAGGCAAACTCCTTTTTACTTGAATCAGTTTGGCACGGGGGTCCATACATCAATGGTCATTTCTTTTGGAACAATATTCCTTTTCGGACGGTACAACGCAAAAAGGAGGAGTATTTTGAAAAGGACAGAATTATACTTAGACGCGTCAAAGTTTAGATTAAAGATTTTGCACATACAGAATTGGCAATATTCTCAACAAAACTACTCGTAGTAGGTATAAAATTATTAAAAAAAAATATGTTTTTACATTGTTAAACTAATTTCATTATTTAAATAAATATTTGTAATAATACTTTATATCAATCGTACGGAATAAATTTCAGGTAATTTCAACAAACAAAAGTCCGCTATATTTTGTCCGGTTTAATATTTCGGGCAAAACTCGTTTCTGAATCTGGCGCGTCTGCGAATTACTCTATGCATTTCACCTTTTATCGTTAGCCCTTTTCGATACACGGTGTCACTGTCACACCTATTAATTTCTTATCGGCCCTCTCTCTCGCACACTTGCACTTGTGACCTCATCGCGAATTGCGTCTCTCTCGCACTCACGGAGAAAGTTATCCCCGTCTCTTTCACGCCCGTTGGTGTATCGCAGAATTTTTTATTTCTTAATTTGAGCTCATTACAAGCTGATAAAATGCGATTAAATTTTTGCGTACTTACCCGCTATTTATGGGGGAGATATTTTTCGTGAATTATACCGATATTTAGGTCCCAATTAAGGGAACTATTAGCAAGTACTTTTACCTATATCTCTCTAATAAGTATACCTACTTACCTAAGTAGGTATACTTATTAGAGAGATATTGGTTGCAAACACTGTGTTTTAATACCTATTAAAACCCATTGTTTGCAACCAAACTGCTCGACTTATGAAATTCTTTTGTCTAATTTCGGTAGGCCTCCGACGATTTCGATTTGACGACCTTCGTATCGCAGGGGACGCACGCTCGGATTCGAGTGGGAGGTCGCGGGTTCGATTCCCGCCACGGACCACTTTGGAATTTTATAATTTCTTATTTGGCTCAGGTCTGGTCTGGTGGGAGGCTTTGGCCGTGGCTAGTTACCACCCTGCCAGTAAAGACGCACCGCCAAGCGATTTAGCGTTCCGGTACGATGCTGTGTAGAAACCGTTGGGGTGACATAACTTACCCCTTCCAAGTTAGTACGCTAACATCTTTGACTGCATCATCACTTACCATCAGGTGAGATCGCAGTCAAGTATTAACTTGTATAGCGTAAAAAAAAGGCCGGAGAAACGGCTCGACCGATTTTTATTAAATTTTCAAGGAAATCTATTGTTTTAAAACCCTAACGGCAACACAACTTTTGCCAAGTCAGCTAGTAGGTACTTTTCTAATATATGAAATTCTAGTGCTAATTTTTGTTACCAAACTAGTCCGAAACAGCGCGACCGATTGTTATGAACTTTTCTGGGTTAACCAAATTTTTTAAACCCTAATGCCAAAACGACGTTTACCGGGTCAGCCAGTCTACCTATACCTGTAGTAGTACGTAGATAATATAGAATTTCTATGAAAGTTTTGGTGTGGGTTATACCTACTTATGCCTGCTTACCTATACAAAAAAAAAATAGTTTCGGTATGGGTCCGAGAAAAAGACGTAGGTACCGAAACTTTTTTTATGTATTGATGAGTTTGCGCTTGACTACAATCATATCTGATGGCCAGAAATGATGAGGTCTAGGATGGAGCGCGCTTGCCTAGAAAATGCCTATTCACTCTTCTCTTGAAGGCACTCAGATTGTACTTGACTGGGAACACAGAAGCTGGAAGAGTGTCCCACACCTTAGCGGTTCGTATCAGAAACGTGGAAGAAAATCGTTTCGTTCGAGCTTGCTGGACATCAACCACATAAGTATGCCACTTCTCTGGACGTCTTGCGGTTCTGTGGAGGTATACTAGATTGTGGAGTTATTTTTTTCATATTGAATTGCGAGCATGTCCCTAATGGTAACTAGGAAAGTTTGCCGCGTCAGCAGATAATTGAAATGAAAAGGTCACGGTCCTCATTTAACTTGAGAAAAAAAATCAAATAAGTATCTCAAAGTGTTCGTTTTGACAGTCAATTGCCCGTGCCCTGTCACGACACCTGTCAACCTGTCAAAACCGACGGAGCTGTCAAAATAACGATATCGCCCTAATTGATCTACAATTCGATCGATATGATCTATAAATAAGTATATAGCGCATATAATTACGAGTATTTTAGAGATTCAAATATTATAAGATTTATAAGTTATCGAGCGCGCTCGGATTCGAATGGGAGGTCGCGGGTTCTATTCCCGCCACGGAGTCCACTTTTGAATTTTATAATATACTTATAGATTGGCTCAAGCGTCTGATTGCATAAGAAAAACGTAGGTATTCATCGTTATCGTAATCGCTAGCGAATTCTCCTCCGCGATTATGGCTGAAGTAAATCAGGAACCCAATCAGCGAGAATTAGTAAGCTATTACGATGACGATGAATACTTTTTTCTTAGACAATCTAGGGGCAGGTCTGGTCGGATCTGGTGGGTGGCTTCGGTCGTGGCTACTTACCTGCACTCTATCAGTAAAGATGCACCGCCGAGTTTAGTATTACGGCTCAATGCTGTGTAGAAACCAAGTTCGGCTGCATTATCTGGTGAGATCGAAGTCAAGTACTAACTTATATAGTGTACCTAAATAAAGTGGCCAAGGGTGAGTCGGACTCGCATTCCAAGGGTTCCGTACTACAGAAAAAGTACCTAACCACTTCTGTTAACAAAGCGCAATAGGTATTAACTTTTTTGAGGTTAATTATTGTTAATATCAAAAAAAGTAGGTATATTAGATAGATAATTTATTTTCATTTTCCTATGTACTTAATTATGTCAACATTTTTGATAGGTAAACTTCGGAGACCAGGGAAGAACGGTTTTTTTTTCGATATTTTTGCCTAATAAGTAAGCATAAAAATCAACAAAAGGGCCGGAGGAAAGGGAGGTTTTCTCATTAGAGATACAGGACCCTAAAGGTAAACTTTGCCGAATACCTATTAAATTATAATAATTAATCAAATTAACAAGTCAGTTAGGGTTTATTCAAATAATCAGGCTGTAAATTGATATATTCGGTCGCGGGGCGCGCGGGCGGCGGCCACCCATGTCGCCATGTTTGTTTGTTTTGTTTGCGCGGTGATAGATTGCGCGCGCGCCGCGATTGGGTGGCGGCCGGCAGGGCTGCCAACCACGGGTTCCGAATTTAAAAATCTCTTACTCATTACGGGGGTATATTGATCCCAAAAAAATAATCCTATACCTTTAAACGAGCAATTCTTGTATATATATATATTTCTATATAATCTGGATCTCGGCAACGGCTTCAACGATTTTCATGAATTTTAGTATACAGGGGGTTTTGGGGGCGATAAATCGATCTAGCTAGGATTCATTTTTAGAAAATGTCGAATTTACCAAAAAAAAAAAAAATGACTTCTGCTGCCATCTATTAGCCAGTAGTTAAACTACCGAGCGAAGCACTTCTGCTGCCATCTATTATCCAGTAGTTAAACTACCGAGCGAAGCTCGGTCAACCAGATATTTATTATTATTTGTCTTTTTTACTATCTTATACATTGTATTGTACTTCGTTCGTTCGTTTCAGCCGACGGACGTCCACTGCTGGACATAGGCCTCCTGCAATGATATCCAGCCCACACGGTCCTGCGCCACTAGTATCCAGCGCCTTCCCGCGACTCTTTTAATGTCGTCAGTCCATCTGGTCAGAGGTCTGCCAACACTGCGCTTTCCCGTGCGGGGTCGCCATTCCAGCACTTTGGGTCCCCAACGTCCGTCGGTCCTACGAGCTATGTGCCCATTGCCACTTCAGCTTCGCGATACGTTGAGCTATGTCGGTGACTCTGGTTCGTCTACGAATCTCCTCATTTCTGATTTGATCACGTAGAGAAACTCCGAGCATAGCTCTCTCCATCGTTCGCTGAGTGACTCTGAGCCTTCTTATGAGACCCATAGTAAAAGACCATGTCAATGAAAGAAAAAAATATGTCAAGAAGTACAATTTCGAGTGCAGAGTTCTCAACTACTACAGGGTGGAGCGGAACGTGAGAGTTCTAGACATGATTTTGATGATGATATAATATTGTACTTACTTTATACTTTTATGGGTCTATACCTGTTGGTAGAAACTAGCGGTCGAACTTTCGTATATATGAGAACTAGCCAAGTCAGACCTTTAGCTACAATATATTATCCTAAGTTAGGTATAAGAAGATATGATAATTTACGTTGTTTTAAATAAATTTCATTAAGATCTCACTTCTTTTGTAGTCGAAGTCAACAACCAAGGCATATAATATCGTAATATTAAACTTGACTCTCATTTCACATTTATGTTTTTGATGAGATAGGTACATTATTAACTGATAAATGCAATCCCACCTGATAGCGTCGAATATGTCATTATCACCATTATCACTCGCCATCTGGAGTGTTCGCAGTCAAGCGGAAACGAGTAATTAATTAATTTCTTCATTTTCTCTGTAGCTCATTGAAATTCATGTGAGTAGCCAATTAAAGATGATTAACAGATAAAACATGATGGATGACTTCTTTCAATTAAATAAACTTAGTACAGCTACTCGTAAACTTAGTTTTAAGTCGTCTTGTAGTTATCACCATACCTATGCAACAAATAATATCATAGTGACGTTTTACATGAGCCTGTATGTTAGGCCTATGTGAAATAAAGATATGAGTTTGAGCTTGCTAGTAAGCAGCTGTTGCTCGCGGGCCCGATCGCGTGGATTTCGGTTTTTCACATATCCCGTGGGAATCATTAATTTTCCCGGGATGAAAAGTAGTGTGTTTCACTCACCTTCAAATATGTCTATGCAAGAAATCATGTTGATCCGTTGTTGCGTTTTGGACGATTGATAAACTAACAGAGCAACCAACTTACGAAATGAACGCGCCTCCATGTATTTACGCTTAGAGATTGATAGAATGAATCATGTAGTGGAGGGGTGTTCATTTTTAGGGACAGACATGACATGACATGAAGAATCAATGAGGGTTCCGTTTTTTGCCATTTGGCCACGGAACCCTAAAAAGGGTTTTTTTTTCTACCCTGTGTATCAGAAAGTGCGCTAAGTTCATGATGGTAGTCGTTAAAAGCTGTCAACAAGCACTGATATAGCTTGGTCAGGAGAACTATTTGATATAAGTATAACGTATAAGTTTTAATTGAATAGGACACTTTAATAAACCCATTTCCTCGACGATCCACCGTATAGTTACAATAGACGAAGAGGGCATGGGTAATTTTAAAGGGGCGTTTTATCATAACAAAAAGCTTAATTTAACACTTTGCCCGTTCAATTATAGCCAGCATATATTATATTACGTAAAAATAAAGTAGTATCACAGACTTGTATACTAAAGAAAGGGCGAACAGCGCAAAAAAATGTCGCCAGTTTAAGGGAGCAAGAGTGACTATTTCGCACCCTCCTCCCTCAGTAGTCAGTGTAGATTGATATGTAAAGACCCATTTCTTTTTTTTTAATTAATAATAATATTGCAGGCAAGGTGACCACAGACACATAGATAAAAAAATATATAAAAAATAAACATGTATTTCGCAGGAGTTTCGAACAATGGCGCTACATTTTCTTGTATGAAGAACGTTTACGTAAAATGTTCGGATGGGCCTATCTTGACTATTTTTATCTATTAGTAGTACAGATTTCAGATTTTGAAAGGTACATGCTTTTTTGTCCTACTTTTGCAAAAAACAAAACTATTTTCGACTCTAGCAAACTGTTAATCAGTTAGAAATTCGGAACAAAGTACCGTGAAAAAGTGGTGGAATAGTTTTGTTTAGTAATTTTTCTACACGAGTGTCAAATTAATGATAACACTTCTAAGAGGATAACACAAAGTAACTATTTAATGTTTATTTTCATCCATCTTAATATATATAAATCTCGTGTCACAATGTTTGTCCTCAATGGACTCCTAAACCACTTAACCGATTTTAATAAAATTCGCACACAGGGTGCAGTTTGCTCTAACTTAAAAGATAGGATAGCTTAAATCTCAATTTATCTATTTTTTTTTATATCCTTAAGGGCAAAACAACGTTTGCCAGGTCAGCTAGTATTTTTAATAATTTTTAATTAGGTGGATTGCAATCAAGGCAATCGTCACAGACAATCGAAGAATTGTTTTTTTTTTATAGTTGACAAGAGCACCCCTTCAAATGAAACACCCCCTCAAAAACGCTCACGCCCTCTCGTGATATAAAATAGTAACTGGTTCCGTTTAATTTATCGTTCACTCCCATAGTTAGAGCGTAATAATATTTCTGGTTTATGAACGTACTTTCTAATTAACAGCTCACTTAATTGATTCTAATCGATAGTGTTTTGCATTAGGCTTTATTGAGGTCTAGAATACTAGGTTATTAAAAGGATATTGTTAATTACAGTGATGTTTAATTAGATTATTATTTAACTGGCTTTGCCACGTGTGTGGCTTTTTTATAGACTTTATTGTATTTGTTTTGTTATCGGACCTTTACCTAAATGTTTAGCTAAGATATGGATGTGTTAGGATCGTCTGGTTATTACAGTTATTTCTTTACGGGCTATTCTGGCTTTTACGCCATAAAGTGGGTTTGAAAATAGTACATTTCG
This sequence comes from Coenonympha glycerion, assembly GCA_963855885.1. Classification (NCBI taxonomy): domain Eukaryota; kingdom Metazoa; phylum Arthropoda; class Insecta; order Lepidoptera; family Nymphalidae; genus Coenonympha; species Coenonympha glycerion. The sequence continues at coordinate 7,595,505 of OY979653.1, forward strand.
ACACAAGTGCGGAAAGTATATCGTTTCTACACATATGTAGACTTATCCCGCTTCGGCTTGGGTCAACAGTAGAGACGAGGGGAAATGACAATTCTGTATGTGCATTGAACGACGGTTTTTTACTACAAACACGAAAGGAAAACATTGAAAATAAATTAATTGATTTAAATTTATATTTAATGTATTTATAGTATTTCCGCTGTGAAATTATCATTTTATACTAAAAATTTGTACAGAAAACTTTTTGGTTAAAAGAACCTCCCTCACACTTCCCATATATTTGGATGTCATTTGCAGGAGGGAAACAAAAAAGCACAAGTGCATAAAGAACAACTTTCTACACGCTCGGCACACTTGGAAAAGCCTACTTTTTTAAAAAATATATTAAAAAGGTTTTTTTTCATTATAAGTTACTGCACCACTCCAATAATTATTGATTGTTATGTTAATAAACGGAAAATTTGTTACCCGTGTTACAAATCTTATTTAAGTTCGGTGGTAAAAAAGGTTTTTTTGTCAGTGTTACTGTCTAGCTATTCCAGTATAACACGAATATTTTTTTGGCTTTACTTCTTTACCTGTCTAGTCATTTTTACTTACCTTACTTTTTTATTGCACTTTTTTTAGTGATAACTTACGTACACTTTATTGAGATAAACCTTTATTAAAACGGAGACAGCCCTGAATTCGGCTCCTCGCGCATTCTATTTTCAAAATTCCTACTTGTATTGATCGCGTTCGATTGCTTTGAACTAATTACAATTTTTTTCTTACACCCATACAAACGAATCGCAAGCAATAATGACATCTATCGCTCGAACATTACAGTCCATTAAATTTAACAAAAACCGCAAATGTGTAAGTACGTTTACAAATGTATATTTTTCTTATTGATTTGCTATATTGACATGGCGCCATAATCAAATAAAAAAAGAACAGATTTTTTTCAGTAGTTTGAAAGCTGAGGATTCCTGTTGAAAGTGTTTGGGTTTGGGAAAACAAACTTTTTTGAGCTATTTAGTCTACAATTTACGTAGGTTATAAACTGTTTTGAGCCCGTTGTATATTTAAAATTATAAAAAAGTCACTGACTGACTGATATAATATAGGTATATAAAAATACTAAATCGCTCTCGGCCTGTATTTGTTACATTGATGCTAACAACTTTTGTTCCTACCACTTTTTTTTTTACTCGATATTTTGAGAAATATCAAATATTCAATATTTTACAGAGATACTCTACTTGTTCCTACTCTGTAATGTAACATCGGCAATCCGCATCGGCGTGGCAGCGCGCGAAACCGCAACAGTGTAATGTCACTTTTTGACTTTACAGAAATAATATTTTTTTTTGTACGAAATAAATTAATACTTACTGCATTTTGAAAAGTCGTAGAACAAAAGTTGTTAGTGTTTATGTTAACAACTTGTATAGAATATGTGTTATACATATGAAAACTACAGGAAATATGCCGATGGCAGCGTTTTGTGGCCCTTGTGAGGAAACTCTAACTTTTCAGTTACGTATTAATTTTATCCACTCTCAGAGTATATGAAAAGATAAACTTTTTATCCCTTATCCATGTTAGAGGGACAGGTCTTAACCCTTTATTTAATGTAGTCTGAGGTCTTAACAATCTAGATACTTGTTTCTAATTATTCAATTATATTTGACTCCTGCTTTCCTATCAGTTATTCGAAAGCTCAGGTCTTAACAATCTGGATACACAAACCAGTATAACTAGAACTATACATTTCAATACATTGTTTGTAAACGCAGGTCAATTTATACAAGCTAATGCAATAAGTCCCGCGTACACTCCCAATATTACTTGGCCTTTATTTTCTTACAACATGTTAAAAAGCACAGTTTTCCTCATATTGGCCGTAAAGTCCAGTTTAAAATGAGCCGCGATTTTCTTAATAAGTGTTGGTAAGTATAGACCAAGTTATATTGGACGCTCGTTAAGTTAGTCTCTGGAGCCTCGACGTGGGTGGTCGGCCATTTTTTATTCCCCGTCAAAAGGTCCTTGACCTCAGCGGATCGGTATAATTTAACACCTGTGTTTAGGTTTTTTTATAGTATTTCTTATTTTTACAGTTGGTTTACAATTTTACAGCGCATTATTTTAATAGGGTGCATGAAGTTACTTACTTTTGCTTGCGGTTTTTCCCGCGTGAAATTCGGTTTTAAGTAAATCCTAAATGAAATGTGAACATCCCGTGCCCGCTCCCTATTCCGACCTTTATATTTACTTTCAAAGAACGATTTTCCTATTATAACTGTCGACTGGTACCAAAGGTATAAATTGACCAGACCTGAGCCAAACAAACTTTGGCAAACTTCCTATAATAATAATAATACAATTTAACACCAAACTTTGGCAAACTTCTTATAGATAATAATACAATTTAGTAGTAGGTAGCACAATATGTCAATTTCCAAGCTCCAGACCTATTTTTGTGTTAAATTTCATTAAAATTGCTTCAGTGGTTAAGGCGTGAAAGCGTATCAAACGAACTTACATTTTGACGCTCTCCGTGGCGCAGGGGACGCATGCTCGGATTCGAGTGGGAGGTCGCGGGTTCGATTCCCGCCACGGGCCACTTTGGAATTTTATAATTTCTAAATTGGCTCAGGTCTGGCCTGGTGGGAGGCTTTGGCCGTAGCTAGTTACCACCCTACCAGTAAAGACGTACCGCCAAGCGATTTAGCGTTCCGGTACGATGCTGTGTAGAAACCGTTGGGGTGACTTAACTTACCCCTTCCAAGTTAGTATGCTAACATCTTCGACTGCATCATCATTTACCATCAGGTGAGATCGCAGTCAAGTACTAACTTGTATAACGTAAAAAAAACGTATAATGTAAAAAAGAACATAAAAATAATAAGAATAGATATTTATGATGAAAATATAGAGGTTCCGCCCGCGTGAGTTTCGGTTTTTACAAAAAAATCCGAAATATGCTATAGCATGATAGATTATTAAACCTATCTACCGAATTTCTTCGAAAGTAGGTGTAAAGTTAGAAAATGAAAGCAGGAGCGAGAACGGGAACACTTTTGCTCCCGAGAAAATTCACGGTTCCCGCGGGTTTTGTAAAAATCGAAATTCACGCGAGCGGAGCCAAGGACAACAACTATAGTTTCATAATTTTTTTTTTTTTACACTATACAAGTTAGTACTTGACTGCGATCTCACCTGATAGTAAGTAATGATGCAGCCGAAGATGTTAACGTACTAACTTGGAAGGGATAAGTAAAGTCACCCCAACGGTTACTACACAGCATCGCACCGGAACGCTAAATCGCTTGGCGGCTTGCTGGTAGGGTGGTAACTAGCCACGGCCAAAGCCTCCCACCATACCAGACCTGAGCCAATTTAGAATTTATAAAACTCCAGAGTGGCCCGTGGCGGGAATCGAACCCGCGACCTCCCACTCGAATCCGAACGCGCGTCCCCTGCGCCAGGAAGGTCGTCAGAGGATCAATCATAAATATCCCTTCCAAATATATGAAATGTGAACGCAAGTTTGTATGTTTAGTGAAATCTAAAAAACTGAACCAATTTTCATGCAGTGGAGGTCAGCCAAAGGCTGTAGGGATACCTACATAGAAGTCTTTGAGGTCAGCTGATGTGATGATAATGACAGATCTAAGCAAGTCGGTAAGCGATTGTCCAATAAACTGAGCTCAGAGATCCCGTCTCGCACCCTCGTCCCGCGAAATAACAGACGGGGCCACTTCCACTGAGGAATGTTAGTCGTCTGGGCTACATGGCGGCTGTGTTTTAACGTGAAATCAACGGGTCTGCCCGCGAAATTCAAAATTTTCGTGGTTTTTTGCAATTTGTACGCTAATTAGACATGATAGGCTTATGGCAATCAATTTGCGAGAATGGCAGTATCATCTTTACATGATTATATCAAAATCTTTGCATAGAAATGTGTATCCTAGGAAATTAGTCCGAGTATCGAGTTTAATGTGAGTAACTCGCAAATCTCGGACTAATTTCTTTAACTCGACACTTTCGAGCAGAGATTTTTATATAAACACGTGAAGAAGATATTGGGATTATCGCAATTTGACGGCCATAAGCCTATTATGTCTTATTAGCTTAAAAATCGCGAAAAACCACGAAAAATTTGAATTTCGCGGGCACAGCCGTGGTGTGCTCCTTAACTGATACTTAAATAAATAATGATAATAATAAATAAATAGTGGACAACATCACATACATTGCTCCGATCTCTTAGTAAGTAGCTTATGCACTTGTGTTATGGAAATCAGAAACAACGAAGGTACCACAACACTCCCGAGACAATGTAGAAAACTTATTTGTCTATATTGCCCCGACCGGGGATCGAACCCGGAACCTCAGAGATGGCGGCGCCTTGAAAACCGGCACGCTAACCACTCAACCACGGAGATCGGATACTTACCAGCAAACAAGTGATCTATTCTTTGGTTTAGGTTTTTCAAAGTTCTTCTCAGTGCAGGTCGCGTTGGAACCCTCGTAAACTTAGTTTTAAGTCGACTTAGAGATATCGCCATACATACTTATGTGACAAATATCATACTGACCTGTTACAAGTGCCTGTTTATTGGACCTATGTGAAATAAAGATATTATTTTGAATTTTTTGAAAGGGTAATAAACGGGAATTATTGCTAAGACTCCGCCGTCCGTTTGTCCATCAATGAAGGTTAGACAGCTGAAATTTTCACAGATGATATATTTCTGAGGATATTCTAACATAACAATGAATACTAAATAAAATCGGCCAAGAGCGAATTGGACTCGCGCACCGAGGGGTTCCGTACTATTATTATTATATAAGAAAACCATAAGATTTACTTTGTGTACCGAGACTGCAAACTTAAGTGAGTTTTTTGAAGTTAATTGCTATTACCAAAAAAGTTTAGGTACAGAGTTGATTATTAATCTAATTTATCCCTATTAATCATAATATTTATTTCGACAGTTTGCCCAATAAATTAAAAACTATCGAGCATAAAAATAAACAAGTAAATAATTAAAAAATTTAAAAACATGACTGCCCTGGGATAAAAGGCTTTTTCCAAAAAAAATGTAGCCTGTGTGACTTAGGATGATGTAAGGATTCTTTCTATACCCCTGTAACATAATATATACTCTCACGGTCGCAGCGTGCGCGTTTTGTTTCGTTTAGCATACATCTTTCGAGCGCGTCGGTTAGGTTCGCTATTAAAAACCACTGCAGACCCCTAATCGCGCGCGCAGAAAGGAGACAGCGCATGCGCGGGCGCATGCGCGGGCACCTGCGCGTTGACGGTTCAACGCAGCTCGCGGCTCGGCAGTCGCAATTACAAGCTTGAGCGCATAGCCCGCGTCAGTCAGTCTAATTTTTTTAGTTTAATCTCTTCACCCAGTGTAGCGATCTTCTCGCCCGGTGAATTTTTAAAGCTACTGGAACCCCAATACAGGGTGAGTGTCATTATTTAATCATTATTCCCCTGTAAAACGCCGTCTGCTCGCCTCCAGGTACCACGCCATTTTCTGTACGTATGCTTTTGGTACCACGTGGTCGCGAGCGGACGACGTGATCAGGACACTCCCTTATGAGCTGGAGGTTGATTCCAGGGTTCAACCTACGGCTTCGCCAACCCAGGCGTCACGCCACTTCTGCGTGACGGCTGCTACCTAAGGGCTAGCCTCCAGGCGCGTCACGTTTCTTTTGCGTGTCAGCCGCCAACCCGAACGTCACGCCACTCCTGCGTGACGGCTTCACTACGCGGGCTAGTCATCTCGGCCGCCTCTTCCGTGCCGGCCTCTTGACGCCTGCTGGCACGTGGCCAACCACCGACCACCGACCTCTGGCTTCGGGACCTGAGCGCCGCTCTCCGCCGCGCTTCGTGCAGCCAGGGCAGTACGAATAACCGGGAATTGTGAAGCATATGACGGCCACTACCCACGACCCATAATTGTAACAATTCTATATCAATATACCTAATCTTTAATTGTTAACGTGGTTTCTTTTACCTTCCAACTAGGAACCCGTTACACCCCATATGTCCAAATCTGTTCAGCCGTTCATCAGAAGTTATGGTGGAATAAAGAAAGATACATACATGAACCCTAAAAACATTACACTCCTTTTTTGGGCAGTCGTGTGAATAAAGATCGGTTTTAGAATACACAAGTAACGCCCTTTCATATGATACCCAAGTGTAGATGGTTCCTGGGAGGATATTCCAAACTTTTGCATTGAGTATCAGGAACTAGGAATGAAACCGCTTCGTACGTGTCTTCGGTATTTCAATTATGTAGGGGTGTGAGAATTTGTGATGGCATAAAATTCTAGCGTAAAAAGATGAACTAAAAATTCTTTAAGTAGGACTTTTCTTCTTACTTTTATTCTAGAAGGAGGACAAAAATAAAAACCATCTACGACCAATTATAGTACACATAAAATAAAAATAAAATTAAAAGCCTTTATTACTACTACCACCTTACAATAGATTAATTCTTAACAGTAGATAATTATATTATGAGAGAAAAAAAATGGGTTGAGATGATGAGATTTATTAAATTTATAGTAGATTTATTAAAATTATATAGTACATATAGGTTACTTTAAATCCCGGAAATTCCGGTTTTACAGAATAAACGACTCTACATTTTGGCAATTCAGCCGAATGTAACCCCACCGTTGTTCTCGGCACGCGAAACGCCCTCGAGTTCAAAATTAACTGTTTTTTTTTTACACTGGCAATTTTATTGTATCGATTCACTTCAGATTCGGTCTGCCGTTAGAGCAAGATTACTTCTGATATTGCATGTTTACTACCGTTGGATTTTTCTAATCGATTTTTAAAGTCGTAGTGAGTTTTTAATTTTGTCTACCTCTATCTTACGAAAACGTCGATGAGTGAATCTGAATTGGCTCAGCGCCCGTATTCTGTATCTCGGTGCCTATCAAAGAATGATAGCCACTGGCATATGTTTTTTATCAATTGAAAGTTTGTTATGAAATAAAAATAACATTTCCTTAGCAAAACTTCAATGGATGAAAAACATTTGCTAGTGGCCATCATTCTTTGATAGGCACCGAGTTAAGTACAGAATAGGGCTCAGGTCTGTGTGCTGATTCTGTATCGTTCACTTAGTTAGTTAGTAACCCAAACAGGGTTATTAACTAAGAAAACGGAGGCAAAAATCCTATTTTTGTATTCTTTTTGTACAAGATAGCAACTAGCATGGTATACTGATATGATACCATACCGACCTAGGTTGGTAATTTGTGCAAAAATAGGATTTTTGCCTTCGTTTTCTTAGTTAATAACCCAGTTAGGGTTACTAACTAACTAAGTGAACGATACACAATAAGGCCCCTTTTTCTGGTGGGAGGCTTTGGCCGTGGCTAGTTACCACCCTACCAGCAAAGACGTACCGCCAAGCGATTTAGCGTTCCAGTACGATGCTGTGTAGAAACCGTTGGGGTGACATAACTTACCCCTTCCAAGTTAGTACGCTAACATCTCCGGCTGCATCATCACTTACCATCAGGTGAGATCGCAGTCAAGCACTTGTATAACATAAAAAAATATGTTCATGAGCATTTTTATATTCACACCGTTCCGGAGTGAATATATTGCTTATTGGTTGAATTTAGAAAACAGTTTTTTGACCTGGTAGACCAGGTTTAATCGCTAGACCCATAAGTATCGCTGATAGCAATTTGTGCTTGAAATTTCACGTCTACTGCCGAAAACCGCATCAAAATTGGTGCTTTCAGTCACGAGAAAACCTCAAAAACATGAGTCTGTCGACAAGTAAGCAAGCAAGCAAGTTAGAGCGATAATTCAACTTGCAAACAACCTATCGAATTCGGTTTTTTTTTCTATCGATTGGTAGTACTAACCCGAGGAGCTGTATGGTTTTTGGTGATATTTGGATGGTCAGTGGCCGAGATATGGCCGAAAAACCGTGCGAAGTGTACTTCTATCGTAGTATCGTGTGAATATTCCCGCAATGACTTCTGTCAACAATACTACTTACAGAGCGACAAGGCTATCTTGGCGCGCGGCCAAAATCGTTACTAACACCGCTATCTTGTGATACTGTTTGATAGTCTGCTCTGTCAGTATATCGCTATTGTATGTTGTGTTGTTTTTGCTTACTATCAACTATTTTAGACTATAATTGAAGTAAAATTGGGGAGATTTTATTTTCTGGATGCCTTTGTTCTATACCTAACAGCGCCCTCATTCAAGTGCTAAGAGAGCCTTGTCGGACTGTAGATATTATTATTATTGCCGACACGTTCGAACAAAAATTACAGTTACCTCCATTATAGTTTCCGCTAAAAATAAAAAAAATGGAGATTTTGGGCAAAATTACGAAGAACTCAATCGAGAAAATTTTATTCAATCGTATTTCTGCTTCACAGCGATACAAACGTGATGTACGGCTCGTTTTTAGGGTTCCATATCAAAATGGTAAAAATGGAACCCTTATATTATAATTTGGTGGGTGTGTTTAATTATTGGTCTTGATATTACGGAACCCTGAAGTCACGAGCCCGACTCGCACTTGACCATTTTTAGGGTTCCATACCAAAATGGTAAAAATGGAACCCTTATGGTGAGACTTTCTCCGTCCGTCCGTCCGTCCGTCCGTCCGTCTGTCACACTCGATTATTTCAGTAACTATTCAAGCTATCGACTTGAAATTTAGAATAGTTATAGGAAATAGTGACCCGACGTCATAACAATCGTTAAAATTTGAAAATTGTTTTTAGTTTTATTTAAAAAGGGGGGAAAACCGGGTCGACAAAATTTCAAAATGAGATAACAATATTGAGTGGGGTATCATATGAAAGGGCGTTACTTGTGTATTCTAATACTAATTTTTATTTATTTTTATGCCTGATAGTTTTTGATTTATTGGGCAAACTGTCGAAAAAAATACCGTTCCCCCCTTATCTCCGAAGTTTATCAATTGAAAAATCTGAAATAATTACGATCATTAGAAGTAAACGTATATTTTACAGGAAAAATAAAATCAACTCTGTATCTATTATACTTTTTTTGATAATAACAATAAACCGCCAAAAACAAAGTTACGTTTGCGGTTTGCCAACAAAAGTACCTACATGTAGATTATACTCGTAAATTCATGAACAAAAGTGATTCTTTCAATGTTTTACTTCTTCTGTGGTATGGAACCCTCGGTGCGCGAGTCCGACTCGCACTTGGCCGGTTTTTTTTGTTTCTTTATTTATCATTCTCGATCATTGATTATAAACTAAAGATTGTGGGTCAGCGCTAAAAAGTGTCCGAACCGAATGACATACAAAACGCGAAAAGACAATATACAATAGCACTTCAGCCTCGTGTTTGAAAATTAGGCTGTATAGTAATGTTTTAAGACATAAATTACAATGTTTTAGTTTGTTTATAAAAATACTCATGTACCCTCGTTTATAAAGGTTTTCTCGGGACACTTTTTTCGTGAATTTTGTATCACACTCGTCATCCATAGATTAATAAGCCTATGTTCTCGATAGACTATAAGAAATGGCCCGACTTCTATGATTCTGCGTTCACCGCCAATGTGTTGATATAAAGTCACCCCCTCACTGCACTCCATCACCCCACGTCACGTTTCACACCCCTTGCGTATTTTATTGAAATTTTTGCGGCGGCGCGAATTCGGAATGCGGGTTCGATTCCCGGAGTTTTCACGGTGCACTTTTTATTTTGTTTTATTTCTTTCATCAAAGGATGCCCGTTGAAGGGTGCGAATTTTTCTTTTGCACAGTTTTTAATTAAAGATTTTATTAGCATTCCTCAGCTGAGGAAAGACATTAGTGTCGGGCACTGATTAAACATACAAAGGATCACGTACTTAGTTACGTCACGCATTTTTTTTGAGACTCCGCCAAGATTTTTTAGGCTCCGCCAAGAAGAACAAGAAGAATCATTTTTTATCTGTAAAATGGCGCTAATGTAAGCGACCGATAGCGGTATGTACTGCCAGCAGTACCGAAATGTACGACGCGCGAGGCCATATTTGAGAAATTTTTGGCTCCAACATAGGTACGTCACATTTTTCCCGTCTTCTTAGCGTAGTTTCGTCATTAGTGTCGGGAAATACTCCAGCGTATTGGTAAATATAAATAAATAAATAGAGGACAACATCACATACATTGCTCCGATCCCTTAGTAAGTAGCTTATGCACTTGTGTTAAAGAAATCAGAAACAACGAAGGTACCACAACACCCAGACTCGAGACAATGTAGAAAACTTATTTTTCTACATTGCCCCGACCGGGGATCGAACCCAGAACCTCAGAGATGGCGGCGCCTTGAAAACCGGCACGCTAACCACTCAACCACGGAGGTAGTAGAGTAAGTGGGTATTTTTGAATAAAGTTTTAATTAAAAACATGTAAATGCATAAATGTTATGCACGCAAACCTCATTGTCATAAGCCTACGATGTACAGTTATCCTCCTAATATATTTGGGATAATTTGACGGGCTACGTTTTATGTTTATGTTTATTTTGCGTTATGTCTCCCGAATATTATTTGAAGACCAAGCTCGGTTACTGAAAGTAACACACGTGTGTCCCCACATTTAGCATAAAAAATAATATTAATTGAAATTTTTATTTGGAAGAATCTCCCTGTTTTTAGATGCATATGTAATTCAACAAAATTATCTTACTTACCTTTAGAAGGAAAAATAAATAAGTAAGGTCATAAATATAAAATGAATACAAAATTAATTTTCTAAATTGTTTTTAATACTTTTTTTATAAATCGCTACGTAGTTTTAATTTAAGTATTGAAAATATTTCTAAGTTTTGTACCTCGTGTGTTTGTGTATTTCTTAATTTGGTAGGAGACACATAGAAATTAAGAAACACATTTAAAACGCAAATTTTTGATTAATGTGTCTGTTTTTTTTAATTTATTAGTATTATTAAATATTTAGTATGAAGGAAAGAGAGTTACTTTTGTACGTTAATACTTTGTAACTTAAAAATACTTTCAATACTTTTTTCCAACTAATACTGCTACATTGCACAATAAATAACTTAAGAACTGTTAAGATCTGATTTGAAGTTATTATTTACACGTTATTTTTTAACTTTAACACATTTTTTACAAGTCAAATTATGACATTACATTACGCTAATGTTTAACGATACTTACACAATAATAATATCATGTACTTAATTTAAGTTGTAACTGATATGATGTAACTGATATATGGCAAGATTTTTAAATTAATCATTATTATAAATTATTTTTTTGAACTCATTCAATCAATAATAATAGTTAATTTAGATAGATATAGGCACAGGATAAAGGTAGCAAAACTAAACTTTGCCATAGTATTTAGCAGCAAATTAAAAAGTTTCCGAATTTTGCAAAATACTGTTCTTATATACGAAAACGTGTGAATTAAATTCTATATGAAAGAACTACTATGTTAAATGCCAAGTATTAAATTTATACATAAAATGAAAATATGTAATGACATGTACAAAACGGGGTTTGGATGGGGATGACATTAAAAAAAAACATACATTAGCCTCCTGGACTTTTAAAGGACCTAAGTCCGTATCTACTGATGAACTTTTTTCAGTAAACGTAAATATACCTAACACATTTTTTTAATGTATAATGTTTTTGTAAGGCGGGCATGCGTCAAATTGTGACAGGTAAACAGAAGTTCAATATATTTATTATTTTAATAAAACTTCGCCCTTCCTTTCAAGGACAGTAAACTAATTTACAATAATAAGTAAATTTTTTACACTTTCTTCAGTCATAAAGTCTCTTTCTTATGTTTAATATTAATTTTATTTGCACTTCGTCACAAAATAGAGAGCCAACTAATAAATCTGTTCTTTCAGTTTACGTAAAACTTCTTAAAACACTTTCAGAATCAATTTCGAGACTCTTAATTTTCAATTTGTTTAGACCTTTTCTTTCATAACAACACTTTGTATTTATTTATTTTAACTCGAATTTAGGTACTATCATGAAGATGATATTCTTTAAAATTGTCTTTAATTCATAGATGGTTGAATATTTTTCCAATAAAAACGATTGACAAAACTTTAATGGTATAAGTGTTTAAAGCTTATTTTTAGAAGTTTTTATACCAATGAAAAGATATTTGTTTCTCCTTATATCTGATAAGGATGTTGGTTTTCTTCGTTTATTCGAAATCTTTCTTCAATGAGTTTTTCACGTTTTTCAGATATTCTTCAATTTCTACAATTTTATCAAAATTGCTTTATCTCTCCTGTGTACTTAGCTTTTCGTCTATAAGCTATACAGTAACATTATGTAAGTCTATCATAAATTGCTAATAATTTACAAAATCACTGAAATCTGTACTGCATGTAGTAAATGCATCCAACAAATCCTCAATTTCCTCAACGACTTGACTCTTAAAAAACAGAGGGTATTTGCAAAAAAATCAATGGCGACTCTGTTCCCTCTCCCTCGCCTTCATTTCAAGCTCTTCTTCTTCCTTGGTGAGCGGTATGGTGCTGTGGTTGTAGAGCCCCTGCGCCATGAGCTGCAGCGCGAGCGGGTTGCGCTGGCCGGACGCCTTCTTGATCTTGGCGCGCTTGTTCTGGAACCAGATCTTGATCTGCGCCTCCGCCAGCCCCAGCTCCGCCGCCAGCGCCTGCCGCCGCCGCTCCGTCAGGTAGCGGTTCTCCGCGAACTCGTGCTGCAACAACCGCGCCCGGTTACATCGCCGCATCGCCTCCACGCGATATCGCGCGATCGACCACCATTGTATCAGGTACAGAAAATTGTGCTACTGATAACAACACGATGGTGCCTAACATTTGATACGCAAATTGACCATCACGCGATATCGCGCGATTAGCCACCGCTGTGCCAGATATCGGTTAGCTGCTAACTCAAGCTGCTACAGTGACACCCAGTTATATAAATACCTAATTTCGTTGTTCACGCGATATCGCGTGGGCCACCTTCAGTCATAGATTTTTGTGAACAAAACACGACGTCAGCTACTGTCGGCTTATGTTCACTGTCAATCACGCGATATCGCGCGATCAACACCGCTGTGTCAGATAGCGGTTCTCCGTGAACTCTATATGGATACTCTACTCTATACACTCTATACGATATCGTGTGATGACCTTATACATATAGATATTTACTATTAATAGAATAGAGGCTAGTGGCTACCTGAGGCATGATATTTGGTATCTGGATCTCGGAAACGGCTCGAACGATTTTCATGAAATTTAGTATACAGAGGGTTTTGGAGGCGATAAATCGATCTAGCTAGGATTAATTTTTATAAAATGTCGAAATTACCAAAAAAAAAATATGACACCTGCCGCCATCTATTGGCCAGTAGTTAAACTACCGAGCGAAGCTCGGTCACCCAGATATTTTGTATTTAACACTGGAGAAGAGATTTAAATGACCAGTGTGCAATAATTTTGAATACAGATATGGTCACAAAATTGCTGTCTCTATTTTCTTTGTTTTTCAAAAAACTGTTGTTACCTATTGTTAGTTACCTTTAACCTAGCAAGCTGTGGGCCCGAAAATGCGGTCCTTGGTCGCTTCTCATCGTTTTGGGCCCCTTCCACAGGAGGTTTCTTAGGTCGTCTGGTGCGCGGACCTAGGATACAAACATGTGTAAATAAATAGATAAAAATAGGTTTTACTATACAGGGTCATATAAAAAAATCTTAAAAATTATGGCAACTGGGACGGATTGTACCTAGTGACTGTTTCGCTGATCACATGAATTTTGAAAAGTCGTAGATCAAAAGTTGGTAGTTTTAATGTAAACAACTACAGGCCGAGAGCTATATGGTATTTTATAACCCTGTATAATTATGCTCAGTATATTCACAAAAGCCTAAGTATTAGGTAAAAGAATGGACAAGTAAATCGGTACCAGACTTAAAACTTTTTGTAAATGGTATCTATTAAATCAAATCAAATCATTTCTTTGTACCTACTTCAAGTAAAGATTATCTTTGCATTTTTTAAATTTTTAACATAAACGAATGCAAAGGAACTCGCGAACGCGAGGAACGCGAATGAAATCCACGAAGACACGCCCCACTCTGTAAAAATCGCTTACGTTTCATTCGATTCGTATGGAGTTGGACAGAGTGGGGCGCGTCATCGCGGAATGAAGTATCTATAGTTTCGACTCTTCTTTTAATGTGATATGCTACAATAAGAGTTTTAAAGTTTTAAAAAAATTAAATGTTTCAAATGCAATTTCTGTTTTACAAAAAATACAAATTCTGTTCTCTAAACTAAATTAATTTTCCGCTTTTCAAAACGCTTATTATGAAATGCTTATTATTATTCTTAAAGAACGCTTAAAATTAGTTTAGTTAAGAATTAGCATTCGACAAAACTCCGTTACGCACGTATAAATATTGCACAGTCTGAACATTCATTATATTAGAAATTAAACATTAAAACAAACAGAAATAACATAAACATATTCACAAAAACTAATAAAACACATAGGAGTAATATCATGCTAAATAAAACACTAAAACAAAATGAACACAAACAAAAAAGACACATAACAAAAATAAGCACAAAAACACAAAAATAAAGTGAACACAAACAAAGAAGACACATAACAAAATAAGCAGAAACACACAAAAATAAAGAACACAAACAAAAAAGACACAACAAGAATAAGCAGAAAAACGCAAACACAGAGTGAATACAAACAAAGAAGACACATAAAAAATAAGCAGAAATACACAAACAGCTCGAACACAACAGCATCGGTGGAGGCATTCCCGTGAAGCAGACGATGCAATATCTTAACCAATTCATACATTGCGGGATTATTATAAAATTGGTCAAAATATTGCACCGACCGTCTCCTGGACCGTTTATCTAACTCAGCTCCTGGAAAAAGATCAGTTTTGTGTAGAGTCTGTTCAAATGAAGATCTACAGCTGTAACCATATGACTTATCTATCTATTACATTTCTAAGTACAGGCGTACACATCATCTAATTCAAAAATTGGTCAAGCGCGAGTCGGGTTCGCGCTGCAAGGGTTCCGTACTATCAAGACCCATTACTACACTCAATAGTATTAAAGTAAACTATACACCCCTGCCAAGCAAGTTCAAAAACGAGAAAAAAAATTACGTTTGTTGTATTGGAGCCCCCTTGATTTTTTATTTTATTTTAATTTGAATATTTCTTTCTACAGTAATAATATAAATAAATATTCTGTGAAATTTTTAAACGTCTACCTGTTACCGTTATCAATATCGAGCAAAAACAAGCAAAAAATTAAGTTTGTTGTATGGGAGACCCTTAAATATTTATTTTATTCTATTGTTTAGTATTTGTTGTTATAGCGGCAACAGAAGTAAATCATCTATCTGTGTAAATTCCTAGTCTGTAGCTATCATGGTTTCAGAGATACAGCCTGGTGGCAGACAGACGGACGGACGGCGAAGTCTTAGTAATAGGGTCCCGTTTTTGCTCTTTGGGTACGGAACCCTAAAATTGGACGCCCATCCACTAAATTATTCTTAAGGCGTATACGCGTAAACGCGTGGTGGGGCGTTCATTTTTAGATTAGAAGGTTCATACCAAAATCAATTTTAGAGATTAGAATAGAAAAGTCATGACTACAGCTGGTGGAGTGGATTTAGAGTAGAAATTATTTTTAAATCCTCACTTTTAATATTTAAAAAAATTATATTAATCAGTACTTTTTATCTTAATATATTTATTTATTCAAGTCACGAATTACGAATTAGTGCAACTGTTAAAATGATTAAGTAAGTCTTAGTTACAAGAACTAACCAAAGTTATTAAACAGACTCTACCCTCATTATACATATATTTTAATTAAAGTATTCATAAATGCAAAAAATATTGTTTAGCACAACAATGCAAAAGCAATACATAAATGAATAAACAGGCGGAAACTAAAAAACCACAAAATATAAAACACACAAAACACAAAATACAAAAAATTACACCTACTCTGACAAAAACTACTAATATACCTAACTGTTGTGCGAAATAATCTGCTACGGATAAGGTTTCTCAATGTCATTTTATCGCTTTTGTAATTATACATACTAAATTTTACAGGGTTTTATAAAAATACCAAATTGCTCTCGGGCTGTATTTGTTTAAATTAAAACTAACAAGTTTTGTTCTAAACTTTTTTTAAGTCCAAAAGGAGAACGGCGAACTCCCATACATTTCCTGGCCCAGACTAAAATGCACGACATTTTAATTTTGGTACTCGATATTTTGAGAAATACCAAATATTCAATATTTCACGGAGATACTCTACTTGTTCCTACTCTGTATTGTAACATCAGCAAGTGGCAACGGTGCGGATCGCGGCCCGCGCGACGGCGCGCGAACTCGCGGCGCGAAACCGCAACAGTGTAATGTCACTTTTAGAAAAAACATTTTTCTACGTAATAAATTAATACTGAATTTTGAAAGTCGTAGAACAAAAACGTAGTCGTTGTTAGTGTAAATGTAAACAACTAGAGGCTTCTCGGCCTGCAATTCTGATTGGTATTTTTATACCTATAGGTAACCCTGTATAAGTTATTATTTAAAAAATACTTTTAAATATAAGCTTTTATACGTTTTATCCGAATTCTTCTCGGCAAATCATTTCATTTAACATCCATGAAATGAAATGAAAGTCCGCCATTTTGAGTGTTCCGCCATGTTGGATTTAGAATGGCGTCGTTACACAAACCATGATGGTGATATCGCAGTTAAGTAATTACTTGTGGTGTTAAAAAAAATTACTCCAAAACATTAAAAAAAATGATCAAGTACACTGAGGGTTCCATACCATCAAGAGTATATTTCCATTCTCTATAGTATTAAAGTAACTTAAACGCCCCTGCCCACCAAATCAAAAACAAGCATAAAATTCACGATTATTGTATGGGAGCCCCCCTTATTTGTTTTATTTTTTTTAATTAAAATATTTATTTCTACAGTAAGTACTCGTATATAACTAAATATTCTACCTGTTACCGTTATTAATATCAAGCAAAAACAAGTAAATAAATCACGTTTGTTGTAGGGAAGCCCCCTTAAATATTTATTTAATTCTATTTTTTAGTATTTGTTGTTATAGCGGCAATAGAAATACATCAATTTTGTGAAAATTTCAAGTCTTTAGCTATCACGGTTCCAGAGATACAGCCTGGTGACAGACGGACGGACGGACAGCGAAGTCTCAGTAATAGGGTTCCTTTTTTACCCCTCGGGTAAAAAACCCTAAATATAAGTGACTCGACACATAATTCAAACCGCATGCCTACCATGATTGATTGAGCCCAGGTCATTGACCCACGACGTTTTTTGGGCCCGGGACACTTTTTCTAGTTAGCGTCATCCATTTTGAGTTAATTTGACAATTACTAACAGTCACGCCTTTACGCGTTTTTAGGAAAAAAGACAAAAAATAGCGTAAAAAATTAAGACGTTAATTGAATGAAATTTAGTTGTTGACAAGTTTTTTGTTGGGCTTTTAGCAATAGGCTATTTGACAACAATGAAAATATACCTGAAATTGTGGTAAATCTCACTAATAACAACGTAAATAAGCATATTTCACTTTATTTTAATCAAATATATGTATATTTTTCAGCAAAATAAGAGTTTAATAATGTTATAATTTTTGATATTTTACCTGTGACAGGAACGCCCTGTGATTGGTTGCAACTCTGGTGACGTCACACTCGAAAATTTGCGGGAAAACAACAGCTTTTTGTACTGATTTTTCTGAGTGTTTTGTTTGGCGGGCGTTTTATTTTATCTTTTAGCTATTTAAACAGTAATTTTCTGGTTAACTTTATAACTAAACATACTAAGGAAATAAATAATTAAGTATTTCATATCGCAGAATGGAATCAAATTTTGTGCGAGCTGATAATAGCAACCTACCTAAGGTAGATGCTTTTATGGTTGCACATAATGCTGATTATTATGGCGCGGAACTGAAAAACATAAAAACAGCAATGTAAGTACCTACCGCGTCGAACATATTAGTCCTTCCTTTATTTATTATAATCATTATCTCATTTTAGTTTATGTTGACAAATACTCAGGAAGTTCATGGGAGTTCGGTTTATCATGGTACAGACACAAACACTTTTTGAGGGCAATTTATGGAGGTATTTGTGCATAATGATACTACACAGCATTTGTACACCATTCTTTCTGTTAAAATATATTAATTTTTATTAAATTTAAGATATTAAATTTAAGAAAAGCGAAGAAATTCAACTAAACTGTACGGTACTGTAGTCTGTTTATATGCGTTTGACAATGTGTGACGTCACGAGTCAGATGACAAGCGCCATTACAAAATTGGCGTTTTTGGCGCGGTTTTGAAAATTGAAATTTTAAAAGTGGTTTTTAAAGGGAATTACATTAAATTTCCGCGAAATATCAATGTAATGTGCTTAATAGGTAGTAATAAATTCTTTAAAATCATTTTCAAAATTTAGTCAAATAGCCTATTCTAAGAAACATTGGAGATTTATTTTTTGTACGAAACCATGATGAGAAAATCTCATCATTCTCACCGTAAGGGTTCCATTTTTACCATTTTGGTACGGAACCCTAAAAGATTACAGTTATAGTACTTCTTTCTTTTTGACTAGTGCTTTGGTGGTGGATTTAAGGTGTATAAATAAACAAATAAATAACAATTGTAACTTTTATCTGGGGCTGAGAATGCGAATAAAACTTATAAAAGCTTGTTTTTAAAAATATTTTCCGATTATTTTTTCTTCACAAAGGATTGCTATGTACCTAATTAAATATTTACATTAAAATTTTCCAGTAAAATGATCTTAAAAGTTTGTATGTTCGTACAAATGCCGAAATGATTTGATTGGATCTGTTTTATTTACTCGATCGATTCAATACACAGAGTAAAAAAAAAGTTAAAAAAAAGGCGTGTGGCACTCGGAGACTGCCGCGGTAAAGCTATTGCATAGAATTTAAAGTTATTTTTAGTTTTGCCATCAATCGAAAAGTAGAATTTTTGGTACTGTGATATTTCAAAAAGTCATTAAAATGTTCTGCTATTTTTTGATAGATGGCAAACTAAAAACTAAAAAGTTGTGGAGTTGCGCTCTCTGCTTTCATGCTAGCCTAGTACCAAAAGCTCTACTTTAGGAGTGCCAGGCTATTTTCGTTACGAAATTTCTGGATTCGGTCTGCACCGTCAAAGCCCGCGATAGAAGCTATGCAATAGCTTAAAATCCCTTTTCTTTCCTTTCCTTTTTTTCTTTTAAAAATTAAGGTTCAATTTATTCATTAAATATTTTTTTTTATATTAAATAAAATGTATAACTAGAGCTTATAAGAGCGGTATAATGAAGTTAAAACCCCCCGCCTAATTCAAAACTATTTAGTTTTTCTAAATAGTCTATACTAATAATTACTTATTTAGAGAAATGTGTTATTAAAAATTAATTAAATTAATTCATTATTTCTCACAGTTATCACGTGAGCGGCTCCCGTACTTACTTCTTCCTGAAACAAAAGAGAAAAATTATATTAAAATCGGTTTGGCTGTAATTTAGAATGGAGATAGATATAATTATTGTTATACACAATTAACTGGATTAACATATAGGTTTGTTATCCCGGGAAAATACCTCCAAACCCGGAAAACACCAAATAAAAATACATACCTATGTACCTATAATTTCCACACTTTAAAAAAACAAATATGTATGTAACTAATCGACCATTTAAATTGGTTATACTATAACTTATAGTGCCACACCGTTTGCGTAAGGTACAGAAGTATTTGTGGGGTTGAGTGTGCCCTTCTACAATATTATTGACCCCGAAGTCTGTCTTGGATTTACCTTTGCACAGGTCACTATCAAAAAACATGTATGTATATTCTGTGTATATTCTTTATTGTACACCCAAACAACTATTTACTAAATTACAAGTACACAGAAGATAAAGAAATATCGCTAACTAGCGATCTCTTCCAGACAACCTCATGTCGTCAGGATAATTTGGAAGTAGGAGAGTGGGTGGTAGAATATCTTATATACCTTTAAACGAGCAATTCTTGTATATATTACTATATATATAGCTACTCGTGCTGATTCACTCACTCACTCACTCACTGATTGATCACCTCTCCTGAATAATTTTGTATGAAATTTTTTTTTTTCATGAATAGGGTCGTATAGAAGAGAAAAATTCATTCGGAGGAAAAATACGGAGAGAGCTGATGATTGAGGATTTCGGAGACGGATGAAGAGCACAGCTAAGGGTATTGCAGATAGGTGGGGGTCGCTCGACCAAATGTCATTTGAAATATCATGCAATTGGCAGTGAGCTGAAAAAAAGTTCAAAATGGCGGATTCAAGATGGCCGCCATACAAACTTCATCAGTGTCTATCTCGGAAAGTATACAAGATGGAAGAACGGTTTCTTGACAGGAGTTGATCAGGACTTGAAGGTCTTTTCGATGGATAGCAAAAAAAAAATCAAAATGGCGGAATTTATTTTTCCATAGATAATGTATGGGGAATTTTAAAGGGATTTTTTATAGGCGGGAAGACAGCACGCGGGCCACATGTGGCCCGCGCCTCCACGCGTCCTACTAGTTTCTATATAATCTGGATCTTGGAAACGGCTCGAACGATTTTGATGAAATTTAGTATACAGGAGGTTTTGGGAGCGATAAATCGATCTAGCTAGGATTAATTTTTAGAAAATGTCGAATTTACCAAAAAAATAAAAATATGACTACCTACTGCTGCCATCTATTGGCCACCGAGCGAAGCTCGGTCACCCAGATATTGAAATATTATACAATAAACTTACATGCTAATAGCTATACATAAACTAAACACCAAAAAAAAGGGGATAATATATATAACATCTATATATACTTACTCCGACTTTTAATTCGATTAAATCGCTATATTTCATATTTAACAGCTTTAAATGTTATAAAATAAGAAACGAGGCTTTCTTAAAAAAGTTATTTGATGTAAAAATACTTGGATTATATATTTTATTTAGCTTATTTTAAGTAACTAAATCAGGGTTACTATACTATTGAAGAATTTCTTGACGACAAGGATTCTAGGAATGATAGGGATAGCTTTCATCTCCTTACGAGATATCATAAAATCATTTTATAATTGTAGATTTTTTTTATATTATGATGACTTTTTTAAAAGAGAAAGTACCTAGTTTCTTACCAGTTCTTTTCGATCCAACCTGCTTTCCGTACTAGTCGATAGATTTTTGATTTTTCATAAGAACCTATAAGTTAGGCCTATGTGAAAATAAGATTTTTCCTTTTCATTTATACACCTATATCCTACCTAGCTTCATTATAGATTTCACACTGGTATTCAAAAAATGTATAAAAAATACCTCTATAGCCCCTCTATATTTTAAGCACCTATTAGTAAATATCTTCGGTTTCAATAAAAAGTAAAAACCTTGTAAGACCGACGTATAATATCTTAATTAGTCGATCGAAAAGTAAAAAAAAAACTCGCCGTGGGTGGTCCGCCGCGTCATCTGTGGTTACGCACAGACTAAAAATGTACACTAATACGTACTAAATAAAACCGGCCAAGTGCGAGTTGTACTCGCGAATGAAAGGTTCCGTACCATCTCTAATATATATTAGGTACCAGTGTGAGGTGTTGGATACAGTAATAGTAGGTATCGCGGATTCAATGGTTTTTTTCCTACCAAAAAATGCTCGACGTGCCGAAAGAATTTTTCACTTAAGGGTGATGGGTACCATCCAAATTTTATTTAGTTTTTCGCTCAAAGTGGGCTAATTATACATCGAAGGCTAATGGCAATGAGTTTTGAGGGCACAACAGTTATGCACCTACATGTTTTTAATAACACCTCTGCTCAAAAATACTCATTTACTTCATATTGGTTACCGATAGCTCGAAATCTGGGAAACTGCAAAAAATTATCTTTCGGGAACCAATATGAGATGAGTGGGAACTTTCGAGCAAAGTTTCTATTAAAAACATGTAGATGCATAAAAAGTAGGCCCGCAAAATGCATTGCGTTAAATTTACAATGTGTAGTTAGTCTAATATTTGCGAAAAACAAAATAAAATTTGAATTTCGCGGGCTTGTAGGGCCGCAACACCTTAAGTATATTTTTTTTTAAATAACTTAATTCTCGCGGGAAAACCGCTAAGTAAAAACCATTTCTGTGTATTTTTACATGTCAATACTGAATGCCACCAACGAAGCTGTAATGAAGACATTTGCCTCTTATACAACTAATAACAGTATCGATGATAAAGAACCTCATATCACTAACAATCCAAATTGAACTCTATTGAAATTATACAAAGAGTTTAATTTCGCTCAACACATTATCGGATCGTGGAAATAATTTTACAATGTCTTATTCGAATATCTTCCAACTCTTTGATTTGAATGCAATTAATTTTTAACTCTATTCTCAAAGCACTAAAATTGATTTTTAACTGTCGATAAATGAAGGCAAAAGATACGATAGACACGCCAATTTGGATTTTATTGTAGTTGCGATTAGAGTTTAATTTAATTTGTGCGCATGAGTTTATTAATTAGGAATTATAAATAAAAATCGGCAATTAAGGGTTATTAAGGTTTATGTTTTTAAAAGGGCTTTACGAAGATCAAAGGCGGTCAACGGAAGCCTGTGGATGCCGTGACGCCATTTCCGGTTATTTTTGATTAATTAATTCATTATTAAAGATGCTAATTTTTTGGATAAAGCCATAAATTTAAATTGTTTGCATGCCTTTCGTTTTGTTACCTTTAGGGATCCGTATCATAATGACGAATAAACACGACGATTATTTATAAATCTTTAACTTTTGATTCATACCTATATTAAATTGAAACAGGCGTTATTTTGCGGAAATCCATAATTAGTAGAACAGTTTAATTTGTTTTGCTATAATCCGCCATACTTGAAAAGATTCTGTACGGTAGGTACAATATGCACAATGCGAAATCGAGAACGACTCTACGATTTCGCATTGTGAAGTCAACATCTCCCGGGGATGTCCCGGTGTCGGGACGAAACGTGCGTCGAAGAATTGTTAGAAAATTGTGTGTGGTGTTTCATGTGGGCAGTGTTTTTGCATATTGTACCATACAGAATATTTTCAAGTGGCGGATTATACTTAAACTTATTTCCATTGGGAATAAGTTTAAGTTGGAAATTTTCCATATACTTAGTACTTACTCATTAAATTCTCATGTCAGTCTATTTTCTTAAGTTTTACAAGTTAGTAGGTACCTACTTGACTGCGATCTCATCTGATGGTAAGTGATGATGCAGTCGAAGATGTTAGCGTACCTACTAACTTGGAAGGGGTAAGCTAAGTCACCCCAACGGTTTCTACACAGCATCGTACCGGAACGCTAAATCGCTTGGCGGTACGTCTTTGCTGGTAGGGTCGTAACTAGCCACGGCCAAAGCCTCCCACCAGACCAGACTTGACCCAAATTAGAAATTATAAAATTACAAAGTGGCCCGTGGCGGGAATCGAACCCGCGACCTCCCACTCGAATCCGACGTGCGTCCCCTGCGCCACGGAGGTCGTCGACTTTGTTTACCTGTAACAAAACTCCTACGAAATAGTTTGACCGATTTTAATGAAGTTTTTTGTTTACATTCAGTAGATCATAAGTAGTAAACTACTCTTCATTGCTCATTTTCTAGGTATGAAAACGGTGAAAAGTTATATACATGGCCAAACAACGTTTGCTGGGTCAGCTGATCCATATAAAATTCGCGTGTCTCGTGTTTGTTATCAAACTCCTACAAAACGGCTCGACCGATTTTTATGGAATTTTTTATCTACTTTCAGTTAGTTGTAAGCTATAGGTAAGTATTTCTTACCCGGTCAGCTAAGTAACGTATAAAGGTACTAAATAATTCGAAAAAATAAATATAATACCTGCATAAAAATATAATAATGCAACCGAATATCGAAAAGCCTTCAGTGGGACATGGAAAGGTGTTGAGATCAACCCCTTTTTATGTCCCACTGCTGGGCACGGGTCTCCTCTCAGACTGAAAGGGGTTTGGCCATAGCCCGCCACGCTGGCCAAGTGCGGGTCTTCACACACCTTCGAGAAAATTTTTGTGAACTCTCAGGCATGCAGGTTTCCTCACGATGTTTTCCTTCACCGTTAAGCAAGTGATATTTAGTTTCCTAAATACGCACATAACTCGAAAACGTCAGAGGTGCGTGATCATGATTAGAACCCGCGACCTCCTAATGAGAGGCAGAGGTCAGAACCACTGAGCTATCACTGCTTATCGCAAAAGCCTTATATGAATGAAATCTTAATAAAAATAATTAAATAAATAACAACTCATATTCCGCCCAAATAAATTAACCTCTAAGTTCTCTCTCACACCTTGCTGAATTAACGGCCCATTATCCCGGTTTTTAGCGACTACGCCACTTTTCAAAGCAATTCAAAGTCATGAAAAAATTGTTTTTTTTTCACTGTTAAAAATACATATTAAAGATACATGCTTTATCTCTATAATGGCCTCATGAAAACACGATAAGTTAAACTTGCCTCGATCATAAAAATTTTTGAAAACAGGTCGTTTTTGTTCATTTTTTTAATGGTATTTCCAAAGCTTTGGACTAAATTTCATAAAAATTATACGTAAAGTAAGCTCATTGTATTGCCTATCCATTGCGCAGACAGATATTAAATAAAAAAATTGCTGCAAAATTTCGCCTAACAGAAGTCATAAAATGGTCTAACGCACCGAATAAACGATGTACTCAGTGGCTCACGAGCCTCCATACGAGACGGACCTGCGCAAGTTTTCACGACTCACGCTCCTTTCGCGCTAAAATTATTTATTTTTTAAATGCGCTGGAAAAAAAAACTATCTGACAGGAAGCGAAGGAGAATTTAAAAAAATTATATAGTAAGTGTTTCTTGAGTTTATCAAAATACCTAGTCCTCAAAAGCTCCGAAGAAACTCTGATACGAACTAAGAAAATTATGGTAGGTAGTGTAAATTCCACCACGTGCAAATACCATCACGCGTAACCACAGTTTAAATACTGTTACTGTTTATCTGTTCAACTAAAATAACTCGTTTTTTACTTTTTACACGACTGCTCAAAAAAAGGAGTGTAATGTTTTTAGGGTTCATGTATGTATGTACGTATGTATGTGTGTATGTATGTATGTATGTATGTATGTATGTATGTATGTATGTATGTATGTATGTATGTATGTATGTATGTATGTATGTATGTATGTATGTATGTATGTATGTATGTATGTATGTATGTATGTATGTATGTATGTATGTATGTGTATGTATGTATGTATGTATGTATGTATGTGATGTTTCTTTATTCCTCCATAACTTCTGAACGGCTGAACAGATTTGGATATATGGGGTATCGTTAGAATCCTTGGATCCTCCCGAGTAACAAAGACTATATTTTTTTGGAAAAATCAATATGGCGGATGTGAGGCGCCATTTTCAAAAGTGGAAAAAAAATTTTTTCTTCAACTATCATAATATGGGTATCAAAATGAAGGTATTGGAGAGTAGTAACAGAAAATACCTTCACATAACTGCTGACCATCAGTAAAAAACATAAAATAAAAATAAGTAATTAAAAAATGAATGAAAAACATAAAAAAAAACCGGCCAAGTGCGAGTCGGAGTCGCGCACCGCTTCCATACTATAAAAGAAGTAAAACATTAAAAGAATCACTTTTGTTCAAGAATTTACGAGTATAATTTACATGTACCTAGGTACTTTTGTTGGCGAACCGCAAACCTAACTTTGTTTTCGGCGGTTTATTGCTATTATCAAAAAAATTATAAAAGTTAGGGAGTTGAGTTTATTTTTCCTGTAAAATATACGTTAATTTCTATTGATCATACTTATTTTAGATTTTTCGATTGATAAACATTGGAGATAAGGGGGGGGGGCTGGTATGTTTTTCGACAGTTTGCTCAATAAATCAAAAACTATCGGGCATAAAAATAAATAAAAATCGGTTTTAGAATATACAAGTAACGTCCTTTCATACCCCACTCAATATTGTTATCTCATTTTGAAAATTCAAAGCCCTGGTTTTCCCCCCTTTTTAAATAAAAATAAAATCAATTTGCAATGTTTTATAATTGCATTGGCGTTGGGTCACTATTACCTAAAACTATTTCAAATTTCAAGTCGATAGCTTTGATAGTTGCTGAAATAATCGAGTGTGACAGACGGACGGACGGCCGACGGACGGACGGGCGGACGGAGAAAATCTCACCATAAGGGTTCCATTTTTACCAAATTTGTATGGAACCCTAAAAACACGAGTGCCCTGTTATAAAACGAACTAAAAAGTAAAAAACGAGTTATTACTTCGTTTTATAACAGGGCATTCGTGTTTTTTAATTGTTGAAACTGAAATTATTTTTTTTAGAAGGCTTCTATTTCGATGAACGGTCTCATTTACAACATTGGAGATCACACAATGATTGGAGATAAATGTCGACTCGACATATGTAAGGATACTCAATGCCAAACCATATGAAAATCAAAATGTAAGCGTTGAAAAAATTGAGTGTCGCAATCACATATTACGCAACTTTTGTAAAAAACTACGCAGACTGGCAGCAGAAACAAATGCCCTGAGACATCGAAAAACACTTACCAACATAAGAATTATGATAATGAGAAAAGCTATCGTGAAATATATAAAACTAGCAGTGCCCGCGGACTCCGTTCCGCGTTAGAAATATTTTTGTCCCACGTAAGGCCCGGTTTCCACGAAAGCGGAGCGAAGCGGAGCTGTGTTTGGATAACTAACCAGATTTCATCATTTAGACATCCCTCAGTTTCAAAAATATCAAAATGACGAAATCTGATTTGTTACTGAAATACAGCTCCGCTCCGCTTCGCTGTGGTGGAAAACGGGCCTTATACCCAAAGCCCACAGCGCTGGACGCGAGGCATTCAGATAAATGAATGATAAATGCCTATCCTATCGCCACGCAACAACCGAAGCGGCTGCGGCGCGCTCCTGCATACCGCGCGTTTTTGTTTTGCTAATATCTTTGAAGATATTTATTTAAACTGTATAGAGTAAGGGGCAGAACTATTCTACATTAAATTTCCGTTCTAAAAAACATATTTACAAAGATATAAATTAATACCATATGGGCTAAATAAGCTTCACAAAAATTATTTATTTTTAATCCACAATTTTAAAGTAAAAGCAGTTATTGCGAGTTACCCATAGGAGATAGGCATATGCTATTGCGGACTTTTTTGCAGATTTTGATACTGATTTGATGATTTTGATTTTGTTTTGTTCTATCCTCAATCGCAGCGTACGCGATGAAAGCAATTTTTTTGCGACTTGGATTGCATTATTCAAGTTTTAGTAACAATGCAAAGTTTATTTTTGAAATTATTATAGCCTATGACACTCCACGATAATGTATTGGTGAATGAATTTTGAAAATCGGTTCAGTAGATCCAGAGATTACCCCTTACAACGTCACAAACTCACAAACATCGTTACGCTACCTTTTTATAATATTAGTATAGATATCACAAAATATCTGGGAACCCTAAAAACGTTGCCATATCAGTTCTGCACAACGATATTGTTAAACTCAATGCCGCACTCTTATGGTGATCACAGAATGTGTCAAAACTACTACTGTGAAAAGAAAGATGCGGACGGTAGCAAAGAAGATTAAAAAAAATATAAAACTCTTCATTTCCCTAATATGTACAAGAAAAATTTCTACAGATCCTGCTACTTTAGTAATACATAATTATTATAAATAAATACCTCGGTTGATATTATCGTTTACCATAAAAAAGTCAAAATATACGTAAAAAACGCAACTTCCAGCATATATTTCGTGAAGCGAATTATAATGACAAATAGTCCAACTGTAACAGCACACTACTGCACAGTACTGTGACGCAAATATTTATGAATAGGTTCACGGAGTTCATTCTAACTTCTCGGCTCACGACAATGGTCGCTAGGTATCGTAGAGCGAGTCTGAGTGTGCGACAAATACCTAAAGTGCTGGGATATAGTCGCCTTAAGCTGCGATGGATTCATTGGTCCAGTATGCAAATTGACAGTAAATAACATTCGACATAAAATAGATATATAAAAAATACCAAATCGCTCTCAGCCTGTATAGGTGTTTAAATTAACAATAAGAACTATTATTCTAAGACTTTTCGAAATTCAGTATTAATTCATTTCATACAAATAAATGTTATTTCTGTAAAGTGACATTACACTGTTGCGGTTTCGCATCGCGAGTTCGCGCGCCGCGTCATTGCCATTTGCCGATGTTACATTACAGAGTAGGAACAATTAGAGTATCTCTGTAAAATATTGAATATTTGATATTTATCAAAATATCGAGAAAAAAAAGTCGTAGACCAAAAGTTTTTAATGTAAACAAATACAGGCCGAAAGCGATTTTGTATTTATATATAACTCTGTATACATTAATACTTAGCTTTATTTACAACCGTGACTTTATTCAAATTACTGTCCTATTTCACCAGCTATGCCAATCATACACAGATCTCAGAATTTTTCATCAAAAACGGTCAAATGCGGAGTCGAATGGACGGCCAAAAATCACTTTTGATGTATGCCCCCCTAAATATTTATTTCATTCGTTTTATTCTCTATTTTAGTATTTGTTATTATAGCGGCAACAAAAATACATAATTTGTGATAATTTCAACTAGGTATCTAAGTATCACGGTTTAAAATGCTGGTGACGGATGGACGGACGGACGGACGGGCGGAGTCCTTAAGTAATAGGGTCCGGTTTTTTATTATCTTTTAGATGTGGAACCCTAAAAACGCAAAATTAAAGTAATGCTACCGACAGATCAACAAGTAAACCATTTTGAATATTAGCTAATTAATTTGACACCGGTACATAATAAATTTAATTCTATTAAGCTAGCCATATATTATGCTAATAGCAAAATACTCGACGGCTTTCATAATAAATAACTTTTGACGTTTATCGCTTTATCTGTGGCGCGCTAATGAGACGCCATGTTGATTTTTTAGGGTTCCTTAAGACTGTAATCCCTCCTGTAAACATTTTTTTACGCTATACAAGTTAGTACTTGACTGCGATTTCACCTGATGGTAAGTGATGATGCAGCCGAAGATGTTATCGTACTAACTTGGAAAAGGTAAGTATCCCTAACGGTTTCTAACGGTTTCTACACAGCATCGCGTCGGAACGCTAAATCGTTTGGCGGTGCGTCTCTGCTGGTAGGGTGGTAACTATACATTTGCTAAACAAATAAACGTTTCCATGTGTGTTTTGCCTGCGGAAAGTTATTCTTTTCCGCACTAGAGCATATATTTGTTTTCCTCCTGCTCGTCCTTATATAGTGGACCCGCGCCTTCGCCTTGGGTCAACAAACCATGACTCGTAAATAAATGGCAAACTTTCCGCATTTATCTATATTGAAATGTAAGTACTATTTTACACCAAGTACCTTCCCCTGAACCCTCACTTATCATCAGGTGAGATTGCACTCAACTTCGAAGGAATTATAGAAGTATTTTATGGACTTTAAAAATCCAGGTGGGGTTTTAAGTCAATCGAACCGTATCCCGATTAAAATGAAAAACATAAACAAAGGAATTTAACGGTAGCTTATTAACGGGCAATTATTATAAGTAAGTATATTAATTGAGCGAGATCGTGTGTGTCTGTTCGTAGGCGGCTAGTATCAAAGGCGCCGCATGCCACGCGTCCGATGATTGTTTAGAAGGAATTCCATCAGAATCGGTTCAGCGGTTTCGAATTAATTGGGTATTATTGAGGGTATTGATGCGGATTTCTTATTAAAAGCTATTGTTTAGTTTTAAAATTTTTGAATTTTTTCACTTCTAATTTTTGTTTGTCATCAAATCTTGTAAGGTAAAGGAGACCGGCGAACTCCCATACATTTCCTGGCCCAGACTAAAATCCACTCCAATCCACGTTCAGTTATGAAACTTCTGATACTTGTAGTACTCAACCTGACTTATAAAATTGTCAAAGTCAATCAAATAAAGTAGGGAGAAAGAAGATATTTACATTATTGTTAAAAGTGAGGTTAGGTTTAGGTATATTTCATTATTTCCAAGTGAATATAATTTTACTGCAGATTATCTGAAAAAGCCAGAAAAATCTATTCTCATTCTGAAAGACCCGCGTCTAGTAGTGGGACGGTGATAGGTTGACTTTTTGTTGCCATATTTAAAAAAATATTGCCATTCGACCGGTTTTTAATTGTATTTTATTTTTGATTCCCTACTTCTAAAAATATGGTATTTACACAAAAAAAATGTATGAAAAATAGCAATCCAAAATAAATCATTCTCATAAAATAAATCTGAACGGTCTCTGGGTTATTTTTGTTAGAGCTGGGCCAATTTTCGCCATTCTCCTTTGACCCACTTCCCGGTTAGCGATTGAGCTGAAATTTTTCATGCATGTGTAAATTGCATAACAATACAAAATTATTATGACATGGAGCTGATCTGACGATGGAACTGGAAGGTGGCCATAGGAACTAGGTAGTTAAACGACACAAACCCTTGGAATTGACTGATAAGGGGTAGATTGCTCTGTTGTCGTTGTTAGCCTATATTTGAGTATTTATACTTTGTTTGTTAAATGGTGATAACATAAAAAAATACCCGGCTGAGTTTGTTGTGGGCTTCTTCTCAGCGGCAGGGCGCGTTTGGAACTAAACTTAGTTTTAAGTCGACTTGTAGTTATCATCATTATTATGCAAGAAATGTCATACCTTCGTTCGCAAGAGCCTGTATGTTAGGCCTATGTGAAATAAAGATATTTTGATTGATTGATTGATTGACACAACCCCATCGAGTTTGGGGTCAATCGATCCGTCTTGACGAGTAGGTACTCTGGTGCTAGATGGTAACCAGGGTCTTGTGCTTAGAAGAATACCGATAAAACTTATAAAAGATTTTTTCTAAATTTGTTTAAATAAACTTGCTTTCTAGCAAAAATGAGACGAGTGTCTGAGATATCCACCTGATGTCAAGTCCCATAATTTTGCATTGCAATATCATACGCTGCGCTCATCATCCTGAGAAATCAGTTGTTTTTGTTGAGACAAAAAAACCTATCTTATCTTAATATATATAAATCTCGTGTTCTTAATATATATAAATCTCGTGTCACAATGTTTGTCCTCAATGGACTCCTAAACCACTTAACCGATTATAATAAAATTCGCACACCATGTGCAGTTCGATCCAACTTTAGAGATAGGATAGTTTAAATCTCATTCTCAATTTATCTATTTTTTATTACCCCTAAGGGCAAAACAACGTTTGCCAGGTCAGCTAGTAATATATTACATTATTATACTTAGATACCTATTACTTAAAAAATGCTTGGAAATTGGTTTTCACCCCGTGCCCCAAAGTGACGACCTCCGTGGCGCAGGGGACGCACGCTCGGATTCGAGTTCGCGGAGGTTGCGGGTTCGATTCCCGCCACGGGCCACTTTGGAGTTTTATAATTTCTAAATTGGCTCAGGTCTGGTCTGGTGGGAGGCTTTGGCCGCGGCTAGTTACCACCCTACCAGCAAAGACGTACCGCCAAGCGATTCAGCGTTCCGGTACGATGCTGTGTAGAAACCGTTGGGGTGACTTTCCTTACCCCTTCCAAGTTAGTACGCTAACATCCTCGACTGCATCATCACTTACCATCAGGTGAGATCGCAGTCAAGTACTTACTTGTATAGTGTAAAAAAAAAAGTGCATCGAGCCTGGAGACATTGGTGTTAGAGTGTATAGATGCTTAATGTATATTGGTATTGGTAAAGTACAAGTAACATAGTGGTACAGTTGTGGCGCCTAATTCCATACTAATACGTGTGTGGTCTGGCCACCCAGTCGGCACACAAAGCTATAGAGACGACTATTGTAAATATATTTTTTGAATACTCAGAAAGAAGACTTTTCGATGTGCGTTTCGCGTGTGGAAAGTTATTCAGTGAAAATGTTTACTTCACTTTTTAAGCTATTGCATAGCTTCTATCGCGGGCTTTGAGCGTGCAGACCGAATCCAAAAATTCCGTAACGAAAATAACCTGACACTCCTAAAGTAGAGCTTTTGGTAGCAGGCTACCATGAATGCAGGGAGCGCACCTTAACAAAGTTTTTAGTTTGCCATCTATCGAAAAATAGCAGATGACTTTTTGAAATATCACATGCGTGATATTGCGTGGCAAACTAAAAACTAAAAAGTTTGTGAAGGTGCGCTCCCTGCATTCATGGTAGCGTGGTACCAAAAGCTCTACTTGCTTTACCGCGGCAGTCTCCGAGTGCCACACGTCTTTTTTTTATAAACAAAAACCCTCATCCTAACGCATACCCCTCAAACGGAAGGGTTATGTGGGGCTTGCCGCTTGCCCTCATTAAAATTTCTTCCCTTTTGTCTCTTTCCACGGTAAACCTGCTGGCGAGAGTACGGGATTCACTGTCGTATTTACCGCGCTCCCACCAAGTCTTAACCAGCCTGCACAGCAGCAAATCCAATCTTCATAAGAAGCCTGACCGGTAAGCTAATGAACTGTTCTAAAGGTGTTATCTGGCCTAACCTCACCCCCTTGCTTGCTGGCTTGTCTACGTTTTGGGCGAAAGACGGGTTGTTTCCCCTCTGCATTAGAAAACCTCTTGGGTTAACACCCCAATGAAAGAGGTTTTCTAATCAAAAAGTTTTCCATATATCCTTTACCTTTAAACGCGCAATTCTTGTATATAATATGTATATATATTTCTTGTAGTGTTGCACACTACATCTCTTTGGTCCAACCCCGAATTGGGTCTATGACGATTCGACACGACGTCGAGAGACGGGCAACACCGAGTCAGTCGGGCAGCGGTCGAAGCACGCGCGAGTGCGCTCCGACCGTATTTGGTTTTTTTCTTTTCGTTCGCCATGGAGTGAACGGCTTTTCACCCCTCCAGCGGTGGCTGGAAGAGTTTTCCCTTTCGTGAGGTCTGCTTCGCGACCGCGTTCTTAACGCCCCGGGCGCCGACTCCCCGGGGAACCCAAATCTTTTTTAAAATGTCCTAAAGCGGCAGCCAATATGGCGCCTGCCACGAGACTGGCGTGAAGGAGAATTGATTTGATGACGGTCACGCGACGCCCCGCGACACCTTAGCTGCGTAAGAAGTTATCTTTGTATCGAGCCAGTGTTTGAAAGTGCAGTGTTCGCGAGTCTGACATTAAACGGTGCTTCCCATATCGTCTGCGCCAGCGCCCCGGTCACCGAGCGCCGCCATTTTGGCGGCCCAGTACGCCCGAGCCCAGGCCTTCCAGAGGCGAGTCGCCACACACTCAGCATCATCCTTCGGACATCCGAGGCGTCAGGCGACCTTCATCACACCGGTGGTTCCCGCACGCGGCACTGGCGGCGTAGCGCGGAACGCCGGCGCACCGCTCTTTCTGGTTTTGTGCTACACCGCGCCGGCAAGCGCGCACTCCGGACCGTACAGGGAAGTGACCCCATCTATCTTATGCCCTTCAGGCTGTACCCCTGACTCTTTGTGAAAATAACGTCAAGCCCATAGCATATATTAGCATACATTCGACATAGCCTATAACTAACTAGCATATTAATAGGAACAATTTGTTAATCTGAAATATAATAATCCTGTATTTGTTACTTCTCTAACTTGTTTTAATTCTAAATTCCTATCCTTGATAATCATGAGGCGCGGTGAGTTTTGACTGGCGTGACCGAACGGCCTTTGTCCAAAAAAGTCCAACCTCTAAAGCGACTCAGCGTCTGGTCCCCTAACTATCCTACTGTGTGGCGGGACGTGCAGGGAATGCCGCGGTGTTACAAGTCATCCTGATTTAACATCCGCCATTTTCCCCACACTGCAACGCTACCACCGCATCAACAATCACCAAACTCGCTACATTCTATATAATAAAATATGGATCTCGGAAACGGCTCGAGCGATTTTCATGAAATTTAGTATACAGGGGGTTTTGGGGGCGATAAATCGATCAAGCTAGGATTCATTTTAAGAAAATGTCGATTTCACCAAAAAAAAAAATGACTCCTGCTGCCATCTATTAGCCAGTAGTTATACTACCGAGAGAACCCAGATATTTTGTTTTTATACATAAAACGAATAATTTACAGCGTAAATGCTAATACGTAATGCTCGAATTAAATATAAAATTAATTTATTTTCAATAATTTCCTGTCGTCATTTTTTTTTTTACAAAATAATGTCAACATAACCGCGACCCGTGATGCATGATGAAATGACACATTTCCGCACTTGTTTCGTATTAATGTTCTTTTATGGGAAAAATAAAACCGACGCTCTAATTTTCACAGTTTTTTGGGAGCCAGCTATGAAAAGTTACTGAAGAAAACTCTTAACTTTACGAGCAAAGCGAAAGTATTGAAAATAATATCTTGTTAAATAACTTCATATTAAAAAAAATACGTACAAAATTCAATTCTATTCCTCTCCAAGCCGCGTCTTACGCTCATGTCACCAAAACATTTCAAGATAGAACTGAATTATATTCATTGAAGTATGTACCTTAGCGTACATACTTAGAGCTTAAATTTGCATATCAACCAATAATAAAACAACCCTTTACAGCTTTCACAACAATAGAAAATCAATCTTATAATGCAGTGTGCAAAGTTTATTTTCATTTACACAACTTTTATTTGAACAAACGTTATTTTCACTTCGATCCTTTAACGATTTTCTTGAAAACTTGCAATACTTTTCGTGAACTTTAACTTAAAAGTAATAGAGTTTAATTTTGATTGAAAAAATACTGAATCGATAATTGTAATTTAATCTTTATTTTTAGTGCAATAAGGTTTAATTAAATTATGTAACGGTAACGTAACTTTGTAAGTTGAATTCAGGGTTTATTTAATTTAGGATTTTGTGACTTATAAGTTAAGGAACAGAGTTGTTTTTTTATTGTTTAATATACGTTCTATTTGCGGTATATATAATGTTTGTGTGAAGTAATTGAGATGTCTCCCGATTTGTTTTTTTGTCTGTCCGTCTGTCTGACCGGTATGGTCTCATGTTTCGTGGATTAACGATTTTTTGGATTTTTACGACCGCGAGGTCTGGTTGATAAATCTCTCGGGGATATAAATTTAATTGTCTCAAAACGGGTATGCATTAAAAAGATGGACAAGAATTTTGAATAACTTTTATGCATTTTATTTAAAATTTTATGTAGATTTTTTTCTTTTCAGAAACGAAGTAAAGTAAATGAGTATTGTTGAAATTGACATCTGACTTGTACTCTAGACAGGGCGAACCGCGCGAAAAAATGACGCCAGTTTATCGGTGTCATTAGTACCAACAGTTGAAGGCCACGCGGTAGTTCGCTCAGCGGCCAGTATTTTGACAGTTGGCGCTACTGTTTCCTTGTATAAAAAAGGTTTACATAAATCGTTCAGATGCCCATATCTTGAGGTTAGTAATCAGTAATTGTTGAGCAAAGTTTCTTATAAAAACATGTACTTAGATGTATGAATATTATGGCCGCAATTTTACCTAAAATTATTCCTTCGCCATTTCTTCGCAATCAAAGAGAAAAGTCAAAATTTTATATCATACACTGGTCACAAACTATACTGTTTCTTAGATTTATAATGAAAAATCACGGTTTTCACTCTGAGGTTTTCACGTTAATATAGAGATATAAAAAAAAATCAATCAGATTTGTGTAGGTGAAAAAAAGATAAAACTATCTAATTATTATAAAATACGATGTTTCTACACCGGTGTAGAAAATGCTTGTTATAATTTACACAGATTTTTTGTGATATTTTTTTGCGAACAGTACCACGCACTTGAAAGAGCCCAGCTGATCGCTGTGTGGTTTTTTTTATTGCGACTCTACGTGCCTTCTAACTTTGAGCGCGGCTTATTTTAGATCCGCCGCAAATAGACGGAAGTAATTAATTTTAATAAAGTTTTTTGCTGTCGGTACAAAGTTGAACGATGCAAAACGCATCCTTGCATACTGGTTTCATAAATTATTATTCTTTATTGTTTATTTTTAATATCATTTCTGATAAGCCTAGTATTATTTTATTTACTGATAGGTACAGAAAATAAAATATATTGATTTATAAGATAAAATAAGCAATGGCAGTCAAATTGCGGGAATCCCAATACCATCTTCACGTGTTTATATAAAAAACTCTGCTTGAAAGTATCGAGTTAAAGAAATTAGTCTGAGATTTGCGAGTTACTCACATAAAATTCGATACTCGGACTAATTTCCTAGGATAGACATTTTTATGCAAAGATTTTTTGATGTAAACAGGTCAAGATGATACTGCCATTCTCGCAAATTGACTGCCATAAACCTCTGATGTGTAATTGGCGTACAAATTGCAAAAAATTACGAAAATTTTGAATTTCGCGGGCAGATGATTTCGCCTTACTTAAATCCGAAACGAAACTACATAAGTAGGAAGGCTACATAAGTTGGCCTGACTTTCATTCGAATTTCAAACCCATGAACTCGGCACCGAACGCCACCGAAAGGCCCGGCTTCCACCAAAGCGGAGCTGTGTTTCAGTAACCAATCAGATTTCGTCATTTTGACATCTCCCAAACTAAGGAGAGCACATGTCGAAATGACGAAATCTGATTGAATCTGAAAATGACGAATTCGAAAGCGGGTCTTACTGCTTGAACTCATACAATTAGAACCGAGAAGAGCCCGCCAAAAACTCGGCCGAGTTTTTCAAGATAGTGCAACCGAAGCTACTTGAGAGTTGATAGTTAAGCCTATGTATGTTTTGACTACTAATCGAGATCTCTGGATCTTAAGAGCTTAAAAACTCAAATCCGTCACTTAACCCTCCGACGTGAGTCACTGTGCCACCCAGAGAGACGGACGCGCTCTGTCTCGCTCCCTCGTATCGCTCTGTCCCTCTCTGGCGGTTTTTTATACCTCCATTGAAGAGGTTGCTGTCAAAATAAGGATTATAAAAGCGTTTGGATGGGATTATGCAGAATTGGTTTGATGTATTTAATATATAATAGGGTTATATCTTTAATTCGAGTACAGAAAATCTTTAAGAGGATACACTGAAGTTATTCGCAGTGGATGCAACATGCATTGTTGCGGAAGAATATAACAGAAAAACGACGTTTTACTTAATTACTGAAAACTGGTTTCAGGACTTTTTATGTTATGAATACCGACATATTATATAAACAAAAAGGCGTGTGGCACTCGGAGACTGCCGCGGTAAAGCTATTGCATAGAATTTAAAGTTATTTTTAGTTTTGCCATCAATAGAAAAGTAGAACTTTTGGTACCAGGCTAGCTTAAAAGCAGGGAGTGGAACTACACAACTTTTTAGTTTTTAGTTTGCCATCTATCGAAAAAAAAACTAAAAAGTTGTGGAGTTGCGCTCCTTGCTTTCATGCTAGCCTAGTACCAAAAGCTCTACTTTAGGAGTGCCAGGTTATTTTCGTTACGAAATTTCTGGATTAGGTCTGCACCGTCAAAGCCCGCGATAGAAGCTATGCAATAGCTTAAAAAGTACAATACAAGCACCGCCAAGCGATGCGTCATTACCGGTAGTGTTCCGGCGCGATGCTGTGTAGGGATCATTTTATTAACCCCTTCCAGGTTAGTAATGAAAAGGTTTTGTGGTAATGCCTAGTAAGATATTTGGCAATAATACCGCCTTTTGAGCTTCACGTGTTTTTCTTTCTTTTCTGTTGTGCAATAAAGAGTTTATTCATCACAATATAGTATATAACACCCAATGACGAAATACGCTACGCTAAGAGAACGGAAAAGATGTGACGTAGGTATGTTGAAGTCAAACATTTCTCAAATATGGCGTCGCGCGTCGTACATTTCGGTACCGCTGACAGCACATACCGCTATCGGTCGCTTGGGTACAATCAATCAACCTATATTCGTCCACTGCTGGGCATAGGCCTTTCCGAGAGCGCGCCACCACACACGGTCCTCCGCCTTCCTCATCCACCCGCTACCAGCGACCTTTTTCAGGTCGTCGGTCCAGCGGGCAGGAGGTCGTCCTACGCTGCGCTTACCGGTACGCGGTCTCCACTCCAGAACACGTCTGCCCCAACGGCCGTCGGTCCTGCGACAGATATGGCCCGCCCACTGCCACTTCAGCTTGCTAATCCGTTGTGCTATGTCGGTTACCTTGGTTCTCCTACGGATGTCCTCGTTGCGGATTCTATCCTTCAGAGAAACACCCAACATAGACCTCTCCATAGCACGCTGAGCGACTTTGAACTTGTGGACAAGGCCTACTGTCAGTGTCCACGTTTCTGCTCCGTATGTCATGACCGGTAAGACGCAGGCGTTGAAGACGCTTGGGTACATTAGCGCCATTTTACAGTTTTGACAAATTAAACATCCGGCTTCATGGCGGAACCTAACAATACATGCGTGACGTCACTCAGTGCTGATCCTTTATATGTTAAATCAATGTACCATCGTGAGGTTGTACCTACTCTACACAAAAACAATTGCGTGCTTTTTTTTACGATTGATAGGCTTACGCTTGACCACAATCATGTCCGATGGGCAGAAATGATGAGGTCTAGGATGGAGCGCGCTTGCCTAGAAAATGCCTATTCACTCTTCTCTTGAAGGCACCCAGGTTGTACTTGGCTGGGAACACAGAAGCTGGAAGGGTGTTCTACACCTTAGCGGTTCGTATCAGAAACGTGGAAGAAGAACGTTTCGTCCGAGCTTGCTGGACATCAACCACATAAGGATGCCACTTCTCTCGACGTCTTGCGGTTCTATGGTAGAAAGGTGAAGGAGGCTTATGAGGAGGTCTTTGTCCAATAATGTATGGAATGGTCCAAAGAAGATATCCGTGTTGTAGGGGAAAAACTTAAAAAGAAGTTCTCAAAGAAGTTCTTATTTATAAATAAATCTCTCAAAGTAGTTCTTAAAAACACGCTGCATAACTCCGTCCTTGGTGGTATTTAGAAAAAAAGCAACACTCAGATCTCGGTGAGTGATGACTTAATTTTTAGAACCACCGCGGAGACGAAACCCGAGCCGCACAGCCGCAGGGACCTGCCGTCATCATCATCACCATCAGCTGGACCTACCATCGTTTCAACGGACGGACGTCCACGGCTGGACAAAGGCCTGGGCTACATTTCGTCAAGCGAAGGCATTTTGTTATCACACCAATTATTATTATTTCAACACACTTGCTCATAAAGTGGCTCTAATTTCACCGCAATTACGCACATAATGACACCTTTATCTGTGACTTTTCATTACTATTATTCACTAGTGAGTTAGACAGTTTTTTCAACACACTTGCTCATCGCAATCAATCTTTTTTAATTTTATAATCTATTAAATTAAATTATTTCTAGTGTCATTTTATTCACAAGTGTGTTGAAAAACGTCGTATGATACACGTGAGTATATTGATGATTACCGTCTTACGGCTCGGGTCTCAATGGCGCCTCAGCGGTAATCACCAACTTTACTCACTTGTACCATAAACTACTATTATGTATTTTTAAATAATCTTGCTGAGTGAGCCTTCTGTTCCGTTAGGCACTATTATGTAAGTATGCTGTGGCTGCGGTGATAGGCCTCCGACATCAATGTCCCCTGTCCCTGTACACACACACACACACATACACACACACACAACCACACATACACACACACGTGATCTACGGTATCTCTCGCGGATCATGCGCGCGCGCACTCTATAATGACATCCGATACTATATTATGATTCTGTTTGTAATATTAATTGCTTGGAGCATAAATAGATTGAAAGCACGTTGTCCTTTAATAAAAATAGTTTTTTTACTAGCTTTTGCTCACGGCTCCGCTCGCACGAAGTTGGATGAAAAATGAAGTTGGATGGCGCAGCGGCAGTTGTCCTGCCCACTACGTCGAGGTCGTGGGTTCGATTCCCACCACTCCACGATATATAGGTATGTTCAGTACTTTGAGAATATAAGAAAGTTTAGCACGAACCAGTTTTCCCTTAATCTAAATTCAAAATTAATTGTTTACTAAAATGTATAGCAGTTTTCGGACGAAAATCATGTCAAATACTCAATTCGATTTTGACATTGACATCTCGGAGTTGAAAGAAAAAAGAAAACAATCAGCAGTCAGTCGTCCATCAACTCCAACACGCTTGTGAGTACTAAAACTGCATAATACATTTATAATATTTTAGTTCAATCTCAAACAAGGTATACGAACTAGTTATCCATATGTATGGATTAATTAAGAGTTTGTTTGTTTGTTTGTTTGTTTGTTTGTTTGTTTGTTTGTTTGTTTGTTTGTTTGTTTGTTTGTTTGAACGCACCAATCTCAGGAGCTACTGGAAGGTTGTAGAGTTTAGGTTATGTAACATCACGTTTAGACCAATAGGAGCGGTTCACCAATGAAAAATATTGGAAAAACAAAAAAAAATGTTCCTTTTGAAGATCTTTTTTATTACTTTTTATATTTATTTTATTAACGGTACACAAAAATCGTTAAAGAAATAGGTATATACTCGCAGCCTATAAACCTAATAAAATAAATAAAATATATATTATTTATTCTAATACCTTTTCCAATTTATCTTATGAACTTATCTAGGTACATATACCTAATCAAGCCTTTATTATTGAGATAATATCGATATTATTAATAAATTACTATAATCAACTTTAATAACAGTACCTAACATACAGCTCGCGATTTAAAGCAAAAATAGTAATAAATAAATAATTTAACCATCGGTTTCTAGCACAACAAAACAAGTAGACATCAGCTGTTTAAAGTAAGCATTGCACTGTAACCAGATAGGTGGTCACCAGGTGTCACCAGGGTCGTAACTAGCCGCGACCGAAGCGTCCCACCCGACCAACCAAAGATATATTTAGGGTTCCGTACCTCTAAAGAAAATAATTGGTCAGGTGCGAGTTGGGTTCGCGCATTGAGGGTTCCGGACACAGACAGACAGATTATGATTATAGGCATTTATGTATATTTTACGGGATAAATAAAGACAACTCTGTATCTATTACACTTTTTTCATTATTAAAAAAAACACCGGCCAAGTGCGAGTCGGACTCGCGCACCGAGGGTTCCATACCATAAAAGATGTAAAACAGTGAAAGAATCACTTTTGTTCATGAATTTACGAGTATAATTTACATGTAGGTACTTTTGTTGGCGAACCGCAAACCTAACTTTGTTTTTGGCGGCTTATTGATATTATCAAGAAAAGTATAATAGTTAGAGAGTTGATTTTATTTTTCCTGTAAAATATACGTTAATTCCTATTGACCATAATTATTTCAGATTTTTCGAACCATAAACTTCGGAGATAAGGGGGGGGGGGCGGTATTTTTTTGGACAATTTTCCCAATAAATCCAAAACTATCGGGCACAAAAATAAATAAAAATCAGTTTAAGAAT
This sequence comes from Coenonympha glycerion, assembly GCA_963855885.1. Lineage (NCBI taxonomy): Eukaryota > Metazoa > Arthropoda > Insecta > Lepidoptera > Nymphalidae > Coenonympha > Coenonympha glycerion. The sequence goes on from OY979653.1 coordinate 7,637,147, forward strand.
ACACAAGTAACGCCCTTTCATATGATACCCCACTCAATATTGTTATCTTATTTTGAAATTTCAACAACCCGGTTTACCCCCCCCCCCCTTTTAAATAAAATTAAAATGATTTTCAAAATTTTATGATTGCAATGACGATTCACTAATAATTACCTAAAACTATTCCAAATTTCAAGTCGATAGCTTCGATAGTTACTGAAATAATCGAGTGGTGTGACAGACGGACGGACGGACGGACGGACGGAGAAAGTCTCACCATAAGGGTTCCATTTTTACCAAATTGGTATGGAACCCTAAAAATTAACTAAAATTTATGCAATTAACTTCAAAAAACAAAGCTAACTTTGCGGTTCGGTAAGAAAAGGGATTTTTATCATTTTACTTTTTCTATAGTAGTACGGAACCCTCAGCGTGCGAGTCCGACTCGCACTTGACTAATTATTTTAATTAATTTTTGAAACTACGAGTTTATTATATTCAATAATAATAAATAAATATAAAAAAAAAAAACAAATAAAATCTTCCACAAGCTCTCGAATAGCAGTTTTTTTTTCTAAGCCCAATTAATTAAACGGGAAAATTATAAAAAGAAAACGTTTCCAAACAAATTTATCTCAGCGCTAATGGGGGACGAAATTAATATTATAAAATGCTAGAATTAATTATAATCGCCATGGTTTTGTCGAAAATGTTTGAGCGACAGAAATATTACGATCGTAAATATGTTCGCGACATCTCACCTCGTTTGTTAAAATAATCTTATTATGTTTTTAAACGCATCCCGGAGGACGTTTAGATGCTACGACACGATATGAGAAAATGTTTTGAACGACTAAATAAGATACGCTTGTTCTATAAAAGTATTCATTTTAGAAGTTAAAACGTCTTTATGCGAATTGGTTATTTTAAAGATGGGACAATACTTTTAAAACTCGCGCCAAGTATAATAATATTTGACTATAGTATTGACTGATGGAGTACAAAGATGTGATATAACATTGTATTAAAAATACTTCTCTTTACGTGCCAGTTTATACGTGATAAACACTCGTAAGAATAAGTAGGTACAACCGTGAATGCTATAGAAAGATTAGATGTCTTTGGATTTTTATTTAGTCAAAACTAACCAAATCCTGCCTGCCATAGTGGCGAAGTTTAGCAGAAACTAGTTAGCACTATAGTTGAAAATTCAAAAGCACAGGTACATTCTTTGTATCTTTATTATATGTTGTAATATAGTACATAGATCCCACGAAAACGGCTCTACGTGTTCTATAGAGCAAGATGGTTAAATACTACGCTTAACTCTAGCTACTGTAAAATTATTCGCTGAAAACCGACAGCGGATTTAAATAAATGTGCGAAGTTCGTGGAACGCTCGGTCAGAACGAAAGTTTAGCTACCGTTGATAGAAGCGCGATTAAGCGCTGTGACGAGTGATCTCGCGCCAACGACTCTATCTAATGACGTAGCTGATGGCATGCTTGTATTAGCGAAAACTTTTTGGATAAAATTAAAGATTTATGAGAGTTGTGACTAATGACGGAGATTTACGTGGATTTTCTTCGTGTCTTTTGTTGTAAAGGAACTTTTGTCCCGAAACCGATTTTCAGAAATGTCGTATGGTAGTGTCGTGAGATTTAAAATTGCACAGTAGGCAGATAAGCTATTAACGAGAGGAGACTGCGTGGAATGGGACCGTGAATATGACAGCTGCAAGTTGGCGCCAAATTCGCTGTCACCCCGACAGGCGTTATGATTTACGCGCCAAACCGTTTTAAGCACAAAAATAATACGCCGCCATTACGGCGGGACGAATAAAAAATGCTTTTGAATTAATAAAACTCGATACAAACGACCACACAAGCCGATGCTTTCCGATTAGAGATTGTTTTCGTTCGTGTTAATACTGTTTCGACTTCCTGAAGAATGTTCGGAGGTTATTTTTAATCTGTGCCGTTAATCGCTTGGCGCGCTAAAAAAAGATGTTTTGTTTTTTTTATAATCGGCACTTAGTGTAGATGATTAATATAGTCGTAAGTACTAGCTAATGAAATTCGTTTTAAACTCTACTTAGATCGGAGTACACCACGAAATTAACAATGGTTTAGCTTTCGTGATCTTTTTAACCGACTTCAAAAAAAGGAGGAGGTTCTCAATTCGTCGGAATCTTTTTTTATTTTTATTTTTTATGTATGTTCACCGATTACTCGAAGACGCGTAAACCGATTTGGAAAATTCTTTTTTTGTTTGAAAGGGTATACTTCCCAGATGGTCCCATTTTTATTTAGTCAGGATCTGATCATGGGATCTTGGTGAAATCGAGGGAACTCTTCAAAGTTTGCTCATATACTTGAAGCGATTTGGGTATTTTTAATAGTTACTAGTGCATTACCTTGCAGATGCTGACTTAATGACTACAGTCATCAAGTCAGGTTCTGATGATGGGATCTCGGAAAAATTGAGGGAACTCTTCAGATTTTATAAGCATACTCAAGCGATTTGGGCATTAATTTCAATGCCCTGTGCATTTGTAGTTTTACACTAAAAAGTAAAAAATAAAATAGAAAATTCTTTTAAAAAACCGACTTCAAATACCACTACAAAGAGTGAAATAATTTTTCAATGTAGGTACACCAATTCGAAGTCGGGCAATTCGTACAATCCTTCGTTTTAATCGCCCGACTTCAAATTTATTTCACTCGTATTTGAAGTCGGTTTTTTGAAAAGAATTTTCTATTTTATTTCCTCAAAAAGTAGAATTTCCACATGTGTTAAGCGTGAAGAAAGTTCTTTATTAAAAACCACCTTCACGCGTTTGGATGTTAAAAATGCAGAAAGAAAACAAAAAAGTAATAAGTAGTCCGCAAAAGAACAGGTAAGGTTCCACACGCTTAACATAGATGAGAAAGTCTTCTTTTTAAGCAAAATATAATGTTTAATAGTACATAATAATATTATATCAATCACAAATGCGTAAATTAGAATTTCATTATTTTTAATACATTTGCAGAATAAAATAAAACAAATTAAATAATTGTAAATAAAGTCATTATAAATCAATAAATTTTCTTGCGTTTGGATGCAATGTATGTAGGGAGAAAACAAAAAGCACAAGTACGGAAAATAATTACTTTCCGCACGCCCAAAAAACACGGAAAATCTCCTATTTAAGGAGCACACCACAGGTGTGCCCGCGAAATTCAAACTTTTTGTGTTTTTTCGCGATTTTTAAGCTAATAAGACGTAATAGGCTTTTGGCAGTCAAATTGCGATAATCCCAAGATCATCTTCACGTATTTATATAAAAATCTCTGCTTGAAAGTGTCGAGTTAAAGAAATTAATCCGAGATTTGCGAGTTGCTCACTTAAAACTCTTTACTCGGACTAATTTCCTAGGATAGACATTTTTATGCAAAAATTTTGATATAAACATGTAAAGAAGTAACTGCCATTCTCGCAAAATGACTGCCATGAGCCTATTATGTGTAATTAGCGTACAAATTGCAAAAAACCACGAAAATTTTGAATTTCGCGGGCAGACCTGTTGAGTTCGCCTTAAGCAAATAATATATTAAAAAAAATAGTTTTCCGAATGTGGCGGTATAGGGAATTTTACATACTTATGAAAAACTATCTTGGAACTCTAGCTTGAAAGTAAGCTAAAGCAACGAATATCTTAATATATATAAATCTCGTGTCACAATGTTTGTCCTCAATGGACTCCTAAACCACTTAACCGATTATAATAAAATTCGCACACCATGTGCAGTTCGATCCAACTTGAGAGATAGGATAGTTTAAATCTCAATTCAACTATTTTTTAAATCCCCAAGGGCAAAACAACGTTTGCCAGGTCAGCTAGTAATAATTATATATTCGTTGCTTTAGTATAAAGTAAGGCTTTTTTCAGACAGATATATAGTATAGTTGTATTTTTTGATGGACAACTTGGAGGTAACTTGTTAAGATGGTAGTTTCTAATGGAGGCATTAATTTAACCTCGGTTTAGAACTAAAGATTAATGGGGACCCATCACGCGCATTCTGGCTTATCAATCTTAATCGTTCGCTTGATTATGTCACAGATTATATTATGAGACCTTTTGGTAGGGTTCCTTAGTAGAATTTGGCATTGGAATTGCAAAGGATAATGACCATGGATGTGCGGAATCCCGTACCATGCTGATTAAAATCCAAACTCTAATTTTTATAGACTACGGTTTTATAGACTACATTCACTCATACAATTATTATTTTTAGGTTTCCGTACCCGAAGTGTAAAAAAGAAATCCTATTACTGAGACTTCGCTGTCCGTCCGTCCGTCCGTCTCTCACCAGGCTGTATCTCTGGAACCGTAATAGCTACAGACTTGAAATTTTCACAGATGATGTATTTCTGTTGCCGCTATAACAACAAATACTGAAAAGAAGAATAAAAAAAATATTTCAATTTCTTTTTTAAAAAAGGGAACCGCCTTCAAAAAACAAACCCACTGAAAAGCACAAAATAATTTCTAATAGATCTGGGTAGGTATCCTACTTAGTTTTGAAGATTGAAAGGAAGTTAACTTTTCGTATTCAAAATTAAATTCCGGATATGAAAAAGAAGTTCCTATCGTAAATGATTCTTTTTTTTACACTTTACAAGTTAGTACTTGACTGCGATCTCACCTGATAGTAAGTGATGATGCAGCCGAAGATGTTAGCGTACTAACTGTGAAGGGGTAAGTAAACTCACCCCAACGGTTTCGGTCGCACCGGAACGCTAAATCGCTTGGCGGTGCATCTTTGCTGGTGGTAACTAGCCACGGCCGAAGCCTCCCACCAGACCAGACCGGAGCCAATTCAGAAAGTATAAAATACCAAAGTCGCCCATGGCGGGAATCGACGCCCCTGCGCCAGGTAGATCGTCGATTTATCTAGACACGCGGTAGCGTGCCAAGCCAAGTTCAAAAACAGAACTGGCAAGCGCACCATGTGTAATACACGAACCACTTGGAGCCACTTTTGACACCCTCATATCTCAAAAACTATTTAATATAAACGTGTCAAATTTGGTTCATATATTGAGACTTGTGAGATACATATATGCTCCAAATTTCATAAACACATCTCAAACAGTTATTTAGATATTAACATCCTAAAATCGTCATTTTTATAACTGTATAAGGAACCATACATAATCCGTGACTGACCACACTTGGCCAAATATTTATTTTTTAATTTACGACACCGACTGGACGATTCGATTATATTTATGGCCCTCGTAAATGACAAGTTAGAAGTGTGTTTTTATTTTTATGTCCGATTTGAATAACTTATACTGAATGATTTCGTGTTTTTTTTCTGCTAACGGTATTGTGGACGTCGGTAACGTTACGTTTTACAACCTTGATCGATAATTCTACGGTTTTATACGTTAATTGAATAATAATCTTAATCTTCTTAATATATATAAATCTCGTGTCACAATGTTTGTCCTCAATGGACTCCTAAACTACTGAACCGATTTAGTTCAAACTTCGTGAATATCTGTCATTTGGTCCAACTTAAAAGATAGAATAGTTTTTATCCCACGTGGACGAAGTCGCGGGCATCAGCTAGTCTTAATATATATAAATCTCGTGTCACAATGTTTGTCCTCAATGGACTCCTAAACCACTTAACCGATTATAATAAAATTCGCACACCATGTGCAGTTCGATCCAACTTGAGAGATAGGATAGTTTAAATCTCAATTCAACTATTTTTTTATATCCTTAAGGGCAAAACAACGTTTGCCAGGTCAGCTAGTGTCTTATATATCACACTAAAATTCAAAAATTCAAAATAATATCTTCATTTCACATAGGCCTAATATACAGGCTCTTGTAAAAGGTCATTATGATATTTGTCACATTTGTATGGCGATAACTCCAATTAAAATATAAAGACAAAACTTTACAGGTATCTCTTTCTTTCTACTAATAATATCTTCAGAAATATAAAAGTGTCAGTGACAGTGTTTGTTCCCAACAACTCCGAAATGGCTCGACCGATTTTAATGAAATTTTCTGTGCGCCGGCCGTTGCGTGGCGATAGGAGGCAGTCCGCAGTATCTATGCGAATGCCTCGCTCGCGTCCAGCGCTGTGGGCTGTGGCATACTATTAGGTGTTTAGTGGCTGTGGTTATAAGCACGTATAAGGCCCGGTTTCCACCAAAGCGAAGCGGAGCGCGGTGTTTGAGTAACCAATCCGATTTCGTCATTTTAACATCTCCGAAACTGAGGGGAGAGGTGATGTCGAAATGATGAAATCTGGTTGGTTATTCAAACACAGCTCCACTCCGCTCCGCTTTGGTGGAAACCGGGCCTTATGCGGGACAAACGGGCTGGGATAAAACTATTTTTGACGCGGAACGGAGTCCGCGGGCACTGCTAGTAATTAATATATAATTCTGGAGCCGGTTGCGAGACTCCAAAAATGAGATCCTGAGCACGCTGGCCGGGTGTCTGGATTGCTCAATTTTCAAACATTGGCGTTCGGTGCATCGGGAGGCTAATAGGAAATAGACCTAAATATAGATTTTAATTTATTTTAGGTTATTATTTTAAAAGAGGTATTATTTATTTTATTTTATTTTAATATATTATTGTATTTAATTTTATTATGATGTGCAATTGGGTATATACCTTTTAATAATATCATGTTTGCTACTCAATCTCGTCGCAACTACTGAGCCGATTTCGATAAAATTTTGAATATAAGTAGGTTTACCTATACCTACCCCGGATTAACACAAAGTTACTTCTTATCCCGGAAATATCTGTAATCTTGAAATATATCGCGGTTTATGAAAAAGCGAAGTTTGTAATATCAATCTACAGCTACAGCAAACTTTCCATAGCTATAGCAAACTTCCTAGCAAGTATATAGATACAAAAGTGGGAACGGGATTGTGGGCTTCTTCTCAGTTCAGGGCGCGTTTGAACCCTCGTATACTTAGTTTTTAAGTCTTTTTAGGGTTCCATACCAATTTGGTAAAAATGGAACCCTTATGGTGAGACTTTCTCCGTCCGTCCGTCCGTCCGTCCGTCTGTCACACTCGATTATTTCAGTAACTATCGCAGTTATCGACTTGAAATTTAGAATAGTTATAGGTATTAGTGACCCGACGTCATAGCAATCGTAAAAATTTGAAAATTGTTTTTATTTTTATTTAAAAAGGGGGGAAAACGGGAGCTTTAAATTTTCAAAATGAAATAACAATATTGAGTGGGGTATCATATGAAAGGGCGTTACTTGTGTATTCTAAAACCGATTTTTATTTATTTTTATGCTTGATAGTTTTTGATTTATTGAGCAAACTGTCGAAAAAAATACCGTTCCCCCCCCCTTATCTCCGAAATTTATCAATCGAAAAATCTGAAATAATTATAATCAATAGATTTTACAGAAAAAATAAAATGAACTTCCTAACTATTATAATTTTTTTGATAATAACAATAAACCACCAAAAACAAAGTTACGTTTGCGGTTCGCCAACAAAAGTACCTACATGTAAATTATACTTGTAAATTCACGAACAAAAGTGGTTCTTTTAATGTTTTTCTTCTCTTATGGTATGGAACCCTCGGTGCGCGAGTCCGACTCGCACTTGGCCGGTTTTTTTTATTATGGATAGGCTTGCGCTTGACTACAATCATATCTGATGAACAGAAATGATGAGGTCTAGGATGGAGCACGCTTGCCTAGAAAATGCCTATTCACTCTTCTCTTGAAGGCACCCAGGTTGTACTTGGCTGGGAACACAGAAGCTGGAAGGGTGTTCCACACTTTAGCAGAAACGTGGAAGAAAAACGTTTCGTTCGAGCTTGCTGGACATCAACCACATAAGGATGCCACTTCTCACGGCGTCTTGCGGTTCTATGGTAGTTAAATAGTTATCACTAACAATAAGTATAACTACTTAATTAATTTTTGTTACTGACCATTCATAAGAGCTAACGAGTAAGGCCTATATGAAATAAATGATTTGACTATGATATGTAGTACAAGGTCATACCGACTTTTATTGTGTAATACCGAATATCTAGCTAATATAAAAATAAAAGCTAGTTTTTTTTTATAAGTAGGTGTGAATCCCACAGTAAATCATGTAGGTACGTGTGTCCACGGACACTTCGAGGTGTAAAATGCGGCGTGGGCGCGTGGGACCACACACGTCGATAATACAGATGTCAGGAACTACTGTAGAGTATATAGCTGTAGCAGTTATAAGTATATAGGCAGGCAGGTTGTACACCTGAAATTGAAACATCCAAAAACTTACAATTTTTTTGAATAATATCGTCTATAACAGGCACCTAAATCATTAGGTATACCGATTTTCCAATAAAAACATCGCATCTAGTCCATCCATCGCGAACGGTCATAAGCTGCGATATGAGACTCTCTCTCTAAAATTTTCCTCTTAAATTTTTGGTTGCGACAAGTGACCCCCTCCGAAATTTCAGGCTGCAACAAGTGACCCTCTCTAAAATTTCAGGCTGCGACAAGTGACCCTCTCTAAAATTTCAGGCTGCGACAAGTGACCCTCTCTAAAATTTCAGGCTGCGACAAGTGACCGTCTCTAAAATTTCAGGCTGCGACATGTGACCCTCTCTAAAATTTCAGGCTGCGACAAGTGACCCACTCTAAAATTTCAGGCTGCGACAAGTGACCCTCTCTAAAATTTCAGGCTGCGACAAGGGACCATCTCTAAAATTTCAGGCTGCGACAAGTGACCCTCTCTAAAATTTCAGGCTGCAACAAGTGACCCTCTCTAAAATTTCAGGCTGCGACATGTGACCCTCTCGACAATTTCAGGCTGTGACCAGTGACCCCCTGCAAGACTCATACTTGGTCGATTATTTTGTCTAAGTATCGATAAATAAACTCTTACTAAAGTCAAAAATTCGAGCGGTACATTACAATTACACAGCAGAACTCTAAAATTCAATTAATTTACTGGTTCCGGGAAATGAGTGATTGGATGAATCAATCAAGAGTGGAACAAATGAGCAGATCTATTTTGTGAAAGTTAAGATTTATCTTAAAATTAATTACTATAAAAGATTTAAATCATATCTAGTTTTGATTAGCCACTATACTTTGTGGAAAAGTGGTACTTAATAGCAGTGATAACAGTGCATCTCATGATATTTCAGCATTTCATACAAATATTTTGTACTTACAGTAAACTTCTTACTAAAATGTTATTTTGTTATTTTGTTATTATTATAGTGTGTATGTATTAGTTTGTAAGTCTATGTATTTAATTTTTATTTTTATTGCGATTCCCCGTCGTTTTTCAGATCAAAGGTCCGTAATTGTGGGTAACCTGGTAGAGATCACTTTAGTGATAAGGTCGCCCTTTGTGTTTCTCTGTTTTCATTTCGTTGTAATTAACCGACTTCAAAAAAAGGAGGAGGCTCTCAATTCGTCGGAATCTTTTTTTTTTTTTTTTTCTATGTATGTTCACCGATTACTCGAAGACGCGTGGACCGATTTAAAAAATTCTTTTTTTGTTTAAGAGGGTTTTGTTTCCAGATGGTCCCATTTTAATCAGGTCAGGATCTGATGATGGGATCCTGGAGAAATCGAGGGAACTCTTCAAATTTTATATGGACACATGAAACTATTTGAGTATTATTAAAAAGAGTAATATTTTCCAAGTTGTCTTATGGTCATCAGGTCAGGATCTGATCATGGGATCTTGGTGAAATCGAGGGAACTCTTCAAATTTTGCTAGTATACTGAAAGCGAGTTGGGTATTTTTTATAGTTACTGGTGCATATGCTAGCAGATACTGATTTGATGACTAAAGTCATTAAGTCAGGGTCTGATGATGGGATCTTGGTGAAATCGAGGGAACTCTTCAAATTTTGTTAGTATACTTGAAGCGAGTTGGGTATTTTTTATAGTTACTGGTGCATTTGCTAGCAGATACTGATTTGATGACTAAAGTCATCAAGTCAGGGTCTGATGATGGGATCTTGGTGAATTTGAGGTATCTCTTCAGATTTTATGAACACACCTCAAGCAATTTGGGTATTTTTACAACGCCTTGTGCATTTTATTGTTTTCCACTAAAAAGTATAAAATAAAAATGGGAAATGCTTTCCAAAAAACCAACTTCAAATGCCACTACAAAGAGTGAAATAATTTTTATTTAAATTTTAGGTACCTACACCAATTCGTAGTCGAGCGATTGTCTATGACTTCGTCATTTCTTCGCACATCAAGTAAGTAAGAAGGACTATTAGGGATTGTATGAAACATTGCCCGACTTCGAGTTGGTGTAGGTACCTAAAATTTAAATAAAAATTATTTCACTCTTTGTAGTGGCATTTGAAGTTGGTTTTTTGGAAAGCATTTCCCATTTTTATTTTATGTACTAATTTTAAGCATTATCTTTATAGATATTTAAATAAATAAATAAATAAAATAAAATAAAATGAATCTCCTTCTTGCATTCGATGACAAGAAGAAAACAAAAAGAAATTTAATTAAGTATAGGAAAATAATACTTTTTCGCACGCTGAACGCACATATGGAAAAGTGTACTTTTCGAGCAATGTAGACAATATTTTTAGAGGTAATTGAATATGAATCTTTCGATATGGTGATCTTGCATCCTGCGGTTTGTCCGTCATACAGCGACAGTCGAGACGATCGCTGCACGTATGTTTTGACAAATTCATTTTGCATCCGCTAGCATGGTAATTATATTTTGAACGGAGTAGAATAGGGTTGTGCCAAAATGCGACGTAAAATAGATTATAATATAGTTGTTACAAACATGCTTGGAAATTCGAGCGGTATTTTGGCAATCTTCTTCGAGATAAATCGAAATTGCTGTACAGGCCAAATACATGCAAGCAGCTGCCGGCAAAATTGCATAGTAAACTCATATCTGTCGTGTTATTAAAAAAGAAGAACAATCTTTTACTCTGTAGCATGGCAACCAAGGAGGTGACTTACCAAAATTGTATTTGAATTTTGAAATGGCTTGCAAATGAAAGCTGTTTATTGAAAAGAAAAAAACTTGGGTGCGAACTTAATTCGAATAACAGTGATGTGCAAATAAAATGGCGGATGGAATTCTGATTTAAATGTCCCCGCATTATTGAAATGAAATGAAATTCTTTATTTCACATAGGCTTAGATATAAGCTCTCATGAAATGTCAAGACTCTACCGGCAGGTTCGGAAAGCAGGTTTGCACCGAGAAGAACTGAGTTATAAGGTACTAAAAATAAGCGTTTGCCAAAACTAGGCATCACTAAGGTTAAAAAGCTTGTAACTTTTTTGTTATTTGATTGATTTAATCAGTTTTTTAGTCACTATATTCGTTATAAATTTTACCTAAAAAATTGAATAAATCAATATTTTGATTTAATTCACCTACCTACCTAAGCGCTAGGGAGGTCGCCAACAGTCCGAAAGGAGCAATCCCTGAAGCCTGAATCATAAAGTTAAAGTCACAGAATCCCAAATATCCCTTTGCAGAAAATTCAAGTTGAAATTTGGCACAGCCCTAACCGGCCCGCTGGGTGGCCCTCTTGTCTGACCGTGGCAGCACAATAAAACCACCACGCGTGCGAGCGAGACGGCCTATGTGACGTCGCATCGAGCCATCCCGCTCTGGCTGGGGACAATTCGCGCGATCACGCACCGATCAAACATAGGGATACAATGTATATTGTTGAAGACGTCTTGGTACATTTACATGTACAATGCAATAGAATCAATATAGTGCTGAAAGATTTCGACACAAGTGCAGAAAGATTGTCATTTCTTCACGGGTCCTGGCGCTCTAACCATCTAACATTGCGATCCAATAAATGGGATGAAAATGAAACGAAATCCGAAAAATGCGAGGGGCACGTGACCAATTTAGTCAGTTTAGACCGGAGAAACTGGTCTAAACTGACTAAATTGGTTAGCTCGTGCTAACGAGTTCCAGTACCAAATAATACCTATAGCTGATGCCTGATGGCGGAGAATTTTTAAACGTGGATGCAATTAACAATTTACGAGAGTTGAAATTAAATACTCTGTGCTCAATACCTACTATTGATATTAAATAAATAAATAAATAAATTTTATTTATGGCAACAGAGGTCCAAGTTGGTTAGTAACAAATTAAGGAGCACACCACGGGTGTGCCCGCGAAATTCAAATTTTTCGTGGTTTTTCGCGATTTTTAAGCTAATAAGACATAGGCTTATGACCGTCAAATTGCGATAATCCCAATATCTTCTCCACGTGTTTATATAAAAATCTCTGCTCGAAAGTGTCGAGTTAAAGAAATTAGTCCGAGATTTGCGAGTTACTCACATAAAACTCGATACTCGGACTAATTTCCTAGGATATACATTTTTAAGCAAAGATTTTGATATAATCATGTAAAGATTATACTGCCATTCTCGCAAATTGATTGCCATAAGCCTATCATGTCTAATTAGCGTACAAATTGCAAAAAACCGCGAAAATTTTGAATTTCGCGGGCAGACCCGTTGATTTCACGTTAACTTAAAAAACTATGTTAGTAAGATACACTTGGCTTATTTTATTTCATTAATTGGAAAATATAATATTAATATTTCATTTAACGAGAACCTTCACGGTATGTGCTACGAACGGAGAGTCGAACTTCATCGCTAACATTTTCAGGACACTATTGGAGCTCGAACGCAGTCTTGCCAGGATGGATGAGGTCTTTTTCCGTATTACTGCATAAAAGTCATCAAAACATGCCTGACGCTGAGCAAAACCGCGGCAAGCCCAACAGTATCCTGAAACCATTGTTATATTGGACCCTCAACGTTTCCATAGCCTTCTGGGTGTATAGTTGGTCCACAGGCCACCCGTGTAGAATATTATTTTGGTGAATTTTCTTTGTTTTTTTTTTTTTAATTATGGATAGGCTTGCGCTTGACTACAATCATATCTGATGAACAGAAATGATGAGGTCTAGGATGGAGCGCGCTTGCCTAGAAAATGCCTATTCACTCTTCTCTTGAAGGCACTCAGGTTGTACTTGGCTGGGAACACAGAAGCTGGAAGGGTGTTCCACACCTTAGCGGTACGTATCAGACACGTGGATGAAAATCGTTTCGTTCGAGCTTGCTGGACATCAACCACATAAGGATGCCACTTCTCCCGGCGTCTTGCGGTTCTATGGTAGAAAGGTGAAGGAGGTACTAGATTGTGAGAGAAAAACCCATTCCATCCAGATTATTATAGAATCATTATTCATTCAATTAATTAAAAAAAATTCAATGGAATGAGACCATCAAACCGTTTGTCAAAGTGGCGTCAACTGGTAGTAGATTTCGTGAGAACCGTCATTGCGCTAAACTTGCACAAATGTTATCAAGAAGTGAGCAGTCAAATTGCAGACTCACGCGCTCCCAGTGGCCTGCGCCGAAATTGATTAAACAAGTGTCTGCCAGAGATAAGAGGCGCTCATTCCGAGTCATTAGTCACCGCCCGCGGGGTAGCCCTGCGGCTAGGGTTGCCGATCGAAACGTAAATAAATATTTACTGTATGAGCAACCCCTTTAAGAGTAAAGATGGTTTTTATTTTTGTCGGTTGCGGGGAAATACAGAAAAAAGTCGTTTGCCCTAATTCCTAAAAAATTAAACTAGTTAACAAAAACAATTTCTGTAGAAGTTATTTCTGCCGACAAAATTAATAAAATTATATGTAGGTAAAAAACATGGAGTATAGTATGTAATTTTTATTATTGTAACGTAGTTGTTTACAATAAAAATTTAATAAATCGAGATATTATTGGTGCAAATTTTGGGATATCTTTTTATTGAGACTTCTTCTAATCGTATCTCTGCTTCTGAGCGAATTTAGGTAAAAGACCTGAAATATCGAGATATTTTTTCTTGTTACTGTTTCTGAGATAATTAAGATTAAAGACCTAAAATAGGTACATGATGCTTATATTTGAAAGTAAGTTTCTTTATACCTAGTTTTTAATTTGCAGTTTACTAAAAATCGCAAAAATTACAGTTTAAATAAAATAAAATTAAAATTGTTTATTTCAACCTTTCGATCATATAAATTAAGTTAAGTAATTCAATGGTCTATTCACGCAAAATATTGTTTATTTTTTTGTCCAACGGTAACAAGAGTTGTCAACCCTACTGCACAGCGTAGCGTAGGGGTGATAGAAGGGGAGGTTTAATTTAGTGAGTTTTATTTACATTTTTACACTTTCACTGTTTTCGCGAGGTGTCCGTGACTGTGAGTTAATGTATCGAGGGGTTCTTTAATGGCTTTAATCGACTTCAAACGTAAAAATACGACTTCAAGTGTATTTTAAAGTACAAAAAATAATTGAGGTGTGTATTACGTAGGAAATAAATGTCCTTAATTTTTTTATACATTCGCTCAAAATGTACAGTAAGGGAACGAAAAGGTCCGTCAATTTTCAAACAGATTCGTTTGCACTAGTCGATTGTTTTGGTATGTTGCATAATAGAATCTTGCAGTACTAGTGCAAGCGAAAATAGACACTAAGGTGACGAACCTGTTCATTCCGCTACTCTACACTTAAAAATAAGTTTAGGGACGAGGGTTTTAACTTTCAACGCGCTATGCACTGAGAAGAAGCCCACAACAAACTCAGCCGAGTTTTGTTTTTGTTATCACCATTTCACAATACTTAGCTCATAAAAACTCATTGAGTTAGTACAATTACAGCAGTTCGCTATCAATCCCAAGGATTCGATTTTTAAGGCTTTGTTCAAGTTACAGGCGCGCCCGGGATTCGACCTCGATACAAAATTCAAAAAATTCAAAATTCAAAATTCAAAAATTTTATTCTTTCACATAGGTCTAACTTACAGGCTCTTGCGAAACGTTAAGACTCTACCGCCTCGTTCGGAAAGTAGCACTGCACCGAGAAGAACGGGCAAGAAACTCGGCACTTGCTTTTTTTTTAAATAATATTTTTTTACAATTTTTTAAAATACGAGAAGTAAAAGAATTGCAGCGACCAAAGCCTCTCAAGACATGCATTCAAATGAAGATAGTTTGTCTTGCTCCTAACTCACTAAGTTGCTAAGTAATTCGTGTACATAAGTATAAAGCCGTGTCATACAACGCAATCATTAGTGAGTACATTCCGTCTGAAGAACATTTAGAACCGTCTTGTTGTTAGATCGGTCCTCATTTACACCGTTAAGGCAATATTAAAATACTGATCCAATACAGTGAGTGTTGTCGGATTTATCACGTGACTATCCCAATGTTACTCCTACACAGTTGAATTTCCGTTATTAAGGGCGATGGGTACCATCCGGGCGCGAAAATACAAATTTTATTTAGTTTTTCGCTCATAGTGGGTGGGTCATACATCGAAGGCTAATGGCAATGAGTTTTGCGGGCCCAACATTTATGCATCTACATGTTTTTAATAAAAACTCTGCTCAACAATACTCATTTACTTCATATTGGTTCCCGATAGCTCGAAATCTGGGAAACTGCGAAAAACATCTTTCGGGAACCAATATGAGATGAGTGGGAGCTTTCGAGCAAAGTTTCTATTAAAAACATGTAGATGCATAAATAGTAGGCCCGCAAAATGCATTGCCATAAACCTACTATGTGTAGTTAGTCTAATATTTGCGAAAAACTAAATAAAATTTAAATTTCGCGGGCTGGTAGGGCCGAAACACCTTAATTAAGGTAGCGCGGCGCGTCATTTCAACTTAGACAAGCTCTACTACAGTCCGACAAGGCTCTCTTGGCACTTGAAGGAAGGCGCTGTTGCAAAACAAAGGCAGCCATAAAATAAAATCTCCTCAATTTTACTTAAATTTTAGTTTAAAATAGTTAATAGTAAGCAAAAACAACATAACATGCGATAGTGATATACTGACAGAGCGAACTATCAAACAGTAGCACAAGATAGCGACGTTAGTTCAGACTTTAGCCACGCGCCAAAATAGCCTTGTCGCACTGTAGTAGAGTTAGTAAAGCGAGTCAACTCGCATAGCACAAACGATTCGAATTCCTCCATACATTCACAGGCAGCGCCATCTATTGACAGTCACTGACATGTGGCTGTCAACGGAAAAAAAAATCTTGAAATACGACAGACTCTTGGAATGATAGGAATATCCTTCCATGTTCTCACGAGATATCTTAAAAATGAGCAATAATTTTTCATAGTTTAAGGAAAATTGTATTATAATGACACTTTTGAAAAGAGCAAGTGCAGAGTTTCTTGTCAGTTCTTCTCGGTGCAAACCCCCCCTGTCTTGAGTATAATGATCTCTATTCACCTTGTAAAATAGTAATTGTTTGTGAATATTTTGAAACTAGGCAGTGATAGCTCAGTGGTTCTGACCTCTGCCTCTCATAAGGAGGTCGCGGGTTCGAATCCTGGGCTTTTGACTTTTCCGAGTTATGTGCGTCCTATCACTTGCTTAATGGTGAAGTAAAACATCGTTAGGAAACCTGCATGCCTGAGAGTTCTCAAAAATAATATGTTCTCGAAGGTGTGTGAAGCCCGCCAACCCGCACTTGGCCAGCGTGGTGAGCTACGGCCAAACCCCTCTCAGTCTGAGAGGAGACCCGTGCCCAGCGGTGGGACATAAAAAGGGGTTGAGATGATGATGATGTTGATTTAGAAACTACGGTGTAACAGCTAGAACAAAGGATCTTGACTAATGGTCGAAGTAATTATCGCAAGGAGCTATTGAGACGGGCCAAGATGGCGGCCTGTCACTTTTGACGTTTACAAGTTTGCGCTGACTCCCCCTCCGAATAGGTAGAGATGTAATATCAGCTCCATAAAGTACTTTCGTACATAAGCGCAATGTTTTTAAACTCAAACTCAATATATCTGTATTTCACATAGGCTCAGATACACTTTTAAAGCGTCAATATGATATTTGTCGCATATTATGTACCTATGGTGATAATGATAACTAGGTTTACGAGGATTCGAATGTGAACTGCACTGAAAAGAAACCCACAACAAACTCAGCCGGGTTTTTTTTCGGTTATCACCAATTCACAATAATTTTAAAAAGGTATTTGAGCTAGTATAATTACAGCGGTTCATTCCTCCCAAGGATTTGTTTCATGTAAACATTGATATAATAGTTTGCATGTAAATAATCCCTAGTACTATATAAGTTTTAGAGAAGTAGGTATTTCCGAACCAACTATGGCCAGGAGCATAGATTATTACTACATGAACCCGAATAACACCACAACATGATCGAAATATGCACGAATTACAAATGATTTGGTATTTCGAATGTATGGAGACATTGAAGTTTATGGGACTCCTAAATAAAACTCCTAAGTAATTCTTGTTTAATCTAAAGTGTAGTTGTATCTGATGTCTGTCATTAATTTTCTGAATTTTCTCGTATTTTAGAAGCAACGTACTATTTTATTACAAAATAGTTTCTGACACGTGTAACAAAAAAATCTCTAAGTAGTTAGTAGGTACTTGATTTAATTTAAAAAATCTGTTAATTATAATTTTTAATCACTAGGTATGATTTGAAAATTAAAAAAAATTGTAATAACAAGGTGTACATTTACATTTGTGTCTACCGTCTATAAATTAATTAGGGTTGTCGAGTGTTATTATTTTTTTTTTCAATACAGTTGTATGGTATGGCGCACTTTCAGAGGCTGTCATTAGTATTCGAAAGTTAAATCTTACGCACAGGCATCTTTCTTTTTCGTGGTCGTAACTTACTTTTACAAGCTCGATCATTATACTTTTGCAAAACGTTTGATACCAAGGAGTTTTCATTGTACAATAAAATGGGATGGACATTGGGATGGGATGGACACAGAAGGATTTTTTTTTCGTTTTCTTTTATCTTTTACCTTTTATCTTTATCTTTTATCTTTTATCTTTTATCTTTTATCTTTTATCTTTTATCTTTTATCTTTTATCTTTTATCTTTTATCTTTTATCTTTTATCTTTTATCTTTTATCTTTTATCTTTTATCTTTTATCTTTTATCTTTTATCTTTTATCTTTTATCTTTTATCTTTTATCTTTTATCTTTTATCTTTTATCTTTTATCTTTTATCTTTTATCTTTTATCTTTTATCACGGGTGATACACGGGTGTATAGGATTTTGCAAACTCGTGACATTAAAAACCCTCGCCTTCGGCTCGGGCTTGTTAATGACAGCTCCTTTGCAAAAACCTACTTTCCACCCTTGTATCACAATGTACTATTTTAAATGTAGATAGGTACCTAGGCTTGCGCTTGCCGACTGTCATGCAATGAAGAGGTCTAGGTTGGAGCGCGCTTGCCTAGAAAATGCCTATTCACTCTTCTCTTGAAGGCATCCAGATCGAACTTGGCTGGGAACACGGAAGCTGGAAGAGCCTTCCACACCTTAGCGGTTCGTATCAGAAACGTGGAAGAAAAATGTTTCGTCCGATGCCACTCTCTCGGCGTCTTGCGGTTCTGTGGTAGTTCCTTAGCATATAATTAGAACTATAGTAATTATGTGTTTTATTTTTAAAACGATTTTTCAACACACTTGCTCATAAAGTGGCTCCAATTTCACCGCAATTATAGGCACATAATGACACCTATAATCGCAAACTGTGACTTTTTCATTACTATTATTCACTAGTGAGTTACTTAGACAGCTTTTTTTTTAATTTATCTAATAAATAAAATTATTAATAGTATTATGTGTTTTATTCACAAGTGTGTTGTAAAACGTCGTATGATACACGTGAGTAGGTATTGATGATAACCGGCCTCGGCTATCTTAAGACGCCTCAAAGGCGCCTCAGCGGTAATCACCAACTTTACTCACTTGTACCATAAACTACTATTACACTGGTTTTCGTGTAAACATTTTCTTGACCTTTGCTGGTAGGGCAAAAACTAATAACACATAGAAAATCTCTTGTTGCACATAGGCCTAACCACCTTTATTTAATGTAGTCTGAGGGCCTAACTGATCTGACATTGCGCAAGTGCCTGTACACTTGCGCAATGTCAGACTCTACCGCCACGTGCAGACAGCAGTTTCGCACCGAGAAGAACTGGAAAAAAACTCGGCACCTGCTCTTTTCCAAATAATAAAATATAATTGGCTTTGCCGTTTAAATGTTTAAGAAAACTGAAGTTTTCAGGCATATGATTATTATGACACCGCTGTTCGTAGGTATGTATCATAAATTTCAATCAATCAATTGTTATATGGTGATTACATAAAAAAATACCCGGCTGAGTTTGTTGTGGGCTTCTTCTCAGCGGCAGGGCGCGTTTGGAACCCCCGTAAACTCAGTTTTTAGTCGACTTGTAGTTATCACCATTCTTATGCAACAAATATCGTACCGACGTTTTGCAAGAGCCTGTATGTTAGGCCTATCTACACTATCTACACTAATCTACATGAAAGATTTGTTTGTTTGCATTGAATAGGCTCCGAAACTACTTGACCGATTTGAAAAATTATTTCACTGTTGGGAAGCTATCTGCGGTGAACATAGGCTATATTAAATTTTCAAAAAAGTTAGGGATCCGTACTAAAACCCCAATAATGTAACCCAAGGTGTGAAAAGGTTACCAAAAAACTTTCTTACATCGCGTGCGCTGCGAAAACTATTGACTATAGAACAAAATAATGTACTACGTCTTTGCAGAACACATTATTATGTGAAATAAAAATATTTTGAGTTTTGAGTTTTTTTTAAATTCAATTAATTTTTCCCTCACAAAGTGGCAACCCTGCAATTAATGAGCAAATGAAATTATAATTAACGCGTGGACGTGTGGACAGCCAGTAGAGGCAGCGCAATAGGTAATTATAATTACGAACGCGGGAAAAAATATTACATGCTCTAATTATATAGAACAGGCTGTTACTTATGTGGGCAGAATTATATTTTCGCTACTTGGGTGTAACAGCTTTTAAAATACACATGTTTTGTTTTTGGTTTTATGTAGCCTGTTGTTTGATTTTATGTAGTATTATTTAATGTGGTGCCGAATATACAGGGTTAAATGAAAAATACCATAAAGCTCTGTTGCTCGTTCTCACCAACATTTTAAGGAACACCTAAGCCTTTAGGTGACAGTTTTCACTTACAACAAGTGTCTCCTAAGGGCTTAGGTGACTTTTAAAATTCAAACAAATTATTTGGTGAAAACGAGTATGTACCTTGTAATAATTGTGTGCCTTATGTTGCCTAGTTTTTTTTATCCTATCACTGAAATAATCGAGTGTGACAGACGGACGGACGGACGGACGGAGAAAGTCTCACCATAAGGGTTCCATTTTTACCAAATTGGTATGGAACCCTAAAAATCGTTCTCCCCCTTATCTCCGAAGATTACCTATCAAAAAATCTGAAATAATTATTTATTAAATGTACATTTTGCGGGAAAAATCAATATACAATTACTCTGTATCTATAATATCTATTTTGGTATTAACAAAAAGTTAAGTGTGCGGTTGGTAAGAAAAGTCTTATGGTTTTACTTTTTCTATAATAGTATGGTACCCTCGGTGCGCACATCCGACTCGCACTTGACCGATTTTATTTTATTATTGATAGGCTTGCGCTTGACAATCATGAGTAATGGAAAACAATGATGAGGTCTAGGTTGGAGTGAGCTTGCCTAGATTTTTTTTACACTATGCAAGTTAATACTTGACTGCGATCTCACCTGATGGTAAGTGATGGTGCAGCCGAAGATGTTATCGTATTAACTTGGTAGGGGTAAGTAAACTATCCCTAACGGTTTCTACACAGCATCGCGCCGGAATGCTAAATCACTTGGCGGTGCGTCTTTGCTGGTAGGGTGGTAAATAGCCACGGCCGAAACCTCCCAGAGTGGCTGGGTAGATAATGCTTATGCATGGATCCATAAAATTGACAGGAAATATGATCTAATTGTGAGAATTTTAACTTTTTATTTAACCCATTACAAGTAAGGCCTAAAGTAGTGAAGACCTGAAGTATTGAAGAAAGGCCTAAGGTTAGAAATGAGTAGATTCGTAGACGAACCAGAGTCACCGACATAGCTCAACGTATCGCGAAGCTGTAGTGGCAATGGGGACATAGCTCGTAGGACCGACGGACGTTGGGGACCCAAAGTGCTGGAATAACGACCCCGCACGGGAAAGCGCAGTGTTGGCAGACCTCCGACCAGATGGACTGACGACATTAAAAGAGTCGCGGGAAGGCGCTGGATACAAGTGGCGCAGGACCGTGCGGGCTGGAAATCATTACAGGAGGCCTATGTCCAGCAGTGGACGTCCGTCGGCTGAAACGAACGAAGTAAGGCCTCGTATTTAAATACATCTTCGTATTCAAGTCGGTTAGTTATAAGTCCAACGACGGAGCATAGCTAATGCCACGCCGGTGGTCTCCGCAATTAAGCTATATGTTTTAATTGCCCTCACTCGGCCCGCGGTGTAGCTCGCTTTATTGCCGTTTTATCGGACCTCTAATGGCGTTAGATTGTGGCTAATAATCTGTATATATAAAAGATGATGACTGACTGACTGATCAACAGGTCAAATCGACTATCGACGCAAGACATACTCTATTCGTCTGTACAAAATTGGCTGAGGATAGAGAAGAGATTGTGATAGAAATCACTGAAATGACATGGCCGGATTCTGCCCTCAAAAAAAAATATTCATGGCCATCGACAAACGGTACGTCATATTAAAGCTTATAATAATGCCTTTACAATCGTTTAGTCTTTATGATCAGAAAACTTGCGAGACACAATATAATATCAGCATAACAACCTGCAACAAAATGCGCCTATATATTTTTAATAGCAATGATTTATTATTAAAAAATTGTTTTTCAAAATGTTTACTCGCATTTTCTATGCTTTGTAATATGAAAAATTAATAAGTTCATAACCAATACGCATCATTTTTTAATAAAAAATCATTGCTATTTAAAATATATAGGCGAATTTTGTTGCAAGTTGTTATGCTGATATTATGTCTCTCGCAAGTTTTCTGATCATAAAAACTAAACGATTGTAAAGACGTAATTATAAGCTTTAATATGACGTACTGTTTTTCGATTGCCATGAATATTTTTTTTCCAGGGCACAGCTCCATACAAGTTTCGGCCATGTCCTTTATGTTGGAAATCTCGTAAACAAAATGCTAGAAAATGAAGAACATTAGAATATAGTAGAGACATACCTACTCGTATTATAGAGAAAGAATTCAAAATTCAAAAAATTCAAAATTTTTATTCTTTCACAAAGGCCTAACTTACAGGCACTTGCGAAACGTTAAGACTCTACCGCCACGTTCGGAAAGTAGCACTGCACCGAGAAGAATGGGCAAGAAACTCAGCACTTGTTTTTTTTTTTAAATTATGAATGAATAGGAAGAAGAAGAGAAACAAATGAAAAAGGAAGAGAGGTTTTGAGACCATCGTGTTGCCGTGTTTTAGGTTTAGAAGTCGGCACTTTCAGAACTGTGTCCGTGAAGATTTCCCCTACAAAGTAAAAATGAGGTCAAACAATGAGGATGGATCGGGATGAATTTAGACATACACACGCCATCAACTTGGCAGCTGATGCTCTACTTAACGCAATGATCAACTCATTTATGTACAAGTCAAACAGAGCAGGAGATATTAGTCCGCCTTGCCTGACACCACGTTGGCGTTTGGAAACCGATATGAATTCGACATGACCCCTGCCCAGTGAAGCATTATCATCAATACATATAATAAATCTGTTGTTTGTCTGTTTGTCTGTCTGTTTGTACGGGCTAATCTTTGGAACGGCTGGACCGATTCCAATGAAATTTTGTGTGGTGGTAGCCTATGTCTCTGGTCAACATATAGGATACTTTTCATCCCGGTAAAATAAAGAGTTCCCGTGGGATAGTTAAAAAACTGCAATTAATTTAACAGCTTTGTAAACAACAACTAATGAACTTAATTTAGTAAAATTGGTTATGCTGATACCTTATGTTGCCTTTTTAACAAAATATATATATAGTAAAACTTATTAATCCAATCGAGTTCCCGCGGGAAAGAAAACATTACAAAAACAGTTAGCAGGCGTCTTTAAAGTAACGGATTTTAATGAAATTTTATGATCCTACTTTATATATATGCCCGGTCAACATTTAAGATACTTTTCATCCTGAAAAATTTGAGAGCACCCGTGGGATGTTTAAAAAAACCTATAGCTACTTTTCTCCGTAGCACAATCAAAACGGGGTCGAAATATCGACAGTTTAAATCGTTCTTTTGATCGTGCAACTTGGTATAACTATACAAGATAACCCGTACGTAGCAGGAACGGGTTGCTACGTACACAGTAGCGCATCAGAATGCTTAATTACAATATCTGGGCGTTGGTATCATCTCAGAATAAGATAAGTTTGGTTAGTATAGATATTACAATCCACGATGACACGCCCCACTCTATCTTACTCCATGCGAATTGAGTAACATAAGCGATTTCGACAGAGTGTATAAGTAGAGGAAGACCAAAGAAGATATAGGTAAATTGTGTAAAAGAAGATAGCACGTTGACAGGAGAGATTGGAAGAAGACTCCTTTACGGGTCCATCGAACCCAAGGACCACTCATTTTGTACGGGAAATCTTGGGAAAAATTAAGAAATTCCACGGGAAACATTTTTGTAAAAAAAACGAACTGCACGCGGGCGGAGCCGCGGGCAACAGCTAGTTTGACAATAATAATATTGGAACATGTTAAACAGTTCTTGTGATAGGCCAGTTTTATACACAAAAGCTCATACCACCATATCAAATGCCTAGGATAAGTCTAGGAAGCGCGCGTACACAGGAGGATGAGGACGACACTATTTTTTTTTTAATTTTCATACATAAGTATTCAATATATTTTTACTGTTTTATTATATTTGTAGTCCTATCACCTATGTGCCACAAAGTAGTTATGCTTGGAGTAAGTGTAGTTCACTGTCACCTAAGGGCTTAGCTGTTACTGAAAATGTTAGTGAAAACGGGCATAAGCGACGTTAACCCCTGGCGGGTCGCAAGTGGAGCTGTACGCTGGAATTAGTGTAGGAGCGAGCGGAAAATGTGATTAAGTGTGCTTCCAGCTACAAGGCATAAGCTGATAGAGTTGAAATAAGTACTATTTTATATCTCGCTCGAATACCGGATAGAGCCAAGAAAATCAGGGCAAATTGTAAATTCCCATTTGCTTGTAAGATGGTAACTAGCCACGTTTAATGCCTCCAACCAGACCAGGTCTGGCCAAAATGGAAATTATTAAATTCTAAGTGGACACCGGTGCTGATTCTGTTTTTTTTAACCGACTTCAAAAAAAAGGAGGAGGTTCTCAATTCGTCGGAATCTTTTTTTTTATCTATGTATGTTCTCACTGATTACTCGAAGACGCGTGGACCGATTTCAAAAATTCTTTTTTTGTTTAAAAGGGTATAGTTTCCAGATGGTCCCATTTTAATCAGGTCAGGATCTGATGATGGAATCCTGGAGAAATTGAGGGAACTCTTCAAATTTTATATGGACACTTGAAACAATTTGGGTATTACTTGAAAGAATAATATTTTCCAAGTTGTCCTATAGTCATTAGGTCAGGATCTGATCATGGGATCTTGGTGAAATCGAGGGAACTCTTCAAATTTTGCTAGTATACTTGAAGCGAGTTTGGTATTGTTTATAGTTACTGGTGCATTTGCTAGCAGATACTGATTTGATGACTATAGTCATTAAGTCAGGATCTGATGATGGGATCTTGGTGAAATTGAGGGAACTCTTCTGATTTTATAAACACAGCTCAAGCGATTTGGGTATCTTTATAACGCCTTGTGCATTTTGTTGCTTTCTACTAAAAAGTAAAAAATAAAAATGGGAAATGCTTTCCAAAAAACCAACTTCAAATGCCACTACAAAGTGTGAAAAAATTTTTAATGTAGGTACACCAATTCGAAGTCAGGTAATGTTTCGTACAATCACTAATAGTCCTTCTTACTTACTTGATGTGCGAAGAAACGACGAAGTTATAGACAGTCGCCCGAATTCGAATTGGTGTACCTACATTAAAAAAAATTTCACACTTTGTAGTGGCATTTGAAGTTGGTTTTTTGGAAAGCATTTCCCATTTTTATTGAAGTATCGCAGTCAGTGCACCTTTTTAATGCGAACTTTGCTCTGAAAAAGAGCCAACTCACGATGGTCGTGACCAGGTTGGTTACTGCAAAATTCCTGTGGTAGCTTTCGCGCCATACTATTGTGAGCAATACAACAATTTATTAATAAATGTAAGTTTTAGTATATCAGTAATTTATATAGTGAGTAAATTACACAGATATCAACACAGGATTACAGAGAGGTGTTCGCTTATAACTTGGACCATACCGAGTAGAAGTGATCGCAAAAGTATTACAATTAAAATAGTTGTCGTGTCGAATCGCGGCCCGGATCTAAGTCCAGCTCTACGATATATCTAAAACTATTGTAGTATTACTCTATTCTAACTAACTATTAACTATATATTATAGTCTTTAACTAATAACTGTATCTAGCCATAAATCTAGAAACAAAAAAAAGACGTGTGGCACTCGGAGACTGCCGCGGTAAAGCTCGGCGTTACGCAGCCGATACAACCAATGCCACCTAGAGGCGATTTGCAAAACTAAAGAGACAAGCATGATATTTCAAAAAGTCATTAAAAGTTCTGATATTCATCGATAGATGGCAAAACTAAAAATTTAAAAGTTTGTGAAGGTGCGCTCTCCTGCATTCATGGTACCCTGGTACTAAAAACTCTTCTTTAGGGGTGTTGGGTTATTTTCGTTACGGAATTTCTGCTATAGAAGCTCAAAGCTCGCTATAGAAGCTATGCAATAGCTTAAAAAAGTGGCTGTGGCATACAGACGAACAGACAGACAGACAGACAGACAGACCATGACGAATCTATAAGGGTTCCGTTTTTTGCCATTTGGCTACGGAACCCTAAAAATTGACTTATATTAATTGTAGTGGGGCGATTAGTGATGAAAAGACTAAGAATGAAATCAAAACATTTTTTGCGAACACTGAAAAATTAATTTTACGATTGACATACAATTGAATAAGCAAAATTATCATACTGAAGTACCACCCCCCCTTTTCCCAGGGAGGCCTCCCCCTGTCGTATCGTAATCAAGCAGAACGGCAATTCCGAGTTAATAAAGCTCTTCCGGGCGGAGTGACATCTGACTTGTGAGTGACTTTTAATTGGCAAACTTCAGGCCAATTGAAATTTCAGGAATGAGGACGAGACGAGAGAAGGGTTAACTTCGAGTTTACTATAGGTAGATATAAATACGTAGAGATTTTCTGTTAAAGAAGAATGAGCATGTTTCATTTAACATTATTAAATGTCTATCTGTCCTTAAGACTCGTTTATTTTTATTCATAAAACATAACAGTATATTCTTCAACTCGCCGATACCCCAATGCCTAAAGACAAAAGTCTTCAACGCCTGCGTCTTACCGGTCATGACATACGGAGCAGAAACGTGGACACTCACAGTAGGTCTTGTCCACAAGTTCAAAGTCGCTAAGCGTCTATGGAGAGGGCTATGTTGGGTGTTTCTCTGAAGGATAGAATCCGCAACGAGGACATCCGTAGGAGAACCAAGGTAACCGACCTAGCACAACGGATTAGCAAGCTGAAGTGGCAGTGGGCGGGCCATATCTGTCGCAGAACCTCCGGCCGTTGGGGCAGACGTGTTCTGGAGTGGAGACCGCGTACCGGTAAGCGCAGCGTAGGACGACCTCCTGCCCGCTGGACCGACGACCTGAACAAGGTCGCTGGTAGCGGGTGGATGAGGAAGGCGGAGGACCGTGTGTGGTGGCGTGCTCTCGGAAAGGCTTATGTCCAGCAGTGGACGACTATAGGTTGATTGATTGAACAGTATATTCTAAGTAATTTACTTTCTATATACAGAAATCAATGTACTTGAAACTTCGCAATTGTATTGTTAGATAATTTTCTCCTCATTACCTTACTACTTTGTAAAGACGCTGTGGAGTTTAATTATAACGCTGCTCCATTGTCAATGCTAAGCTATAAGAAAGCTATGATATTAAAAAAACGGTCAAGTGCGAGTCAGACTCACGCACCGAGGGTTCCATACTACCTACCTAAGTACCATAGGTACCTACTAAAAAACAAGTACCTTTTAAAACGTTAAGAATCACTTTGTTTACAAAACGCAAATCCAACTTTTAGATTTCTGTGTCCTATGATACATTAAGAACGATAGAACTACGTTCGCCGGGCCAGCTAATACGAAGTATATAGCTTCATCTAAATATTATAAAAAAACCGGCCAAGTGCGAGTCGGACTCGCGCACCGAGGGTTCCATACCATAAAAGAAGTAAATTAACATTGAAAGAATCACTTTTGTACATGATTTTACGAGTATAATTTACATGTAGGTACTTTTATTGGCAAACCGCAAACGTAACTTTGTTTTTGGCAGATTATTGTTAATATCAAAAGAAGTATATTAGTGAGCGAGTTGATTTTATTTTTCCTGTAAAATATACCTTAACTTCTATTGATCATACTTATTTCAGATTTTTCGATTGGTAAACTTCGGAGATAAGGCGGGGGGGAACGGTATTTTTTTCGACAGTTTGCCCAATAAATCAAAAACTATCAGGCATAAAAATAAAAATAAAATAGTTTTAGAATACACAAGTAACGCCCTTTCATACGATACCCCACTCAATATTGTTATCTCATTTTGAAAATTTGTCGACCCGGTTTTCCCCCCTTTTAAAATAAAAATAAAAACAATTTTCAAATTTTTACGATTGTTATGACGTCGGGTCACTATTACCTATAATAGCTTGAACAGTTACTGAAATAAATAATCGAGTGTGACAGACGGACGGACGGACGGAGAAAGTCTCAGGGTTCCATTTTTACCATTTTGGTATGGAACCCTAAAAAAACTCGTAGTATTTCCGACTAATCTTATCCACCTTAGACGATTTATTTAGATTAGTGTGAACAACGTTCGCCAGGCCAGTTAATACGAAGTATAGATTCGTCTTAATATCATAAAAGAAGAAACTGACTGACTGATTGTTGACTGACATTGGCTAGCAGAACCCAAATCGTTGGGTCTAGAATTTGGCACATATTATATGCCTTATGAGGTCTGGGAATTCATTAAGAAATTATTCTTTAAAACTCACCCCGTAAGGGGGTGAAACGGGGGTCAAAAGTTTGTGCGGAGAAATACTCCTTCACACAGCAACAATGCACCGATTTGGTTGAAATTTGGAATGGAGACAGATTATATTTTGGATATTATAGGTGCCCTAGTAGAAGGCGGTGGGGAAGAAAGTGCCTGGGAGATTTTGCGGGAACGAAAAATCAAACCGCTTCGTACGTGTATTCGGTACGTTAACTATGTCGGGGTGTAACGGAGAAATACTCCTTCACGCTGCAATTTCTGAACCGATTTGGCTGAAATTTGGAATGGAGATAGTTTATATCCTGGTTTAACACATAGGCTACCTTTTACCCCGGAAAAATCCGTAATTCCCGCGGGATTTGTGAAAACCTGAAATTAACGCGGGCGGAATTGTCTAGTATCTTATATCTGGCAGTGTACGATGTGAGCAAGGTTCGTCTCACACCTCGGCAATTGTTTTCCGTTCTCGCAATGTAACGAGAGTTATCACTAACTAATTGACCCGCTTGTTACTCAGTTAGTTACATCCACGACTTATTAACAGCTTTTATTCGATTGCTATTGTTTGATGGCGGCACCACACTTCGTTATTTGTTATTCGTTATGCGCCTTATTCGGCCGCATACGACCAAGCGTGGGCGGTTCATTGGTCAAATATTTGCCTTTTTTGCACGAATAACGCATAAGCGCGAATAGCAAATATGCGTATCCGTCCTCTTGTCGGTTTTTAGCGCACTTCGAAGGACACGTATTGACAATATTTGGCACATGTTGTTTGCTCACATAAACACATATTTGGACAAATACAGCGTAGCCGCATAACGAATAACAAATAACGCAGTCTGGTTCCGGCATGATTGTGTAATTTTGCTACCACTTTTCTGCCACTTCACTACCACTGCCATAAGCCTATTACGTCTTATCAGCTTAATAATTGAGAAAAACCACAAAAATTTGAATTTCGCAGGCACAGTGCTCCTTATGTATACGCTTACGCTAAGGAAATCGTCAAGGTTGGTTCACAGCACTACCAGGGTACCATAGGTATCAGGTACCTACTCGTAAGTTCTAGTAAACTCCAGTTAAGTTAAACTACAGGCTGTAATAACCATCGGCATGAATGGACCGGCTCCAAACTTGGTATAATAGGCTCGGGAATGGTTTTTTTCATTTTCCCGGAGCCCCGCTGCGCCGTCAGTTTTTTGCACCTAATTAAAGCATTTGTGCTGTTAGGTCTGAACGTACTAGCGTTTCTTGAACGGTCGCGTTTTCCTGCTGAGCGTTTTTGCAAATATACTTTTAAGGGGGATGGGGGCCATCCGGGCGTGTAAATTCAAATTTTAAGGGGGGCTCCCATACAACTACATACAATTAGTGGGCAGGAGTGTTTAGTTTACTTTAATACTATAGAGAAAGCGAATATACCTACTCTTGATGGTACGGAATCCTATCCTATACCTTTAAACGAGCAATTCTTATATATTTCTATATAATATAATCTGAATCTCGAAAACGGTTCGAACGATTTTCATGAAATTCAATATATAGCGGGTTTTGGGGGCGATAAAGCGATCTAGCTAGGACTCGTTTTTAGAAAATGTCTAAGTGAGCAAAAAAAATATGACTCCTGCTGCCATCTATTATCCAGTAGTAAAACTACCGAGCAAAACTCGGTCACCCAGATATTATTTAGCTATTTGCTAATAGTAGGCTAATTAATGTACATCGTAAAGCTTATGTCAATGAGTTTTGCGGGCACAACATTTATGCATCTACATGTTTTTAATAAAAACTCTGCTCAACAATACACATTTAAGTACTTCATATTGGTACCCGATAGCTCGAAATCTGGGAAACTGCAGAAAATTATTTTTCGGGGACCCATATGAGGTGAGTGGGAATTAGCATTAGTTATGTAGCCAAGGCACGATTGGCTAGTGATGGTTACGTTGCTATGGTTACAGGCGATGATGAGAGTCACCCCGTTGTTAAAAACTGCCATGTAGAGCTACTACAGGATACACCAAAATGATCAGAATTTAATAAAGTTATGAATAATAATATACCTTGTTCGAAAATAAAGATAAATTGAATTGAATTGCATATTAGGATAGATAGAATGTATGGCAAAAATCACAGATAGTGGCGATACCAAATTGAAATTTTTACTAACCCCTCCTTTTTTTCGGGGAGGAAAAAATCCCTCACGGACTTCTGCCTTTCGGCAGGGTATGTCCGACTTGCATGGACTGAAACAACCTTCCCGTCTTCTGAGTCAACACGGAACCGCTAAGCATTACTTCGTGTTTACTTCGTACTGAAATTAATAAACTAATATTTCAGAAACAAACCGAGTGAGATATCTGATTAATTAATTTCTTTAAGCATGTCCATCGACCATCACGATTAAAAAATTTTTTTTTCAAAAGAATTATTGGTTTTGGTCGCACATGTTTGTGACTCTTTTGAAACGCTACGTTTATACATCGCGTTCAAAACGCCCAGTACGATCGAGGCCTAAGCAGGAATTGCACGCGGTTTTTTCGAACTCCGCTCTATAAAACAGCTTTAAGTCCATATTGGTAGTGTTGGTCTTTAATCAACGTTTACACCCTCAGTTGTTGAAACGATGATTAAAGTTAAAAAACCTCGACTTAATTTCTGAAACGGTGATTAGTGACGTAAGAAACGTAATAGTCATATTCATTTTCATCATTATTTCATTACTATCTGAAGTCAGCGTGAATTTCGGATTTATCTGGGATAAAAAGTAGCCTATGTTTTAATCCGGATTATAAGCTATTTATGTTCCAAATTCCAGCCAAATCGGTTCAGTAGTTGCGGCGTGAAATATAGTAACAAAGATCCATCCATCCATCCATCCATACTTACAAACTTTCACGTTTATAATATTAGTAAGATAGTACTAGTAGGAAGAAGGAAGTATCATCACTTTCCATCAGGTGTGATCACAAACAAGCGCTAAAAGTTAAAAGTAAGTATAGGTAAGTTAGCTTCGATAATAATGATGGGATGATTAGGTTAGGTTATTATAATAACCTCATAATTAAGCTTTAAAAAGAGGTTTTTATGGTAAATTACTTTTTATCGGTTAACTTTTTCGCTTTTTTACTGCTGTCTATTTTTATTATTTAATACCCAAGTATCTCCTATAATATAGAAACCAGGTATGTATTTATTTTACGTATATTGTTTATTTAAAAAAACATGCTGTTTTAAAGTTAAGTCGTGAAAGAAACATTTGAGACTGAATCGTTATTCGACAAACTTGTTTCGTCTCATAGAACGACATAATTCGTAAGTTTACGATAAACTTGTAAATTTTGACGTTTGGACGTATTTATATCTTACCGATTATTTACTGTAGATACCTACTTGTATTGGTCTAAATAAACAAAAGTAGGAAATATGTCTTAATTTCGGGGCTATTTCCTCGCTATGGTGGGATGAAAAATTTTGTGTTATGTACGGCCGAAATTTTTATTTGGGTCTTTTTGTGAATGCCTTTCTAGGCTCAGAATTCTATCCTTTAAAACATCATTCTTTCTTCTTTGAAACAATACTCTTTGTGCGTAAAATATCAATAATTATATTATAAGCATCGTATTGATATACGAGTAAGTAACCGTCCAATTAGAAATGGAGGACACAAGTTAGTTAGTACCACACCGTTTCCGTAAGGTACAGAGGTTCTTTGAGGGGTTGAGTGTACGCTTCTACAATATGATCCCGAAGTCTGTTTTGGACCTACCTTTACATAGGTTTAAAGTCACTGCCAAAAAACATCTAATAAATCAGGGTTACTATACTTTTAATTATTTTATGTTACAAAGTACCTATTAAATATACAAACACTATGTATTATGCACTAACAAAAACCACTAAAGTTTAAACTAAGTGCACATAATCTGACATCTATTATTTAAAGTTTGGTTATAAAAAAGTTTTTTGGTTAATTATGTTTTTAGAGTTAATCCATCTTTAAATTTCTTATCTAAATTATTTTATATTTATTAGCCCGACTCGCATTTGATCTTACCTCCTTTACCTTTCTACTGTTTCTACCATAGAACCGCAAGACGCCGGGAGAAGTGGCATCCTTATGTGGTTGATGTCCAGCAAATCGAACGAAACGATTTTCTTCCACGTTTCTGATACGTACCGCTAAGGTGTGGAACACCCTTCCAGCTTCTGTGTTCCCAGCCAAGTACAACCTGGGTGCCTTCAAGAGAAGAGTGAATAGGCATTTTCTAGGCAAGCGCGCTCCATCCTAGACCTAATCATTTCTGTTCATCAAATATGATTGTAGTCAAGCGCAAGCCTATCCATAATAAAAAAAATGATCTACTTTTTAATTAAAAATTTGATTAGGAAGAAAACAAATCGCCTCGTATCACAAGTGCAAAATCACTAAAATCGATGTCACGGAACCGCCCCCTCTGTGTGGGGGAGGCTTAAATATTTATAAGAGCACTTTATCGCTTCACGCGTTTTAATTCGATTACTTTTCTGTTTGTTTTAGTATCGCTTTTTCTCTAAAACACTGATTTTCTAGAACTATTTGGTGTGAACACTGTTTTAGTCTTAATCAAAAAAACTAAAATCAAAATATATAATATTTTCTTTCACATTTTTATATTATAGGCCTAACTTACAGCACTACAGAAATGTCAGACTCTATAGGTACTACCACGTTCGGAAAGCAGTTTTGCACTGAGAAGAACGCACTAGAAACTCGGCACTTTCTCTTTAAAAAAATAAAAGTACTTAATTATGTTTACAATTTAGTTTTAAATCATTGAAATGAAATGAAATGAAATGAAATTCTTTATTTCACATAGGCTTAGATATTATAAGCTCTCATGAAATGTCGAGACTCTACCGCCAGGTTCGGAAAGCAGGTTTGCGCCGAGAAGAACTGGCAAGAACCTCGGTACTTGCTCTTTTCAAAAAAATGTCTCAATATACAATTTTTAGTACTTAGTATGAAACAATATTTTTAAGATATCTCGTGAGGAGTAAGAGATATGAGTAGACGGAAAATAAACGTACTTCCAAGGGTCCTTGTAATTAAAAAAAAAGTCATTTATTGTATTAATAACCCTGGCTTAGAACATGATTGTCTGTATCGTCACTTACCATCAGATGACACAGCAATTAAATATACTAACTTGCAGTGTAAAAAAAGCTTAAATCATAAATAACCCTTTCATGCGTGCATGGGTATAACATACCCCCGCCTCACCGGAGCCTCAAATAAATATTATCACGCCAAGCCAATAACGACCCCGAAACAACCCTTATCGTGTTAACCATAATCCCTAAATCATAACCCATAACATCACAAATAAACCTGAAACGCCGCCCTCAGTATCTCGCAAAACAACCCCAAACATCTTGCAGCATCCCAGAGGGGCACTTATCAAATTAACATCCCTTTTGCTACATTAGAGGGTATTATATTCGATAAACTCAAAGAGGGTAGTTCTATAAATAAAGCGGTGCAAAGGATCTTGTGAGCTATTTTAAGGTTGATAGAGTTGGTTGTTGCGTGGATGGTTGGAGCGGGATTTTGAATTGATTTCTTTGATTGATACAAGTGTTGGAGTATTTCATTGTTTGGAAATGGCGATGAATTGCAGTTGTTTGGGATGGTTTTTTTTTAATTTAATTAGGAAAATTAGTTATATCTCGTTTCACAGTGTTTATTACAAAATTCCTCCGCTTGACCGATTTTAATAATTTTTCTGTGTATAATGAGTCTAGGAAAAATATTAAGTAAATTATATATTGTTCATATACCCCTATTGAGAAATAATTTATATGGCAAAACAACGTTTGCTGGGTCAGCTATTAACGTCAAATTCAGAAACAAAAGCGTCATTTTAGTATTGTAATGGGTGTTTTTAAACGGTTTAAACTAACTCTTACTTACTCTGCCACTTTCTTATTCATTTCGCACATTCATTGGATTTCTTTAATATTTTCCAGATTTTCAAAATTGCTGCAATTTTTTTATAAAATCCTTATTAAATAAAGTTTTAACTTAACCCTCATAAATAATTTTTATATGAGCTTTCAAACAGTAATGTACGATTTCGCATTGTGAAGTCAACATCTCCTGAGGAAGTCCCGGTGTCGGGACGAAAGCTGCGTCGAAGAAGGTGTTGGAAAATTGTGTGTGGTGTTTCATGTGGGTAGTGTTCCTACATATTATTACACACATAACAGAAATACATATACAGAAATTTTTTCAAGCAGCGGGTTATAGAAAAACAAATTAATCTGTACTAACTAATTTTGGATTACCGCAAAATAACGCCTGCTTCAATTCAACAGTAATGTAGTACATAAATGAACTGTGATACAGCACTCACCGGAACTGGGTCGGTCGCTGTACCGGGTACAGTATACCCACGCTGGCCACACCATGGGTCCGTCACTCGTGGTGCCTGAAACGTAATATTATAGCGATTTAGGACACATGACAATATAGATCAACATGAAACAACGCTATTGGCTCAGTCGTTGTACCGGGTACAATATACCCATGCGGGCTCACGGTAGACTTTTAAGGCCAACATACATGAAGACGTTCTGGTCACTATACCGGGTATATTGCACCCGTTACAAGACAATAGAAATATTGACTGTTGGTACATTCTTGGTCTTAGAGAAAGAAGAGGCATGATCCTAGAACGACATATAAAATAAATGTAATAGGTTGGTTGTCGTATCGGGTATAGTATACCCATGCGGACTAATGGTGGACTAAAGAGAGTAACATGAAAATAAAACATGTAACCCAACTTATAAAGTTTTACATGAAAACTCACAACTCTACCGCCAATGATTTTGATATAAACATGTAAAGATGATACAGCTATTTCTATTAGGCGATTTTACTGCCATCTTACTAACTTAAAACGAGAAAATAGAAAGAAAATAGATGAAGATTACCTGGCGTAGAAGATGCGTTGCTGCAACTATCGTCCC
Source organism: Coenonympha glycerion (assembly GCA_963855885.1). Classification (NCBI taxonomy): domain Eukaryota; kingdom Metazoa; phylum Arthropoda; class Insecta; order Lepidoptera; family Nymphalidae; genus Coenonympha; species Coenonympha glycerion. The sequence continues at coordinate 7,672,423 of OY979653.1, forward strand.
CTTTAGACAAGTCTATAGCCCCTTTCTCCCCTCCTTTGACCTCTGGGACTCTCGCCTCCACCTCCTTAGGGGGAGTTTGAACCTCTTTAACAGGGGCAGCTTTACCCTCATACCTAGCTTTCAGACTTTTCCTCTTAGTCAAAGGATCGGTTATCCTTCTTCCAAAGTCCGCCTTCAAAATATTATCAATACTAAACTTCAGACACCCCTGATTTATGAAATCCCTACTCGATTCATTCTCTTGCAACTTCGGCGAGAACTGATTCGAATCCTTCCGATAGTTCGCGTATTGTTGATTCAAACTCAAACTGTTCTGCTGCAACCCCATCCTCGGTAAACCAGATTTCAGATCAACTTGGTTGATCAACGGATTCTGGAACAACAGCGGCTGGTTCAAAAACATCAACGGATTCGGAGTTATCGGATTCGGCCTCAACAAGATCGGTTGTACTTGGTTGATGTTGAGGTTCTGACTCAATTGGGATATCGCGTTTAGGTGGGTCTGTATGTGTTTGAATGAAGTTAGGCCTTGGTTTGGGTCTTTTTCATTATAGTTAGATACTGGGGCCTCATTTCCTACTGATAGGACTGTGTCATCACTGCAGCAAGAATTATCATCTACACTGATATCTGCTCTTTCATTATTGTCATCTTCTAGTCTTGGACTAACGCTTTCTGAATTCCTGGACGCATCTTCATAGTTCGGAGTATTCTGCAGCAGCTTTTCCGTCGAAAATACATTCTCAGGGCTGTTGCTGTCTCTCTCTTTCTTCAACACATTATGTATGCTAAAAGAGGACGTGTGTATATTCCTTTCCTCCTGTTTATCTTCGTCATTGAAGTCAGGGGTGATGGTGTCTCTAGTGTTGGGGGAGTAGGGATCCTGTTCGTCATCGCTTTGGTCCTGGATTTTGATCTGGTCTTGTAAGTGAACGGATGAGACCGCCGCCATCTTGGATTTTGGAGTTACGCCATCTATTGGACAAAAAGGGAGAATTAACAAGACATTTTTACAACCTCCCGGCTTCCGTCTTCCCCACTGCCTATAACTGCCTTTAAATCAAGACTGGAAAGGCATCTCTTAGGCACGCGCATTATCACTTATCCACACTCTTATCACTTCCCATCAGGTGTGATGATACAGTCAAACTGGAAAGTCTCTTAAGTCTAGGAGGTTTCGGTCTCTGCTAGTTACCACATTATAGTAACCAATTAGGAGTTTCACCATGATGGTTTGGTTGTATATAAACCACTTCAATCTTGACTACACCATCACTTACCATCAGGTAGGACCACAATGATCCTATTTATTTTGTAAATGTGAGTATGTAAGTATACATAGGTATTTTTGGATGGTTGTTACACAATTATCATAAAACTACAGAACTGATTTGGCTGAATATGCTATAGCTGTCTATAATAGCTATAGTAAACTTCTTGTTAAGTCTGTAGCTATAGCAAACTTATAATAGAATTGTAACCTAATCCTAATAGGTAGTAATATGGACACAATTATATTAATGTAATTAGGTACGAACTTTGTAAAGCCCAGGGTTCAATTCCCGGTGGGTGCCATAAAGAATGAATGGTTGTTTATAAATTAACCGCACTTGGTTATCGCAACCGCAGAGCGGTTGTACAGACACTAACGCGTTGTGAACACGCAATGATGTATGCTCTACCCTATTTTTAGGGTTCCGTACTCTCTCTCAACCCCTTTTTATGTCCCACTGCTGGGCACGGGTCTTTCCGACTGAGACGGTTTTGGCCATAGCCCACCACGCTGGCCAAGTGCGGGTTGGCGGGCTGGTTTCTTCACGATGTTTTCCTTCACCGTTAATCAAGTGATATTTAGTTTCTTAAAAACGTAACTCGGAAAAGTCAGAGGTGCGTGCCCAGGATTCGAACCCACGACCTCCTTATGAGAAGCAGAGGTCAGAACCACTGAGCTGTCACCAGGCTGTATCTCTAGAACCGTGACAGCTAGACACTTGAAATTTTCACACATGTTGTATTTCTGTTGCCTACAACAATCATCAATCTTTTCGTATCAAAAGAATGATGACTAACAAGAAGATAATGTACATTTGCCGGGATTCGAACCTAAAACCTTTTGACTAGCGTTCAATGGTTGTTTATAGTTCACGAACCGCACACGTCAAGTCGTGGTTACGACGAGACAAAAGTTGCAGTGAGCACGCAGTGACATAATATGCTCAAGCGTTAGTTTATAGACTGTGTGCGACCGCAGGAGACGGTGTTGAATGTACTTGAGTGAAAAGGCACAATTTAATATGTCGGAGAAATGAGGGTTCTTATGAAAATTCGCATTATTAGTTGTCCTCACTTCGACAAAAAGTCATCCATGGTATTAACAGTAGTCTGTGTTCTCATGCTCACAAATTATTGTTTTTCCGACGATGGACAATAAGCTGTGAGCATGAGTTCTCATGTAGTAGACACGGATTGTAATTCCTTTATAACTAGTGCTGCCATCTATTGAACATCTTTTAAGAAAACTCTTATCGGGATAAAGTTAGGAAGTTATTATGGTAGTTGGATAGGTGAACTAATTTATGGGTTTATTCATATAAAATTCTCGGAAAAAAAATTCATTTGAAATGGCTTGACCGTTTTTAATTTTTCTATTTGTTAAGTCTGAGATTAGGACATAAACTATTTTCCATACCCCTAAGTAAGAAATAATTAATGAAACAAGGCAAGTCAGTTATTTAATTACATAAACAAATACCATAATGGGGGATGCCAAGATCTATTTATATTCTATAAGAATGCATAATTTTGCTCGACCTTGTGATATTAGGTCCATTGATAAAGATGATGATGGTGACCAGAACTTTAATTCGTATAAAAAAAATCAAAAGGAAACTTTAAAAATAAAAAAAACATGTCTGATTTATTGATAGCCTTATGATATATACGACAATTCTAAGATGATATCAATCGAAGGATTCATAATATTATTATAGTGTTAAAGATTTTATCGAATGCCATAAAAGGAGATTAAAATCGTAAAATAAGATAAACATGTGTTTATTACCATTTTAGATTTGTATAACATTATGAAATGCCAACACCTCTTATACAGATGTAAAAAGTCAACCAGGAACTTTTAGTTATGTTATTAGTTTGAGAGTTCTGTACCAATAAAAAATAAAATAAACCTGCAAACGACGGTTGTCAATAGTCAATTATACTTGTACCTAGGCATTTTATTATATCTAGCTTTACCACTACAAATATTGTACTCATAGAAAATGTCAAAAAACTATGAGTGGCTAAGTGCGAGTCGGACTCGCGCACGAAGGGTTCCGTACCGTTGTTTGAGAGAAAAAATGAGGCGATGAAAAACAAAATGTTGTTTTACTGAACATTAGTAAGAAAAACAAGTTATTTCTAACCAAGTGTCTATGTGCTAATCTAGAGTATTAGCTACTTCTTTTCCCAGCAACATAGGTTAAGTCGTAGTGCTTTCGCATTCGTAATATTATTAAATAGAATAAATTGAAAAAAAACGATCTTAAAAAATAATGTCGCACCTTCAATACCATCTGTTAAAAAAAATAAAGGATAAGGGACTGGCGTAACTGTGATATTTCAATTAAAATTCTGTTGTCCTTATTGAGTTGTTGTATTGAATAAACATAAAGCCTAGTCATCGGTGGTTTAATACTAGCAGAGACTACAGGAAAACTATAGACCACCACAACAGGTGAATGATAAGAAAATCGCAAGAACGTGCCGATTGGAAATACGCGTACTACGTTCAGATAGTCAGTATATGCCCAGTTGAGGAAGTACGTCCGTTAACTGAGATGACAATAACGATGATATCTGTAGCGATACTCGCAGTCATCGTAGCAATAAAATGGGGAAACAGAGTAACTCCGTACCACTTGTGTGTGAGTAACCAGTCAGATTTCGTCATTTCGACATCTCCTCTCCCCTCAGTTTCGGAGATGTCAATGTGACGAAAATCTCATTGGTTACTCAAACACAGCTCCACTTCTCTCCGTTTTGGTCTAAACCGGGCCTAAAACTTGCTAAAACTTTTTTTCTACTTTATCGTTTCTTAATATCAGCTGAGATTGCAGTACGATATTAGCTTGTGATTTAAGAAAAAAGGGTTGAAAAACTGATTCTAAAGATAAATTCTTCTAACGATTTTTTTACATATTATTTGTATCGATAAACTTGCATCAATCATCTCCATGTATCCGTCTATCTGTCTATTGAATCTGTGGTTGCACATACACATAATCCAGTCATGGAAGTTAATATATGTGCATCCATTAAATACATCTTTACTCTTTAGCTTGACGAACAAGAAGAGACCGGGAACTAAACATGCGTATCTTGATATCAAGACAACTTTGTGTTGTTCAAACTGTAATAATTAGTTTGTTTATGTACTTTGACAATCATTACCAGTAGCATATTATTATGCTAAGGGCCTGTTTAACAATCCCCAGATGAACTTTATCTAGCGAATATATTTGATGTTCTGACAATTTTTGTATTGGGAGTCTGTCAAAATGTCAAGATAGACAAAGTTTATCTGGTGATTGTGAAACAGGCCATAAATCTAATATAGGTACAAAATTATCATGTCACAGTGTTCCCCCCCCCCCGATGGATTCCAATCTTGTCGCGATGGGGGGCTCAGTAGCCGTGGTTGGGTCCCCACGGTGAAGCCAGGAGGGGACGCTCGGAGTGGGCCTGGAGATGGGCCCGCTCTGGATGCGTCCAAGAGGGGTGCGGGGGACAGAGTTTTCTGTCTCCTGCAGCCAGGAGGGGTCGCGGGAGGAGAGGCGTGTCGGTGTGTCGTTGCCGCTCGCCCTATCTCCCGCGACCAAACGGTGGCGCACCGTTAGATGCGTCGGCGGCGGGGCCGCAGGGGAAGAGGAGTGTCGGTGTGTCGTTGCCGTTCTCCCTGTCCTCTGCGGCCGTTTGGTGGTTTGCGGCGGAGCCAAAGATCAGATCCGCCGCGGGGTATGGGAGGTCGATGCCTGCGAAGTGCAGGAGCAAGCTTCGCAGGTATCGTCTTACCCGTGCCCACGGCCCCTGGGTGGCGGTCCCGGGGGGGTCCGTCGCCTTACGGATGGGCGCCGAGGAGGTAAGGCCGGCTTACGTGTTTCTGGCGGGCCTTGCTGTTGGAGGGGAGCTCCATGCTCCACCTCGTGGAGGGGCCGCGCAAGCGGCCGGGCACCGGCGGGTTCGCGGAGGTTTGCGCAAGCGTTCCCGTGTTCCCGTCATACGGTGCGAGGAGGAAACACCGTGGGGTTTAGCCGGTAAGAGTCCGGCATAACCCAGCCGCTCCCCCGGGCGACTGGGTATCCATGAGGATTCCCCACGATAAAAAAAAAATGTCACAGTGTTCGCCAGTCGTAACAAAACTCGATTTTTATTATAGGTAGGTCTGAGAATAGGGCGCAAGCTAGCTTTCATACCCCTAAATGGCAAAACAACGTTTGCTCGGTCAGCTATTCTGTATATAATATGGAAAGCTGACTAACTAACAGCTGATTAACTGATTTGTAAATTAGCAGATCGAAGCAAAGATAATTAAGACTAAATTACTCTATGGATCAAAGTACTGGACGGATCTGGCAAAAAATTGATATTAAGAGGATTTCAGCCCTAATGGATGTAGATCGGAGTAAAAGTAAGTAAAACCACGGTGAAATTAGTATATTGATATGGGATTGACATATCTCAGATTATTGTGTATTGTGGTTTTCATATTTTTGTTAATTTCGTTCGAAAGTCTTGCGATAGCAATCTTAGAAATCAAAGAGTTGAGTCAAATGTCTAAAGCGGCTAAAGTGATCTGGCTGACATTTGGAATGGCGATAGATTAAAAATATCATTAACACAAGATATTTTTTTAAATCCACGAAATACATTAAAAGCTGAAGTTACAAGTGGACGAATCCACGAACCAGAGTATCATATTGTTATGTGTAATGTATGTGCTAACCATAGTACGCATTGCGTCCTATTAAAAGTACCAATTAATAAGTAGAGCATACTTCCCGAGAGGAGCGACCACACACGTTGTTGGTTGAGCACGCGTCTACAGAATCAAGCATTTTCGTTTAATACCCTTACAAAATTACGTTAGCTACTTGCCATACGAAATGCAACTTTGTGTTGTAGAACATAAAGTCCATCTTAAACGCAAACGCTTTAATGATCATCTCGGTTCGATATATACAACTTTAAACATACAAACTTTTTAAGCTAATCTTAACTTTATGTTACACACAATAAGACTCATATGAAGTGATAAACTAAAGTTGTTTTCAAAATGGAATCTGAATTCCAAATTTTACCGAATAAGATTGCGTAAAGAAAACTCGTCTTAATGACAAACAAAATAAGGACTTTCTAAGATGCAATTATAAAGTGGTATTTAAAAATGGAATTCCAATGCAAGTTTAGGAATTTCAACTTAAAAATTTGAGCGCTAAGATTGATTGTTATTTTTATTGTTTATTTTTGTTCGAATACACAGATTATTTAAAATGCGATACTTATGATATAGCAATTTTGCCATTAAACGTTCGGAATAAGATCTATTTTTATAGGGCTCTTAGGTTTACTGAGATATTTTTGAGGAATTTATCAAAACACAAATTTTTAATCGATTTTAAGCTTATCGCATAAAACTTAAAGTTGAAAATAATGAATACGCGTACTGTCATCGTTTTAGCAATTTTCAGGTGTTGCAAACATTTTATTTAGTATAATAATATTTTTGAGGAAATTGGGTATTTTACTATTTTGCGAACCTTCCTGGGAAATTGGCACATTTTTTTTTACACTATACAAGTTAGTACTTGACTGCGATCTCACCTGATGGTAAGTGATGATGCAGCCGAAGATGTTAACGTACTAACTTGGAAGGGGTGAGTAAAGTCATCCCAACGGTTTCTACACAGCATCGCACCGGAACGCTAAATCGCTTATCGGCACGTCTTTGCTGGTAGGGTGGTAGGTAACTAGCCACGGCCGAAGCCTCCCACCAGACCAGACCTGAGCCAATTTATAAATTATAAAATTCCAAAGTGGCCCGTGGCGGGAATCGAACCCGCGACCTCCCACTCGAATCCGCGCGCGCGTCCCCTGCGCCAGGAAGGTCGTCAAAACAAAGCTATTTTGCGTTCCGGTGCGATGCTGCGTAGAAACTTAGGGGCGAGTTAGTACTAAGTACGATAACATCTTCGGCTACGTCCGTCACTTACCTACTAACTTATATTGAATTGATATACATAAGATATAGATAAGTCAGTCAGTCACATCTAAGGTATTATTCATATTATAATGGAATTTTATGAGAAAACCAATAAAAATATGTTAGAATTAGATTAGACATTTACAGGGCATAGATAATATAGATATAGATCAAGAACATAAATAGGAATACTTAAAAGAGATAATAATATATAAAAGGAATATAATAAAATTTTATAACAACGCCATATTAACACCTTCGGATAAATAGGTAAGATTGTGGGCATAATAAATTGCAAATAATAATGTTAGAGTGCGCAGACTAAATGAAAAAGATGGACAGGGCCTTAAAACAAACAACATACGTATTCTGTAACTCGGTGCCTATCAAAAAATGATAGCCACTTTATCCATTGCACGTTTGCTACGAAAATGCTATTTTTATTTCATAGCAATCCTCCTTCTCAATGGATAAAAAATATGCCAGTGGCTATCATCCTTGAGTGTATTTCCTCCAGAAATCTGTAAGACTTATGGAAGTAAGTGTATATTCCGTCTGCTCACAAGATGTTATTAAAATCTGATACCTAATCTGGCACCTACCTAATAATTTAAAACAAAGTTGTAAACACAATTATTTTTACTAAGAGCAAGTACCGAGTTTCTTTTCTGTTTCCTTCGGCAAGCATTTTTGTTTTGTAAGTTAGGCTTACTTATATTGTGATAGATTATTATTTCATCATTATTATTCTTTTGATCATTATTATTTTGTATTTCCAATATAGAACGCGTTGCAATCCTTGTAATCTAATGATATTATATATAAATCTAAATTTTAAGTCAGCAATTTGTCATTAAAAACCTCAAATATTTCGGAACTTTCAAAAAAGTTAACAAATCAACTACGAGATTTTTGGGCTCTAATTTTTAAACCTCATCATTTGTTTTTCATCATTGAAGTCAAGGTCAATCGCATAAAAAAGGCGCTTCTTAAAAAATCTTGTATCACACAAACTGACATAATATAGAGTCGAAAGCGAGAGAAAATCGGCTTCTTTTTGAAAAGATTTTTGAGTTAGTTGCAAAAGCGTAAATAGTGGTCGGTCTATTTACTACTTTATTTTATTAGTCTATGGACAAAGTCTACAAGTATAATAATATAATACTTATTTTTTACGGGTAAGTTTATTATTGTACCTAAGACACGGTAATAACTACAACTATATTAAAAAAAAACCTTTTATTCTTAACAAATAAATAAAATAAATAATTCATAAGTTAGGTACCTAGATAATAAGATTACAGGTACAAACAACCAAGTCATGGAAACTTATATTTACACGATAACTTTATAAATATTTAGCAACTAGATATCCCTAGTAGATAGATAGATATATGTATTATAGATACATTTAAATCTCGTTTTTTGAAACATTTACAAATTCCGCGAAAACTGTGTTTTTAGGGTTACGTCAGCAAAGGGTCGGCAGTTATTTACATATTACCAAAGTGCGAGTCGGACTCGCGTAGAAAGGGTTCCGCACCGTTCTATAAAAATATTTTATCTATAAAAGTTATCTAACTCAATATCGTGCAAAATAAAAAGTTATTGATTGGGGCTTCTGCGTCACACGAACGTAGCAATATAAATAATGATAATATGATGCTAAAGTCACAATATTATACCTATGTAGGATATAATAAATCTGTTGTTTGTCTGTTTGTCTGTCTGTTTGTACGGGCTAATCTTTGGAACGGCTGGACCGATTCCAATGAAATTTTGTGTGGTGGTAGCCTATGTCCCTGGTCAACATATAGGATACTTTTCATCCCGGTAAAATAAAGAGTTCCCGTGGGATAGTTAAAAAACTGCAATTAATTTAACAGCTTTGTAAACAACAACTAATGAACTTAATTTAGTAAAATTGGTTATGCTGATACCTTATGTTGCCTTTTTAACAAAATATATATATAGTAAAACTTATTAATCCAATCGAGTTCCCGCGGGAAAGAAAACATTACAAAAACAGTTAGCAGGCGTCTTTCAAGTAACGGATTTTAATGAAATTTTATGATCCTACTTTATATAATATGCCCGGTCAACATTTAAGATACTTTTTATCCTGAAAAATTTGAGAGCACCCGTGGGACGTTTAAAAAAACCTATAGCTACTTATCTCCGTAGCACAATCAAAACGGTGTCGAAATATCGACAGTTTAAATCGTCCTTTTGATCGTGCAACTAGGTATAACTACTATACAAGATAACCCGTACGTAGCAGGAACGGGTTGCTACGTACACAGTAGCGCATCAGAATGCTTAATTACAATATCTGGGCGTTGGTATCATCTCAGAATAAGATAAGTTTGGTTAGTATAGATATTACAATCCACGATGACACGCCCCACTCTATCTTACACCATGCGAATTGAGTAACATAAGCGATTTCGACAGAGTGTATAAGTAGAGGAAGACCAAAGAAGATATAGGTAAATTGTGTAAAAGAAGATAGCACGTAGACAGGAGAGATTGGAAGAAGACTCCTTTACGGGTCCATCGAACCCAAGGACCACTCATTTTGTACGGGAAATTTTGGGAAAAATTAAGAAATTCCACGGGAAACATTTTTGTAAAAAAAACGAACTGCACGCGGGCGGAGCCGCGGGCAACAGCTAGTAAAAAATAAGTCGGGTTTTTCTTCCTAACGCTATAACTCCAGAACGCACGAACCGTTTTCACGGTTTTGCATTCGTTGGAAAGGTCTCGGGCTCCGTGAGGTTTTTTTCACATACATACAAAATCTTTTTTCACATACAGCGCCATCTCTGATACATAGCATGTACTACAAACCAATATTTTAATTGCGTCGCGTTTAGGCGCTGTGGGGGAAGGGACTGTGGGTAACACGGGACAAACGGGCCGGGACAAAAATATTTCTAACGCGGAACGGAGTCCGCGGGCACTGCTAGTTATACCTATGTAGGATAGAACTATAGTATTACTAATAGGATAGTATTACAGTGGTATTATGTAAGGTTATAGATATGGAGGATATGGAGGATTTTGACGGGCTTGGAGTGCTTTGGACCCGCCTGGCCAGAGAAAAAACCGCGTGGAAGAAAAGGGGGGAGGCCTTTACCCGCTTATGGGATGACCTCTAAAAAAAAAAATATCGTATATCGGTACTAAACCCTAAAATCAGAATAAGATTAATATCTGTCGGGGCCCCACACCAACAATTTTTTTACTTTAATGCTAATTGGTGTTGATAGTATCGACGGAACCCTGAGTGCGCGCAACCGACTCGCACTTGAGCAATTTTTTATAGTCCTTTTCGCTTTAGCCTTTAGTTTTCATTTTATTTAATTAGTTTTTGTCTATCTCTGAAAATTTCCACTGTTTAGCTAGCACGGTTAAAGAGATACAGCTATAGACGGACGGTGGAGTCATAGTAATAGGGTCCCGTGTATCGGTACTAAACCCTAAAATCTGAATAAAATATTTGACGGGGCTCCTACACCAACAATTTTTTACTGAATTTATTTTTGTCTTTGTCACTCTCACGGATAAGTTGATGAGTGCAACATGCAGCGTCGCGGAAGAATATAACAGAAAAACGACCTTTTACCTAATTTCTCTAAAACTAAGCCGTTATCAAAAATCTGTTTCTCAACGTTTTTAGATATTATTATTACCGACACATTAAAGCAAAAATCACAATTACACCCATTGTAGTTTCGAAAAAAAAAGAAGAAAAACTGAGATTTTCGAGCAACTTTTGGGAGAACTTTCTATCGAGAAAATTTTATCCAATCATGTTTCTGCTTCTCAACGATTTTAGATTAAAGACCCAAAATTCATGACGTATTAATTTAAAAGTAATTGTCTTTATAGTTTTTAAACTAAACTTCACTAAAGATCGCTTAAATATGGCTTCTACGCCGTTAATGCTCATTGGTGTTGATAGTATCGACGGAACCCTCAGTGCGCGCAACCGACTCGCACTTGAGCAATTTTTTATAGTCCTTTTCTTCAACATGGAGAGCATCGCAGTTCGGTCTTTACTATATATATATAGCTGCTTGTGCTGATTCACTCATTGATCACCTCTCCTGAACAATTTTGTATGAAAAAATTTTTTTTCAAGGATGTCATCGTATAGAGGGGAAAAATTCATGAGGAGGAAAAATATGGAGAGAGCTGATGATTGAGGATTTCGAAGACGGGTGAAGAGCACGGGGAGGGTATTGAAGATAGTTGGGGGGTGCTCGACCAAATGTCATTCGAAATGTCATCCAATTGCCAGTGAGCTGAAAAAAAATTCAAAATGGCGGATTCAAAATTGCCGCCATTCGAATTTCGTCGATATCTCGGAAAGTATAAAAGATGGAAGAACGGTTTCTTAACAAGAGTTGATCAGAACCTAAAGGTCTACACGATGATGAGAAAAAAAATCCAATATGGCGGAATTTTTTTTCCATAGAAAATGTATGGGAACAGATGACTGAGGGTTGCGCTACCTTTATAGGCGGGAAGACAGCCCGCGGGCCACATGTGGCCCGCGCCCCCACGCGCCCTACTAGTTACTTATATCGCTGAATTATTTTTATAGCATCGCATCGTATGACCGGCACCTTACCTCCCCTCGCCATTGAAACAAGTAACAACGGCACAAACTTCCATGTATGTTTGTTTACACGTTACGCCTCATCGCGCGAACCACGCCGCTACATCACAATCACTTACACGCATTACATTAATATTAAACGAATCTATACTAAACAGAGGGCGCTTCCGGTTGCGTGTACGACCTTCTATTATACACACAAACTATTTTTTTTTATTATTAAAAAAACTGGCCAAATGCGAGTCGGACTCTTTAAGAAAAATAAATAAATAAATATAAATATATTAGTGGACAACATTACATACATTGCTTCGATCCCAAAATAAGTAGCTTATGCACTTGTGTTATGGAAATCAGAAACAACGAAGGTACCACAACACCCAGACCCGAGACAATGTAGAAAAGTTATTTTTCTACATTGCCCCGACCGGGGATCGAACCCGTAACCTCAGAGATGGCGGCGCCTTGAAAACCGGCACGCTAACCACTCAACCACGGAGGTCGTCAAAAAGAACTGAATCTTTAATAGTTACCTACTAGAATAAAAGGTCGGGACACACAGACAGACAGACAGACGGACAACAAAGTGATCTGATAAGGGTTCCGTTTTTTTTTCTTTCGAGGTACGGAACCCTAAAAATTATAAGCAAGACCTTCATCTGATGAACTTCAGAACTTTCGTAAACTTAGCTTTAAGTCAACATGTAGTTATCACCATACATATGAATGCGTATATGAATTCCTCCAAAACTAGAAATTTTACATTTTTTATGTTTAAATAATGGTCCGTAGACCGTAGATAATAATAATATCCAAAAACGCTCAGAACGGATTATTGGTAACTGACAAAGGTCGTTTTCACCAACACTTCAAGAAACGCAATAAGCCGATAGGTGACAGTTTTCACTTACAACAACTGTCACCTAAGGGCTTAGGTGTCTCTTAAAATGTTAGTGAAAACGAACAGTCTTTCAGTAATTAGGTAAAACGTCATTCTTCTTTCTTATCATTTACATTATATTAAGTAGGTCCTTACTCTTATTATGTAGATATCCATTATGAATATTAAACTATTGATATACGTATTGACATTAATGTAAGCGCGAGAGACGGTAAAGTGGACGCAACGAAGCGGCGCAGACAGACAGACGTACATGGACATTTTATTGTGTTGTTAATGATTCCACAGATAAACTATAGCGTCGTGGTCGTACAGTGTTGCGAGTCTGTAGCTTTTTATTAGCTACAATCTGTTGCCATTTGCCACGATTTTAAGAGTCCACTAACCCACGATGTCTCCCATACAAACGTAATACCAAAATCATTTGTAATTCGTGCAAATTTCGAGCATGTTGTGGTGTTATTCGGGTTCATATAGTAATAATCTATGCTCCTGGCCATATCTGATTCCGAAATACTTGTTTGTTAAACGAAATTGTAAACGAATTTAGTTTTGCTTATTTTTATGTCAAAGAGGACATGTTTTCTGCTTATTTGTTTTGTATAATAAACAACACTATCTCACGTCGCATTAGTAAAGGAGCACAGTTTTTATTGTCCAGATAAAGAAAAACACCAGTTAATAAAGAAAGTTACAAATTTTCATTCATAATTTTTGGTATTACGGATCTCGAACAAAGTTATAAAATTTTGATCAAAATTGATTATTATTTCGTTTTAAAGAAGTATTTCTGAACCAAATATGGCCAGGAGCATAGATTATTACTATATGAATCCGAATAACACCACAACATGATCGAAATATGCACGAATTAAAAATGATTTGGTATTTTCAATGTACCTATGGAGAAAACGTAGGTCAGTGCATTCTTAATGCTCGTTTTCACCAACACTTTAAGAAACGCCTAAGCCGATAGGTGACAGTTTTCACTCACAACTGTCACCTAAGGGTAGAGTAAGGTGTCCCTTAAAATGTTCTGAAAACGAGCATTCATCCCCTAAATAATAAGGTACCAATGATTTAATCTTTTAAACTACAATATATAGGTTGTTTAAACGATTTTTTATACTATACATTATACTAGTTAGGACCTACTTGAATGGCATTTTAATAAGTGATACGTAGAAACACAGACTTTAAATGTAGTCTGAGTGTAGAAACCGTTGGGGGTGAGTTCACTTACCAGTTCCAAGTCTTCGGCTGCATCATCACTTACCATCAGGTGAGATCGCAGTCAAGTACTAACTTGTATAGTGTAAAAAAAAACTCATACGAAGTTGCATATAACTAAAAGGCTATGCTGCAAAGGTTTCTTTCTTTACGAAGTACTTACCTACGGTCATACCAGTAATATAGGGTTGTACTTTAATTACTTATTTATCCAACTGTTATATTATATCGATAATAAAAACTTTTATTTATTTACAAAACACGGTATAAAAACGTCGGGCAGTGTTATTGTTAACATAATTTACGGTTTACATTTACGCGTGTGTTTGTAAACGTTTACATTTACCGGCTTATCAGAGTTTACCGTAAACATGGAGGTTGTAAATCATTTATTATATTAAACTTTGATGTTTACACCACAAAATATGTATTCGATTGAACCTGCGGCCTTAGCGAAAATATTACTTAAATTACACATTTCATTTCAGACAATTTTGTTACATATATCAATAGATAAAAATAGTAAAGATAGGCCGATCCGAACATTTTACGTAAACCTTCTTCATACAAGCAAACAGTAGCGTCATCTGTCAAAATACCCGCCGCCGCCGCTGACCGAAATACCGCGTGGCCTTATACTGTTGGTACTAATGACACCCATAAACTGGCGACATTTTTTCGCGCTGTTCGCCCTGGCTTTAGTATACAAGTCAGTGCTTATATCGCTAATGGCAAAACATCGTTTGCAGGGTCAGCTAGTAAATAAAAAAAATCCTGTCACAATGCTTGATGTATTAAAGCTGTTTTTAGGGATGTCACTTAAAACGTATGGTACATTTTTGAACTCCCTATAGTCCCCTCAGGATATGATCTACACTTATATTGTGATATTTTTTCATGCATCTATACATCGTTCCTTACTTTAAGCCAGTCTTTCTCAAAGTGGGCGATAACGCCCCCTTGTGGTAGATTTGTAATTTCTTTTAGATATCTATTGGTATACTGTACTATATAGTAGGTAAGTATACTTACTATAGTATCTACTTTATATTTTAAATTTACAAAAATTAAAACCTACCTATGTAGGTACTACTACTCAATATGGAATAATTAGTTTAGGTATGATTGTATAAAATCTAAAAATAATTAAATATAGCTTTTGTGCTGGGATAGCCTGTACGCAGTACACAATCTAGTTGTAACAAGCTTTTGTCAAATAACGCATTTGGTGCAATTCGGTACCAATCGGCTGGTTGATTGACCAAAATTAATTAAACCACGATAACTAAATTAAAGTAATGAAATTGGGGTTTTAAGTTTTTTAGGAGTGTATAAAAATTGGGGGCGCTGAAATATAATTGATTTACAAAGGGGGCGGTAAAGAAATAAGTTTGAGAATCTCTGCAAGTTTAAGCTTTCAGCTAATTAGGGTAAATAATCTAATACGTTATAATATGAGTTAGATACTTACTTTGAACAAATAGGTATAACCTAGTTACATAGCGTCAGTTGACCTTAAATTACACATGCCCATATTTCGTAGTATGATATTAAATTAGATGAAGCAATTTGATTGGTTAGCGCTATTATGCGGGCAGCTTGTACTTAGAGAGGGGTGGGGGGGAAGGGAAGGGGGAAATTAGTAACGCCAATGAATTATAGGGGACGACGAAATTTCGAGTCATTGATTAGTTAAGTTCTTATGCAACGTTCTGTTTGATAAATTCAAATTTTATATTTGGTTCCGTACCCAAAGGGACCCCCTATTGCTAAGACTCCGATGTCCATCTCCCTGTCAGTTCGTCTGTTACCAGACTGTATCTCATATATCGTGATAGTTAAAAAGGAGAATTCCAGAAAGTGGGCTAGATTTGCGTCACTCTGCGTCTCAAGCACGTATGCATGAAGAATCTTCTTTCAAATTTTAATATTGCATATAGTTATGTTAGTGGAATGTGACATTTTTTCGCGCTGTTCGCCCTGTCTTTAGTATACCAGTCTGTGGTTTTAGGGTCTTAAACTACTTAGGTTAATTTGAAACGAACAGACCCTAAAGAAATAATATCCGGAAAATCCTAATACTTAATCTAGTTTGTTCTCACGCATCGTTATTCGTTATTATTTGAAATTATCATTTTTATGACAGAGTCGTGTTGTTATACTCGTATCTATTGGTTTTTACTGTCGTAAAGTAGAATTACTTTGTATGTATTTGTTTTTACTTACTCCGTCAAGTCTGTATCTATGTCGTGGCCAGATCTTAAAATTAGTCATTCCATGATAATTCTAGGCCCGTTGTCGCCATGTACTTACCATTTCATGAAATGACCAACTCACAAACTTGTATACTAAAGACAGGGCGAACAGCGCGAAAAAATGTCGCCAGTTTATGGGTGTCATTAGTACCAACAGTATAGGTAAGGCCACGCGGTAGTTCGGTCAGCGGCGGCGGCGTGTATTTTGACAGATGACGCTACTGTTGGCTTGTATAAAGAATCGGATCGGCCTATCTTTACTATTTTTATCTATTGACCAACTCTATAAGTTTGAGTAGTAGGGTACACCTACTAGTGTCAAACATAAAAGACTGAATATAATCAGATTTTGTAGAAGAAAATGTCGTAGAAATCCACGTAAGTAGGTACAATTTAGAGATTATATTCTATGCCATATATTGAAAATAATATTTTTATCCAAAAAGGAAATCAAAAGTAAAAAAAAATATAGAGGTTGAGAATAATATTTATAAAATTCTACACCTATAATTCAATTTTACTACAGTTTTCGTCCGTACTACCTACCAAGTACAAACAAAATATAAATAGGTAATAGGTACTAGTTTCTATATAAGTATGTATCTACTTATTAATTTCTCCTATTCAACCTATAATACAACCAACCTAATTAAATAAATTACAGCTCCAACGATACACGAAAATATAATTAATTAAATAACACAGATACACAAAACTTCTAATTAAATCCGAATAATTGCCTCTACCTGACACCCAGAGATATCTAATTAAAATATTTGTAACAAGAAGGTATTACAGTATGTATAATTTTGTTTTCAATTTTAATAATATCATGTCTACAAATAATAAGGTTTCGTATATTAATTAAAGTTTCACTTTGATAATGAGGTATACTTGTAGGCCAGGGCAAGGAATACCTAATAGTACCTATAGGCGGCCATGTTCACTTAGCACGTGAACGACCAAGCTACAGGTAGCCGTCTGGACGTACTAATCACAGAAGGCCGCCGCGCGTCGGTCAGGTAATAGGCGTGATAGTTCGTGTACGGTCTATTGAACGCGCTGCGTGCTCTCAATAACGAGGCAACCTTAGTACGTCGAAAGGGATACAGTTACGCGATAGAAAGAGACCACAACTTTAGCACGGAATACCTAATAGTACCTAAAGGTACAGAAGGATCACTCGGCAGGATGATTTAAAAAATAGCGCCGCTAGCGCTGACACGAAAAGTGCAATTCAGTTCGCAATAGCGCCTGACCACGCCTCCAGAAATAACACGCAACAAATGCAATGTTGTGGTCTCTTTCTATCGCGTAACTTTATCGCATTCGACGTACTAGGGCTACCTCGTCATCGGGCACACGCAGCGCGTGAAATAGACCGTACCCGAGCTAACGCGAGCAAAGTATCCGGCGCGTGGCGGCCGTCTGAAATTAGTACGTCGAGACGCCTACCTGTAACTTAACGTAATAAGTGGACCTGGCCTGGCCAGGGTACAAAATATCAATTGCTTAGTGCTGAAGAAAAAATCGCGAGGAAATTATTGTACTTATTCTGTTTTTAGTACTTACTTTGGTATTTGTTGTTATAGCGGCAACAGAAATTCATCATCTGTGAAAGTTTCAAGTGTCTAACTATCACGGTTTTTGAGATAAACCCTGGACAGACGGACGGACGATCATGCAAAGGTCTTAGTCATAGGGTTTTTACCCTTTTTACACGACTGCCCAAAACTAGGAGTGTAATGTTTTTAGGGTTCATGTATGTATGTATGTATGTGAGTTTCTTTATTCCTCCATAACTTCTGAACGGCTGAATAGATTTGGACCTTGACCTTGCCCTGTAATAAAACGAACTTTTAGTTCGTTTTATTACAGGGTAGTCGTTTGTTTTAATTTTTTAATTACTTACTTTTATTAACCTTTGGGTACGGAACCCTAAAAAGGGGTAAAAAGGGGGAAAGGGGCCATGACTTTACTATAAAAATGGTTCTACCAATGAAATACCTAATAAACTAAGAAAAATCTTAATGCCCGTTAAAATCTTAATAGGCATTAAGATTTTTCTTATTAGAAAATATTATAACTAGCGAAATTCAAATTTTCTTTAGTTTTTCGCAAATATTAGACAAACTACACATTGTAGGTTAATGGCAATGGGGTTTGCGGGCATAATATTTAATGCATCTATACATGTTTTTAAAAGAAACTTTGCTCGAAAATTCCCACTCACCTCATATTGGTTCCCGATAGATATTTTTTTGCAATTTCCCAGATTTCGAGCTATCGGGAACCAATATGAAGTAAATGAGTAAGTATTGTTGAGCAGAGTTTTTATTAAAAACCTGTAGATGCATAAATGTTGTTTCCGCAAAACTCATTGCCATAAGCCTACGATGTAATTTGCTAACTATTAGCGAAAACCTAAATAAAATTTGAATTTTCGCGCCCGGATGGTACCCATCCATGATCCACCATAATATAATAATGTATCTTATTTATCTACTTTATTTATTAAATATAGAAGTACATTGAAAATGACGCATAGGTACCTACACTACTTTAATAGCAATTAATTACTAAAAACACTTGGATAAATAAGTTATTATATCAAAACCGTTCTAAAATAATATTAATTTTCTTGATTAATTGTTTTTAAAACGTATTATTATTGGCGAATAAAGGTGGAAATAATTTAGTGATAAAATTTAATTTATTATACCTACCTAACTAACTTTATTCTTTGTTTTAATATCCTTTGTGCTACTTATTATATTGTTAATATTGCGTGTAATATAAGTTTAATCATAATTATTATTATTAAGTAGGTACTTTAACGATTATTATTTATTTGAACAATTGGGTACGTACATAGGTAGGTACCTTTTAATTTGTATAATATCATAATGATAAATAATAATGTGTGGGTAATTATTACATAGACATATTACAGTTACTCAGGATCCGGCGGACCGCACGAAAAAATATCGCGAATTTACTGGTGTCAAAAAAGTTTGTTTGACACCAACGCCATCAGTAGGAAGCTGATTGTCAAACAGCGCTAAGTACCTTTTCCTGTATGAAGAAGGTTTACGGTAAATAGCTATTAGTATCGGTGGATAATTGTCAAATGTCAACTGGTCAATCTACATTGTTAAATATTCGTCCGTCATAATATCCATGGTCAACAAGTACCTAAATAATTTAAAAATTCAAAAACACTACACAGAGGAACTATATAAAACCGCAAAATTACTTACAGTTCGGCAACTGTATATTGAAAGAAGTGTTATTCGTTACCATCAAATCCACCCAGCACCTCCACCGGTCCATACTCACTCACACCGGCGTCGGTTAGATATTCACATCCCTCGTACACACAGTTCATTTGCACAGAGACAATTTAACTACATGAGCTTATATTTGTATAAAAATATCGACAAAAAGGTCAATACCTCCCATCTTAACAGCTATAGTCTCAAAAGTAAACTAAGAAAAATTTTAAGTGATCTAAACTACCATGACACTGAAAAGCTTATTCGGTAATATTTATTTATTAAACATGCACATTCTAACACACGCGCACGCACACACACACACACACACACACACACACACACACACACGCACACACGCACACACACACTAGCAAACACACACACACACACACACACATATACATATCACACGCACGCACGTATACATACAAAATATACACTCGCAGTCGCAACCATACTAATATAAATTGTAATTGCCATACTAATATAAATTGTAATTGCCATACTAATATAAATTGTAATTGCCATACTAATATAAATGCTTCATTTACTGCAGTTATTCGCCCGTGTTAAAATTGTTTTATGTTTAACTTTAGAAACCGACCCCCAAGTCACGGGTTTACTAGTTTGGGGGTCCAGGGTAATTTTAAGATAATAATAAATAATAATAATAATAATAATAAATTTTATTTCTCATTTCTCATTTCTCACTGCCCTGTGGTAAAACGACTTTTTCCAAAAAAATATAGCCTATGTTACTCGGAATGATGTAGGGATTCTAACGATACCCCATACCTATGTCCAAATCTATTCAGCCGTTCGGAAGTTATGGCGGAATAAAGAAACTCACATACATACATACATACATACATGAACCCTCAAAACATTACACTCTCTTTTTTGGGCAGTCGTGTAAAAATAGACCATCTGATGCCATTATCTTACTACTAGATATAAGTTTGATTGATCGCATTTCAGTGCGTCCTTAGATATTGCAATGCAAAGTATAACAGACGTATATGATATGATATATGATATGATATGATCACTTAACACCAGGTGAACTACTTCCTCGTTTCATCCTTTTGTAACAAAAACTTCACAGGATTTTCCAAGCTAGTTATTCCATAGCTTATTTGGGCAAACCGTAACTACTGACGCCATCTATGTACGATCCACGGAACTTATTGAAATTTCGGGTATCGGCCATTCTCTCGTATTTTACTATTTTACCAACCTATTTCTATTCTTATGACATTTTTGAAAAAGCTAGTACTGAGTTTCTTGCCAGTTCTTCTCGGTGCAAATCTGCTTTCTGAACCTTATACTTAGTTTGATTTTTCATAAGAGCTTATATTTAGGCCTATGTGAAAAATAAAGATTTTCATATTGATTTTTCTCAATCACTCTAGTATCTTTGTTACTTTTTCATACTGCACTAAAATAATTTGGATAAAATTTTAAATAGAGATAGGTAGAGTAGGTACGTAGGTACCTACCGATATCGCCGGTTCCCGTAGTATTCAATCTATCCATGGTTTGCCTTACTAGCGATAGAAATTTGACATAACTTGTATGGAGTTTATGTCACATTATATCTTATATCTTATGTCACATGATATATATTTAGAAATCAAATGGAAGATAGAATATTGGGAACCGGCATAAGTCCACTTTTGAAGCTGAAAAAACTATAGATATACTCTTTAAGTACCTATATTGGCTAGAAGGTAGGTAATTATGTATGTATAATGTATATACTTTTTGACGACCGAATGGCGTAGCGGTAGCGAACCTGCTTCTGCGTCGGAAGTCGTGGGTTCGATTCCCACTACTGGAGAATGTTTGTGTGATGAGCATGAATGTTTTCCAGTGTCTGGGTGTTTTTCAATTTATTATATTTATGTATGTTAATATGTATGTATATTTGTCAGTTATCTAGTACCCATAACACAATCTATCGCTTACTTTGGGGCTAGATTGCCATGTGTGTATAATGTCCTGATATAGGTATATTTATATTAGGCTGTTTTTAGGGTTTTTCCTGCAAGTATTCGAATTTTTCTCAGCTTTTAAACCTTCCCTAGACCTCCACGAATATTTCAAAACCAAGATAAGATAAATCCGTTAAGAGTTTCTCGAGTTTTAGCAGCAATTCATTTTTATATATTATGTATAGAGAGAAGAGATTAGCTAACCTAGCAAACGTTTTTTTTATACTCGTATAGATAAATAAATTATTTCTCACCCCTAAGGTGTGAAAAATAGTTTTCTTCTTAAAATCTTAGAACTTATGACTGCATACATAATGTCATTAAAATCAGTCGAGCTGCTATGGTAAGTTTTGTTAAGAAAACTGCGAGAATTTAATTTAAATATTATTTTGGGATTAACATAATAATAATATCTACTCTATTACTAAGTTACCTATAGTTATTAGGTAGATCTAAATTCAGACTGTATCAGCTAAGTACTTAGATATTCTATATTTCTTTTATAGATATATTTTCTTAACAATCACAATAATTATTTCAGCCAGAATAAATCAGTTCATTAAACTTAACATGTAGGTAAGTATTTAACCACAAAGTGACGCATGAAATATTAAAAAAAAAACCCACCTCAAAACCCGAAAACCAATCCGGCACCACACTCACTGAAAAACCACGAACTCATAACCAAAAACAAGAAAAATTAAAAAAAAAAACCTAGTCCCACTCACGAAAACCAGTCCACCGGAAACGCATTTTCACCAAAAACCACCTTTTGAATTAAATATTTCGCGAATAATACCGGAAAACCGTCGGAAAACCGATTTTTTTTCTACTCGGTTTTACTATAGACGTACAGTAAGCGCTCAAGCGGTTTGGAACTGGCGAATCCAGCCCTCCCCTCCACTAAGGCTGCATACTTAGGCGTGGCCAGCCAACCATTGGTGGGCGGGACCTTTTTTTCACCCTATTTATTATAGGAACTCTTCTCTGATCGTTTATTATATTGTTTGTGGGTTTGTTTGGTTTAAATAATACGTCCGCGGCGATGTGCGAGTCTTAATTGATTTTTGTTGTTTTTTTTTCGTAAGAGACGGAGTTGACAAGTATGATGTGATGTTGTCTTTACTGAATTTATTTTCGGGGTAGGTATGTCTATAGGTAGAGCTTTCGTATAATGCCATCGGAGTTTTAGGTCTTAATCGTATCCTTTTTTTGTGTTTATGGTAACTTTTTTGTATGCGTTTTTGTAGTGTATTGATTTATTATTTCAGGACATATTTTGACAAGTCTTTTCCTATAGCTACTGTTAGTTACAAGGTCTAGGTAGGTACCCACGCTATAGCTAGGTACCTATAAATAAACAGATACCTATAGGTACATCTGTGCCTATACCTACTAAATTTTTAATTCAAACATATCCATCCATCCAACCTACCTTTGTTGTTTGTATGTTAATTAATAAATAATTAATATCCAGTGTAAGTTTTTGTTTTTTTACTAGGTATAGGTACCTAGATAGGCTTGCGTTTGACTATCATGTCTGATGGACAGAAATGATGAGGTCTAGGATGGAGCGCGCTTGCCTAGAAAATGCCTATTCACTCTTCTCTTGAAGGCACCCAGGTTGTACTTGGCTGGGAACACGGAAGCTGGAAGGGTGTTCCACACCTTAGCGGTTCGTATCAGAAACGTGGAAGGAAATCGTTTCGTTCGAGCTCGCTGGACATCAACCACATAAGGATGCCACTTCTCCCGGCGTCTTGCGGTTCTGTGGTAGAAAGGTGAAGGAGGTACCTACTAGATTAATGTGGAGTTCTTGAGCATCCTCCAAAGTGTAGAAGATACCTAAGTATAGCAGCCTATATTTTTTTGGTAAAATAAATATGAATACTTATGTAAGTATAATGTAAACAAACTCTATATGTACATACTTACCTCTTCCTACATATATCTGTGTTTCACTCTAACTCGATATTTCTAACGATTTATATTTTTGTTAGTACCTACCTATAAAGGGCAACCCAGGTTTCCATTTTTAGAAAATGGTAAGTAGGTAAGTACCTACCTACGTAAATATCATAACCTTATGGTTCGAATTTTGTTCGCCTGTTTGTCACACTCGATTCAGTAGCTAAGTAGATTGTGAAGGAGTGCAGAAAACCATGTTAAAAACGACCGGCCAATTTGTGAATCGAACTTGTTGATTAAGCTAATTTTCGTCACAAAAAATGTACCTAAGTAGTTAAGTAGGCAAGAAAGTACATAAGTAATAAGTAGTTATGTACCTACTTGTAAGACAGTTGTTCATTAAATTCCATCGAGCAATTATATCGTTCGCGCCCTCCGAGGGTCGGTGGGGGGTGCTTTTTTAATTACGCAACATTTTTAGGTGTCTTTTCCACTGTGCCGTGTTTTATTAGGCGAGTTTACTTGCTTACCTATAGATAGATAGATAGATAAACTCTTTATTGCACACCACAGAATAAAAATATAAAAAAGAAAGAAATTAATTAAATACAAACAAACTTAGGAGTACAATTTGGCGGCCTTATCGCACCTATACCTACTCCGAATTTTAATTCGGTGCAATAAAATTTCGTATCTTACCAAACTCCATTTATCCTTTTAATATTTCACCAATATTATAAAATAAGATAGGTAACTTTCAAAGCACAATAATATTTATGTGAAATACTCTGATTGTATCTACTTATATATTTTCGCAGTGTATTTAATTAACCAAATGGCAATTTTATTTTTTAGCAAAGTTAGATAGTCTTTTATGTCTAAAATAGATTATACAATTATTTTTAATAGTACTAATAATAATTACCTATTTATTCTCATAATAATATGTTACATACTTTTACGTAGTTGGTTCTCCGCGTACCTATACTGTAGCGGCTCTTATCTATGTTTTCTCACAGCTGGATTATTTCGATAAAAAAATTAGTAACCTTATCGTTGCAGCTAAGTACCTAGTACCTACTGAAGAGAAACCTCTGTGGTTTTTTTTTTGTTTTTGGACTAAGCTTACTCTATTGTTAATAGGTACCTAAGTATTTTGATTTGATTATTCTACAATCAATGAATTTTGAAATGACAAATACTCATGTAAATAAGTGTATTAAGTATTCAGTCTATTCACAAAATGCTACACAATTAGGTACTTATACTATTTTTGAAAAGAACAAGTGCCGAGTTTCTTGCCCGATCTTCTCGGGGCAAAACTGCTTTCCAAACGCGGTGGTAGAGTTGACACTTCATAAGAGCCTATAATTTAGGCCTTTGCAGTAAAAGAATAAATATTTTTATTTGATATTTTGTGAACTCCATGCGTGGTAAGTTGGTATAGAATAGTACGAAAGAAAATTAATACTGTACTGTCTAATATATAATAGTAAATAACACTATAAAAGAAAACGGTACAGAGAACAAAGTAGCTACAAAATACCTAGTAAAGATTTTCCCCAAGTTTTTCATACTTACCCAGTGATAGGACTGATTAAGTCCATCTAAGCGCAGCACTAAACGCGTTCACGTAAAGAAAAGAAAGAAAAATAACATGAAAGAAAGATAACTCTTAAAACGTAGCTAAGTGCTAAAGCGAGAATTAGAGGGGCTTTCGTTTAATTAAACTTTTTTACAAGTCACTTGGAAGGTCCAATTGAAAGGTATTGTGTTTTTTTATGAGCCGAGAAAGACATTTTCATCTCACCCGCTCGGAAAAGCGTTTTTTAATGCCCGTAATGCGGGCGGAAAATGCTATTATATTCCCTAGGCCGCCAAAGCATTTTCATTTTTCCCAAGGGAGACAAAGTAGTATGAAAATCCCTTCCGGCCCTTGGGCCGAAAAGCATTTCCAACGTCAAACTCGAATTACGTGTCATGTCAATGTCAAAGTTGAAGACTTCTTTTTTTTTCTAATAACACATACGTTCAGTAAAAAAAGTTCGACCTTAGAGTTTGTATAGGTACATTAGTTTTTTATTTTTACTTTTTCTTAGAATATCAATAAATATAATAACTCCTATTTAGTTTTATTAATTATAAAAGAAATCTAATTAAATCCATGATTTTTCCTCGTTGTTTATGTAATTATTCAGTGCCGGTCCTATTAACATTTTAACGTGGTGCGAGGACTAAAAATGGCGCCCCTCTAAATAAAATAAAAACCGGCCAAGTGCGAGTCGGACTCGCGCACCGAGGGTTCCATACTATAAAAGAAGTTAAACATTAAAAGAATCACTTTGGTTCATGAATTTTCGAGGATAATTTACATGTAGGTACTTTTGTTGGCAAACCGCAAACATAACTTTGTTTTTGCCGGTTTATTGTTATTATCAAAAAAAGGATAATAGTAAGAGAGTTGATTTTATTTTTCCTGTAAAATATACGTTTATTTCTATTGATCATAATTATTTCAGATTTTTCGATAGGTAAACTTCGGAGATAAAGGGGGGAACGGTATTTTTTTTGACAGTTTGCCCAATAAATCGAAAACTATCAGGCATAATAAAATAAATAATTAAAAAAATCAAAAAACCCGACTGCAAAAATGTCAACTAAAATGCAATAACTTAAAAGGCTGAAACAAGGCGGACAACGAAAACAAAATTATAATAAACTTAAAACGATGCAATTTTTACTTCATTTAACCAAACAACATTATGAGCTGAAAGCTTTAGTTAAATTTTCGCATTCAATTTCAAAATATAGAAGGCGGGACCTATTTTCGCAAATTATAAATTAACATAGAGAAAATTAATAGGTCCCGCCTGCTTTATTTTTAAATTGAATGCGAAAATTTAACTAAAGCTTTCAGGTCATAATGTTGTTTGTTAAAATGAAGTAAAAATTGCATCGTTTTAAGTTTATTATAATTTTGTTTTCGTTGTCCGCCTTGTTTCAGCCTTTTAAGTTATTGCATTTTAGTTGACATTTTTGCAGTCGGGTTTTTTGATTTTTTTAATTATTTATTTTATTTCAGGCTTTTTAGTTGCCACACTTTACGAGCGAAACCTAAGCACTTTTATCTACACAATGTCAAAGACGTAAAGTGGGTATATTTGGTTATATATTATATTATGTCGGTTCAAGTCAGTCAGTCACTTGGAAGAATTAAAAGTTGTAAACAGTGTCGTCAAACGCAAACCTGGATTTTATCCCGGAAATATATAAGCTGACCAGTAACATTTCATAGGTGTAGTTTGTGTACGTTTAGGGCTCACGCGTATCTAACTCACGTCGCTTTAAGCGGATCGTTCGGGAAAAAGTCAACGATATCTAGACAGTGTCTACTCCACGCCGTTCAAAAATAAAATGCTAAAGCTTAGAAAGCCTACCTTGTTAGGGTGATTACATTAAATCTGATCGACAAAGTGGAGCGCGTCTTAAAGTACACACAGCGCAATCTAGGGCGAGTAGCGAAAGTACAGATGTTAAAATATAATTGTTCAATGATTATATTAAATTATGTTTTCGATTTATGCTATGATATACCAAGTAAAAATACACAATATAAAGTACGACACACATTTGGTCAATACAAGATTAACGCTATCAAAAACTACAAATATTACCATTTTGAACGCATTGATCGACTGTTTATAATTCCAAATTAATTCGAAACATATGACTTATATATATTTTTGTAATCTCCTTGTAATTCCCTTTATTTTGATACCCCACTCGATAGGTTTGGTAATAAATATTTTGTAAATGACTGACAATTTTAGGCCCAAAATCCGCCATTTTGCTTTTTATTTCCAAAAACCTATTGTTTACGCACCGCGCCTGTGCACGATGAATCGGCGGGCAACTGCCGGGCCCATCAGAGCAGTCCAGCGGATTCCCACAGGCAGCGGCGGTGGCGGGTCGAAAAAGGCCCGCCAAAAAAATTTTATTAGGCGTTTTGCACTGGGTTTAATCCCGCGGCACAGAGCGACTTACTACTAGGTACTTACCGGCGCATGGAGACAGCCAGCACGTGGGATCCGGGGAGTGTGTTCGTGTAGGATGAAATGTGGTGTGTGGTGCCTGCTGTGTTAAATGCAAATAGGAACACACTCGCCCTCCTTGAGGGATCTTTCGCGGCGGCGGTACGAATTCGCGGGTAGCGAAGCGGCTCCGCGGCGGCGTGATTTCCAGGTGGCGCGGGAGCACAAAAAACAGTATTCCGGATAGCCAAAGGGGCCCGCGGCGTTAGAATGACGCGGCGGACAACACAGCAAACGAAGTAGCACAAGAAATCGGGCTCGTAAGAAGGCGAGATGCGGCGTGGCGGGCGACTTCACGCGGGCGAACGCGGCACGCACAGTCAATCGACTCCGTCGGGATTTAGCACCGGACTGCGCGAGCGAACGCCGCCGGGGCGCGCGCGGGCGCTGGACGCAAACCGCTCGCGGGAGAGGGGCGTGCAGTGATAGCCGATCGACGCGATACGGTCTAGCATAAACCGGAGAGTGCTAGCGTAAAGCGCAAACACCCCCGCCAGTGGACCCAAGGATTTGGGGTCCACTAACCAATGGGCAAGCGGGATAAGGAAGAGACGGCTCGCTGCAAAACCGAATCTCCGACCATTACCTCGGCAACTCTGGGAACCCCATCGGATCCATATATCAATTTAAGAATGCGTCCACGACGCCAGCACAAAGGCAACAAATTAGACTCCTTAACTAGGACAAGATCACCAACCTTAGGCGGGTCGGTCTTGTCGGGCCACTTAACGCGCTGCTGCAAGAGATGCAAATATTCTAAATACCAACGATGCCAGAAATTTTGGGTCATCTGCTGTAGCAATTCGAAACGAGACAACCGTGAGACCTTCACGTCCCTGAAGGGGTACTCGGGCAGGGCGTTAAGGGGTTCACCAATTAAGAAATGACCGGGGGTTAAAACTTCCAGGTCATTGGGATCGGACGATAAGGGGCAGAGTGGCCGAGAATTGAGGACAGCCTCAATCTTACAAAAAACGGTAGCGAGCTCTTCAAATGTCAAAATGGTTTCACCTATCACGCGTCGGAGATGCGTCTTTGAGACCTTGACGACGGCTTCAAAGATCCCGCCCCAGTGGGGACAAGCTGGCGGGTCAAAGGTCCAAGTTATCCCCATCTTGGACATTGCCGTGCCGAGGCCTATCTTATTTTCATTCAAAAATTGGACGACTTCCTTCAAATGTCTATCGGCACCTTTATAGTTGGTCCCACAATCCGATCGGATCAGGTGCGGATAACCTCGGCGTGAAACGAAGCGGCCTAGCGTGGCTACAAAGGCTTCGGTGCTGAGGGCACTCACCAGTTCTAAGTGTACGGCCTTGGTAGCCAGGCAAACAAAAACGCAAAGGTAGGCCTTGAGGGAACGAGCATTGCGGAGGCTAGAGCTCTTGACGAAGAACGGCCCCGCAAAATCCGTCCCGACCGCCGAAAAAGGGCGCGAGGCCACGACACGGTCGGTGGGGAGGTCCCCCATAATGGGCTGCATGGTGCTGGCCTTCAGGCGGTAGCACGGAATGCACTTAAAAATGACGCTTCGGATGGAGCGTCGTCCCGATAAAATCCAAAATTCGCGCTGCAATATGGCCGAAAGGGCGTTGCAGCCAGCGTGGGCATTTTTGACGTGGTAATGCGTCACCAACAATTTTACAAAAGCGCTATTGTTCGGAAGCAACAAGGGATGACGTGCCCCATAGGGTAAATCAGAATTCCGGAGGCGTCCACCGACGCGTATCAATCCGGCGTCATCCAGGAAGAGGTTTAAGCGGGCGAGCGAGCCTTTCAAAGGTAAACCTCGCTTCAGTGTCTCAATAGCGGACTCAAAATGCTCCAGTTGAACCAAACGTATCCAAAAGGTCCGGGCCTCCTGTCTCTCCAGGGGCGACAAGACCGGGTTCGACATTTTGTCGCGTGGGTTCCGAGCGTTGTGGGTGAAGCGCTGAATCCAAGCCGTCACCCCAATCAATTTATCAAGGGAACTGTAGCGTTCCTGAAGATAGCTCAGCGAATTGGCTGGCTTATCTTCAACAACTCCGACTCGCAAGCCAGGTAACACATCGGGCTCGGAGAACCTACTCTGAGGCCAGGCGGACTCATTCCGAGTCAGCCAGTCAGGGCCCCACCAAAGAGAGTGGTTGACAAGGTCGGAAGCTTCACATCCGCGGGAAGCACAATCTGCAGGGTTCAGGTCCCCTGGCACATGTCTCCAGGTCAACGGGGTTTCCGAATTCTGGATTTGGGAAACCCGGTTGGCAACAAAGACTTCCAAGTTGTGGGGAGCGGCTCGCAACCAACAAAGGACAATTTCGCTGTCCGACCAGGCGTACACGTCCGTCAGGTCAACGATCGATAGGAGGGACGTACGCACATGGTTGAGAAGGCGCACCAAAAGAGCGGCTCCAGACAACTCCAATTTGGGTATCGTCAAACGTGACCGAATTGGGGCCACTTTACTTTTCGCCAAGACAAGATGGGTTGCGACCTCGCCGGTGTCACTGACAGTTCGCAAATAGACCACGGCTGCGTACCCTTTTTCGGACGCATCACAAAAGCCGTGGAGACTGGCGTGGCACCTTCCGGGCGGTAGGAAGCAACGAGGCATCGAAATCCGATTAACATTCGGAAGTGAGGCCACAAGGGAGAGCCACTCCAGTAGCCTGAGACCCTAACCTCCCTGAGGGGGTCGACAAAAGTATGGTCTGGCATACTGACTGCTGTAGATCCAAAGTCTCAGGGGAGGTGGCTAGGTGGCAGCTAGGGTGGCGGACACCTAGCGCGACGCGCCTTCACCAGCGGGAGCCCACTGACGGGGGTACTCCGGCTGGGGCGCTGCTAGAGAGGGGGAGGGTACCCAACGTGGGGACCATCCGGCATAACCAACCCGGGGTCGCACCATGCGGCTAGCATCCGGGGCGTGGTAGGGAGCGCCTCGACCTAGCACGGGTGGATGGCGCTCCAGTTGCGTCCACACATGGAGGGGAGGCAAAAACCTAGACGGTTCGACGCTCATTTGAGCGGCCGTCAGACACCCGTCATAAAAATGCGAGGGGGGTGTGACCCTCCCCTGGGGGGGGTGTGACCCCCCCTGGGGGGGTGAAGCCCCACCGCCCCTAGGGCGCTGGTAATCAGCAGGGGACCGTTCACCCATTTGGGGCCGCACTATGCGGCTAACGTCCGGCACCCGGTAGGGATCGCCTCGACCTATGGTGGGTGGATGGCGCTCCAGTCGCGGCCACTCGTGTAGTGGCGGCGAGAACCGACGCGGGACGACGCCCAATGGGGCGGACGCGATATCCCCGTCGTGATGACGCGAGGGGTATGTGACCATACCGTGGGGGGGTGAAACCCTCCTCCGGGGGGCGGAACCCCTACCTCCACTAGGAGGTTGGTGGTCCACCGGAGAACGCCTAACGGGGCTGGCCGGGTGGCCAGGACTAGCGCCCCCGCCCATGGGGGGGGTGCGCGATCGAGCGCCCCCGCCCATGGGGGGGGTGCGCGACCCAACGTCCCGGCGACCGGAACCACTCCGGTTAGCGCACAAGAGGGCCGAATGGGCACCGCCGCAATGTGGGCAGGGCCGCTGGCGCGGGCAGTCTCTTACGAGATGCTGGCCCAGGCACGAGAAGCACCACTGGCGTGTCGACACGTATTCTCTCCGGGCCGCAACCGGTTTGGCCAGGAAGTGCGGACACGAGGAGACCTGGTGGCCGGGGTGCCGACAATAGGCACAGGGGGGGAGCTTCGTTGCCACGGCCCCGCTGTACTGCGACACCCGGCGACCTTCTCTGGCGTCGGCTCCACGGCCTCGCCGGTTGGGGCCGGTCCCCGTCGAAGGGCCAGTCCTTGCCCCACCCCCTCGGACATGCTCGGACCTCCCAGGGGCCACTCGAGGGCCGGTAACTCCAGAGTTATCGGCCTGGAGGCACTCCTGCTCCAGAAACTTCAGGAGGTCGGAGAAAGGGGGCAGGTAGGTTGCACCGTCCCCTCCGAAGCGCTGCTCGAAGCGGAGCTTAAGCTCCGACGGCAGGCGGGAGAGCACTATGTGCAACAACAAGAAGGACCACTGGTCGACGGGGAGATCCAATCGACGGAGAGCGTTGGTGGCCACAATGCAGGGGTTTAGCAAGGCCTCTCTGAGGCCGGCCACCCCGGTGACGGCGGGCAAGGCGAGTAGCTGGGCTACATGTGCGTCGGCCAACCGGCGCACATTTTCGTAGCGCCTGGCCAGCAATTCCCGGGCCGTGGTGTAGCTCTCCTCCGAGAGGTCGAGGTGCCGCACCAAATCCAGGGCCTCGCCCTGTAGCGAAGACAGTAAGTATGTCAGCTTCTGGGTGGGGGACAGGTCCTTCCTGGCGTGGACCAGACTGTCAAATAACGCCAGGAAGCCCATCCACTCTTGAAGCTGCCCACCGAATTTGGGCAGCTCGATCGTGGGCAGTTTCCCGAGTAATGCCGGCTGTGTGGGCGGTCGGCTGGGGAGTCTCGAAAAGCGCCACTTCGACGCCTTTCATCAGCGGCGGTCCGGATCCCATGGGCGGCCTCCACCACCGAGTCCATCAGTTCGAAGAACTGGTCGTAATCGGCCTGAGCCGTCCTCAGTACCTCCTGTTCGGGACCGAGGGTGAGCAGGTCTTGAAAGGCCTGCTCCACGGAGGCCTGCCGAGTCCGCACCTGGTCCGCTCGGTGTAATAGGGCGGCGGTTCTATCTTCGCGGCCTATCAAACCCGCGGCGGACGTCGCCCAGCGAAGCTCAGACTGTATCTGTACAGCTAGCTTTTTTATGTTCGCGGACATTCTAACAAATTAAATGTAAACAAAATGTAAAAATAAAGCAACAATAATAAATTGAAAAGGCGGCCGGCAAGTCGGCGGGCGGCGCGAGTGCAAGCACTAATAAAATTAAAGTAATAGTAAACAAGTCGTATCGCGGTCGTACCGTAGTCGCAATGAACAAAGCGGCGCGACCGTAGTAGATACGCGTGTTGAATTACGGCGAGCGGGCGGTACCGGCACGCAAGCAAAACTTAAAATAAAAATTAAACTTATAATTATAATAATCGGAACGCGGCCGAAACGCGGCGTTGACGCGGCGGAACTGGCGGCGATTGCGGAATTTCCGCTAACAGCGCGGCGAACGACGCGGCGCGTGGCGGAAAGCGGGATTTATGCCAGCGGCGCAGAAAATGAACGGCGCGGCGTGCAAAACCAGCGCAAAACGCAAAGCGAGGTGTAGACAAACCACGCTCTGCTACCAAAAATGTTTACGCACCGCGCCTGTGCACGATGAATCGGCGGGCAACTGCCGGGCCCATCAGAGCAGTCCAGCGGATTCCCACAGGCAGCGGCGGTGGCGGGTCGAAAAAGGCCCGCCAAAAAAATTTTATTAGGCGTTTTGCACTGGGTTTAATCCCGCGGCACAGAGCGACTTACTACTAGGTACTTACCGGCGCATGGAGACAGCCAGCACGTGGGATCCGGGGAGTGTGTTCGTGTAGGATGAAATGTGGTGTGTGGTGCCTGCTGTGTTAAATGCAAATAGGAACACACTCGCCCTCCTTGAGGGATCTTTCGCGGCGGCGGTACGAATTCGCGGGTAGCGAAGCGGCTCCGCGGCGGCGTGATTTCCAGGTGGCGCGGGAGCACAAAAAACAGTATTCCGGATAGCCAAAGGGGCCCGCGGCGTTAGAATGACGCGGCGGACAACACAGCAAACGAAGTAGCACAAGAAATCGGGCTCGTAAGAAGGCGAGATGCGGCGTGGCGGGCGACTTCACGCGGGCGAACGCGGCACGCACAGTCAATCGACTCCGTCGGGATTTAGCACCGGACTGCGCGAGCGAACGCCGCCGGGGCGCGCGCGGGCGCTGGACGCAAACCGCTCGCGGGAGAGGGGCGTGCAGTGATAGCCGATCGACGCGATACGGTCTAGCATAAACCGGAGAGTGCTAGCGTAAAGCGCAAACACCTATCTAAGGACACTTGGGTTAATGAGACGAATCTAACGATACCATTAACGCCAAAATCCATCCAGCCGTTTGGAAGATACGTGGTCATAAAGAAATTTACATACATACATACATACAAGATACGCGCGAAAAACATAACCCTTCTTGCAGTCGGGTAAAAATAAATAAAAATCGGTTTTAGAATACACAAGTAACGCCCGTCCATATGATACCCTACTCAATATTGTTATCTCATTTTGAAATTTTGACGACCCGATTTTCCCTCCTTTTTAAATAAATATAAAAAGATTTTTAATTTTTTATGATTGAAATAACGTCGCGCCGCAATTACCTACAACTATTCCAAATTTCAGGTCGATAGCTTTAATAGTTACTGAAATAATCGAGTGTGACAGACGGATGGACGGACGGATGGACGGAGTCTCACCATAAGGGTTCCATTTTTACCATTTTGGTATGTAACCCTAAAAAACGGGCCAAGTGCGAGTCGGACTCGCGCACCGAGGGTTCCATACCAGAAAAGAATCACTTTGGTTCATGAATTTACGAGAATAATTTACATGTAGGTACTTTTGTTAGCAAACTGCAAACATAACTTTGTTTTTGTCGGTTTATTGTTATTATAAAAAAAAGTATAAAAGTTAAGAGTTGATTTTATTTTTCCTGTAAAATATACGTCAACTTCCATTGATCGTAATTATTTACGATTTTTCGATTGGTAAACTTCGGAGATAAGAGGGGGGGACGGTATTTTTTTCGACAGTTTGCTCAATAAATCAAAGACGATCAGGCATAAAAATAAATAAAAAATAGTTTTAGTATACACAACCTTTCATATGATACCCCACTCAATATTATTATCTCATTTTGAAAATTTGTCGACCTGGTTTTCCCCCTTTTTTAAATAAAAATAAAAACAATGTTCAAATTTTTACGATTGTTATGACGTCGGGTCACTATTAACCATATAACTCTTCTAAATTTCAAATCGATAGCTTCAATAGTTACTGAAATAATCGAGTGTGACAGACGGACAGACGGAGAAAGTCTCACCATAAGGGTTCCATTTTTACCATTTTGGTATGGAACCCTAAAAATAAAATTATTTGTAGTGGCATGACGGTTTTTTGAAAATATTTTTTCATTTTATTTTAAGTTGAAGAACTTTAATTGGCTCTCCTGATTGAAGATTATTTAATTTAATAATGGCTTTAGGCTCACAAGTTCTTCAATCAATTCTTGTCCAGATATTGTCACATTTTTTCCCATGGGTTAAAGTGTTAACCCCGCGGCCCCCTCCTCCGCAATTTTGTTCGTGCGTGTGCGCGACTCGCACGCTCGGTCGAGCGTCTTTGTTTCACGATTTGGTTCATTTTGGCGCCCCCCCCTAGAAGGCGCCCGGTGCGGTCGCACCGCTCGCACCGCCCTAGGACCGGCCCTGTAATTATTGTTAAAATATTTATGAAATTTTATATTATCTTTGGTTCTTAGAAATTCCTATTTCGGAACGCATTTAAAAAATAAAGCAAAAAAAAAGTTTCTCAATTTTTTTTTCTGGTCTAGTGTTAGTTGTCTATGTTTCCAATCGTGATTAAATGAAAATACCTAATATTTTTATTGCCTTATTCATTAATTTTTCAGATGCAGTGCTTCATAATATCTATAATATTGCAGTGTCTTAGAACGCAGGTACTGCAGTGCATTTACTTACACATTCTTATCTGTTTATTTCGGTCAAAGAATTATTCCTCTAATTATCATTTTTAAAGTAGGTACCTATATTATAACGGTCAGTTTATTTACATAATTTGAAGTTACGCTAGTACGTACTTATTTATTATAATAATAATATTTTGTATTCTAAAATATCAGAAAATTGAAATTACGGTAGATAAAAAGATTTGAAAATTACGTAAATTAAACTGTTATAACAATACTATCAAGCCATAAAAAAAATGGAAGAACATTATAACCGTAGTGATTATATACTCTTTGATTATAACTTGACAAAACACGAAGCATTTTATTAATTTCAAGACCCGTGGTGCCATCTGTTGTCGAGTAGTGAAAATTTATGAAAAATTAAAAAATATTATGCAGTTGAAAAAACTAAGTATTTGTGGACGTAATTAATTAAAATTCTAACTTTATTGTAATCAATTTAATTTTTCCGTATGAAGTACATTAAATTGTTCTTTTCATGTCAATTAAATAAGGGCACAACATGCATAACGTTGTGGTAAGAGTGACAGTGACATATATTGGCGAATAGCGACAACAGGTAGAATACTTACCGCCATCAATTTCTAGATTACAGAAAAATAGTTGCGCCATCTACATTACGTCGTTAGAATTACTACGTATACTATCATTTCGTACGTACTATGTAGAGCTAGAGAGTCAGACGACAGACACCAGACGGCAGCGGGCAGACAGCAGCTTTCAGTTTGATATCTAGGAAGTGAGAGCTGTAACTGACTGAAAATAAACTCACCAATATACAAATACAGCAACGGTATAATGGCAAAGGTAGATATTTATTTATTTTTTCAACTCTGTTTAGATCTGTAGTATTTAGTTCCAAATAAATGAAATAATATAAACGACCTTGACAACATTTTGGGTGATATATTATAGATCCTATTCTCTCCCACGTTCAATAAAGATAACCCGGTAGTTCGGGGTTATCAATGACTAGATAACATCCGTGCGCGAAAGTTCAAATTTTTATTTAGTTTTTGCAAATAGTGGACATACAGCTGTTTTCACTAAACCTAGGAAACGCCTAAATCGAATGCTTAGCCCTAAGGTGACAGTTGTTGTAGGTGAAAACTGTCACTTATCGGCTAAGCATTCGATTTAGGAGTTTCCTAGGTTTAGTGAAAACGGCTGTAAGTACCTACTTAGAACATTGCATATCTACAAGTTTTAAATTAAAACGGTTTAAAAAATACTCCTTTACTTTATACTGGTTCCCAATAGTTCCAAAATCTGAAAAACTGAAGAAAATAGTCTTTCAATCTAACAAAAGCGTTCCGGTGCGATGCTGCGTAGAAAGAAACTGTTACATCGACACTCACGTGAAATGGTAGTCTGTGGTGTGAAATAAAAACTTAAATATAGGTACTTAAATATGTGCGTGCAACATGCAGCTTTGCGGAAGAATTTCTGAGTTTGTGAAAAATTTGCTGAATTTGTTGTGGGCTTCTTCTCAGTGCAGGGCGCGTTGGTACCCTCGTAAACTTAATTATCGCCATACATATGTGACAAATATCATATTGACGTTTTACAAGAGCCTGTATGTTAGGCCTATGTGGAATAAAGATATTTTGAGTTTTGAATATAGGTACCTAACAGAAAAAAGACAGCAATCCATGCGTTTTACCTAATTTCTAAAAAACTAAGCCAGTTATCAAAAATCCGTTCTGAGCCTTTTTGGGTAAATAAATTTGTAACTCACTTTGCATTCATTGTAGGTAGGATTGAGAAATAGTTTTTAAACTGATTAAAACGACCATCTACATGCTAATTTTGTTCCCAGGTGAACATCCCAACATTCAAACTGAACAATGGTCTGGAGATCCCAGCGCTGGGCTACGGGACGTGGCTTGGAGGTGACGACAAAGTTAGTTCGCTCTATCTACAAACTCATTTATTTGACAATCAAACCCGCGGGTTTAGACAAAGTGACTTGTCGCTAAGCGTTGACGACAGTCATTGATTTATAAACTAAGGATTGTGGGTCAGCGCTAAAAAGTGTCCGAACCTAATGACATATCTACAAAACGCGAAAAGACATACAATCGCACTTCAGTCTCGTGTCTTCAGTGTCGTGAGAAAATTAGGCTGTATGGTAATGGTTTAAGACGTAAATTACAATGTTTTAGTTTGTTTATAAAAATACTCATGTACCTACCCTCGTTTATAAAGGTTTTCTCGGGACACTTTTTTCGTGAATTTTGTATTACACCCGTCGTCCATAGATTAATAAGCCTATGACGACAGTAGATAAAAATGTATGGACAAACCACGTGACTGTAGAAAAACCACGTGTCCGAATAGAGGAAAACGCGCTGCTTTTGAAAATCGAGTACGACAATTAGAACGCTTCCTGGCGTTCTCGCAGACTTGGAGATAACTTTAGCGTACTGCGCGTGAAGAGACAGCAGCAGCAGTACTGAACAACGCTACGCATAGAGTACAATCTGCATTCTGCTTTCATTTGTTTTGTGCTGGTGGTCACGTGGTTTTTCTACTGTCGTCAACACTTATCGACTAGTCTATTTGACTAGGCCCGCTGGTTGTCTCTCTCTCTCTCTCTCTCTCTCTCTCTCTCTCTCTCGTTCCTGGGACTTTTCCGAGATTGGGCGATTTTTAGCCAGCGGCCGGACTTCGTCGGATCACTCCAGCCAGCCGAGCTCACTCCAGAATCCGAACAGGCCTCCCAGGTAGCACAGGATAGGTATCTGGAGTGTTGCTGAGGAGCCCAAGTAGGTACCGCGTTGGTCCGACACTCCAGTGCATCTTAGTAGTTGGAACCTTTAAAACTCCGTGGAGACGGTTTCCGACCGACGGTCCGAACTCCGAAGTCAGTTTTTAGGGTTCCATACCAAAATGGTAAAAATGGAACCCTTATGGTGAGACTTTCTCCGTCCGTCTGTCACACTCGATTATTTCAGTAACTATCGGAGCTATTGAACTGAAATTTGGAATAGTTGTAGGTAATTGCGGCGCGCCGCCATTGCAATCATAAAAAATTGAAAATCTATTTTATTTTTATTTAAAAAAGGGGGAAAACCGGATCGTCAATATTTCAAAATGAGATAACAATATTGAGTGGGGTATCATATGAAAGGGCGTTACTTGTGTATTCTAAAACCAATTTTTATTTATTTTTATGCCTAATAGTTTTTGAGTTATTGAGCAAACTGTCGAAAAAAATACCGTTCCCCCCCTCCTTATCTCCGAAGTTTATCAATCGAAAAATCTGAAATAATTATGATTAATAGACATTAATGTATATTTTACAGGAAAAATAAAATCAACTCCCTAACTATTATACTTTTTTTGATAATAACAATAAACCGCCAAAAACAAAGTTACGTTTGCGGTTTGCCAACAAAAGTACCTACACGTAATTTATACTTGTAAATTCATGAACAAAAGTGATTATTTCAATGTTTTACTTCTTTTATGGTATGGAACCCTTGGTGCGCGAGTCCGACTCGCACTTGGCCGGTTTTTTCATATTCATATACCGTTCCGAAATGAATATATTGCTTTTGGTGGAATTTCAAAAACAGTTTTTTGACCTGGTAGACCAGGGTTAATCGCTAGACCCATAAGTATCACTGATAGCAGTTTGTGCTTGGAATTTCACGTCTACTGGCGAAAACCACATCAAAATTGGTGCTCAAAGCCACGAGAAAATCTCAAAAAACATGAGTCTGTCGACAAGTAAGCAAGCAAGCAAGCAAGTTAGTCGGAGCGATAACTCAACTTGCAAACAACCTATCGAATTCGGGTTTTTTTCTATCGATTAGTAGTAGGTAGTTAGGTACTATTCCGAGCTGTATAGTTTTTGGTGAAATTTGGATGGTCAGTGTCCGAGCGAGATACGGGCAAAAAACCGTGCGAAGTATACCTACTTCTATGGTAATAAACTTTTGTGAACGGTGTGAATTTGCCCACGATGACTTCTGACATCGATACTAGTACTATTTGTCAATTATTTGTTTTTAGTTGGAATTCATGACAAAAGACATCCCTAAGCTGGTAGACGGGCTGTGCTACGCGCTGGACAGTGGTTACCGCCACATCGACACCGCGCACCTCTACCGCGTCGAGGGGGAGGTGGGGGGAGCCGTGAGGGCGAAGATCAACGAGGGGGTGATCGAGAGGGAACATGTCTTCATTACCACTAAGGTAAAGAACGTACTTACGTAAAAGTTCTTAGAGAGTATTCGACGAATTTACAGCTTTTGAGTTTTGTTCTAAGACTTTTTTTACGTATACTTGATATTTTGAGAAATATCAAATATTCAATGTTTTACAAAGATACTCTACTTGTTCCTACTCTGTAATGTAATAGTGCGAACGCGCAACAGTGTAATGTTGTAGGGGTAGGGACGAAACAACTTTGAATACACTAATTCAAACATGTCCCAAAACTACTCTATAACTAAATATGAGTACCTATCATTATAAAACATAAGATTAGTACTATAATTATAGTAGAACTGTTGTGATTGCGGGAGTACGAAGCACAAGTAGGTTAAACAACTAGAATTAAATACTTAACAAAATAATAATTATACCAAAATGGGCACAGACCCGGAGTCTGTGGTTTGTAAAATTATACTAATAATAAAAAAAACAGTGTAATGTCACTTTACAGAAATATCATTTTTTTCTATGCAATAATTAATTAATACTGAATTTTCGTAGAACAAAAGTTAGTCAGGCCGAGAGCGATTTGGTATTTTTTATATAACCCTGTATACTATATATAACAAACTTTTCACTTAATAATATTATTAAGGTGAAAAGTTTGTTTGTTTGTGAGCGCTATAATCTCATGAACACGACTAAGGATGAGGCCACCTGAACACGCGCTGCAGAAACGCGCGAGCGGACTAATAACATGGTAAAGTGAATGTGATCTCTGGCGTGGAACGCGTTTCAAAACGGATACTGCGGTCGGCTTACTACTGACGCCGTTGGTTGTTAAACAAACTTTTTTGACACCAGTAAACTGCGAAGCGGTCTGTGGCGTGGATCGCGGTCCATAATATACGATACTGCAGTCGGATTATTACTGACGCCGTTGGTGTCACATCTAATTTTTTGACACCAGTAAACTGGGAGGTGATCTTTGGTGCTGATCGCGGTCCATAAACGATACTGTGGTCGGCTTACTACTAACGCCGTTGGTGTCACATCTAATTTTTTTGACACCAGTAAACTGGGAAGTGATCTTTGGTGCTGATCGCGGTCCATAAACGATACTGTGGTCGGCTTACTACTGACGCCGTTGGTGTCAAACAAACTTTTTTGACACCAGTAAACTGCGATGCGGTCTGTGGCGTGGATCACGATCCATAAGTGATACTGTGGTCGGCTTACTACAAACGCCGTTGGTGTCACATCTAATTTTTTGACACCAGTAAACTGGCGAAATTTTTCGAGTGGTCCGCTGGTTCCGGAGTATATTATGTCTATTTACTTCACACATTATCCAGGTGTGGAACCACAACCACCGTCCAGAGGCCGTGGAGTCGTCGGTGAGGCAGTCGCTGCAGCGCCTGGGGCTCTCCTACATCGACTGCGTGCTCATGCACTGGCCGATGTCCATCTCTGTGAGTATACTCCGGGGTAATAGTGTAGATGTGTGGAACACAACCACCGTCCAGAGGCCGTGGAGTCGTCGGTGAGGCAGTCGCTGCAGCGCCTGGGGCTCTCCTACATCGACTGCGTGCTCATGCACTGGCCGATGTCCATCTCTGTGAGTATACTCCGGGGTAATAGTGTAGATGTGTGGAACACAACCACCGTCCAGAGGCCGTGGAGTCGTCGGTGAGGCAGTCGCTGCAGCGCCTGGGGCTCTCCTACATCGACTGCGTGCTCATGCACTGGCCGATGTCCATCTCTGTGAGTATACTCCGGGGTAATAGTGTAGATGTGTGGAACACAACCACCGTCCAGAGGCCGTGGAGTCGTCGGTGAGGCAGTCGCTGCAGCGCCTGGGGCTCTCCTACATCGACTGCGTGCTCATGCACTGGCCGATGTCCATCTCTGTGAGTATACTCCGGGGTAATAGTGTAGATGTGTGGAACACAACCACCGTCCAGAGGCCGTGGAGTCGTCGGTGAGGCAGTCGCTGCAGCGCCTGGGGCTCTCCTACATCGACTGCGTGCTCATGCACTGGCCGATGTCCATCTCTGTGAGTATACTCCGGGGTAATAGTGTAGATGTGTGGAACACAACCACCGTCCAGAGGCCGTGGAGTCGTCGGTGAGGCAGTCGCTGCAGCGCCTGGGGCTCTCCTACATCGACTGCGTGCTCATGCACTGGCCGATGTCCATCTCTGTGAGTATACTCCGGGGTAATAGTGTAGATGTGTGGAACACAACCACCGTCCAGAGGCCGTGGAGTCGTCGGTGAGGCAGTCGCTGCAGCGCCTGGGGCTCTCCTACATCGACTGCGTGCTCATGCACTGGCCGATGTCCATCTCTGTGAGTATACTCCGGGGTAATAGTGTAGATGTGTGGAACACAACCACCGTCCAGAGGCCGTGGAGTCGTCGGTGAGGCAGTCGCTGCAGCGCCTGGGGCTCTCCTACATCGACTGCGTGCTCATGCACTGGCCGATGTCCATCTCTGTGAGTATACTCCGGGGTAATAGTGTAGATGTGTGGAACACAACCACCGTCCAGAGGCCGTGGAGTCGTCGGTGAGGCAGTCGCTGCAG
Organism: Coenonympha glycerion; assembly: GCA_963855885.1. Taxonomy (NCBI): domain Eukaryota; kingdom Metazoa; phylum Arthropoda; class Insecta; order Lepidoptera; family Nymphalidae; genus Coenonympha; species Coenonympha glycerion. The sequence goes on from OY979653.1 coordinate 7,714,394, forward strand.
CGCCTGGGGCTCTCCTACATCGACTGCGTGCTCATGCACTGGCCGATGTCCATCTCTGTGAGTATACTCCGGGGTAATAGTGTAGATGTGTGGAACACAACCACCGTCCAGAGGCCGTGGAGTCGTCGGTGAGGCAGTCGCTGCAGCGCCTGGGGCTCTCCTACATCGACTGCGTGCTCATGCACTGGCCGATGTCCATCTCTGTGAGTATACTCCGGGGTAATAGTGTAGATGTGTGGAACACAACCACCGTCCAGAGGCCGTGGAGTCGTCGGTGAGGCAGTCGCTGCAGCGCCTGGGGCTCTCCTACATCGACTGCGTGCTCATGCACTGGCCGATGTCCATCTCTGTGAGTATACTCCGGGGTAATAGTGTAGATGTGTGGAACACAACCACCGTCCAGAGGCCGTGGAGTCGTCGGTGAGGCAGTCGCTGCAGCGCCTGGGGCTCTCCTACATCGACTGCGTGCTCATGCACTGGCCGATGTCCATCTCTGTGAGTATACTCCGGGGTAATAGTGTAGATGTGTGGAACACAACCACCGTCCAGAGGCCGTGGAGTCGTCGGTGAGGCAGTCGCTGCAGCGCCTGGGGCTCTCCTACATCGACTGCGTGCTCATGCACTGGCCGATGTCCATCTCTGTGAGTATACTCCGGGGTAATAGTGTAGATGTGTGGAACACAACCACCGTCCAGAGGCCGTGGAGTCGTCGGTGAGGCAGTCGCTGCAGCGCCTGGGGCTCTCCTACATCGACTGCGTGCTCATGCACTGGCCGATGTCCATCTCTGTGAGTATACTCCGGGGTAATAGTGTAGATGTGTGGAACACAACCACCGTCCAGAGGCCGTGGAGTCGTCGGTGAGGCAGTCGCTGCAGCGCCTGGGGCTCTCCTACATCGACTGCGTGCTCATGCACTGGCCGATGTCCATCTCTGTGAGTATACTCCGGGGTAATAGTGTAGATGTGTGGAACACAACCACCGTCCAGAGGCCGTGGAGTCGTCGGTGAGGCAGTCGCTGCAGCGCCTGGGGCTCTCCTACATCGACTGCGTGCTCATGCACTGGCCGATGTCCATCTCTGTGAGTATACTCCGGGGTAATAGTGTAGATGTGTGGAACACAACCACCGTCCAGAGGCCGTGGAGTCGTCGGTGAGGCAGTCGCTGCAGCGCCTGGGGCTCTCCTACATCGACTGCGTGCTCATGCACTGGCCGATCCATCTCTGTGAGTATACTCCGGGTAATAGTGTAGATGTGTGGAACACAACCACCGTCCAGAGGCCGTGGAGTCGTCGGTGAGGCAGTCGCTGCAGCGCCTGGGGCCTCCTACATCGACTGCGTGCTCATGCACTGGCCGATGTCCATCTCTGTGAGTATACTCCGGGGTAATAGTGTAGATATTTTTGTTCTATCAAATAATAAAATGATGTGGAACACAACCACCGGCCGTCGTCCAGAGGCCGTGGAGTCGTCGGTGAGGCAGAACTCGCTGCAGCGCCTGGGGAATTTAGAACGAACTCTCCTACATCGACTGCGTGCTCATGCACTGGCCGATGTCCATCTCTGTGAGTATACTCCGGGGTAATAGTGTAGATGTGTGGAACACAACCACCGTCCAGAGGCCGTGGAGTCGTCGGTGAGGCAGTCGCTGCAGCGCCTGGGGCTCTCCTACATCGACTGCGTGCTCATGCACTGGCCGATGTCCATCTCTGTGAGTATACTCCGGGGTAATAGTGTAGATATGTGGAACACAACCACCGTCCAGAGGCCGTGGAGTCGTCGGTGAGGCAGTCGCTGCAGCGCCTGGGGCTCTCCTACATCGACTGCGTGCTCATGCACTGGCCGATGTCCATCTCTGTGAGTATACTCCGGGGTAATAGTGTAGATGTGTGGAACACAACCACCGTCCAGAGGCCGTGGAGTCGTCGGTGAGGCAGTCGCTGCAGCGCCTGGGGCTCTCCTACATCGACTGCGTGCTCATGCACTGGCCGATGTCCATCTCTGTGAGTATACTCCGGGGTAATAGTGTAGATGTGTACAAAACACAAAGTAAGTCCACCGTTGATAGATCAAGAGGCTCGTGGAAGTCGTCGGTGGCCATACCCAATTATCGAAGAAAATCTTTAAATTGGTTCAATCTATAGAAATACTGGCCGATGTCCATCTCTGTGAGTATACTCCGGGGTAATAGTGTAGATGTGTGGAACACAACCACCGTCCAGAGGCCGTGGAGTCGTCGGTGAGGCAGTCGCTGCAGCGCCTGGGGCTCTCCTACATCGACTGCGTGCTCATGCACTGGCCGATGTCCATCTCTGTGAGCCGTCCAGAGGCCGTGGAGTCGTCGGTGAGGCATCGCTGCAGCGCCTGGGCTCTCCTACATCGACTGCGTGCTCTGCACTGGCCGATGTCCATCTCTGTGAGTATACTGGGTAATAGTGTAGATGCTCAAATGTGCAACATACAATGTCCCAATTGATAGATCAAGACTATAACTCCATACCCAATTATCGGGGTTCAATCTATAGAAATCTTCACTTTAATATTGATAATAGTGTAGATGTGTGGAACACAACCACCGTCCAGAGGCCGTGGAGTCGTCGGTGAGGCACTGACCCAATGACGTCAACTAATGAAAAGACGTCACACATCGCAAACGCGCCTGGGGCTCTCCATACATCGACTGCGTGCTCATGCACTGGCCGATTGAGGTACGGCAATTCTATCTCTGTGAGTTTGATGACCCATATGGGTACTTCTTAAATTATGACAATCGACCTATGATGTCACCAGGCGGAGGTATGGATAGTTCTTAAATTGTGACATTAGACCTGATGATGTCACTGGCCTGGATGACGTCAACAGGCTGTGCAGCGCCTGGGGCTCTCCTACATCGACTGCGTGCTCATGCACTGGCCGATGTCCATCTCTGTGAGCAGTGGCGGTTTTTCCATACAAGCCCAAAATCCTGGCTTGCCCTATCAAAATATCCTCATAGTAGTAATACAACTTTTAGACATTTTTTCCTTTGTTCGCAGTCAGAAGTATTTTTTTAGTTCTATCAAGCAATAACAATAAAAAATGATATTTTAAAATTACGCGCTTTTGGGTTCAGTGACCTCACCGAGCGCAAGCGAATAACTGTCAGCGTCGGCCGTCGTCCATTTTGGCAACTAGACCAATGAGGAAGACTTAAGACTATGACGTGTTACGTTTCATATCTCGCTCGCACACACTGGCTTTTTTGGCTTTATATTCTCTTTCTAATTTGTTCGAATGGGCAATCCTGGAAGGCCCATGAACATCGTACAAGTGAAGTTAAAAACGCTTTTGCACAGGCGCGAAATGCTATGAAATTGAATAGGAATTTAGAAAGCGAACTTCAGTTCTTATTAGTTTGTGTTTACCTGTGATTTTGAAAAGTGTACATGTCGAGTTAATTTTGTGTTAATTATTGCCGTAAAATTTTAAATTCACTTAAAATGAGTTTAGGATTAGTCGAAAAAGTTACTTGTGACAAAAATAGGTGCGCCGTGTGTGCAAGTATTAATTGGCGAAGGTAAGTTAGCGCAATTAATTGTTACAAGCCCAGCTACCAGTTGTTCCGCAGAACGTGCATTCTCCTCTCTGAAACGCATTCATACTATGATATGTGTGTATGTGAGTATACTCCGGGGTAATAGTGTAGATATGTGGAACACAACCACCGTCCAGAGGCCGTGGAGTCGTCGGTGAGGCAGTCGCTGCAGCGCCTGGGGCTCTCCTACATCGACTGCGTGCTCGTGCACTGGCCGATGTCCATCTCTGTGAGTATACTTCGGGGTAATAGTGTAGATGCTACAAATGTGCAAACATACAAAGTAAGTCCCAATTGATAGATCATAAGACTCGTAAAGTAACAAAAAAATTAGGCCATACCCAATTATCGAAGAAAAATCTTTAAATTGGTTCAATCTATAGAAATCTTCACTTTAATATTGATCGCAGTGATGGCTTATCTTCCAGGAAGATGGTGTGGATGAAAAGATCGACTACTTGGACACATGGCCGTGAGTTTCTCGCAGAAGCCTGGGTTTTGGCGTATCCTCGTGCTTGGCGAAACGACCCATGCCGAGGTTTCTGTATTAAATGAACATAAAACTATAAAAATTGTATTGAGATCTTACAAATCAAGACGTCAAAAATTAAAATTATCCTATCCTTTGATTCTTCGTAATAACACTCATTATTGGCATAATTTCTATGAGGCTATGATCTTTCTTGGATAGAAATCTTCTAAAATATGATCCAGGAAATTAGCCGAGTGTGAGAGTGGATAACTCAAACGACTGTTGGCACATGCCGAATTATATTTATTACGTTTGATGAAGATATGGGTACTTATAAATTTGACAATGGATGCCAATGACGTTCTTATTGTGAAAAACCACATGACGTGGCACATGACGTCAAACTGTTAGATTTTTAATTATACTGTTCATGATTCGTCACAAAATCATCGAGTTTGAAGACGTCTTTATTCTTTGTCTAATAATTCCAATGTAAGACCTCAAAAACCTTGGAAACAACGAACATGCTCACCACTAAAATTACGAGGCTGTTCTCACTTCTATGACATTTAAATGACGTTTCACCAACCTAATGTTTTTTTATATAAATCGACCTGATGATGTCACCGGATGACGTATGGATAAAAACATTCGACTTCAATTGGCCAAATGACGTCATCGAGTTTGAACTAAATCGGTTCAGTAGTTTAGGAGTCCATTGAGGACAAACATTGTGACACGAGATTTATATATATAAGAGAAGATATGCAAAAGTAAACATGTAAAATTTTAAGTTTATCGCATCTTGTTATGAAATGTAATCCTAAAATGTTAGATAATATTGAACCCAAGACTTTTAAAGTCAATACACTGACCCTAAACGAGTAGGTACTTCACATAAAATTGACAAAAACTTTAGACCTTGAAACTTATTAAGCCGGCTACACACACAGGGAAACAATGTGGTGTTATTATTACCTATAGATATTTCAATCCACAAAGACGCGCCCCACTCTGCCAAAATCGTTAATATTTCAATCGATTCGTACAGAGTATAAAGTAAAGTAAAGTAAAGTAAAGTAAAGTAAAGTAATTCTTTATTTGCCATAAAACATGGTATCTGTAGATGTTACATGTTATAGTAATATTAATGTATCCAAAATGTTTTGACCTAACATGGGTATGCAAATATTATAAAAGTAGGTATCTTATTATTCATTATATTATTAGTATATTTATTACATTAAATTATCATTATGTAAAAGTTAAATCTATCCTCACTCTGTATACTCTAGAACTCTTTAACAATGAATAAAAGGCCTTCGAATTATATGGCCTATGGCAATCATGTGATCCTATAGATTGTCGAGGTGCAGTATAAAGGTCCAAGACGGTTTTTATTTCTGTCCTCCTCGCTCTTACGAATACGTTGGTGGGTCTAACTGGCAGCGTTGCGGATTAAAATATCACTGAAAAACGACTATTGTACCAATTTTTAAAAAAACTGGGCCAGTTACCAACAATCAGTTTCTGAGCGTTTTTTGATATTATTATTACCGGCATGTTAAACCAAAAATTACAACTACATCCACTAACATAGTTTCCTTTAAAAATTAGAAAAATGGAAAGGACATGGCCGAAACTTGTATGGAGCTGTGCCCTGGAAAAAAAAATATTCATGGCCATCGACAAACAGTACGTCATATTAAAGCTTATAATTATGTCTTTACAATCGTTTAAGTTTTATGATCTGAAAACTTGCGAGAGACATAATATCAGCATAACAACTTGCAACAAAACGCGCCTAAATAATTTTAATAGCAATGATTTTTTATTAAAAAATGATGCGTTTTGGTTACGAACTCATTATTTTTTCATATTAAAAAGCTTAGAAAATGCGAGTAAACATTTTGAACAGCATTTATTTAATAAAAAAATCATTGCTATTAAAATTATTTAGGTGCATTTTGTTGCAAGTTGTTATGCTGATATTATGTCTCTCGCAAGTTTTCTGATCATAAAAATTAAACGATCGTAAAGACATAATTATAAGCTTTAATATGACGTACTGTTTGTAAATGGCCATGAATATTTTTTTTCGAGGGCAGAATCCGGCCATGTCATTTTTGAGTAACGTTTGGGAGAACTTTCTATGGGAAACATTTTATTCACAATCGTGTTTCTGCTCCACAGCGATTTTAGATTGAACACCCAAAATGAAAGTAATTGAAAACATCGCTTAAATACGAAGTCTACGCCGTAAAGATATCGTCGACATACTATTCATACTCATGTGATCCTTTAGCTGTCGAGATGCAGTGCGTCAAAACTTAATACACACGATATGGGATTATCGTCACTTTGAACATACTATTATGTCTATATACAGCTATTATAACGCGAAACACAACATTAATTCGCCTGCTTACAACCATGGTCACTAAAAAATTGCAGTATTGTTTTGACATTTCAATACACGAAGACTCGCCTAACTCTGTCAAAATTGCTTATATTTCATCCGATTTGTATGGAGTTTGACAAAATGGGGCGCGTCGTGGTGGATTGAAATGTCTATAATATAAATTCCAAAGTTGGAAACATATCGGTTTCAACGCAGGTGTGTATGGCCACCATTATATGACAATTCACACTTTGAGTTCACATAGCCTTTCGAATAAACAGACTTGCAACGTAAACTGTAACTTCTAGACTTAGTAATAAGATTTAAAATTGAATGATAATAATTTCTTTTTGAACTAAATCGGTTCAGTAGTTTAGGAGTCCATTGAGGACAAACATTGTGACACGAGATTTATATATATAAGAGAAGATATGCAAAAGTAAACATGTAAAATTTTATTTAAGTTTATCGCATCTTGTTATGAAATGTTAAAGTAAAGTAAAGTAAAGTAAAGTAATTCTTTATTTGCCATAAAACATGGTATTTGTAGATGTTATGTTATAGTAATATTAATGTATCCAAAATGTTTTGACCTAACATGGGTATGCAAATATTATAAAAGTAGGTATTATTATTCATTATAAGTAGGTATCTTATTATTCATTATATTATTAGTATATTTATTACATTAAATTATCATTATGTAAAAGTTAAATCTATCCTCACTCTGTATACTCTAGGAACTCTTTAACTGAATAAAAGGCCTTCGAATATATATGGCCTATGGCAATCATGTGATCCTATAGTTGTCGAGGTGCAGTATAAAGGTCCAAGACGGTTTTTATTTCTGTCCTCCTCGCTCTTACGAATACGTTGGTGGGTCTAACTGGCAGCGTTGCGGGAAAATATCACTGAAAAACGATATTGTACCTAATTTTTAAAAAAACTGGGCCAGTTACCAACAATCAGTTTCTGAGCGTTTTTTGATATTATTATTACCGGCATGTTAAACCAAAAATTACAACTACATCCACTAACATAGTTTCCTTTAAAAATTAGAAAAAAATGGGAAAGCGACATGGCCGAAACTTGTATGGAGCCAAAGTTCCCTGGAAAAAAAATATTCATGGCCATCGACAAACAGTACGTCATATTAAAGCTTATAATTATGTCTTTACAATCGTTTAAGTTTTATGATCTGAAAACTTGCGAGAGACATAATATCAGCATAACAACTTGCAACAAAACGCGCCTAAATAATTTTAATAGCAATGATTTTTTATTAAAAAATGATGCGTTTTGGTTACGAACTCATTATTTTTTCATATTAAAAGCTTAGAAAATGCGAGTAAACATTTTGAACAGCATTTATTTAATAAAAAAATCATTGCTATTAAAATTATTTAGGTGCATTTTGTTGCAAGTTGTTATGCTGATATTATGTCTCTCGCAAGTTTTCTGATCATAAAAATTAAACGATCGTAAAGACATAATTATAAGCTTTAATATGTACTTATTTAAAATATTGCTTAACAATCCCTTATGTTAATTTTTACGTAACGTTTTGAGAACTTGAAATTTATTCAAGAAAGTTTCTGCTCCACAGCGATTTTAGATTGAACACCCAAAATGAAAGTAATTGAAAACATCGCTTAAATACGAAGTCTACGCCGTAAAGATATCGTCGACATACTATTCATACTCATGTGATCCTTTAGCTGTCTTCGCGGTGTCAAATAATCTGTGAATTAGGCCAATATGAATCAATACAATGATTTCTTCATCTATTTACCTGGATGAAATTAGATTTTTCACAAACCCCGCGGGAACACGGATTTTCCGGGATAAAAAGTCTCAGCCAAATCGGTTCAGTATATTAACGGCGTAAGGAGTATCATACAAACTTCGCTACCCGCTTAGAAAAAATGCTTTCTTTTTTTACGTTTGCTTTCATGCTTAACTACGTTTTCTTTTAAATGTAGGTATTTGTAGGCTTAAAACTAAGCCCCCTGCACTGAAAAGAAGCCTACAACAAACTCTACCGGGCTTTGCTTTTATTACCACCATTTTACATAGCTCACACTAATTGAGCTATAATTACAGCTTCACTATACTCCCAAGGATTTGAAAATAACGTAATATAACTTTTACACTTAGTAATGGTTTAAAATTGAATGATAAGGCCGCCATATTGTACATTTGTTTTTCTTTTTTGGTTATTTTATTTGTTTTTTCTTTCTTCTTGTAATGGTGTACAATAAAGTATTTTCTATCTATATCTATCTGTATTTAGATTTAGTGATTAATCCGGATATTATACATATCATCTGGCTATTATTAATAATGTCAACTCAATTTGGATAAAGTGATAATTGACATAGAATTAATCACATTAACCAGCTTTTTTTATACCATCTTCGAAGACTTGGATAATGTAATAAAACAAGTATGGATAAAGATATTTGATATTTGGCCTTCCCATCCCCCCACTTTCACCCCCATAACGGGAGTGGTAACAAGCCAGATAGACCGTATTTATCACTTTCGCCAACTTTGACCCGCTACTATGAATAATATCCGGATAAAGTGATTAATTTATCACATTGTCCAGTCAATTTGGCTATTATCTATAATAACCAGGCATTATGTATAATAGCTGTTTAATCACTATGACTGTAACAGATACATACTGATTTATTTCAGCTATGCGCTGTCAGCGATGGCGGGAAAGCGCCTCGAATCACCCTGAACGATGGGAACACCATGCCTGTACTCGGACTTGGTACCTTCCTGGACGACGACGAAGCCAAGGTCGCTGGTAGCGGATGGATGAGGAAGGCGGAGGACCGTGTGTGGTGGCGCGCTCCTCGGAAAGGCCTATGTCCAGCAGTGGACGTCCATAGGCTGATAGTAGTAGTAGAATTACTTAAATATTATTTATTCAAAAAGATTAACCAAAACTATAAAAACATAGAATAAAATCACTGCGTGCGATTGCGAGGCAACCTTAGTACGTCGAATGAGATAAAGTTAAGCGATAGAAAGAGACCACAACTCTGCGTTTGTGCTATTTGCGGAGGCGGAGCCAGGCGCTATTGCGAACGAAATTGCACTTTTTGTGTAAGCGCTAGAGTCGCTAGTTTTTTAAATCATCTTTCCTAGTACATTATAATATCATGAATAATGTTAAAGTTTGTATGTATGTATGTATGTTTGTATGGTTATAGGTGCATAACGTCATTGCAATCATAAAAATTTTAAATCCTTTTTATTCGACTCGCACTTGTGAATTTCAGTCAACATCTCCTGAGGATGTCCCGGTGTCGGGACGAAACGTGCGTCGAAGAAAGTGTTAGAAATTGTGTGTGGTGTTTCATGTGGGTATAGTGTTCTTGCATATTGTACCATACAGAATCTTTTCAAGTAGCGGATTATAGCAAAACAAATTAATCTGTCCTGCTTATTATGGATTTCCGCAAACTAACAGCTACTTTGATTCAATAAGTATTTATCTTCAATTGTTATTGGGATTTTTGCCTTCATAAAAAGTAATATTATTATTAACAGCGCAGCGACATTATATAAAAATACCAAATCGCTCTCAGCCTGTATTTGTTAACAATATCTGGGTTCAACCGAGCTTTGCTCGGTAGTATATCTGTCGACCAAGAGATGGCAGCAGTAGTCACATTTCTTTTTGGTAAATGCGACATTTTCTAAAAATGAAGCCTAGCTAGATGGATTTATCGCCCCCAAAACCCGCTGTATATTAAATTTCATGAAAATCGTTCGAGCCGTTTCCGAGATTTGGATTATATAGAAATATATATACAAGAATTGCTCGTTTAAAGGTATGTTAACATTAACACTAACGACTTTTTGTTCTACGACTTTTCAAAAATCAACATTAATTTATTTCATACAAAAAAACGTTATTTCTGTAAAGTGACATTACGCTGTTGTTACGCGCCGCGAGGCCGCGCGCCGCGCCATTGCCACTTGCCGATGTTACATTACAGAGTAGAAATGAGTAGAGTATCTGTCACTGATAACAACCTCAAGATATGGGCATCCGAACGAATTACGTAAACCTTTTTCATACAAGCAAACAGTAGCGCCAACTGTCAAAACTACCGCGTGGCCTTATACTGTTGGTACTAATGACACCCTTACATTTTTTCGCACGGTTCACCCTGTCTAGAGTAGATGTCTATTGTATCTGTGTAAAATATTGAATCTATACTAATATTATAAAGAGGTAGCGTAACGATGTTTGTGAGTTTGTGACGTTGTAAGGGGTAATCTCTGGATCTACTGAACCGATTTTCAAAATTCTTTCACCAATAGAAAGCTACATTATCGTGGAGTGTCATATTTCCAAAATTAACTATTCATCTTTACTAAAACTTGAATAATGTAATCCAAGTCGCAAAAAAAAATTATTTCATCTATCCGAATGCCTCGCGTCCAGCGCTGTGGGCTGTGTACAACCCTGTATTTCGACCATTATAGTGTGATTGTTTACTATTTTCAGACTAATCGATACGGCCTCCGCGTACCACAACGAGGAGCAAGTGGGCGCCGGAGTGAGGAGGTCGGGAGTCCCGCGGGAACACGTCTTCCTCGTCACCAAGGTACACATAGGAGGCCACGCTCACTTGTCACGTTACCGACCAAGCTACAGTAGCCGTCTCGACGTACTAATTTCAGACATCTGCCGCGCGCCGGCTAGGTTGCACGCGTTAGTTCTTGTACGGTCTATTTCACGCGCTGCCTGCGCCCGATCACGAGGCAGCCTAAGTACGTCGAAATAGATAATGTTACGCGAAGGAAAGAGAGCACAACTTTAGGTGGATATCGGAGGCGGAGCCAGGCGCTTTCTTGAAAAACTGAATTGCACTTTTGAGAGATCCGTACCCAAAGGGTAAAAAAGAAACCCTATAACGAAAACTTCGCTGTCCGCCCGTCCGTCTGTCACCAGGCTATATCTCTGGAACGGAACCATGATACTTGAAATTTTCACAGATGATGTATCTCTGTTGCCGCTATAACAACAAATACCAAAATAATAGAATAAATTAAAAGGCTTGTTTTACGATAAAAGGTAGACGCTTCAAATGTTCACGGAATATTTAAAATTCACTTTAAAATTAAATACATAGTTAAATAAGGTGAAAAAAATTAGTCAACTACCCAATTGCGAGCTGCGATATTTGAGATCAATATTAAAAATCTCAGCACACTGCCAGTTGTGCCTCGATCATACCCTGAAGGTAAATTTATATTATATAGAAAATAACATTGATTTATAATAATTTCAGCTGGGCATGTTTGAGCAGAGGGACGTGGTGGCAGCCCTGAAGAGGTCGCTGACCCGCCTGAACATGACCTACGTCGACCTGTATCTCATACACAACCCTGTGGCACTTAAGGTATAATCTGTAATATAAAAAAAACTATGTAAAAAGGTATATAATATTATATGTAAAAGATTTGATAGTCTTTTTAGTGCACTCTTGTAAAAGATTCGGCCTTCTTGTAATTTGACTCTTGTAAATTCCAGTCGGAAGAAAGCGGCGAATTCGACGTGGTAGACTACGTGGATACTTGGAAAGGAATGGAGGAAGCCAAGAAACTGGGCCTGGCCAAATCCATCGGTATATCCAACTTCAACATTAGCCAGATGGAACGACTGATGGAGAACTGTGAAATTAAACCAGCAGTATTACAAGTTGAGGTATACCTCTTTTGGATCTTCTATTACTTCTATTCTTTATCGCTGCTCGACATAGGCCTCCACCACACACGGTCCTCCGCCTTCCTCATCCACCCGCTACCAGCGACCTTGTCCAGGTCGTCGGTCCAGCAGGCAGGAGGTCGTCCCACGCTGCGCTTACCGGTACGCGGTCTCCACTCCAGAACACGTCTGCCCCAACGGCCGTCGGTTCTGCGACAGATGTGGCCCACTGCCATACAGCTTTCTAATCCGTTAGGCTATGTCGGTTACTTTGGTTCTCTTACGGATGTCCTCGTTGGGATTGTATTCCTCAAAGAAACACCCAGCATGGCGCTCTCCATACCACGCTGAGCAACTTTGAATTTCTGGAAAAGACCTAATGTCAGTGTCCACGTTTCTTGCGAAGTTACCACCATTATAGAGACAGTGTAAAATAAAACTTCTACTACTCTTTCGGCCTTCGAAGTTAGTACGATACCTAACATCTTCAGCTGCATCGGTACTTACCACCAGGCGTGAGCGCAGCCAATTAGGTACTAGCTTTTGTCTGGTTGTTGAGGCTTTGGCCGTGGCTAGTTACCACCCTACCAGCAAAGACGTACCGCGAAGCGATTTAGCGTTCCGGTATGATGCTGTGTAGAAACCGTTGGCGTGACTTAACTTACCCCTTCCAAGTTAGTACGCTAACATCTTCGACTGCATCATCACTTACCATCAGGTGAGATCGCAGTCAAGTACTAACTTGTATAGCATAAAAAAAAAGCTTGTAGTAATAGACATATCTACCCTGGACAGGGCCGACGGCCAGTTTATCGGTGTTAAAAACGTTTGTTTTACCACCAGTAAGGCCACGCTGTAGTTCGCTCAGCAGCCGTCTATAGAATTGTGACAGATGGCGCTGCTGTTTGCTTGTACGAAAAAGGTTTATGTAAAATGTTCGGATACCTACCCATATCCTGAGGTTTCGTACGGGTGCTTGTAGTTTTTTTTTTCTCCTATGTCTTGGAGACGCTAGTGTGCCCCGACGTATATCGGAGGTGTTGCTACTTCTTTCTGGTTTATTTATATTTAGTAAGCTTATTACAATTATGGTATTTGTTTAAGTCATTTTTTTGGTGCTTGTAGTTTATAATCTTCTATAATTTCAGGTGAACCTGAATCTAGCTCAGAACAGACTCCTGAACTTCACCAAAGCACACGGTATAGCAGTGATGGCTTACACGCCATTCGGGACTCTATTCTCTAAGGAAGGGCCCGCTCCGAAGGTGGACAACCCGATCCTGGTCGGTCTGGCATTCAAATACAAGAAGGCAGTGCCTCAGATCGCTCTGAGATACTTGGTAAGCTTCTTCTTTCAATAATTATTTTTTTTCTTATGAAGCTTTTACCCTTACATAGTCGCGAAAATTCAAATATAAATTAGTTTTCCGCTAATATTGGGCTAATTACACAGTTTTGCGAGCATGACATTAATGCATCTACGTGTTTTTAATAAAAACTTTGGTCAAAAATGCGCATTTAGTTCATTTTGGTTCCCGATAGCTCTAAATCTGGGAAACTGAAAAAAAATCTTTTGGGAACCAATTTGTGGTGAATGGGAATTTTCAAACAAAGTTTTTACTCAAAACTCATTGCCATAAAACAATGTGCAGTTAATTTAATATTTGCAATAACTAAATAAAATTTGAATTTCGCGGGCTAGTAGGGCCGAAACACCGGTACAAACAAAATTTAAACTAATAGACAAAAAAAATATTCTCCAGGTACAAAAAGGAGTTATTCCGATCCCGAAATCCATTCGTAAGGAGAAAATTGAACAGAACATCGATATATTCGATTTTGAATTGAGCGAAGAAGATATGGACAGATTGAGTGAGTATCTACCTAAAATTCATTTCATAAGCATACTAAGAGAAATCCCGGAAATTATATACGAGATCTATTTTATCTAAACAAAATCGAGCTCTTTTTGAAGAAATTTCAAAGAGAGTTATCGAGTCTACCGGGGATCCAAGAGCTGGCAGCTACCTTGGCCAACGTATTAGTTTGGCCATCCAAAGAGGCAATGCTGCCAGTATCTTGGGTACCATGCCTCGTTGCGATGGAATCGATGAGGTTTTAAATTTATAACCTAGTTTTTAGTCTGCTATTTTTCTTTTAAATCTTTTTATGTACATATATTTTAAACAAAATATTCACATTTTTGCAGGATTTTTTCATACTAAAAGCGATAATGTTTCCTACCCGTAAATGAAGTCCGATTTTCATAATTTTTAGAAATGTTGTAGATACAATAAAGAACTATGCCCGTACGTTTTAATTTTTAAGAAATATTGCTTATGTTCAAAGTGACTAATTACCCGCCATTATTTTCGTTACTAAATTTCTGTATTCGGTCTTCACGCTCAAGGCCCGCGATAGAAGCTATGCAATAGCTTAAAAATGAAATGTTCAAGCCTAGATTAAGGTATACTGAATGTAATGAGACTGAAATTGTGGGGGCAAAAACATTATCACCCAAAGCAATATTTCAAGAACAAAATGGGACTTGAAACTCCGGACGTAGACGGAATTTTTGAAAATACTGGCTCGCATCGCGCTTCGTCACTAGAAGATAGATACCTTGTCCTAAACCTTGGAGGATTATCGGAGGCTGTAATGGAATAGATATAAGTCTAAATATTATAGCTATAGCTGCAGTTATATCAATCAGTAAAACATAATGTCAATATTTTCAGGTGATTTCAACCAAGACTACAGAACAGTGTGGCCAACCTTCTGGCAAGATCACCCCTACTTTCCGTACGAAAAAAAGGACGTCCCTGATCCGGATATTTTCAAAGCAGGGCTAAAACAAGCATAGAAATATTATAATTTGTTTACTTTTATATTTATCAAGGGCTTAAATTAAAGCCCCTCGCTCCTGCAATGCTTTTGCAATTATAAAATTAGTCTTGCACATGTAAAAGTACTCTTGCAATTATATAATTGTGCTCGCAGTTGTAAACGTACTCTTGCAATTTGTTGAGTTTCTCTTGCAGCTCTGTAGAATCACTCTTGTAATTTGTAAAATTGTCAATGTTCTCAGTATATCTATCTTCTACACTAATATTATAAAGAGGAAAGATTTGATTGTTTGTTTTTTTTGTTTTTTTGTTTGTTTGCATTGAATAGGCCCTGAAACTACTTGACCGATTTGAAAAATTCTTTCACTGTTGGGAAGCTATATTATCTCCGGTGAACATAGGCTATATTAATTTTTGAAAAAAGTTAGGGATCCCTACTAAAACTCCAATAAAGTAAGCCAAGGTGTGAAAAAATTACGAAAAAACTTTCTTACATCGCGTGCGCTGCGAAAACTATTGACTATAGAACAAAGTAATGTACTACGTATTTGCAGAACACATCATTATCTCCAAAAAATGTCGTGACAGCATATGTCTAACTATTATAGTTATGTCACAATAAGTGTTTTTCATTTAAAAAAATAGATATAAATGCTACCGCTACAAAAGCTCTTTTATTGATACTTTGGAATTAATCCTTATCAAAATAAATGACTTCATATTTAAGTCTGCTTCAAAACCATTATATAACTTTTTGAATTATTCAATTTGGACATTCCATTCGAAAGATCACACAAGTTTAAAAATGTAAGTTATTTGAAAAATGTCGCATGGTCGCCGCTCAGTTAGACCACCTATAATATTAGGATGTAGCCGTCACTGGGGTACGGGACGGGAGTCAATGTCGAGAAATAAAGGAAAATAATAATACAAATAAAAAATCGGCCAAGTGCGAGTCGGACTCGCGCACCGAGGGTTACGTACTATATTAGAAAAAGTTAAACCATAAGGCCCTGTTGTCACCAAAGCGGACTGGAGCTGTGTTTGAGTCAATGCCGAAATACGCTACGCTAAGAGGACGGGAAAGATGTGACGTATGTTGAAGCCAAAAATGTCTCAAATATGGCCTCGCGCGTCGTACATTTCGGTACCGCTGACAGCACATACCGCTGTCGGGCGCTTACATTGGCGCCATTATACACTTTTGACAAATTAAAAATCCGGCTTCTGGGCGGAGCCTAAAAATACATATGTCATGTCACTTAGTGCCGATCCTTTATGTTACATCCATGATTTGAGTAACCAATCAGCTTTCGTCCTCCTCCTCTCAGTTTCGGAGATGTCAAAATGGTGAAATCTGATTAGTTACTCAAACACAGCTCCACTCTGCTCTGCTTTGATGGAACCCAGGCCTAAGAATCACGTTTTTACCGAACCGAACTTAACTTTGTTTTATGAGGTTAATTGCTAATACCAAAAATAGTATAGATACAGAGTTGATATTAATTATCCCGTAAAATATACATTGATCCCTATTAATCATAATTATTTCAGAATTTCCGATTGGTAAACATCGGAGATGAAGGGGAGGGAACGTTATTTTTTTCGACAGTTTGCTCAATAAATCAAAAACTATCGGGCATAACAAGAAATAAAATTCGGTTTTAGAATACGCAAATAACGGCCTTTCATATGATACCCCACTCAATATTGCTATCTCATTTTGAAATCTCGACGACCTGGTTTACCCCCCTTTGTAAATAAAAATAAAAACGCACTGATTTTTCTGATTGCACTGACGACGGGCCATCATTATCTACCTACACCTATTCCAAATTTCATGTCGATATCTTTAATAGTTACTGAAATGAAGCGTCGTGACACACAGACAGACGGACAACAAAGTGATCTTATTAGGGTTCCGTTTTTTTTCTTTGAGGTACGGAACCCTAATAATACCCGTGCGAAGCCGGGGCGGGCTGCTAGTATACAGATAAAATACTTATTCGTTGTTAGAAAAACTATTGTGGTTAAAATAAAATAAACACATACTATTTTTTCGCAAAATGTTTTTATTCAATACACTGTTTAAATAGTTTTAAGGTATAAGGTAATGGTAATAATTTATTTTCCAAGGTACACGATATAAATAAATATACAAAAATAAAACCTCAAATTAAAGTTTTTGTATATAACTTATAAAATTAAACTATATATACAGAATACAATAAACTATATAACAGAGATTGCTCCTAACAATGCCATTGTAAGTATCACCACTTAGAATATAGAAACTGGACAGAAACGTAAGTTTATATTTTTAAATGTCACGTTTTAATTTAAAATAATAAATTTAAAAGACGGGATACTCAAAAATACTGTACTTCAAAGTTTCTTTAATTGCCTCCGTATAGAAGAAATGCAATTTAACAAAACATTTGCTGTCCAAAGACGAGTTTTCATAATATTTTTTAGATACAACGCCGTGCTATTGTCTTACAGCCGTTTTCACTAAACCTAGGAAACGCCTAAATCGAATGCTTAGCCGATAAGTGACAGTTTTCACCTACAACAACTGTCACCTTAGGGCTAAGCATTCGATTTAGGCGTTTCCTAGGTTTAGTGAAAACGGCTATTAGAGCAGGAACCCAAGATTCTCTGGGATAGCTACCTTAGAGAAAAATGAGGAGGATTTAACGGAACAGTCCTTTTGGAGCTGCTAGTGGAATAACATCTGTAGGACGACACAGATAGACAAACACCCGTAGTTCGATTACATAAAAAGGACTTATGAATCTCTGTAGAGCCTTCCATTCATCTTGTTTTGGTTCTCCCTAACATGGGGATTGCAGCAATTGTCTTTGTGAACATTATAAATGCAATGCACTTCCCTTTGATATTGCTATAACTGTTATTAAAAACACCACACGCTGTCGCACTTGAAATTTGAACGTCCAAATAATTCTGAAGCTATAATAAGTCTCCGGAAATTGTTTCTAGTTAGTTCTACTACTTCTGGGCCATCAGGAACTCTCCGTTGAGTTCGTCGTCTTGTAAGACAGAACACTTGGCGTTGGCTTCGAAGTCGCACTGTTGGGTTTGCTCGTTGAAATACAGGCCATCTGAGCAGTAAGCTGTTTGGGGGACGCCACCAACGCAATGCCAGTAGCGTTGGCAGTCACCCCTGAAATAAAGAACAATGAATCATATTTATTTATTTATTTATTTATTTATTTTTCGATTTAGGCTCTTTCGTGAGCACTTACGAACGTCAATTTTACAAAATGATTAATAATTATATATGTCTTACTTAAGTAAAAAACACTGTTATAATTAACATTATACATAAAATAGTTAATATTATTAACATAATACTTGAAATTTGTTAATAAGCAGGGACTTTCGTATCAAGAAGTCCATGCTCTTTTGTCACTCATATAGTCGTCAATACTATAATAAGCTTTTTTCATTAATAATTCTTTGATTCTTTTTTTAAATTGAGTGTCAGGCAAATCGGTCACATTAGAAGGAAGCTTATTATAATATCGAATACCATTACAAATAAACGATTTGCTTGTTTTCGTCAGTCTAAAAGCTTTCATTCTTAGTTTATCCTTATTTCTAGTGTTAATACTATGGAAATCAGAGTTTTTCATATAGAGATGCAGATGTTTCCGAACATATATTATGTTTTCAAAAACATATAACGATGGTAATGTCAATACGTTAATTTCCTTAAAAAAATCTCGTAGAGAGTCTCTTGGTTGCATGCCATAAACAGCACGAATGGCTTTTTTTTGTAATACGAATATTGATTTAGCATCTGCGGCTGAGCCCCACAGCAAAACGCCATAAGACATTAAACTATGAAAATAGGCAAAATAAACCATTTTAGCCGTAGCCACGTCAGTCATAATTCTAATTTTACGAATTGCGAAGATTGCTGAACTCAACCTTTTTGCTAAATTGTTAATATGGGGACTCCATTGAAGCCTCATGTCTATATTTACTCCCAAGAATTGTGTATTCTCAACAATGTTAAGCTTCTCGTTATCAAGGTAAATGTTTATATCATTATAATGCCGTGTATTTTGGGGTGCAAAATAAATGCATTTGGTTTTCTTTGAGTTTAAGCACAGATTATTTATTGAAAACCATTCTTTTATTAAAGCAAGTGTCTCATTGTGCACGTCTAGTGAATTATTTTTTCTGTCAACATTGAAAATTATAGATGTATCGTCTGCAAAAAGAACTATTTTTGCCCTATGTTCTACTATATATGGTAAATCGTTTATATAAACAAGAAACAAAAACGGCCCCAAAATAGACCCTTGTGGGACTCCTAAAGTCACTTTTGCTCCATCGGATATTTTACCATCCACACAAACTTTCATTTTTCGATCAGATAGATAGGAAGCAACCAGATCCAAGGCACTATCGGCAATTCCGTAGAACTGTAGCTTCCGTAAGAGTATTCTGTGATCCACGCAATCAAATGCTTTTGATAAGTCACAGAATACTCCAATTGCATTTTGAGATTTTTCCCAGGTATTTAATATATGCATTAGCAAGTCAGCGCCAGCGTGGGTTGTTGATCTCCCCTTGGTAAAACCAAATTGCTGACTGTGGAAAATTCTATGCTCGCCAAAATGTATGCTGAGTTGGTTAAGCATAATTTTTTCGAAAATTTTACTGATAACTGGTAATACCGATACGGGCCTATAGTTGGATGCTTCATTTTTACATCCTGTCTTGTAAATTGGGACAACCTTACTGATTTTCATGAGGTCTGGAAACACTCCTTCCATAAGAATTCACTCTAGATTTTTAAACTATATATTGTATAGGCTTACGCTTGACCACAATCTAACCTGATGGAAAGTGGTCAAAAATAGAATAGGCTTACATAGATGTCTATTAACTATTTTCTTAAGGGCGATGGGTACCATCCGGGCGCGAAAATTCAAATTTTATTTAGTTTTTCGCTCATATAGTGGGCTAATTATACATCGAAGGCTAATGGAAATGAGTTTTGCGGGCACAACATTTATGCATCTACATGTTTTTAATAAAAACTCTGCTCAACAATACTCATTTACTTTATATTGGTTCCCGACAGCTTGAAATCTGGGAAACTGCAAAAAATTATCTTTCGGGAACTTATATGAGATGAGTGGGAACTTTCGAGCAAAGTTTCTATTAAAAACATGTAGATGCATAAAATGTAGGCCCGCAAAATGCATTGCCATAAATCTACAATATGAAGTTAGTCTAATATTTACGAAAAACTAAATAAAATTTAAATTTCGCGGGCTGGTAGGGCCGCAACACCCCAAGTTGTAGGATACGGGAAATACAGATTGCCTCTTTAGCCAATCACATGCCCTGTAAAATGTTGACGCGGATATGTTCCCAACACCTAAGTGGTGAAAGGACAGCATAGAAAAGCTTATTGTGACGGGCAACACTGAGGGAAAATATCTAGTGGCAACTCACCAACCATGACTAGACCAACTGAGGGACTCCAAATGCCAATTTCATACCCAAATGTGGTTGTCGATAGAATCCAGTGGAAGGGTCTCGCTCTCCAGCAATGAAGGAACCATTGGGGAGATGGAAAATGCTTAGCAATGCGAATGGACTCTGCAAGAAGAGTCCTACTACCTGGTGAAATCCTTCTAATGTCTGTCTGTTAAAGGATAATAGGAGCACTTACTTGTAAGCCACAAGTCTAGCCGCGTCGTCCGCTCTCAGGCAATTCAGGATGGTGTTGAAACTTGGCGACTTTCCCGGGGACTCAATGTTGAGAGGCCGCACTTTGTTCGCCACTGCGTCACCTGTTAGGAGGCCTGAAAAGAGACAAAATTATTGGAAACTAGCTTTCGTCTCGATTAATCATAAGCTACTTATCCCGAAATATCCATGTACCTATATTTCCGGGATAAGTAACCTCTAAAGAGCATTTCCCCATACAAACTTTGGACCGTCATTTCATCCCTTTAGGGGGTGAACTTATGTGCTTTTGGAATCTCTAGACGTAGCGGTTAGGGCTGTGCGTGATAGAATGTCAGTCAGTCACTAATTTGTCAGTCAGTCTCTTCTTTTTTGCATATATTATGCAATGCAACAGTTATAACCTATCTCCATTCCAAATTTCAGCCAAATCGATTCATTATTTGCAGCGTGAATGAGCATTTTCCCATACAAACATTGGGCCTCCCATCTTCCCCTTGGGGGTTGAGTTTTGATGAATCGTTTCTTAGTACATCCCTAGACCTAAATGTACCTTTGGAAATTGGAATCTCTAGACCCAGTGGTGGTTTGGGCTGTGCGTTGATTTGACATTTACTAATCGGTCAGTCATTCAGGCAGTTTCTTCAATTTAGCTTCTTATGCGATCCAATGCGAGTGCACACGTCTCATTTATAGATTTATAATAGGTTGTCGTTCGCGCTCCGACTAGATAGAGCCCTACCTAACAACGACAGCTCCGTGAGTGCAGCAACTTTTTTTGTAGTGTGTGTTAAATTAAAAAAGTTACAATTAATCTTATTATTAGCTTATTCTAATTACTATACAAATCTTGCGCGCGTGGAATGGTGCCAAGAATACTGGCTGCATTTTCGCGTTGAACAGCTAGGCAAACGTTGCGTAAAAAATGAGCCAGCCCTTCTGTCACCAGTTGTGACAATATTGCAACACACTGTGAGTGTGTTGCAATTTGAAAGTACGGCGCGCGGACGCTAGTGTGCGTGAAAAAATTGCGTAGTGACGGTTCGGGCACACAGATTTTAGGTTCGGGTTTGCTTATTTAGGCTAAGTTTTGAAGTCGAGGGCTCCCTCTCAGACCTCTATGGTCTCGTTTGTTTTTTTTTTTTTATTACGGATAGGCTTGCGCTTGACTAGAATCATATCTGATGAACAGAAATGATGAGGTCCAGGATGGAGCGCGCCTGCCTAGAAAATGCCTATTCACTATTTTCTTGAAGGCACCCAGGTTGTACTTGGCTGGGAACACAGAAGCTGGAAGGGTGTTCCACACCTTAGCGGTACGTATCAGAAATGTGGATGAAAATCGTTTCGTTCGAACTTGCTGGACATCAACCACATAAGGATGCCACTTCTCCCAGCGTCTTGCGGTTCTATGGTAGAAAGGTGAAGGAGGTACTAGATAGGATTGCCAATCTAATTGGTCCGGCGTAGTTTGCTATGAAAGAACAGTATTTGTTATCACCGTCGTAAGGCAAGTCTGCGACGTCAGTCAACCAGCTCTCACCGGATCCGTCGATGTCGCCGTCTCCGTCGCGCGTGCGCAGGATGCACTCCGTGGCGTGCGGCCAGTTGCACACCTGAGGACAAGTCATCATCAGCCCCTTGGCTCTGCAAAAACACATAAAGCAGCCAAAACCTTTAAAAACGTCCACGTTCTTGTCTTGTGTGCGATACGTTGTCACTCTCTCTGTCACAAGTGAAACTACAGCATGCTGAGAACACTCACTCACTCAACATGTTTGTGGACGTTTTTGATGTGCACAATGTAGGCTTAGTGCCCATCTTGCTATTTAGGTAAATCTTTGGTAGCAGCGACGAGCTTACATTTTTGCAGCTGATTGGTTAGTGGTTGTATAAATTGTGCAGCCAAGGCGCCAATTGGCTGGTGTAGGCTAACGTATCTTTGGTTACCGGCGATGGTTGGCCGATGTACAATTTTATGTTTTAGAGAATGCAAACACACCCCTGTACCTTCTTAAAATCATGAACAATGAAACCATCAAGAGTGTTTTAGTATGAAGATTGAAGGCCACTGTATACGCCGATGTGACTACTGGACAAAAAGGAGACGTCTATCTTTTTGACTTAGCTCTGTATTCTATTCCTATAATTTGGTTGATTGATTGATTTCTACTTAGCTGTGTAAAAGAAGATTTTCGAAAATCGGACTAATCTGTAAAAAGTTATGGCTGATCATACATGAACCTCCTGAGTTACGGCGAAATCAACGAGTCTGCCCGTGAAATTCAAAGATTTGTGGTTTTTTGCAATTTGTACGCTAATTAAACATAATAGGTGTAGCGTAATCTTTACACGTTTATATCAAAATCTTTGCATAAAAATGTGTATCCTAGGAAATTAGTCCGAGTATCGAGTTTTAAGTGAGTCACTTGCAAGTCTTGGACTAATTTCTTTAACTCGACACTTTCAAGCAGAGATTTTTATATGAACACGTGAAGACTGACGTGATACTGGAGTTCCCGCAATTTGACTGCCATAAGCCTATTAATTATTATGTCTTATTAGCTTAAAAATCGCGAAAAATTTGAATTCCGCAGGCACACCCGTGGGCATATTCCTTAAGTACTCGTAAATAGAATATTGCCCCTTACCATTCCCTTACCTGTATAACAAAGTCGAAGTAGAGTCCCGCGGGACACGAGAACAACACTTCTTCTCCGTGAGCGCACATGAAGAACTTGGTGCAGTCCGAGAAATGGGGCAGAAGGAGGAAAATCTGGAAAGCAAACAAACATAATAATTAGTCATCACGCTTGGGAGCCTGGGATGTTCCGCGCCACATATTTGGTAAGACTAAAAGTTCTCTACAATGGTCTGTCGTTTGGGGTCACATGACAGCGTGTTGGGTCAACACTTTTAGACTGTCTCTTCAGTCCGTTGGAGTCTCCACTTCGGAACTTCAGAGTCACACAGTTGACCTGAGTACAAGTTCTCAACACTGACCTGTCCTTTAGGGTCACATGACAGCGTGTTGGGGTCAACACTTTTAGACCGTCTCTTCTGTTGGAGTTGGACGTTGGAGTCTCCACTTCGGAACTTCAGACGTTCCGAGCCACACAGTTGACCTGAGTACAAGTTTTCAACACTGAGCTGTCCTTTAGGGTCACATGACAGTGTGTTGGGGTCAACACTTTTAGACCGTCTCTTCTGTTGGAGTTGGACGTTGGAGTCTCCACTTCGGAACTTCAGACGTTCCGCGCCACACATTAGTTCTGACTACAAGTTTTTAAACACTGACCTGTCCTTTAGGGTCACATGACAGCGTGTTGGGGTCAACACTTTTAGACCGTCTCTTCTGTTGGAGTTGGACGTTGGAGTCTCCACTTCGGAACTTCAGACGTTCCGAGCCACACAGTTGACCTGAGTACAAGTTCTCATCACTGACCTGTCCTTTAGGGTCACATGACAGCGTGTTGGGGTCAACACTTTTAGACCGTCTCTTCTGTTGGAGTTGGACGTTGGAGTCTCCACTTCGGAACTTCAGACGTTCCGAGCCACACAGTTGACCTGAGTACAAGTTCTCAACACTGACCTGTCCTTTAGGGTCACATGACAGCGTGTTGGGGTCAACACTTTTAGACCGTCTCTTCTGTTGGAGTTGGACGTTGGAGTCTCCACTTCGGAACTTCAGACGTTCCGCGCCACACATTAGTTCTGACTACAAGTTTTTAAACACTGACCTGTCCTTTAGGGTCACATGACAGCGTGTTGGGGTCAACACTTTTAGACCGTCTCTTCTGTTGGAGTTGGACGTTGGAGTCTCCACTTCGGAACTTCAGACGTTCCGAGCCACACAGTTGACCTGAGTACAAGTTCTCAACACTGACCTGTCCTTTAGGGTCACATGACAGCGTGTTGGGGTCAACACTTTTAGACCGTCTCTTCTGTTGGAGTTGGACGTTGGAGTCTCCACTTCGGAACTTCAGACGTTCCGCGCCACACATTAGTTCTGACTACAAGTTTTTAAACACTGACCTGTCCTTTAGGGTCACATGACAGCGTGTTGGGGTCGACGCCTTCAAACTGCCTCTTCTGTGTCTCTGTCTCCGCCTCGGAACCTCGGACGTTCCGCGCCACACAGCCAACGATGAAAAGGAACGGCAGGACTTTTGTACCTGGAAGTAATTTTGTTGACCTCAATGACGGAAAAACGCAATAAAGAGGCCTGTAAAATAAATAAATATTATAGTGGACAACATACATTGCTCCGATCCCTTAGTAAGTAGCTTATGCACTTGTGTTAAGGAAATCAGAAACGACGAAGGTAGGTACCACAACACCCAGACCCGAGACAATGTAGAAAACTTATTTTTCTACACTGCCCCGACCGGGGATCGAACCCGGAACCTCAGAGATGGCGGCGCCTTGAAAACCGGGACGCTTACCACTCAACCACGGAGGTCGTGGGTTCGACCTCCGCCACAGACCACTTTAGAATTTCATAATTTCTAATTGGACTCGGCTAATTTATTAGACTACGATAACGATGAATACGTTTTTTATTGTCCAAAAAAAGTATTCATCGTTATCGTAATAGCTTACTCGCTCATTGGGTTCCTGATTTGCGTCAGCCAATCGCGAGGCAGAATTCGCTAACGATTGCGATAACGATGAATACGTTTGACCCCAATCAGACCGCAAGTCTGGTCTGCGGTCTAGTGATAGGCTTCGGCCGTGGTTAGTTACGGCGGCACGGTCAAGCGATTTAGCGTTCCGGTGCGATACCGTGTAGAAACCGTTAGGGGTCATAAGTTGTGACGACATTTTGTTGTCATTATACAAAGAAGTAAGAAGTAGGTGCTTTAAATATTACTTATCAGTTTTTATTGTAATAATTGTTTATCATGGGTAACAAATCAAAAATAATCTTCCTACAATCCACAATAATATTATTGTTGTACCTTTACTAAGTATATAGACACTTGAAAATCTACGTCAATACAATAATTTCGAAGTGCGTATTAAAACGGATTATCTCTAAATAAGAAGGTACTTTCCATTGCTAAGGTAGTTAATTTTTTTAGGGTTCCGTCCCAATAATAGTTATGTCTAATGAACTCTCTATTACCCGTGCCCGTCTGTCAATCCGTCTTTTAGTCTTGTCTTTTGAGCGATTCTTTAAGGGCTTTTAAATTTCCTCCTCAGATTACATAAAGTTTGTGATTTCCCCCCAATTATAGCTTAAAATCTGGGAAAATCTAGAAAATGATCTTTCGGGAACCAATATGGGGTATATAGGAATTTCTGAGCAATTTTCTTGTGAAAAAAGACTTCAGGAGAACCAATTGCATAATAAAACTATTCAATGCGCTGACACGTAGTAAGTATATTGGAATACGCAGTCTCGGCATGGAACCCGCAATATAAAACCCACATTGAGAGAATAGAGCGAGTACAACGTTCATTTACAAAGTACCTAGCCTTCAAAGACAGCTCCTGTCCTTACAGAGCTGACTATGAAACGCGCTCGAAACACTTTAAAATCCAATCCCTGGAAAAACGCAGGATTACGGCTGACCTCATAACTCTTTATAAAATTGTCCACAGCAAATTGGATTCCCCTGACCTGTTGGCTCTTATCAACATCCGTGCCCCACGACGACCCCCTAGACATCCTATTAAAAACACCTTTCAGCCCCATTTTTCTAGAACTAACCTAGGCAAATTCGCCCCAATAAATCGTCTAATAAACACGTACAACAATCTGACATGCCCTAACATTGACATCTTTCACGACAGCCTTTTTAGTTTTAAGAAAAAAATATATCAGCATGAATAAATTAACTGTAATTAATGTAATATTTAAATCATCTAAATTAATTCTATTTTTTATTGTAACTTTATTGCGCCTTGACATTGTAAATAATGTATATAATCTAACTGTAATTTTAATATGCTTTGACATTGTAAATAATTAATTTAACTGTAACTTATTACTTGTAAGCCAAATGTAATGTTTTTTATTTTTTTGCTAAATTTAATCGGAGATATATCTCGGCAATGTTGTATATGCCTATAATTGATAATTGTAACAGTACTAGCACTATTGTAACTTTGTTCCATATTATTTTAAATGTTTTTGCAATTTTATCGCTGGCATATCATATAATAAATAAATAAATAAAAACATGTAGCCTGGTGCACAAATGTTATTTTTATTTATTTTATTTATTTATTTAAATGATACACCAACGGTCACTGTATAATCAATACAATATTTGTGTCAAGTACTAGTACGGTAACCTTTACAGGTGTACACAGCATTATGTTCGCAAAACTCATTGCCATAAGCCTGCGATGCATAATTGATTAGCCCAGTATTTGTGAAAGACTAAATAAATTTAAATTTTGACTGGCGAATGGATTTTGATTTAATTTGTTGTGCAAAATCTCTAAACGAATTTGACGCGTCTATAAATAACTAGTGCTCTATCCTTTTCCATTGAGAACATTTTGAAAAGCATAGCACCATTTTAATACACGTAAAATTAATTTAGTTTAGATATTTTGTACAACTGAATTGGCATTCAGTGCAGCATTGTTAAGCTAGACGGAACCAACGGTCCGTGGGTTAGTATCGCGCTTGACCGATTATATCTTTCGTTAACATTTTTGCCGCCTTTGGTAGTTGTAATAATTATTATCATTCATATCGTTGTAATGACTCATTTATTATGATAATAAAAATAACATTCAATCATTTCTAATCATTCATCGATCTATTGTTGATTATGAATTCATTTCTTTTGAAGTTAATACCGAACGAACAGCTGAAGCGATTTTTAACGTATTTCGTCATTGGATTTTATTTTATGTTCACCAGGGATCCAGGCATAGACTGACTAATTCAATATACTCTATGACTGACTACTAACAAGGGATAGATCCAAGATCACTGAGCTCCGTAAAAATGAAGACACTTGATTTTCGCCATTTTGGCGCTGATTGTTGCGTAATCTGGCGTGAGCATCTATGGAACTAAAATGAACGGTCCACTTCCAACAAAAGTCAATTTAGTACCGTGGACGCTCGGGGGAGGCGCTTCAAATCGGCACAAAAAATGAACTGTCAAACGTATGGAGTTATACTCTATGGAGATCAGTGTCCAGGATTAGGAATCACGAGAAGTTCACATGATATAAAGCTATGAGATATCAAAACTATGGAGGCGCCCCGTTCATTCGTTCTATTCGTCACAGGAACCTGTCGATGGCTCGAATGGAACGAAAATTAAAAAGGATATTAGAATGACGTTCGCTGAATTGATCATGTGTGATGTGACATACAGTCCGACAAGGCTCTCTTGTCACTTAAAGGAGAGCGCTGTTGCAAAACAAAGGCATCCATAAAATAAAATCTCCTCAATTTTACTTCAATTTTAGTTTAAAATAGTTAACAGTAAGCAAAAACAACATAACATACAATAGTGATATACTGACAGAGCGAACTATCAAACAGTAGCACAACTCACAAGATAGCGGCGTTAGTTCAGACTTTAGCCACGCGCCAAAACAGTCCTGTCGCACGGTAGAAGACAATTAAATTTAGATTTTTTAATTTGCAAGACTTGCATTGCAATTTCATACGCTACAATGCAGTGCGCTTGTCATGCTGAGTCATTAAGTACAGTATGGTCGCCGGCTGCATCAGGGCGATCGGCTAAAAATATATCAATCATTAAGTAACTGTATTAATGTCAAAACACGGGTGTTGACCAATCACAATGCTTGAAAATCACGTTTTGACATTGCTACAGTTATTTAATGATTGATACAATTTTAGCCGATCGCCCTGCAGAGCACTTCAAACCGACACACAGTCACGCTTCGCAGTGACTTCTTCACGACGGAACATCTATGGTGGTACCATCCGGACCACGGATGACGGACCTCTTAATACAAGTTTGTAATCTGGACTTCAGAGTTGCCTAAGTTGGTGTGAGCGTCCACGTAACTAAAATAAAATGACATTCAAACTACGGTCATAATAATATTTAATATTTATGGGTAGGTATCGAATATTTTGAGAGGTCGACAGTGGTCCGGACTATAGATGTAAGGGCAAATTAGAACGAAAAAACGTTGTTAAAACTGATATAAACCATTTTAAAACGGTTGGTGTAGAAAACTTGGATTTCTCATAGTAATAACTACATTGTCTTAATTTTACCGAGTTAGGACACTAGGAATCTAAAAACGATTAATTTAAAGAATGGAAAAAATTACCATGCACATTCACCGGTAAATATCTCGTCACAGTAAAGATTATAAATAACAGTATCAATTGGAATGATAAAATACCGATATTAATCTAATAACGTAATTAAACAAGTGTAGCTAATGTAATTTCGGAGTCAATTTCCATGTTTCAGGCCGTTATCTCGGCATAATGAGATATGATATGATAGTGCAATGAATTGTTGAAATACACGAAACGTTTCTTGGACTTGACTTTGGAGCCTTGAACTTTTTTTGGCCTTGACTGTTTTGTGGAAACTGCCTATGTTACTTGTGAAATTGAGGCGTAAGAGTCAGATGAACGTAACTACAAAATAAAATAAAATGGAAAATTCTTTTCAAAAAAACCGACTTCAAATGCCACTACAAAGAGTGAAATAATTTTTCAATGTAGGTACCTACACCAATTCGAAGTCGGGCGATTAATATGAAGGACAATGATTGTACGAATTGCCCGACTTCGAATTGGTGTACCTACATTGAAAAATTATTTCACTCTTTGTAGTGGCATTTGAAGTCGGTTTTTTTGAAAAGAATTTTCCATTTCATTTTTTACTTTTTAGTGGAAAACAACAAATGCACAGGGCATTGAAAAAAATGCCCAAATCGCTTGAAGTATGCTTATAAAATCCGAAGAGTTCCCTCAATTTTTCCGAGATCCTATCATCAGAACCTGGACTTGATGACTATAGTCATTAAGTCAGCATCTGCAAGCAAATGCACTAGTCACTATAAAAAAATACCCAAATCGCTTCAAGTATATTAGCAAAATTTGAAGAGTTCCCTCGATTTCACCAAGATCCCATGATGAGATCCTGACCTGATGACTATAGGACAACTTGGAAAATATTACTCTTTCAAATAATAGCCAAATTGTTTCAAGTGTCCATATAAAATTTGAAAAGTTCCCTCGACTTCTCCAGGATCCCATCATCAGATCCTGACCAAAAAAAATGGGACCATCTTGGAAGTATACCCTTTCAAACAAAAAAAGAATTTTCCAAATCGGTTTACACGTCTTCGAGTAATCGGTGAACATACATAAAAAAAAAAGATGCTGACGAATTGAGAACCTCCTCCTTTTTTTTGAAGTCGGTTAATAAAAAACGAAGTGGTACGAACTAGGTATGTAGGTTACTTTTCAATGAATGATAAGGACCATTATTAATAAATCTATTGTCTATTGGCAATTTAACTGATTAAAATCTAATATTATATTGTGCTGATCTTACTCGTAGTTTTGATAATCACACTGCTAGGTACTTAGTTTTACGTGTCGTAAAACATTATCTCATGGTAGGTACCTGTACTCTTGGCACCAACTTTTGAAATGCATCAGATGTTAGGTAGGTACCCCATTAAAATCAATAAAATATTCTGTCAAAAGTTCATGTACCGAGTTATTAGCCTAGACGCCATCTTATATGCCACTTGATTGTTGTTTTGGTCACAGACCTCAAAAGTTTTGGTTTTGACCACAGATATATCCCTATAGTGTTTTATGTCTATGACCACAGTATAGTGTTTTATGTCTATGGACCACAGGTTTCGGTTCCTGGTCTGTGTTTTGATTGACTTGAAAATCTGTGATAAAAATCAGTTTTCCTGTTATTTTTTCATGTGTTTTTGAAGATTAAAAGAAAAAGTATTAATATTATCGTACATATCTATGTAGAAAGAAGAAAGTAAACATAAGTAACAGATCGATAGTGAAAGTTGCAGAACGATAACTTATTATAAAACAGTTTTTGATTTTACGAAAAATGTCTTCTTCAGACTCCGAAGACGGATATTACAGCAATGTTGTGAAGAACATGGAGAAACTTCGCGAGGAGTGTATGAAAAAGTTGGAGAATGAAAGTATAGATCTGGAGAATAACGGCGGGAAAACTGCTACAAATGTCACAACAAACAAGCCTATCAGGAATACTGTAAGTAATACTAAAACTATACAGAATAGCGTAACAAATGTATCATTGAACGATTCGATCGAAGACACTAATTATTTGGATGAAATAATTGCAAAGAACGCGAAGCCACCGCCACGGACTAGGGGTAGAAAAAAAAAAGAACCCCCAAATGCCACAACAACCACCCCTACACCACCTGTTGTCACAGCCGCTGGTACCAGGGGCCGAGGACGCGGTAGAGGTGTGAAAAGGGGCAGAGCATCAAAAAACAATGTTGCCAGTACAGCAAACAATATCACAAATACAGTTAAAAATGCCAGTGCAGTAAACATCACTAATCCAGTTAATAATGCCAGTACAGCAAACAATATCACGGATACAGTTAATAACACACTAAACACCGTTGAATTATTGAACAACATGGTGGGATGTGATGCCTCGTTGATCGAGGACGCTTTATTTACGTTAACTGGAACCCGTGGAAGAGGTAGAAAAAGGAGTCGAGCAAATTGCTCAGCAAACAGTTCCGTTGAAGATTTGTTACATGACTTGCTATCTGATTGCTTTAACGGAAGGGGTAGGGGTAGAGGTGGAAAGAGAGGTAGGAGTAGACGGGCAAGAGGTAGCCCGGCCAGAGCTTGTAGACCAACAGTTTCGAATTTATTTGCTTTCAACCAACCAACTTCTAGTCCTTTGTGCCAAACTAGACCAACGGTTTCAAATTTATCAGCTTTTAACCAACCGAATTGCAGTCCTTTGTACCCTACATATAGTGTTGGTAACACTGATGAATACCCTGATAGATCTGATGACATACCCCTGTTCAGCAAACCGAAGAATCAACCAGCACCGTCTGTTAATCAAACACAAGCTACAGATGATGTAAGCAAGGAAACGGAAAATTCAGAAGACAATGAACCTTTATCTGTCAAAGTTATATGGAAAAGTTGTCAAGTCTTCAAGTTCACGATACGTAAATATCAAAAAATTACACAGATATTTGAGAAGTTTGCCGAACAAGAGAATGTTGGTGCGGACAGGTTACTATTCACATATAACGATAAGATTTTAACTAGTAACGACACACCAGCTTCCATTGATTATAATATCGCTAAATTTATTGACGGAGGAGTTGTGTCTAAGAGTATGAATATTATTAACAATAACAAGAGCATAGTTAACGGAATCAACATTAAATTCCAATGTCAGAATAGAAAGAAGCCTTTGGAAATAACGATTGGGAAGGATGAAAAAATTTTGTTAGCGATGAACCAATGCGCTGAGCGCTTGGAGGTTCCGTTAAATAAGTTGAAGTTTGAATTTGATGGAGATGCAATTACAGGTGAGCCCTTTCTTAGTCATTTTTTTATTTTTTTTTCTGATGAGCAGAAATGATGAGGTCTAAGACGGCCTGCTTGCTTAGAAAATGCCTATTCGCTCTTCTCTTTGAGGCACTCAGATTGTACTTGGTTTGTAAAATGAGCAAGAACACCTGATGATAAGTGATGATAAGCCTTTAAAGATTTTTTGTGATCTTAAGTCTCATTGTGTCCAGTAATGTAGGTGGCGACAGTTAGGGTTCTGACAGATCACCAAGATACGTTACGTTCATAGTAAATTGCGTTTTAAATCTGTGCCGAACTGCCACTCACTGATAAATAGAACAAAAGATACAAAACAGCACGCAAACGAAAGAGACAACAATAATGCTTGCGCTTGACGCAGACTCACTACGAAACTTACAATTGTAGGATTTTTGAGTCTTCACAACACGCGCGCTTGTCACATATCTTCTCCTTTTTATATATTATATATCATTGGGTTCTGAGATTTTTGGACTCTTCTCAAGATTGGGGCAGATTTTGCAAATCACGTGAAATCTAAGGATTTTTAGAACTTTCTATAAAATACATCACTATAAAGTACATCAGATTTTGAAAATCTGATAAATTATCAAATAAAAAATATGTCACATTGGGAAGAGGGGTGCCACAAAACCTTCCTCTCTCCACCACCAATCATGTGCAAAGCTTAAGCAAGCACAGTGTAAAAATGATAAATGTTCATTTTCTTTCAAATGTAGGTTTGAAAGCAAATTCACAGACTGTAAAAAATCTCAGGATTTGTCCAGGCCTCTTAGGACTTTTTTATTTTGTATTTGGTAACCCTAGCCACAGTGCACACTAAAGGCTTTGCAATAACATCGGAATATGTGACTCTGTGGTGGTACACATCCAGATAGACTTGGACTTCTCATAAAACAATAAACAGGTTTCTACATATTACACATATGTACAGATTATTTCAATCATCAGGTATGTAAACTATCTGAGGAATAAATTTGAAAATCAAAATTTGTCATTCAAAATGTCAAAACGTCATATTTATTCCTTAATTAGTTAACGTTTATCTGGCTATTGAAAAATCGGCCCTTAAGAGGCCTGTGAACTACGATGTCTCCATTAATGCAAAATATCAAATCATTTGTAATTCGTGAATATTTCGATCATGTTGTGGTGTTATTCGGATTTATATAGTAATTATAATTATCTATGCGCCTGGCCATATTTGGTTCGGAAATATTTGTTTCAAATAAAATAATAATCAATTTTGATCAAAATTTTTATAACTTTGGTCAAGTTCCGTAATACCAAAAATTATGAATGAAAACTTGTAACTT
The DNA here is from genome assembly GCA_963855885.1 of Coenonympha glycerion. Classification (NCBI taxonomy): domain Eukaryota; kingdom Metazoa; phylum Arthropoda; class Insecta; order Lepidoptera; family Nymphalidae; genus Coenonympha; species Coenonympha glycerion. The sequence goes on from OY979653.1 coordinate 7,748,042, forward strand.
TCTTTATTAACAGGTGTTTTTCTTTACCTGGACAATAAAAACTGTGCTCCTTAACTAATGCGACGTGAGATAGTGTTGTTTATATTACAAAACAAATAAGCAGAAAACTGTAATGTGTTTTTTTTTTTCTCACGTTACATGTGAATAAAACATATCTTTTTCTCTCTTTCCACTAGCAATATTTTCGACTTTCAAGTTAATTAATCTCATAATCTTTGGTTAGAGTGTACTGTCATGCTGTGGTCACGGAATTTCGGGAAGTTTTACGTAGTCTGTGGTCCAGTTTGACACTTGACTTTTCTATCGGATTTCACAGGCGTGCAAATGGCGTCGTGAAAAATTTATTATTTTAAGCGATAATATATCGCGAATCATGATAAAAACCTTTTAATCAGGCAGATTGCCAACATGGTATAACCCAATATATAAAAAGGCGCAATTGCGGTAAGTGCAATTACCTTTGGTTTCCCTAGTCACGTGTCTTGTCGCGTGGGTGCAAAATTAAAATCATTTTTCTCTATTGTTACAGCTTTTTCCCTATGGATTAGTTTTCCGCACCATATTTCCATACGTTCTGTTTAGGATTACGTTTCGTGGACATGTTTTTGGGTCCAACCTATCAATCTTAAAACTGCGCGTGACTTGGTCTACGTATGCGCAATATGTGTTTATCGTGGAGATTCGCATAATCTGACGTCGTATTACATCGATTATGGACTGCGCTGCGTGATGCCCTAATTTGGTGGTTCCGCTGCGATGCTGCGTTCCATCGATGACCTTTGAACTTTGAACTTTATTTTGCTGTCACAAGCCAAGATACCAGTGAATTGTCGTGGTGAGTGATACGAACATTTAGGTGATAGCCTCAACATAGGCTTGGACATTTAGTTATCATCCTAAAATATAAACTTAGCCATGTGTGATGTGCGCAACCTTTTTAGGTTATTTTATAAACCTTTAGTAAACTGTTATTCGGCTTATTTCAACCTACTAAATTAAGTAACTTTTTTTTATTTGTACTGTAATTTAATTAATATAAACATAAGGCAAGAGAAAAGGAATGTGGAAATTATTTATATAATAAATTTGGTAAATTTCAAATTGGAATATTTATTTATTCTCCATACTATTTCTATTATCATACAGTTCTATATTTAGATTATCTTAAAGGCAAACAGCAAAGCCCGCCTTGAGATTAAAGGTCTAATGGACTGTCGACTCTCTCCCTATCCGGCACGGCTTCCTGTCAGGGTGGTTGGCTGGCGCCCGAGGTAAATATAATAATTAATTCTTTATCTTTGTTCATATTTATTTTGAATTTTGCCAACCCCTTTTTAAACAAACAGGAATGCTGCTCACTTAATGTTATTAATATCTGAATAAATAACAACACAACATTTATTTTAAATAAACTTTATTTATTTCTATTATATATTCTCCATGCTATAATTATATTTTTTCCATTACAAAACATGTCCTCTTTGACATCAAAATAAGCAAAACTAAATTCGTTTACAATTTCGTTTAACAACAGTATTTCGGAACCAGATATGGCCAGGAGCATAGATTATTACTATATGAACCCGAATAACACCACAACATGATCAAAATCTACACGAATTACAAATGATTTTGGTATTACGTTTGTATGGGAGACATGGTAGTTCACAGGACTCTTAATGCTTAAATACACACATACTTTCTGCACACATACTTCAAAAGAAACATTTACAAAGCTATGTTAACAATTCTTTGGTTTTCTTAACGTTTATGTTTTGTTTGTAGGTTCCAACACGCCTCAACAGATGGGCATAGAGGACGGAGACTGCATTGATGTTATAATACTTAGCTGAATTTAGCTTTAACTTAATATCCGCAAGAAGAACCCACCCAAATTTTATTTTAGACTACTGTCTCCTTAAACTCATATTTTAACTCATAGTTTAATGTTTAACTCTTACAATTATAATAAACATAATTTTTAATTCACATATAAACAAGTATAATAATTGTACTTCTCAATAAAATCTGTATGACAGGAAAGGAGCATTGAAAAGAAAGTAACTTTTGGTATGAAATTGAAACTCCGGATATGAAAAACAAATTCATAATGTAAGTTCTTAAAAATACTATCTGCTTTTCCTAGTATATTTTGGTTTTGGTTCATGACAAAACTTGATACCACCCTTGGTCATTCTTTTTAGGGTTCCATACCAATTTGGTAAAAATGGAACCCTTATGGTGAGACTTTCTCCGTCCGTCCGTCTGTCACACTCGATTATTTCAGTAACTATTAAAGCTATCGACCTGAAATTTGGAATAGTTGTAGGCAATTGCAGCGCGCCGTCATTGCAATCATAAAAAATTGAAAATCTTTTTTAATTTTATTTAAAAAGGGGGGAAAACCGGGTCGCTGGCAGTTTATTGTTATTATCAAAAAAAAAGTATAAAAGTTACAGAGTTGATTCAATTTTTCCTGTAAAATATACGTTTATTCCTAGGCATCAAAATAAATAAAAATCGGTTTTAGAATACACAAGTAACGCCCTTTCATATGACTCAATATTGTTATCTCATTTTGAAATTTTGACGACCCGGTTTTCCCCCCTTTATAAATAAAAATAAAAAGGATTTTCAATTTTTTATGACCGCAATGGCGTTGGGTCACTATTTTCTATGTCTGTTCCAAATTTCAGGTCGATAGCTATTTTAGTTACTGAAATAATCGAGTGTGACAGACGGACGGACGGACGGACGGAGTAAGTCTCACCATAAGGGTTCCATTTTTACCATTTTGGTATCGAACCCTAAAAAGAAGTAGGTACGTAGGTACATACGGAAAAGTCTGCTTATAGTTTAAACTTACAAATATAAATTTTAATTCATTGATATTAATTTAACTTCAATTTCAAAATGATTCATTGAAATAAATGTGTTATTCTTTATCTTTATGTATAACTGTTTTTTATTTATATTTCTGAGCGTTTTTGACCTTACCAAAAATAACAATTACCTACATCCATTGTAAGTTCCGATAAAAATAACTATGACAATTATGATTTTGTAGCAACTTGGGAAAACTTTCTTATACTTAGAGAAAATTTTATCCCATCATGTTTCTGCATCGTTTTAAATTTAAAAGTATTTTATATTTTCTAAGCTGCAGGTCACTAAAAATCGCTTAAAACGACCGTTTGTGTTTTTTTACACTATAAGTACCTACAAGTTAGTACTTAACTGCGATCTCACCTGATGGTAAGTGATGATGCAGCCGAAGATGTTAGGCGTACTAACTTGGAAGGGGTAAGTGAACTCACCCCAACGGTTTCTACACAGCATCGCACTGGAACGCTAAATCGCTTGTCAGATCGCTTGCTTGTAATGTGCTTGATCAGACCTGAGCCAATTTAGAAATTATAAAATTCCAAAGTGGCCCGTGGCGGGAATCGAACCCGCGACCTCCCACTCGAATCCGAGTCATCATGAGGCAAGATTGACGCTTTCATTCCATTCCATTCTGTCACGCTGTCAATTGACGTAGGTAGTAAGTACATACCGATCATTTTTTTTAATAAAAAATCAGTTTTTTTTTAATCACTGCACTTCCTTGAATAGCACCTAAACACTATTGAAATCTTTGTCTATGCCTAATCTTATATAGATTTTTGATTACTAGCTTCGTACAGCGGCGATGCTTGCAGAAAAATAATATAAGTCATTTAAACTAGAAGTGACATATTAAATTAACTTCAACACTATAACTACCAGCAAAGACGTACCTACTGCCAAGCGATTTAGCGTTCCGGTATGATGCTGTGTAGAAACCGTTGGGGTGACATAACTTACCCCTTCCAAGTTGGTACGCTAACATCTTCGACTGCATCATCACTTACCATCAAGTGAGATCGCAGTCAAGTACTAACTTGTATAGCGTAAAAAAACACACACTTGATAGCCTATAATATCCATTGATATATTTAAAACTAATAATATCATAGATTTAATAGGTCGTCGCTCGCGCTCCGACTAGATAGAGTCCTACCTAACAACGACAGTTCCGTGAGTGCGGCAACTTTTTCTTGTAGTGTGAGTGTGTCAATTTGCAATTTGTATGGTGCGCGGATGCTAGTGTGCGTGAAAAATTGTGTAGCGACGGCTCGGGTTTGTCAATTTAGGCAAAGTATTTCTTGCCGCACTTTTGAAGTCGAGAGCTCCCTCTTGGCCCCCTATGGTCTATATCCTGAAAACTGCTGCACCGATTTTGATGAATGCTATTTCATATTTTTTTTATTGTAGACAGACTTGCGTTTGACGACAATCATCTCTGATACAAAGCAATGATGAGGTCTAGGATGGAGCGCGCTTGCCTAGACAATGCCTATTCCCTCTTTTCTTGAAGGCACCCAGGTTGTACTTGGCTGAAAACACGGAGGCTGGAAGGGCGTTCCAGACCTTAGCGGTACGTATCAGAAACGTGGAAGACAAAACGTTTCGTGCGAGTTTGTTGGATGTCAACCACATAAGGATGCCCCGTCCTTTACCAGCGGATAAAAATTATTACTTATACATATTGTAAAATACCTACTCATAAATAATGATTATTTTGTACCATTTTTGAAGTGAAAGTTTAGGCGCGTTGTGCATTTTTTGAGATGGGGAAAAGACCATTGAAGTCGCGAAATTCATGTTGTAAGTTTTGACGTAGGTAGATCTAACAGGCACTAAAATAAGTGCTTAGCATTTATCAAATCAGTAGTTCTAGACTTTACATAGCCTCGTTCAGAAAATCGTTCTGGTTAGAGCCGTAAAAAAACTCGGCACTTTTTTACACACTAAGTAGGTACCTACAAGTTTGTGGGTAGGTACTTGAGTGCGATGTCACCTGGTGGTAAGTGACTGCAGCCGAAGATGTTATTGTAGGTACTAACTTTGAAGGAGAAGGTATCCCTAAGGATTTTTACACAGCATCGCGCCGAAACGCTAAATCGCTTGCCGTTACGTCTTTACTTGTAGGGTGGTAACTAGCCACGGCCGTAGCTTCCAGACAAAACCTACCTTTTTCGTAAAATCTGACTGGTAACAATTATTTATTATTAAGTAACGGAAAATAGAATTTCTTACAGAAAACCTTTCGATTTGCTTTTTTATATATATTTTTCACTACCAACAACCAAGTATAGACAAAAAGCATAAAATCATTGCAAAATACCCTTAAGTTTAATTGTAATAAAGACCAAAATATATTGTACAAACAAAAGTTTAGATTTTTAGATAATAAAATTTATAAGGGACAATACTTGTTTAGATTAAATTAATTATCTATATTGTTGTATGTAAAAAGATAAAATTATAACGATTTACCAATACATACCTATCTATGTACTTATATACAATGTCAATGGCATTTTGATTTTAGTAATATATATATTTCTATATAATCCGAATCTCGGAAACGGCTTGAACGATTTTCATGAAATTTAGTATACGGGGGGTTGGGGGGCGATAAATCGATCTAGCTAGGATTCATTTTTAGAAAATGTCGAATTTACCAAAAAAAGACCAATGCTGCCATCTATTGGTGGGTAGATATACTACCGAGCAAAGCTCGGTCACCCAGATATTTAGGTACTAATTTGGCATTGCTCTGGTTTGTAGTTTTCCCAAATCCCGCAGGAACTATGGATTGCTCTGGGATAAAAAGTAACCTGTAACGCTAATCCGTTGTATAATCTATTCCTATTACTTTTAAGTGAACATTACTGTAACTGTCAAACTGTATATAGGAATAGCCCTCCAGCTAGAAAAAAAAGCCTGAGAGTTTTTAACAATATTCTGGAACACTGCATATTTAGGGTTCCATACCATTTTGGTAAAAATGGAACTCGTATAGTGAGATTTTCTCCGTCTGTCACACAGCACACTCAATTATTTCAGTAACTACCTATAAGTAAAGCTAATGACCTGGGGATGGTTATAAGTAGTGGAAGGTACCTAATAGTGACCCAACTTAATTTCAATCACAAAAAATTGAAAATCGTTTTTATTTTTATTAAATAAAAAAACCGGCCAAGTGCGAGTCGAACTCGCGCACCGAGGATTCCATACTATCAAAAAACCGGCCAAGTGCGAGTCGGACTCGCGCACCGAGGGTTCCATACCATAAAAGAAGTAAATCATTGAAAGAATCACTTTTGTTCATGAATTTACGAGTATAATTTACAAGTAGGTACTTTTGTTGGCGAACCGCAAACCTAACTTTGTTTTTGGCGGTTTATTGTTATTATCAAAAAAAGTATAATAGTTAGAGAGTTGATTTTATTGACGTGACAACGTCTTATAAATTGGTTTGCCGGGTGACACTTCAAGAAACTGCGTTACGCTCCGCTCACGTTATGCGCTCACAATGAGAGCGAGTGAGAGGCACGCGTCCCTTCCACTCGGGCATGGTTAGCCCGCCTAAGAGCGAGAGAGACAGACATAAAAAGATTATTTTACCACTCAAAGTCGTTGTCACGTAAAACTTTCGCCCGTATACCGACTTTACAGACAACCAATTTTTTTTTCCTGTAAAATATACGTTAACTCCTATTGATTATAATTATTTCAGATTTTTCTATTGGTAAACTTCGGAATAAAGGGGGGAACGGTATTTTTTTCGACAGTTTGCCCAATAAATCAAAAACTATGAGACATAAAAATAAATAAAAATCGGTTTTAGAATATACAAGTAACGCCCTTTCATATGATACCCCACTCAATATTGTTATCCCATTTTGAAATTTCGACGACCCGGATTTCCACCCTTTTTAAATAATAAAAAAAAGATTTCCAATTTTTTATGATTGCAGTGACGGCGCGTCACAATTACCTACAACTATTCCAAATTTCAGATGGATAGCTATTATAGTTACTGAAATAATCGAGTGTGACAGACGGACGAACGGAAAAGTACCATTTTGGTATGGAACCCTAATATAACCCATAGGTACTCTAGGAACACGTGCAAGAAAAAGTATCTACCTACCTAAACATGACTTAGGTATAAAATGATAAAAAAATACGAAATGTAATAATTGTGTTTAACATAGTTTTAATATTGAAATTTTTAATTGTGTAGTGCCTAGGAATTTCGCGATTAGATTATACTTACTTAACTTTTTGCTAATAACTTTGGATAGTGTTTGATGTTTCGCAAAAAATCATAGATAGTACATACCTATATACTTAGGAACAAAAAACAGTTTATATGGTCACGATTGTATTATCTACATAGTTTAGCAAAAAAGAGTAGAAAAATCGGTCAAGTGCGAGTTGGTCTCGCGCACTGAAGGGTTCCGTACCTTGGTACCATTAAGACCCCATTCTCTATGGTATTAAGTAAAGTAAACCAAACACATTTGTCTGACTAAATCAAAAACGTGCATAAAAATCGCATTTGTTGTAAGGGGGGCTCACTTATACCTCACTTACGACATATTTATTTAATTATAGGTATTTTTGAAGGCCTGCGGAAGGGTTATTGCAACAAATAACTTTTTGCAAGAAATAAAAGGCTTTTTATTTATTATTTTTAGATTTGTTGTTATAGCGTCAACAGAAATACATCATCTATGAAATTATAAGTGTCTAACTATGTCACGGTTTAAGAGACACAAGCCTGGTGACAGACGGACGGACGGCCGGCGAAGTTTTAGTAACAGGGTTACTAAACCCGTTTTTACCCTTTTGGTACGGAACCTCAAAAAAAGTGCCAGTGGCGCCACCGTACCCTCATTCATAAACAGAAACTTTCCCGCGAAGTTCAAATTTTAAAGATTTTTTGAAAGTTCGCTTCCGTCTTATTACAGAGTAGCTGCAGTTAGCAATTACCTAGATAATACCTACATAGATAAATTTACTTATTGTTGCAATCATGTGCAAAACGTCATTGATAAAATTGTACAATATGGACTTTATCATGATTTATTGTCGGTCGTTGTAATCGATATTTCTTGTCGTCAGAGAATGATACCTGCGTAGGTGCAGCGGTTGTGCACTATAATTAAGTACTACTTACAATTCCAAGTTTGAAAAAAATGTTTATCTACGCTCATTGCTTAAAGTTCGAATTATGAAATCAAAATGTGTCACATATTGAAATGAAATGAAATGAAAAATATCTTTATTTCACATAGGCCTAACATACAGGCTCTTGCGAACGTCGGTATGTCATTTCTTGCATAAGAATGGTGATAACTACAAGTCGACTTAAAAGTAAGTTTACGAGGGTTCCAAACGCGCCCTGCCGCTGAGAAGAAGCCCACAACAAACTCAGCCGGGTATTTTTTTATGTTATCACCATTTAACAAAATAATTATAAATACTAAGAATAGGCTAGCAACGACAACAGAGCAATCTACCACTTATCAATTCCAAGGGTTTGTGTCGCTAATATAGTCCTTAATATTGTAATATGCCTTTTGAATGAGTTTAGGCTTGACAAACCCTTTGAATTTATTAATTGACATTTCAGATACATGATGTGGTAACTTATTATAAAATCTTATACAGTTGCATGCAAACCTATTGACCTACTTTATTCACAGACTTCTATAATTTTTAAAAAGTTATTCATTATAACATCACTGTACTATGGAAATATCTCTAGATAATTGAATAATTTCCATTACGATACTCGGCTCTGGGTTCCTGTATTTTTATGTGTCGTCATCACAGACCAGGGAATAACTTATTTTCTCTGTGGTCGTCATAGCCAAAAGAGAGAATCCTAAATTTTGTTTTTTATATATGGAGTCCACAGACAACATTTAGTTGGTGGTCATGGGATGCGCCATGATCGACCATAGACAACAATTATTTCACGGAAACAATAATTTTTCCCTGCTTTATATGACTGATTAAAAAGTGGGTTCATACAGAATATTGAAAAGAATTATGTATAATTTTTGATTATTTAATTATCCACTAAAAATATACTTTATCTGACTTGTATAAATATTTTTCTACTCTTTTTTGTTTCATGACTTTTTTTTTAACTGACTATACGCAGCTTACAACTGAATTTTGGCGCCATACCTAACTTTTAACATTTCAATGTGTTATTTTTGTTACTTAGTCAAAACTTAGGGCGGAAAAATGTCTACCAGTGAAACCTACTAAAGAAAATTTAACTCCACCTGACATTTCAGTAATTGCATGACCCACAATCTTTTACCAACAAAGTGAAGGATTTACGACAAACGTTAGCAAGATTTTATGGTTTGGATTTATGATAATTTGAGCGTAGATAAAGTAGTGTATGAAACTCTACATAATAAGGTATTAAAATTTAAAACACTCGTGTGATACTATTAAAAAACTCGCCTGCGGCTCGTTTTTTAAACTCACACTCATGTTTTAATAACCCCCATTATGCATCCGTTTCATAAACTACTATAGTGTCTACTGAATCGTGTGAGAGTTTTACAAATGTTGCCAATAGATGTCGCCGCAACAATCCTATACAAATTCGTGTTTACTCTCTCGAAAACATAAAAAGAACTCCAGAAATTTCTCAAATATGGCGTCGCGCGTCGCACATTTCGGTACTGCTGACAGCACATACAGCTGTCGGTCGCTTACATTAGCGCCATTTTACAGTTTTGACAAATTAAAAATCCGGCTTCAGGGCGGAGCCTAAAAATATATGCGTGACGGCAAAGTTCTGATCCTTTATATGTTTAATCAATGGAATAGGCACGCAAAGCTCGAATCCGTCTTGTGCACAACCTCTTTTTAGATGACACAAGTTGAAGAAAACACATGTATTGTAAAAAGCATGCAATAATTTTATCGTAATCTGATTGTACCCACTAAAGTTCGATGCCGTCTGTTGAAATTTTTTTTAACTCTATAGCCTATAGGCTTGACTGTGATCTCACCTTATGGAAAGTGATGATTGACACCCTACAGTCCTGGGTGGAACGCGCTTGCCTATGAGATCAAAGACTTACATAAAATTCTAGTATGAGATGCCTATAACGAGCGATTCTTGTATATATTTATATTTCTATATAATCCGAATCTCGGAAACGGCTCGAACGATTTTCATGAAATTTAGTATACAGGGGGTTTTGGGGGCGATAGGATTAATTTTTAGAAAATGTCGAATTTACCAAAAAAAATATGATCACTGCTGCCATCTATTGGTGGGTAGATATACTACCGAGCAAAGCTCGGCCTGTTTGAAGGCGCCCGCCCCAGAGTGTAAGTGGCAGGAAAGACAGTGCCTGGGAGGGAAAACTTTTACGCACTAAGTTAACTGCAATTACACACGACGGTATGTGATGATGCAGCCGAACTCCGAAGATATTGTTATCGTGCTGTCACCGCCAAGCGATTTAGCGTTCCGGCGCGATGCTGTGTAGAAACCGTTAGGGGATACTTACTCCTTCTAAGTTTGTAGGTACGATTGCATCTCGACTGCATAAAATACTTACCATCAGGGAGGCTGTTCAAGAAGAAAGCAATAGACATAACTATAAAATATAACCTGGACAGGGCGGACTGTGCGAAAAATTGTCGCCAGTTTATCGGTGCCAAAAATGCTTCTTTCGCCACCAACAATAAGGCCACGCTATAGTTTGCCTAAGCTCTATTTGTGACTGCTAACAGCCACCTATAGAGTTGACAGATGGCGCTACTGTTTGCTCCAAGTACGAAAAAGGTTTACGAGTCGTACGGATGCCCATATCCTGAGTTTTCTTATAAGTGCCAGGCCAGGTTTACTTATCACGTGATCGAAGAGACTACAGGTAGCCGTCTCGACGTAGGTTCTAATTTCAGACGGCCGCCGCGCGCCGACTACTTTGCTCGCGTTAGTTCTTGTACGGTCTATTTAAAGCGCTGCGTGCGCCCGAATGGGAGGCAACCTTAGTACGTTGAATGCGATAAAAAGAGACCACAACTTTGCGATTGTTGCATGTTGTTTACAGAGGCGGGGCCAAGAGCTATGGCGAACTGAATTGCACTTTGTGTCAGCGCGCTAGAGTCGCTATTTCTTTAAATCATCTTGCGGAGTGAGCCTTCTGTACCGTTAAGTACTATTATGTATTCCGTGTCAGTGCATAGATAAATTATTGAATGTAGTTCATAACGCAACATGGCCGAGTATCGTGAAATTAAACTTACTTGCATGATAAAGTTGAGGCATTGTAGTTCCTATGTACATTCAATTTTACACTCTAAAGTCTAAACCGTAAAGACTAAAGACGTAAAGTTTATAAAATTGAAACTTTTATTACATTGTCTCAAACTTTCTCGTCTGTGTGTTGCATGTCGCGTGACGGTCGGCCGCTGAGTAGGGACAAAGTGAAAGGCGCTCGTCAGAGCAGCCAAGGCCACAAAAGTCTCCCTTCTACCGTGGTTTCATAAAACCACACAATCCTTTTTTTCAGTGTTAACTTTCAGGTGGAAAAAAAAGTTGAATAAAAATAAAACAACAGATTTTCTTTTCTTCTATTTATTTTCAATAGATTACACATTTTGATTAAGTCGTAGGTAAAGTAAACTTTTCCGCACGCTACTTAACGCTACAATAAAAACTTTTTCAATTCACTTATCTACGTTCATTGTATATCTATTAGACAGGAAATTCAATACTATAACTATCATTCTATTCTATAGTAAATAGTTGCTATCTAAATTTATGTTTACGTGTTTTCAAACGAGAGGATTTTTATAATTATAATAGTTTTCAATATATTGGCTCAGATGTTTTTTTTATAAATTTTAGTTTTCAATACATTTGCTCAGATTTCTTTTATAAATTATAACGTTAAAGTTCGTGTGGTGTGTACAGTATGTTTGTTATTTCTTCACGCCGCAGCTACTGTACCGATTGGCTGAAATTTGCAATCCAGACAGATTATACCCAGGATAAAAAAAGCATCCAGCGGGATTAGGAAAAATCTGATCTTTCCGATACAAGCGGAACCGCCGGCGAAGTGAAGTTGTTTATAATTTTCAATATATTTGAAAATATAATGCAGGGACTATAAATTCTATAAAATTAGTATTTTCAGAAGCGTTTTGTCTTTAGTCGATTGTCAGTTGTAGGTGGAAACTTCAGTCCAAACCATTAATTAACAGATCAGTCAGTCAGTCGGTAACTGACATAGATTACATAATATATTAGTAGGTATACGTAGTCAGAGTTCAATTGTATTGAAAAAATGTATTAAAATGTATTGAAAAAATGATGTCCACTTTATATAAATGGGCATTATTTAAAAGCCTTGCCTTGTGCTTGCTCAATAAAATACGCTTACAGCACATACTGTATGAAAACTAATACGAAAAAATCCTTTAGTTTGAAAATGAAAACTTTATGCAACCTTTTGATATGAAAAGTTTCGAGATGTATTTTCGTGATTTCTTAGTTGTTATTTAATTTAAAATGTGTTTTTTTAATATTAAAATTGTCTATGTCAAACTATGGAATTAGTGCGTCAAAAGACCCGGAAGCAGAAACATTCGGAAGTCAGATTTTATGAAAAAAAAATCAAGCTTTTTTTTCTTATACGGTTTTATGTGAGATTGGAACGTCAAAGTGAATACAAGAAGAAGTATAATGTTAAAATGGACACACTAACAAAACTAAAGGCTGCCCTCAAAGATTTTCCTTAAACTTAATGATCATTAAAACTCATTTCGTAACAAGGACATCAAATCTTAGTAAAATAAAATAACATTTTATAGATTCGGATTTAATGATCATTAAATCACAGAAATGTCTCCGAGGGCTGCCATATTTTTTACTTATATTTATCTACGTTAAAAAGGCGGCATAGAGTTTTCTCATTAATCTTCTTAAAGCTAATAAAGAAATAGGCGGCTATACAATTAATAACAAAAAACTTGTTCAATATAGACGGATTTTTTACACATGTAAATTTGGACAAGTGTAAACGGGTTTAGACAATTAGACACATTAAGCAAATCATGAGGATTCAATTCTGTCCCAGGATTGGTTGGATTCGCTCTTCACATTTTTTAGCCAATCAGAGGGCAGAATTTGCTGCCGATTACGATGAATAACTTTTTTCTTACACAAACACACGGCAAAGTCGTAACTGACAATTCTACTGTCTGAATTGAGACCTAATACACTGCATTTAGTCATGGTGTATAGAGCGTCTAACTTAAAACTGAACGCCCCTCCCTACATAATTAATTTTTACACTATACAAGTTAGTACTTGACTGCGATCTCACCCGATGGTAAGTGATGATGCAGCCGAAGATATTATCGTACTAACTTGGAAGGGGTAAGTAAACTCACCCCAATGGTTTCTACTCAGAATTGCACCGGAACGCTAAATCGCTTGGCTTGGTGCGTCTTTGCTGGGAGGGTGGTAAAAGACCGAAGCCTCCCACCAGACCATACCTGAGACAATTTCGAAATTAAAAATTCCAAAATGAGCCCCGTCGCGGGAATCGAACCCGCGACCTCTCGATCGAATCGAATCCGAGCGCGCGTCCCCTGCGCCAGGGAGGTCGTCAAAAAAGGTTGATGACTCTGGATGTTCCATTTATGTATCCTTACATTCTATAAACCTCTGTATACGACAAAATGCAGTACTATCAATAAGTTCACTGAAAGGTGGCTCGTAAAGTAGTTTTCAATAATGGTAGATGTATTAAAAACAAATTAAAAAAAATAAGTCTGAAATCATTACAGTATGCCCAGAATTGATCTAAGGGAATTTTGTGAGCATAAAATATCTTATAAAAATCTTATAGTCACTTGTTTAAATAAAAGTTGTGTTATTTTATGCGCGTAAAACTATAGTTCGATTTCGGACACACTGTATATCATTTAACTTTAAAGTACTTTCAACAAAATAAAAAAAAATCCGTATTCTTAACTGTTTTAATTTTAAGTACGTATTTTTGATGATCTTTTTTTATCAATATAAATCCAAATAGCTGTTTGTGAGATGCTTTAGATTATTAAATATTTTTAGAGATCAATCTGTGATTTAAGAATAACACAAAAACGCATAGATATAAGAGGCTAAATTAAAAATATAAACATAATTGCCATAGAATATTTAACTAATTAATTATAATAAAAGATATTATAATTTATTAGAGACACAACATATTTTATGCAATAAACATCAATTACGTAATTGCTAAAAATAAAAGTGGGTTTATATGAAACGAACAGCAACATTAAATTACTACTCAAAATCACATACACTTACAACCAATTTATGTCAGATAGTGGTTTTATTATTTTATTTTTAATGAAAATGGTCAAAAATATAACAGAAAAGTTAATTCACTTGAAGACAGATTTCATGTTAATCACTTTCGGATAAATACTTGTACTATTCACGGACACACTCAGAGACGTTTTTAAATTTAATTATCATTAAATCACAATGTACCACATCTCATGTGTTATATTGTGATTTAACGATAATTAAATTTAAAAACGTGATTTAGCAGTTACCATTTAAACAGTTACAAGTGTTATGGTAACCGTCAATTCAGGTACTCGTAATTACCAAGATTGTTTAGTTTATGTCACAAAGTTACAGGATTTAATGATCATTAAATTTAATGCTCACTAAATTTAATGAGCGTTATTAAATGCAGCCGTGAATCAATTCAAATTATGTCTATACAATATTGAAATATTGTATATATTGTAATGTGTCTATGGAAAATTCTTGGAGGAGTTGATTAATATAAGTGTTCTAAGTATATTCTTATGAGTGCTATTCACTTCATATACACACAAAAAACAACTTATAAACATATATAGCACCTGCTACTTATTAAGTAATAACTTCAATGTATTCATTTATTCATATCAAAACATATTTTTGCATAGTATTTAAGTAATTCAACAGATGTTTTAACATAATTCATGATTAATTAGAGAAAAAAATCTTTCGACGTTATAACACGCAAATGTCTTTATTTAAAAAAGAAAACGGTAAGAAATGTTTATATAAAATATTTTCATTGAGTATTTCGTGATCTGTCCGCAAAATAAAATTATTATAGAAATAACCGAATATGCAGGGACGTATGTGAAACCCATAAAAATTAGCAAAAACTTTTGATAGTTGCAGCAATTGAAACATTGAACCATGACTGAACCAATAGATAGCTCCACTCAGATTATTAAATTTAATGATCATTAAATACCAATATGCCATTCGTCATTTAAAATTATGATAGAAAATATAGAAAAAAAAAACGGTAATATTCCTACATTCTGTAAAACAAGTTATTATTTTTTATTTACACGTTTTTGTATTTTCGTTTTAAAAATGAAAAAGACTTAAAAAAGCTTGTTTTAAAAATATTTTTTTTATTATAATTTATATAATTTACTTATAAGATATAAAGTTTATTCATAGTTTCAATAGTATTTGGGTTTCACATAAATCCTCATCGCTTTAAACAATGCACTCTTAACACAAATGTCTACAGTTACTTAAACTTTATGTTAAAATGATTATATTATGTACTATGTTAAAAACTTACGAACACAGGCGAAAAAATCACAGATTCAAACAAAAATGTCAGTTGTCATAATTTAGAAAAGTTTTCGCTCTCTTTTTAATATCTCGAAAATTACAATAGTTATAATCTTAAATTTTATATTATACATACATATAATTTGTATATTATGTACACGCCCACTTTACAGGACAATGTCAAAATCAATAATTATAAAATTTTGTCCTACCTAAAAATAATAATCATGAAAAACATTCTCTTTGTCGAAAGTCAATAATAATACCGATTTGTTATAACTACTTAATATTCTTAAATAAAATGTTTTTATTTATAATAATAATTAATAATAAAATGAATACAAATTAAAAAAAAACATATAAGTGGGTAGGCCACATTAAAATTAATAAATAGATGTCTGTAGGGCAATTTGGTCAAGAAATATGATGTTCAAAATCATACTTTATGAATCAATCAAATATTCTGTACTTAAATTCTGTACTTTTAAAACAATACTGCATAGACTGTCACATATTTTAGACCATTAGACAATTATATTAACAGTCAACCACTATTAGGCATTACTCTAAGAGTGGTGATTATTTGGATCGTTTTGATTTGTTTTATTTTTTAATAAACATAGTTGAAAGCAACGACCACCGAGACTATTATTTACTCCGGATTTGATAAATAATGCTAAAACATTCTCTCGCAATTCTGGGATCTGACATATTTTGACAGATTCGGTTTTAATGATCATTAAATTTTAATGAACTTCTCTTGTTAAACACTCTTTGTCCCCGAAACAACCCGAAGTTTTAGGCAAAAACTAACGTTTAGCGAATGCTAAATGTGTACATGAAATAAAATAACTAATTGAAAAAAAAAAATTTTTGGGGTTTAATGATCATTAAATTTTAATGAACTTGTCTATTATAGAGGAAGGTAAAAGACCCAAAGTTGTTGACAAAAACTACAATTTAGCGGACGCTAGTGTGCACATGAAATAAAATAACAAAATGAATAGACCTTTTTTGATGCGACTTTTGAAAACATGCAGGTAGGCTGTGAGATAAGTCGTAAGCTCGTTTAGTCCGGCGGGAGGTAACTGAACAGTTTGTATTTGTCCCGGATGTATGGCCGGACGTCGTCTTTCTGTGGACACAAAATGAGCAAAAAATTATATAAGAAACTAGTAGGGCGCTTGGGTGCGCGGGCCACATGTGGCCCGCCGGCTGTCTTCCAGGCAAATGGGGAGAAGACAGCTTTTAGTCTCTTCATCATTTAATATACATTTTCTATGGAAATATAAATTTCGCCATTTTGATTTTTTTTCTGTGTTGTGGCCATCAAATAGACCTTTAAGTCCTGATCACTTCTTATCAAGAAACCGTTCCTACATCTTTTATATTTTCCGAGATACCGGTGAAATTCATTTGGCCGCCATTTTGAATTTTTTTCCAGCGGTCCACGAACCAGCTGTCGATGGGGATGCCGTTCTCCAGCTGTACAGTGAGTACTCACAGTGGCCAGGTGCTCCAGGAACGGCAGCAGCTTGAGCAGCTCGTTGTCGCTGCGGTCCACGAACCAGCTGTCGATGGGGATGCCGTTCTCCAGCTGTACAGTGAGTACTCACAGTGGCCAGGTGCTCCAGGAACGGCAGCAGCTTGAGCAGCTCGTTGTCGCTGCGGTCCACGAACCAGCTGTCGATGGGGATGCCGTTCTCCAGCTGTACAGTGAGTACTCACAGTGGCCAGGTGCTCCAGGAACGGCAGCAGCTTGAGCAGCTCGTTGTCGCTGCGGTCCACGAACCAGCTGTCGATGGGGATGCCGTTCTCCAGCTGTACAGTGAGTACTCACAGTGGCCAGGTGCTCCAGGAACGGCAGCAGCTTGAGCAGCTCGTTGTCGCTGCGGTCCACGAACCAGCTGTCGATGGGGATGCCGTTCTCCAGCTGTACAGTGAGTACTCACAGTGGCCAGGTGCTCCAGGAACGGCAGCAGCTTGAGCAGCTCGTTGTCGCTGCGGTCCACGAACCAGCTGTCGATGGGGATGCCGTTCTCCAGCTGTACAGTGAGTACTCACAGTGGCCAGGTGCTCCAGGAACGGCAGCAGCTTGAGCAGCTCGTTGTCGCTGCGGTCCACGAACCAGCTGTCGATGGGGATGCCGTTCTCCAGCTGTACAGTGAGTACTCAGTGGCCAGGTGCTCCAGGAACGGCAGCAGCTTGAGCAGCTCGTTGTCGCTGCGGTCCACGAACCAGCTGTCGATGGGGATGCCGTTCTCCAGCTGTACAGTGAGTACTCACAGTGGCCAGGTGCTCCAGGAACGGCAGCAGCTTGAGCAGCTCGTTGTCGCTGCGGTCCACGAACCAGCTGTCGATGGGGATGCCGTTCTCCAGCTGTACAGTGAGTACTCACAGTGGCCAGGTGCTCCAGGAACGGCAGCAGCTTGAGCAGCTCGTTGTCGCTGCGGTCCACGAACCAGCTGTCGATGGGGATGCCGTTCTCCAGCTGTACAGTGAGTACTCACAGTGGCCAGGTGCTCCAGGAACGGCAGCAGCTTGAGCAGCTCGTTGTCGCTGCGGTCCACGAACCAGCTGTCGATGGGGATGCCGTTCTCCAGCTGTACAGTGAGTACTCAGTGGCCAGGTGCTCCAGGAACGGCAGCAGCTTGAGCAGCTCGTTGTCGCTGCGGTCCACGAACCAGCTGTCGATGGGGATGCCGTTCTCCAGCTGTACAGTGAGTACTCACAGTGGCCAGGTGCTCCAGGAACGGCAGCAGCTTGAGCAGCTCGTTGTCGCTGCGGTCCACGAACCAGCTGTCGATGGGGATGCCGTTCTCCAGCTGTACAGTGAGTACTCACAGTGGCCAGGTGCTCCAGGAACGGCAGCAGCTTGAGCAGCTCGTTGTCGCTGCGGTCCACGAACCAGCTGTCGATGGGGATGCCGTTCTCCAGCTGTACAGTGAGTACTCACAGTGGCCAGGTGCTCCAGGAACGGCAGCAGCTTGAGCAGCTCGTTGTCGCTGCGGTCCACGAACCAGCTGTCGATGGGGATGCCGTTCTCCAGCTGTACAGTGAGTACTCACAGTGGCCAGGTGCTCCAGGAACGGCAGCAGCTTGAGCAGCTCGTTGTCGCTGCGGTCCACGAACCAGCTGTCGATGGGGATGCCGTTCTCCAGCTGTACAGTGAGTACTCACAGTGGCCAGGTGCTCCAGGAACGGCAGCAGCTTGAGCAGCTCGTTGTCGCTGCGGTCCACGAACCAGCTGTCGATGGGGATGCCGTTCTCCAGCTGTACAGTGAGTACTCACAGTGGCCAGGTGCTCCAGGAACGGCAGCAGCTTGAGCAGCTCGTTGTCGCTGCGGTCCACGAACCAGCTGTCGATGGGGATGCCGTTCTCCAGCTGTACAGTGAGTACTCACAGTGGCCAGGTGCTCCAGGAACGGCAGCAGCTTGAGCAGCTCGTTGTCGCTGCGGTCCACGAACCAGCTGTCGATGGGGATGCCGTTCTCCAGCTGGTAACCGAAAGCCTGCCCAAAACAGTTACTACCATTATTATTCTGACTTGATAATATGCTCACTGACCTCTATAATACAAATACGCTGGACTAAGGTCAGGCCATTATGAGCGTGGACAAAATGTAAACAAACGCACGTGATGTCGTTCGCCTAATGCAGGAATAAATAACACTTTGTCTTCTGAAAAAAATATATACGCGGCTCCTAGTGCTGCTACCTTTTTATTCTTGCATTGTATTATAATTTATTTATTTCTAACCAACTTTGAAAAAGGAGGAGGTAAAAGCAATTTGACCCGGATGTTCCTATCATAGAGAAAAAAATAATTGTATTGTGAGTTCCGTCAACGGCGTTTACGTATTATAATATGTTTGAAGATATAGCCCGGAATACCGAAAAATGTTTCAATGTGTGACGTCACTACTTTTATTATGAAATCCACTGTCAAGCACGTCTCACCCTATGCGCGAAAGAGACAGGTATAGTTTTGGCGTAGTTAGTTAATTTCGTGTGGGTTTCATGGTAAAAGTCTGTTTTTTTACGTTTTGTCCGCGTTTATAGTGGCCACACTAGATATTCTATACAATTGACGTTTTGGAGTGTAATACCCAAACCCAAAAATTGTTAACAGTGTGTAACCCCAATGACGAAATACGCTAAGCTAAGAGGACGGGAAAGATGTGACGTATGAAGCCAAAAAATTCTCAAATATGGCGTCGCCCTTCATACATTACGGTACCGCTGTCGGTCGGCTACATTAGCGCCATTTTACAGTTTCGACAAATTAAAAATCCGGCTTCAGGGCGGAGCCTTAAAAATGTATGCGTGACGTAAGTAAGTGCTGATCCTTTAATATGTTCAGTCAATGATGCGTACATACCTGCGGACTATTGTCCACGATGACAGTTTTGCGCAGATCCCTTCCGAGGATGGACAGGTCCTTCACGTAGTTCCCGTTCACCAGGAGACAGTGCTCGCGGAACAATCTGTGACAAAAATATACACTTTTAAATCCTAAACCTAAGGGTTACCTAAAATCCTATGGGATACATTGGTTTTTTCGAGCTAAAAAACAGTTTATTGTGTTAATGCAAGGTGTAATCTACCAAATTTCAGCCAAATCGATTCGATAGTTACGACGTGATTCGAGTAATTTACATTAATAATAATAATTAATAGGATTGATGTCTCTGACGTGTCATTACTCTGTACACATACGCGAACGCAGGGTCAATGACCTCGTGGAACTGTCGGGGTCAACCACCTGTACTTGACTACCAGCGGGTAGGGTCAGCGACCTCGTGGAACTGTCGGGGTCAACCACCTGTACTTGACTACCAGCGGGTAGGGTCAGCGACCTCGTGGAACTGTCGGGGTCAACCACCTGTACTTGACTACCAGCGGGTAGGGTCAGCGACCTCGTGGAACTGTCGGGGTCAACCACCTGTACTTGACTACCAGCGGGTAGGGTCAGCGACCTCGTGGAACTGTCGGGGTCAACCACCTGTACTTGACTACCAGCGGGTAGGGTCAGCGACCTCGTGGAACTGTCGGGGTCAACCACCTGTACTTGACTACCAGCGGGTAGGGTCAGCGACCTCGTGGAACTGTCGGGGTCAACCACCTGTACTTGACTACCAGCGGGTAGGGTCAGCGACCTCGTGGAACTGTCGGGGTCAACCACCTGTACTTGACTACCAGCGGGTAGGGTCAGCGACCTCGTGGAACTGTTGGGGTCAACCACCTGTACTTGACTACCAGCGGGTAGGGTCAGCGACCTCGTGGAACTGTCGGGGTCAACCACCTGTACTTGACTACCAGCGGGTAGGGTCAGCGACCTCGTGGAACGATCGGGGTCAGCGACCTGTACTCGATCCACCAGCGGGCGGGGTCAGCGACCTCGTGGGACTGTCGGGGTCAACCACCTGTACTTCACTACCAGCGGGTAGGGTCAGCGACCTCGTGGAAGGGTCGGGGTCACTCGCCTGTACTCGATCCACCAGCGGGCGGGGTCAGCGACCTCGTGCGCACGAACACCTGCGGACACGAGTGTACACTGTACAGTCACCCACCTGTACTTGATCCACCTGCGCGCGGGGTCCAGCAGGTTGAGCAGGCGGTCCGCGTACACGCGCTTGCTCGCCGTGAACAGGATCACCTCGTACAGGCGGGACACGCGCGAGAGGAACTCCGCGAAGTGCGGCCGAGTGCGCACGAACACCTGCGGACACGAGTGTACACTGTACAGTCACCCACCTGTACTTGATCCACCTGCGCGCGGGGTCCAGCAGGTTGAGCAGGCGGTCCGCGTACACGCGCTTGCTCGCCGTGAACAGGATCACCTCGTACAGGCGGGACACGCGCGAGAGGAACTCCGCGAAGTGCGGCCGAGTGCGCACGAACACCTGCGGACACGAGTGTACACTGTACAGTCACCCACCTGTACTTGATCCACCTGCGCGCGGGGTCCAGCAGGTTGAGCAGGCGGTCCGCGTACACGCGCTTGCTCGCCGTGAACAGGATCACCTCGTACAGGCGGGACACGCGCGAGAGGAACTCCGCGAAGTGCGGCCGAGTGCGCACGAACACCTGCGGACACGAGTGTACACTGTACAGTCACCCACCTGTACTTGATCCACCTGCGCGCGGGGTCCAGCAGGTTGAGCAGGCGGTCCGCGTACACGCGCTTGCTCGCCGTGAACAGGATCACCTCGTACAGGCGGGACACGCGCGAGAGGAACTCCGCGAAGTGCGGCCGAGTGCGCACGAACACCTGCGGACACGAGTGTACACTGTACAGTCACCCACCTGTACTTGATCCACCTGCGCGCGGGGTCCAGCAGGTTGAGCAGGCGGTCCGCGTACACGCGCTTGCTCGCCGTGAACAGGATCACCTCGTACAGGCGGGACACGCGCGAGAGGAACTCCGCGAAGTGCGGCCGAGTGCGCACGAACACCTGCGGACACGAGTGTACACTGTACAGTCACCCACCTGTACTTGATCCACCTGCGCGCGGGGTCCAGCAGGTTGAGCAGGCGGTCCGCGTACACGCGCTTGCTCGCCGTGAACAGGATCACCTCGTACAGGCGGGACACGCGCGAGAGGAACTCCGCGAAGTGCGGCCGAGTGCGCACGAACACCTGCGGACACGAGTGTACACTGTACAGTCACCCACCTGTACTTGATCCACCTGCGCGCGGGGTCCAGCAGGTTGAGCAGGCGGTCCGCGTACACGCGCTTGCTCGCCGTGAACAGGATCACCTCGTACAGGCGGGACACGCGCGAGAGGAACTCCGCGAAGTGCGGCCGAGTGCGCACGAACACCTGCGGACACGAGTGTACACTGTACAGTCACCCACCTGTACTTGATCCACCTGCGCGCGGGGTCCAGCAGGTTGAGCAGGCGGTCCGCGTACACGCGCTTGCTCGCCGTGAACAGGATCACCTCGTACAGGCGGGACACGCGCGAGAGGAACTCCGCGAAGTGCGGCCGAGTGCGCACGAACACCTGCGGACACGAGTGTACACTGTACAGTCACCCACCTGTACTTGATCCACCTGCGCGCGGGGTCCAGCAGGTTGAGCAGGCGGTCCGCGTACACGCGCTTGCTCGCCGTGAACAGGATCACCTCGTACAGGCGGGACACGCGCGAGAGGAACTCCGCGAAGTGCGGCCGAGTGCGCACGAACACCTGCGGACACGAGTGTACACTGTACAGTCACCCACCTGTACTTGATCCACCTGCGCGCGGGGTCCAGCAGGTTGAGCAGGCGGTCCGCGTACACGCGCTTGCTCGCCGTGAACAGGATCACCTCGTACAGGCGGGACACGCGCGAGAGGAACTCCGCGAAGTGCGGCCGAGTGCGCACGAACACCTGCGGACACGAGTGTACACTGTACAGTCACCCACCTGTACTTGATCCACCTGCGCGCGGGGTCCAGCAGGTTGAGCAGGCGGTCCGCGTACACGCGCTTGCTCGCCGTGAACAGGATCACCTCGTACAGGCGGGACACGCGCGAGAGGAACTCCGCGAAGTGCGGCCGAGTGCGCACGAACACCTGCGGACACGAGTGTACACTGTACAGTCACCCACCTGTACTTGATCCACCTGCGCGCGGGGTCCAGCAGGTTGAGCAGGCGGTCCGCGTACACGCGCTTGCTCGCCGTGAACAGGATCACCTCGTACAGGCGGGACACGCGCGAGAGGAACTCCGCGAAGTGCGGCCGAGTGCGCACGAACACCTGCGGACACGAGTGTACACTGTACAGTCACCCACCTGTACTTGATCCACCTGCGCGCGGGGTCCAGCAGGTTGAGCAGGCGGTCCGCGTACACGCGCTTGCTCGCCGTGAACAGGATCACCTCGTACAGGCGGGACACGCGCGAGAGGAACTCCGCGAAGTGCGGCCGAGTGCGCACGAACACCTGCGGACACGAGTGTACACTGTACAGTCACCCACCTGTACTTGATCCACCTGCGCGCGGGGTCCAGCAGGTTGAGCAGGCGGTCCGCGTACACGCGCTTGCTCGCCGTGAACAGGATCACCTCGTACAGGCGGGACACGCGCGAGAGGAACTCCGCGAAGTGCGGCCGAGTGCGCACGAACACCTGCGGACACGAGTGTACACTGTACAGTCACCCACCTGTACTTGATCCACCTGCGCGCGGGGTCCAGCAGGTTGAGCAGGCGGTCCGCGTACACGCGCTTGCTCGCCGTGAACAGGATCACCTCGTACAGGCGGGACACGCGCGAGAGGAACTCCGCGAAGTGCGGCCGAGTGCGCACGAACACCTGCGGACACGAGTGTACACTGTACAGTCACCCACCTGTACTTGATCCACCTGCGCGCGGGGTCCAGCAGGTTGAGCAGGCGGTCCGCGTACACGCGCTTGCTCGCCGTGAACAGGATCACCTCGTACAGGCGGGACACGCGCGAGAGGAACTCCGCGAAGTGCGGCCGAGTGCGCACGAACACCTGCGGACACGAGTGTACACTGTACAGTCACCCTCAGTTCCGATGCGCAGAACACCATACATTATTATATCAGCGGCGAGGTGGTTACCGTGTACCGTGACTGTACAGTACGATTCAAACTTAAATGCGCCTGTGTGAAGTTAGCTTTGCGATCTTGCGCATGGTACACTCGCGAACGAAATCATTTAACGGCCGGTAGGTACCTACTACCTCAGCTTGCTTAGGCCGATATTACCTTTCCGTTTTTTTCCAGGTGTGCTCAAAACAGTAATCAGTTCGTTTTCTCGTGCACATTTGATTATGTTTTGGCGGCTACGCTTTGAAATGCCAGTAGCATCAGCTGTGCGCTTTTGAACTGATTTTAAATTTTGCACTCCATGTTCACTCTTATTTTTCATAAATTTATACACATTATTTTTTCGGGTCTGACTATGCAATACTTTTGCCTTCGGCATTTTAAAATATTAACACGTATAACAGGAAATAAGGATAAAACTCAGCAACAATAATCAACAACCAGTAACAAAAATTCAACAAACAATAAACTATAACAAATTAAAGTAACTTCTGAACTCGACTGTAGGAACAAACAAGACACGTGTCGCGAGAGAGAGACGCATCAAGGGACTGGTCACTGGCGGGAATGCGGAAGCGAGATGGCGCACCCCGCTACCTCGGGCCGACTCGGGCGTCCTCGGACACCATCGTTACCCAAAATGTGTGTTCTGCGCAACGTCGTGCGCAAACTTCGGGGGCGCATTTAAGTTTGAATCGTACTGTACCTGCGCGATACTACGGTCCACGCAAAACTTTTTGTACTGAGAGGTTAGAACAAGTTTTTGTACGCATTTCGAGTCGACTCGCATCGCACGAACGAATAGAATGCCTCCACACATTTACAGCCTCGCCAGCCAGCGCCATCTATTGACAGCCACATGTCGGTGACTGTCATTGATTAGGCGAACTCAACAGGTCTGCCCGCGAAATTCAAAATTTTCGTGGTCTTTTGCAGTTTCTACGCTAGTTACACATTATAGGCTTATGGCAGTAATTTTGCGAGAATGGCAGTTACTTCTTTACATGTTCATATCAAAATCTTTGCATAAAAATGTCTATCCTAGGAAATTAGTCCGAGTATTCGAGTTTTAAGTGAGCAACTCGCAAATCTCGGATTAATTTCTTTAACTCTACACTTTCAAGCAGAGATTTTTATATAAATAAGTGAAGATGATCTTGAGATTATTGCAATTTGACAGCCATAAGCTTATTACGTCTTATCAGCTTAAAAATCGCAAAAAACCGGGCGAATTTTGAATTTTGCGGGCACACCTGTGGTGAGCTCCTTAAATGATCCTTACTGACGTCACGCATTACATTTTTAGGCTCCGCCCTGAAGCCGGATTTTTAAGTTGTCAAAACTGTAAAATGGCGTTAATGTAAGCGACCTACGAGAAAGGAAACTACAAGTAAGCGACCGACAGCGATATGTGCTGTCAGTGTCTTTAGTCATTTAGAAGTTATGTTAAATATATATAATATTTTCTAATACCTTCATTCTGATACCCATATTGTGATAGTTGAAGAAAAAATTTTGTTTTCCGTCTTTGAAAATCGCGCCTCTCATCCGCCATATTGATTTTTTCCAGAAAAAATATAGCCTATGTTACTCGGGAGGACCTAAGGATTCTAAGGATACCCCATATGTCGAAATCTGTTCAGCCGTTAAGAAGTTATGATGGAATAAAGAAACGTCACATACATACATAAATACATGAACCCTAAAAACATTACACTCCTTTTTATGGGCAGTCGTGTAAAAATAGCGATTCTAGCGCTGACACGAAAGAGTGCAATTCAGTTCGCAGTAGCGCCTGGCTCCGTCCCGCTATGCAACTAAAGTTGTGGTCTCTTTCTATCGCGTAACTGTATCCCTTTCGACGTTCAAGTTGCCTCGTTATTGGGCGCACGCAGCGCGTTAAATAGACCGTTCACGAAGTAACGCGCGCTACCTGGCCGACGCGCGGCGGCCTTCTGAGATTTGTACATTTGACGACCTCCGTGGCGCAGGGGACGCGCGCTCGGATTCGCGTGGGAGGTCGCGGGTTCAATTCCCGGAATTTTATAATTTCTAAATTGGCTCAGGTCTGGTCTGGTGGGAGCCTTTGGTCGTGGCTAGTTACCACCCTACCAGCAAAGACGTACCGCCAAGCGATTTAGCGTTTCGGTGCGATGCTGTGTAGAAACCGTTGGGGTGACATATCTTACCCCTTCCAAGTTAGTACGCTAACATCTTCGACTGCATCATCACTTACCATCAAGTGAGATCGCAGTCAAGTACTAACTTGTATAGCGTAAAAAAAAAAGTACGTCGAAACGGCTACCTGTAGCTTTGTCGGTAACGTGCTAAGTGAACATGGCCTGAGGAACTGAAACATGGTAATTAGAGGAGTGCCTGTACTCACGGTGTAGCGGCAGTCCTGGAAGAGCACGGGGAAGTGGAAGCTCGCGTCGGGAAGTTCCTGCAGCGAACAATGCACCAGAGTCTCATCCAGATCCAACACCTGGAAGAATCACACATAGAGATTATTTTTTAAAAAGAGAAAAGGCCGAGTTTCTTGCCCGTTCTTCTCGGTGCAATACCGCTTTCCTAACGTGGCGGTAAAGTCTGACATTTCGCAAGTGCCCGGAAGGTCTATGTGAAAGAATAAACATTTTGTTGATTTTGATTAGTGCCACTATTAAACTATCGAGGATAAACAGTAGTCCTAGTAGAAAAATAATAAAGGAATTCATTCAAATATCAAATTTTCGGTGTATTGAGGACTTACCAGGCTAAAGTCGGGGCTGGTCCTAGTCTTGAGCGGCAGCGCGGGGTACCGAGCGCGCAGGGCTCCCGTGGCGACCGTCTCCAACGGAGGCAGCTGGAAATGTTTTCATTTTTAAATGACTTGACGCCACTGATATGTATCTTTTTTTTTTTATTGTAGATAGGCTTGCGCTTGACGACAATCATGCCTGATGGAAAGCAATGATGAGGTCTAGGTTGGAGTGCGCTTGCCTAGAAAATGCCTATTCACTCTTCTCAAATTAGATTGGATGTTATAAATAGTGCTTTTTGCCAGAAATACTTTCCTGGCGAGGAAAGTATTTCTGTTCTATATTTTTTGGCAACGGATAATAAAATCGTAGGTTTTATGCACAATTATGCACAATTGCAATTTGCGACCTGAATCGCTCATCCAATCTAATTTGAACTAAGATGTCAACGGAACTCTAACAAATAGGAGTCCATGTTACAATGGATTTTTTTTAAATTCTTAATTAATCATATCCTGTACTGAAATTTTTTAGGCAACCCACTTGCGATATATTTATTGACATATTTAATTGGATTTAATCTATACTTATAATAAAACTGTAAAGGGTCGGATTCTGTACATTGAAGATATTTTGAAAATTTTTGTTGGAGGACACTATTTAGTCGATACTGAAGCCAAAACTGTAATTTGTTTAATTTTTGTCTGTCTGTCTGTCTGTCTGTCTGTCTGTCTGTCTGTCTGTCTGTCTGTTTCACGACCGGGCATCACGGCTAATCCGCTGGATGGATTTAAATGAAACTTGACATGATTATAGTTCATACCCCGAGGTAGGACATAGGATACTTTTTGTCCCGAAATTCATCATGGTTTCCCTGGAAGACGGCATCAAAGTCCAAACGTTTTTTAGTTATAATTCATTAACGCGTTGTCCGATTCCATTCATTCTTTTTTTGGTAGAAAGGAGGTTCTTTAAAGATTATTCCATACAAATCTTATCATCATCACTTTTGTAGTTCAGAAATTACAGACATCAGAACCTTTAACTTCAAGTAGGTAGGTGACTTGAAACTCGGAATGCACAAAGAATTTAGGGCTAGGACGTAGGGCTCAAGTAAGACTGGAGTACCCTTACAGCCGTAAATAAATAGGCTTAGCAGGAGATTTTGTATGGTTTAAATTTTTTCACTTTTAGGGTGAACAAAAATCATGTAACTGGCGTTATCGCTACGTTATACCGTATAGCGCCATCTCTACAATTTATGTGGAACTTGAATGTAAAACTCTGAGATAGGTACTACCGAATTTTTTTAAATAAAAATTAACTGTCATGTTATTTACTGTTTCCTGACTTTATATTAAGATGGCACTGTTAGGTAAGACATAACAGATTCAAACTTTATCATCCACAATATGGAAAGGGTATAATGGTTCACAAATATTTTTAACTCTTAGGTCTTATCGATTCTAACCGACCAGTAAGGAAATATAAAGCCATTGTCCATTCTGATGTTTTGGATTGTATTGAGATGAAGCAAAGATTTTTAAAAGACTCTTATATTATGTTGGGCTGGGGAATATTGTAAGTAGAGTAATTTATCCCAGTGGTACCTACCCGGCCGAACTCTGAAAGAAGAGTTCTACCACCAGTACAACTTTTCACATGGTTTAATAATTTTTGACATATCTATTTCGTGGTTTCAGAATAAAAATCACAATGAAAAGGACGATTTTAACTGTCGATATTTCGATACATTGGTACAAGTCGTGGTCACGTAGTGACCACGACCTGTGCCACTGGGTCGAAATATCGACAGTTAAAATCGTCCTTTTGATCTTTCAACTACGTATTAATGAAACTTTATATTATTACTAGCTGACCTGGCAAACGCTGTATTGCCCTTAAGGATATAAAAAAAAATAGATAAATTGAGATTTAAGCTATCCTATCTTTTAAGTTAGAGCAAACTGCACCCTGTGTGCGAATTTTATTAAAATCGGTTAAGTGGTTTAGGAGTCCATTAAGGACAAACATGGTGACACGAGATTTATATATATTAAGAATTATGAAAAAGGAGTTTTCAAAATTACCACAAGATAACCCGTGCAAAGTAAGAACAGGTTTCTGTACAACATCACACCAGAATTCCGCGAAAAATCAAGGAATTCCAGTAGGAAGGTATATTATGTAAAAAAATCGTAATTCACGCGGGCGGAGCCGCGGGCAACAGCTAGTTGGATATAAAATAGTTTTCATCCAATAAGCATCTCGGTGAAGGTTGTTGTATAGCGGGATCCTAGACCAATTATTGTAGATACATGCTTTAGCGTTTCATTGTAAGAAACGTCATTTCAATTTCAAAAACATTATAAGCTGCATTCATAGTCAGATTTTTAAATAATTACGTGGTTAAATCGGGATTCGAACCCGCTATACAAGAAAAAAAATCTTACCCCCTTAGTAGTTCCCCTCTATATTAGCATCGCTGTGGGACGCCCCGTATAGGCTATAGCCTAGCTTGACTATTATCACACTTGATGAAAAGTGATATACAGCCTAAGTCGGACGGAGACCGGGAAGGTACTTCAGAACAAATTTTTGTTAGTAAAAACGGGACCCTATTATTAAGACTTCGCTGTCCGTCCGTCCGTCCGTCTGTCACTAAGTTGTATCTTTTGAACCGTGATAGCTACAGACTTGAAATTTTCACAGATGATGTATTTCTGTTGCCGCTATAACAACAAATACTGAAAATTAGAATAGAATAAATATTTAAGGAGGTTCTAACATTGACTAAACATATTAAAGGATCAGAACTTACTGACGTCACGCATACAATTTTAGGCTCCGCCCTGAAGCCAAACTGTAAAATGGCGCTAATGTATGCGACCGACAGCGATGTGCTGTCAGCACAGACTTGTATACTAAAGACAGGGCGAACAGCGTGAAAAATGTCGCCAGTTTATAGGTGCCATTAGTACCAACAGTATAAGGCCACGCGGTAGTTCGGTCAGCGGCGGCGGCGGGTATTTTGACAGATGACGCTACTGTTTGCTTGTATAAAGGTTTACGTAAAATGTTCGGAACGGCCTATCTTAACTATTTTTATCTATTGCTGTCAGCGGTACTGAAATGTACGACGCGCGACGCCATATTTGAGAAATTTTTGGCTTCAACATACGTCACATCTTTCCCGTCCTCTTAGTATTTCGTCATTACGCGAGCCAGACAGCGGTATGTGCTGTCAGCGGTACCGAAATGTACGACGCGTGACGCCATATTTGAGAAATTTTTGGCTTCAACATACGTCACATCTTTCCAGTCCTCTTAGTATTTCGTCATTGCGCGAGCCAGACAGCGGTATGTGCTGTCAGCGGTACCGAAATGTACGACGCGTGACGCCATATTTGAGAAATTTTTGGCTTCAACATACGTCACATCTTTCCAGTCCTCCTAGTATTTCGTCATTGCGTGAGCCAGACAGCGGTATGAGCTGTCAGCGGTACCGAAATTAACGACGTGCGAAGCCATATTTGAGAAATTTTTGGCTTCAACATACGTCACATCTTTCTCGTCTTCTTAGCGTAGCGTATTTCGTCATTGCGGGAGCCAGACTCGCACCTGACCAACTTTTTACTCACCTGCTTTATAATTTTTTTTTACTCACCTGCTTTATAAATAGATAGGGATCAAATGCATCAACCCAGGATGAAATTTGTTCACAGTCGGCGCGGACGCTGCAAGACGATATCACCGCGGCTGCCTCCTCCTGCATAAGATAAACTTTATCAACACCTGATGATGCTCCAGTTTCTGGGCGAAACGTACGTCCTTTTGTCTGGTGGGAGGCTTCGGCCGTGGCTAGTTACCACCCTACCAGCAAAGACGCACCGCACTTGCTCATAAAGTGACTCTAATTTCACCGCAAATAGGCAACATAATGACACCTATAATCGCAAACTGTGACTTTTTCATTACTTACTCATTTCACTAGTGAGTTAGACAGCTTTTTTAATTTTAGCCACTAAATAAATTATTTTTAGTATTATTTTATTCACAAGTGTGTTGAAAAACGTCGTATGATACACGTGAGTATTAATGATTACCGTCCTCGGCTATCTTAAGACCCTCACCTAACTGCTCGGGTCTCAATGGCGCCTCAGCGGTAATCACCAACTTTACTCACTTGTACCATAAACTACTAATTACCTCAATATCAGGCGCGGGGTCGTCGTGACAGTTTAAAGAATTTTCATCCACGACCACATCTGAAGGACTCTGTGAAAAAAAATATATTTATTTTCATACAAATCTCTAGTTCATAGATAACCCCATATTAATAAATTAATCCTATACCTTTGAATGAGCAATTATTGTATTATATATATAATCTGGTTTTTGGAAACGGCTCGAACGATTTTCATGAAATTTATTTTGGGGGCGCTAAATCGATCTAGCTAGGATTCATTTTTAGAAAATGTCGAATTTATCAAAAAAAAATATGACTCCTGCTGTCATCTATTGGCCAGTAGTTAAACTACCGAGCGAAGCTCGGTCACCCAGATATTAAAATTCATTTAATTCAGGCATTCACCCATAGAATAAAAAAATTTATCAACAACGCCTGGACCAATTTGGCCAATTCTTTGTTGAAGTTTAAGGATGGCTTTAAGGCGAGAAAAATTCGAATAATTGCCGGAAAACCCCTAAAAACAGCCCTTTTTCTTTTTCCCATACAACTTTTCTAACTGAAGTTTTAGGAAGTCGAGTTTTCTAACTAAAAATATATATACAAGAATTGCTTGTTTAAAGGTATAGGATAAGTCAGTATAGTTACCCATCCCGCAGCCTCCGCAGCCAGGCTTTGACTGATCTCTGCCAAGAAGCCGCTGCTAGGGCTGCGCGCCGATAGGGCTTCGAGGCTTTCAATGGCAGTTCCCTGCGTGTCCGCACAAGTAGACGAGATCTCACACTCCGGGTCCCGGACATAGCTGTCCTGCTCTAACAGTGTGACGAAATCCGGCTGTAGAAGAGATAGCAATATCAGTATGAAAGATTTACTACCGTATTTGTATGAAACTACCTGTTCAAGGATAAATTGAAAAAGTGGCTTTAACAAAAATGTTTTTATGACGTAAATGAGCTGTTGTGTAGATAACAACTCAACTACTGAGTACAAGACCTCAATCACGTGACGCCAACGTGTTTACTAACTTAAACTTTATCTAACCCAATGATTGTATGACATACAACCTTTATTACATGTGACATAATATAAAACTATTTATTACAATTATAACTTTGACTTTATTTGATACTTTATGAAATAGGAATGGTACACTGCAGTTATTTAATTTAATTAAAAAAAAAATAAGAATTAGAATTTAGAATCACTTTCTTTTTAATATTATACTAGCTGTTGCCCGCGGCTCCGCCCGCGTGAATTACGATTTTTTTACATATACCGTGGAAATCCTTGATTTTTCGCGGGATTCTGGTGTGATGTTATACAGAAACCTGTTCTTAATTCGCACGGGTTATCTTGTGGTGATTTTGAAAACTCCTTTTTTAACCGACTTCAAAAAAAGGAGGAGGTTCTCAATTCGTCGGAATCTTTTTTTTTTTTTCTATGTATGTTCACCGATTACTCGAAGACGCGTGGACCGATTTGAAAAATTCTTTTTTTGTTTAAGAGGGTTTTGTTTCAAGATGGTCCCATTTTAATCAAGTCAGGATCTGATGATGCGATCCTGGAGAAATCGAGGGAACTCTTCAAATTTTATATGGACACATGAAACTATTTGAGTATTATTAGAAAGAGTAATATTTTCCAAGTTGTCCTATGGTCATCAGGTCAGGATCTGATCATGGAATCTTGGTGAAATCGAGGGAACTCTTCGAATTTTGCTAGTATACTTAAAGCGAGTTGGGTATTTTTTATAGTTACTGGTGCATATGCTAGTTTTAATATTATATAGAGAATAACGATTATGAAATAAATGTATAAAATTGTGATGTTATTGCTGTGCCCTGACAGGGTTTTATGTGCACTGTATTGCTTGTAATGGTACACATGATGCAATGTATAATAAATAAATAAATAAATAAATATGTTATAGTAGAAAGCCATGTCTGATCTGGCTATGAAGCCATAATTGTGTCTTACAAAAGATTGGTACGCAACAGCGCCTTATACCGTCGTTACTCGTTAGTCGTTACTAAGCTAAATGTTGTCGTTTTTTTCTATCGCATTACTTTATCTCCTATCTCTTTCCAGCTGCTCGCTACAGGGGTTCCTGATAAAACCGCTGCGCGGTCGGCGGTATGTACTTGTAGCTTTGGTTCACTTGTCACGTGTTCAAGACCGCTACAGATAGCCGTCACGACGGGCCGATTTCAGACGGCTGCCGCGCGCCGGCTAGGTTTCACGCGTTAGTTCTTGTACGGTCTATTTCACGCGCTGCGTGCACCCGATTACGAGGCAGCCTTAGTACGTCGAAAGAGATAAAGTTACGCGATGGAAAGAGAGCACAACTTTAGGTGGATAGCGGAGCTATTGCGAACTGAATTGCACTTTCTTGTGTCAGCGCTAGGGTCGCTATTTCTTTAAATCATCTTGCGGAGTGAGCCTTCTGTACCATTAGGTACTATTATGTATTCAGTGTTGGTAGTAGAAGATATACATACCTGAACATACTTCTCAGCAGAATTAAGGAAATCTCCACAGGCATCCAAATCGTCAGTGGTTGAAGTAGGTTGGTACATCTCCAAATCATTGCTAGACTTCCTTCTCTTCTGCAGTTTGTCGACCTTCTTTCGATCTTCTTGCTCTGTGGTCATGACCTTAGCTGCCTTGTCCGCTAGGAAGTTTATATCTTCCTCTGTGGTCAGGTCGTTGGTCAAATCCTTGGTGATGAGACGGTTTGGCAAATCGTTGGTGGATTGGATCAACCTGCTGATGAAATATTAATAATTTGTAGTTTTAACACCGATACTAAGGATGAGCCCAGTTGAACATTTTACGTAAACCTTGTTCATACAAGAAAAAAGTAGCACCATCTGTCAAATTTGCTGTTAATACAATATGGCGGAAACCAATTGATTAAACATATTAAGGATCAGCACTTAGTGACATCACACACGTATTTTTAGACTCCGCCTAAATCCGCTTTTTTATTTGTCATAATCCGGATTTTTTATTTGTCAAAACTGTAAAATGGCGTTAATGTAAGCGACCGACAGCGATATATGCTGTCAGCGGTACCGAAATGTACGACGCGTGACGCCATATTTAAGAAATTTTTGCCTTCAACATACGTCACATCTTTCCCGTCCTCTTAGCGTAGCGTATTTCGTCATTTCAAATTCTACAGGGAGGAAACGCGCGTGCAGACTTAAAACAAGATCAAATGATCTGTGGAATGGAACACTGACCATAAACAATACTGCAGTCGGCTAACTACTAACGCCGTTGGTGTCAAAACAAACATTTTGACACCAGAGTAAACTGGCCTCAGTTTTTTGCGCGGTTCACCGGTTTTTATGTATTTATGTCTATTAATTTTAATAATTATATCTACTGGACAAACAGGATACCAGGATCTTAAAATTTTTCAAATACAAATAGGAAAAACTTAACTTTAAGCTCTTACCTTGCACACTCAGCTATAGCCATCAAGTCGTTCAGGCAGTCCTTTGGAAGACACAACTCGGAAGACTCCACCTCAGAGTCCGATTCGGCCTTTGGCAGCGGGAAGTCCACAAATGTGGTGGTGTGGGGTTCATACATGGTGACGTCATTGTCTTCAGTGAAAGCATTCATTTGGTCTGGCACCACTGGAGCTGGGGAAAAAGTTGTATTGTTAATTATGTACACTACAAATACACTATACAAGGTTATATAAAATATACCATATTGGTCTCATCTTGTAGTTGTTTCATTTAATCTTACAACTTTTGTTCTACGACTCTTTTATGAATCTATAAATTACAATTAATTTTCAAATATTTAATGGAAACAGGCGTTATTTTGCGGAAATCCATAATTAGTAAGCCAGATTAATTTGTTTCGCTATAAACCGCTACTTGAAACGATTCTGTATGGTACAATATGCAGGAACACTGACCACATGAAACACCACACACAATTTTACACTTTCTTCAATGCACATTTCATCCCGACACCAGGACATCTTCAGATGTTGACATCACAAGTGAAATCATAGACAATCGTGAATCCCAGAACACTAAATAGCTTGACGATAGGTCTTTGCTGGTATCGTGGTAACTAGCCAGGGCTAAAGCTAAAGAAGTAATCAAGAAGAATAAACTTACCTTTAGCTTTTATCTTCTTCTTAGGGCTTTCGTTGGTTGAACTAACTGCAATCTTGCCTAATTTCAACGAAGGCACTCCCATCTGCCGAACCTTTCGTATCGGTGAGCTGTTTAACGAAGCAGACTTATCTGGCTTATCCATCCTTCTAGTTTTGCGAGGGGAACTCAACGCTGATGACACAGACTCAGTCTTTCTCAACTCTCTGTTCAACGAACTTTGCCTTAATTGCACGCTCTTTGTTGTCCGCACCTCCTTTATCTTACTTTTTGACGTAGTAGACACTTTATCATTCTGAGTCTTAGGTTTTAAAGATGTAATATCTCTGTTAGAACTTCGGACAACGGTTTGGAAGATCGGTTTCTTCGGTTCCTCTTTTGGTTTTGGTTTCTTGTTCTCAACCGGTTTCTCCATGCTTTTAACGGTTTTGGTTCTTACGGGCCTGGTTTTTAAGTTTAAATTATTTTGTGAGCGTGTGATACAGTGGAGATTGGGTCCGGGGACCAGAACATTCTCCGTCTTGAGGATCTTTTTCCAAGTGGACTTGGGTTTAAGGATGGTTTTAAGTGGTTTATGCTTGGACTTGGTAACCCGCTGTGTGGTTCTGGCTGAGAGCGGCCGCTCCCTCTTTCTACTTCTTAACCGCATCGCAAGTTTAAGAAGATTCTTTATCTGCAAAATAATTTATTTATTTAGGTATTACAATACTATTCAAATTGTTACAGGCATTTTAATTTTGGAGTGGGAGGGTCTTCTATGCGTTTCTTGCAAAACAAAAATTTGTATGAAGCTACTATGGCATTAGTAAAGTGTGACATCACAATTCAATGTCACTATCTCTGTCTTATCAGAAATATTTAACTTTTTTGTTATTTGATTAATTACCGTTACCACACACCCTGTTACCATTCATTTTTACCGACATTTCAGGTGTTAACCATAGTGAACAAGAATACAATATCTGCATGGTACAAAATTTTTTCAAAACAAATTTTCCATTATTTTCAATTAATGAGATATAAGGATACAGTAGCATTCTATTCATTGATAACAAAGGTCTTTAGACCTATGCAATTTTATCAGTGTCTTCCCAATATACCTATTGTATACTTACTAAATATTATATACCTAGGAGTTTTATACTTACATGGACTCTATATTAGAAAGTTAAGTCTTACTCCACACATTGAGATGATGTAATACTTTATATTTGTACATTGAAACTAGTGTTTTCTTAACGCAAGTTAAGCGTTAGAAACGAAAGAACTAATTCTCACTTGGTCACGAAAATTTACTTCACAAAACGAAAATTCGGCGGCAGTCTTCGCGCCTTTTTGCCGCTATGAAATATATCAATTTTACGGTGTTTTCCCCACTGTTATCGTGTTAAAACACTATAGAAAGAAAACAATCACTAACACTCCAATAAATTACTGAAAAACAATATAAATCACAGAATAACCATCCCGAAAAATAAAAAAGCGGCGATGCTAGATTATTGATTTATGCGCCGCTAATGCTTGCCCACTTTACCCGTGCGTGCGGGTTTATTTCTTGGACAAATCACTGAATTTTTATTTTAACACGAAAAGTTTTCTTGCTTCGCGATAATCACATATTTATGGCGATATTTTGTGCATCATAAAACACAAAGCCAAACAAAATGTCAAAATGGCGGCGATTTCTTTCAAGTTTCATTAGTAAAGATTTTTTTCTTCAGATGGCGTTGCGGTACTGCGCATGCGTTTTGTTTTTGCTCTGAAAACGTCGATATTGCACTGCGTAATGATTATTAGTTAATTAGTGTTGCACAAAATAATGCATAAGGTTAACTTCCTACCAATAGTTATAGTACCTAATACAAGTTCCTAGGAAAAGTAGACCTAAAATAAGGATGAGTTGTGACTCAGATTTGGAGGGGGTTTGCTATAAAAATATGCAAGGCAGACCGCAGAACAATTAAAATTATAAAGCGAGCTGGTAGGTAAACGACAGAGGCAGACTGTATTTAAAAAAACCGGCCAAGTGCGAGTCGGACTCGCGCACCGAGGGTTCCATACCATAAAAGAAGTAAAACATTCAAAGAATCACTTTTGTTCATAAATTTACGAGTATAATTTACATGTAGGTACTTTTGTTGGCAAACCGCAAATGTAACTTTGTTTTTCGTGGTTTATTGTTATTATCAAAAAAAGTATAATAGTTAGAGAGTTCATTTTATTTTTCCTGTAAACTGAGTACCACTTATCTCAAGAATATGGTTTGATCTTGTTACTCGATGAGCAAAAATGAGTATATTCCTTTTTCGAACCAACTGGCTAGTGGCTACTGCATAATGCATTACCTACATGAAGTGGTCGATGGGTGGATTTGCTTTTGTGTGTCTGTCTATCTAATGACCATCGGTTAGCTAGTGCCATTACTTCAACTTTATTTTACACTCAAAAACAATAAATAATAAGCCAGTTATGAAAAAATAAATGAGAAAATAAAACGTTTTATACATCCAAATAAATAAATAGGTACTCCAACTCCGACTTCTAATTCGATTCGTAAAATGACGTTTCGTATTTTTCTTTTCCGAATCAAATTAAAAGTCGTAGTATAGTAAGTAAAAAGCTGAGTTCAGGGTTTTACATTCTGGGTTTTAATATAGATCAATGGTACACATTGAATCTTTGTTTGGATCCTACGAGGAAGGAAACTACAAGTGGAGCAGCTGTAGTTTTCTACACACTCATATGCGTTTATAATGTTGCATGAAATCGACATAGCTATAACAAACATTACATTGTCTCTTTCTAACTAATTTAATTTTTTTTACGTAAAACGAGATAGCAACATATTTGTTTTTTCTGATTTCGGCAACACTGAAGTTGTGACGTCACGAAAAAATAGCCGGGTGGGCAATTTCTCCATAATTTGTCGCATTTTGTAGATTCGAACATGTCGAAAAATGTATACAAAGTTTATGCGTATCATGTTTTTTGAAATATTAGACAATCATACTATTATTCTAATTTACGTGCGGATTATAATTAGTATTCAGGTGTGAAAATGCCTACTCAGTGTTGTGTTGTGCAGTACAGATCGCGGAAAGACAAAAATAGGCCACATTTAACATTTCATAGGTTAGTATTCGATTTTATTAATTATACCGTTAAATCGTTAAAAAATATGTGTTATTATGTGTTATGATCATATTACATGCACTTATATAATGTGTAAAAGAAGAAATATTTCTTTAGGATTGAAATAAATTCGATTTAGTTTTTGTTGTTATGTTAACAAAACAAAAACAAAGTACTAATGATGCGACCGCTGTTATACCGATATCGATAAAATTCATATATGTAAAGTTAAATGTTGATAGATGAGTAGGGCTCCTAATATCACTACCTTCTATTTGAACCTCGAGGTTTTACACCTCTGACTTCTCGTAGTTATTTCCGCTTTAAGAAAACGGGCCGCGGATGCGAACATTTACTATAGGTACAATCACTCGTATCAAATGTAGTTTGGTCTCGCGGGATAAGTTAAAAATCCTAATCCGGAAACATAATATGCACCGCTGGCAAAACCTAGTTTAACTATAAATTAATTTTTAATAGTAATAATTCATTCATTTTGTTCTTAAATATTTAATTACTAACCACAAACTACATCGATAATATTTCCATATCGATAGATAGCTAGAGCAGCCCTTCTGATCAGCTGACTGGTGCCTATCTGTGATTGGCTGATAGCTGTGATTGGCTATTTTTGATGCGACAGATGATGGCGGAAATACCCAGCCGAAAAGACTCACTACTTTGTGTCCATTACTTCTTTTGTCATAGGAAAAATATGATAATTTGTTATCTGTGGACTGTCAACTGTGTCATGCATATACTCTATGGCACCTCTATGGATTCATTCTGTGGATTCATCTTACGCCCGGTTCCTATATCCAAAAAACGATTCGTTTTGCTTACCAGTCGTTATATTTTTTACGAGACGTATCATAAAATCGTTCCAATAAATAACAAACTGATGGATAGCTACTAACGGATGGGAAGGCTACGGCTTACGATTAGTAGGTAAATTGTATGAAGAGGACGAGTTGTGGTGCAAAGAGTATATAATCACTTGTTGTGGTGTTCCTATAATAAAAGTGAAACGTCAATGAGCTGTCAATGTTACGAGTCGTTTATAATTTGCTTACCGCCCAAAATCGGCCGGTTATACGTCGGTAGAGCATCGGTAGAGTACCTTTTAATTATTTTTGATAGTATTGTTTATTTCCAATAAGGTCAAAAAGCAAGAAAACCTCCTCTTTCACCATAGCTTTCTTCTTTTTCTTGAAAAAATCAATATATAAATTGTAGAGAGTAGGTAGGTACTCCAAAGTTCAAACGTTCAAAAGTAAGGTAGAGAGTATTGTTTTCTGTGGTGATACAATATCTTTAATCTGTGGTTCAAAACAGACACGGGCAATGGGCATTGGCAACACGAATGCGTTTGCGGTTTGGTTCACTTCACTGACGTAGTGATTATATACTCTTTGCTTCACTGTGACTTCAGCAGCCTAATAAACACAGAATTTATTTTTCTAATTAAAAGATTTCTTTAGTTTAAAAAATAAACAAATTATTATATTATAATTTCATATAAGATTTTCATAATCTGATTCTTTGCTTCACTGTGACTTCAGCAGCCTAATAAACACAGAATTTATTTTTCTAATTAAAAGATTTCTTTAGTTTAAAAAATAAACAAATTATTATATTATAATTTCATATAAGATTTTCATAATCTGATATCCATATGCTCAAAATAACAAAATATAAATTAGTTTTTAATGCAATTGTAGATGTGCTTGTTTGCAATAACGAAACAAACGTATGTTGAGGGAGGGCTTCGGTAAGCGGACGATCGACAACGGGTCGCAGCCGGTAGACGTCACAAATATTTTTAGGAACGCCAATAACGGTTCGTTACTCAGAACTCAAAAACGAATCGTACCTTTTGTACACTAACGATTCGTCGATTATAGGAACCGGGCATTAGAGCATTTAAACATATATATAGAGAGGCCATAGTATACTTAACACTATATGTGTCGGGGTGGCAAAAACCGCCATAAAGTGTCGAACTTTGACATGCGCATTGCTTCATGTCAAAGTACTAATGATGTGACTACTATTATACCGTTATCGATAAATTTCATACTATGCTTGTGATAGCTGAGTAGATAGGAAAAAATCTCGGGGTTTTACAGAAACTAAAGCTTTTCTATAGCTATTATCTATTGCAAACTTTTATAATAGAGGAAAAGGCTTCAGGAATAGATATAGTTTGGTCTCGCGGGATTTGTTAAAGTATTGGCTGTTAGTTTAAATCCGGTCGCCTTAGTTTGAAGTTACGATGAATTAAGGGAGATTCAGTAGAACGAGAAGACCCACGCATACTTATGTTTTCCCGGAGATGTGAATTTATTTTGTATGAATTAAATAAAATTTTCAGCACATCAGGTAAATATTATAATAATATTGCTGACCACAACCCACAAAACCTAATAACTGACATAAATACATAGACAAAACTAACACGCAATAGACAATAATATAGATTAAAGTTATAAAAAAGAAACAGAGAGTAGGCCAAAGACAAACAAGTACGAGTCGGACTCATGCATGAAGGGTTCCGTAAATTTTATATAATGATATAAATAAAGGATGAGGCATTTTCGTTGTTCCACGGATTCCGGTA
The DNA here is from genome assembly GCA_963855885.1 of Coenonympha glycerion. NCBI lineage: Eukaryota > Metazoa > Arthropoda > Insecta > Lepidoptera > Nymphalidae > Coenonympha > Coenonympha glycerion. Next base: position 7,788,962 of record OY979653.1, read on the forward strand.
AAACTAAAAGTCGTAGAGATGTAAAATTTAGTACTCAGGTTCATATTATTAGGTCATGAATCTATAGAATATTTGTATATTCTGTACAAAGACGGGAATTTTCGAAATTCAAATTGTAAGGAGTGAAAATTTCTAAAGTTTTTTCATGAATGATGAATTTCTTTAAAATCGATGTCTGACAACTTTTAAGTAACAATTGTAAGTCAGTTTGGCGGGACTGTATTTTAAGAAAATAATTGTTCATATCTCGAAATGACTAAATTACAAAAAACATTGCAGCAAGCAAAGACATGTAATTTGTTGTCAAAATTGAAAAAATGGCTGCCATATTGAACTTTGAACATTTGAACTGGAAGTCTCAGCTACTACAGATCTACGCTATTTGCTGATTAGATGTTTGTTACAAATATTAGGATCCGGGAGCGACCGATGCGAGCTCGGGACTTGGAGAACCCCGACAAATTAGTTGACGTATAGGATCTTTATTGGTAGTTATTATCATGACCACCCAGAAATAGGAGTCCCGCAAAACTCCGTTGACCGAGCTTTGAAATGGGTGTGAGAAACTGAGGATTAAAGAGGAGTTGTAACCTATTCCACAAAAAAATAATTTTGCATCTCCGGAGAAAAATGTATACGACTCGTAATACTGTATGTTCTTTAGATATTCTTTAGATAATCGTTACTTCGCATCAAGGCGACCGATTTCAAAACCGTTAGCCATTAATTTTTATCAGTAGGTTTTTAACGGTAGGTTATGTTCATTCATTTTTGCTCTCTCAAATCTTTAATGACTAACCACGAACTACTAATTACTACATCGATAATATTTCCATATCGATAGATAGTTAGAGCAGCCCTTCTGATCAGCACCCGTATTCTGTATCTCGGTGCCTATCAAAAAATTATAGCCACTGGCATTTGTTTTTTATCCATTGAAGGTTCGCTGTGAAATAAGAATAACGTTTTTGAAGCAAACCTTCAATGGACGAAAACCTATGGCAATGGCTATCATTTTTTGATAGGCACCGAGATACAGAATACGGGCCCAGCTGTCTGGTGCCTATCTGTGATTGGCCGATGGCTCTGATCGGCTATTTCAATTCGACACAAGATGGCGGATATACCCACCCAATAAGACTGACAATTTCCTTTCCTTATATTTACTTTGTCTTTGTTCAAACCACGTACGTATTCAAATTACCTACGTAGTAACTAATATAGTGATCTGTGATTCAAACGCTAACCGCCATGACCAAAGAATATAAATACTGGCCATGACCGCCACTTCAAAATCAAAAATTTTGAAAGTACAAGTAGAAGAATTACCTAATTTATTGTTATTGTAAACAATTAAAATGTCTGGTGCATCGGTGACTTCTTCTAAACGTGAGGTATATAAACCGTTGTGTATATTCACATACTCGATAAAAACAAATCTTAATATATATAAATCTCGTGTCACAATGTTTGTCCTCAATGGACTCCTAAACCACTTAACCGATTATAATAAAATTCGCACACCATGTGCAGTTCGATCCAACTTGAGAGATAGGATAGTTTAAATCTCAATTTATCTATTTTTTTACTACTCCTAAGGGCAAAACAACGTTTGCCAGGTCAGCTAGTATATTATGTTTATTTCGTACTACTCCATAGGTACAACCATTTTAATTTCCTCTGGGGCCTCCCGCCTCCGTTCCTGATCAAATTGAGAATCACTTGTTCCTGATGATAATACGCTTGCCAAATGCCACCAGTCACCACCTTGGACAAAAATAAACCGGCCAAGTGCGAGTCGGACTCACTACTGCTATAGATAAAGTAAAACCTGAATGAATTTTTTTACCGTCCGAACCGCAAACTTTACTTTGGTTTTGGAGGTTAATTGCAAATACCTACCTAAAAGTATAATAGATATACAGTTGATGTTATTATTCTTGTAAAATATACCTACATTTATTCCTATTGGTAAACCCACAGATTTTAGGTAAACCTTGGAGATAAAGGTGGGAATGGTATTTTTTTTCAATATTTTGCCCAATAAATCTAATACTATTAAGCATGAAAATTGGTTTTAGAATACAGAATCTATCGTCCTTTCATACCTATACCTCACTCAATATTTTTACCTCATTTTGAAACTTAGCCACCCTGGTTTTCCTCCCTTTAAAATTAAGATTCTAGTTTTTTTAAGATTGCATTATTACCTACACTACTATTCCAAATTTCACATCGATATCTTTAATAGTTACTGAAATAAATGGTTGTGACGGACAGACATACATAGTGATTTTATAAGGGTTCTGTTTTTTATTCTTATGAGGTACAGAACCCTAAAAAACGTCTTAACTATCTTATAATCTGAGACTACCAAAGGGAATTTGTATTTTGTAGCAAAGCCCATCACCCTTTCAGCATTGCGAAAGAATCTCACTTTACTGCACTTTTCTTAGTAATATAATAAATAAAATAAATAAATAAATAAATAGTGGAGAACATCACATACATTGCTCCGATCCCTTAGTAAGTAGCTTATTCACTTGTGTTAAGGAAATCAGAAACAACGAAGGTACCACAACACCCAGACCCGAGACAATGTAGAAAACTTATCTTTCTACATTGCCCAGACCGGGGATCGAACCTGGAACCTCAGAGACCTCACTAACCACTCAACCACGGAGTTCGTCAAATAATGTGTATATTATGGTTTGTGGAAAATAATTACTTTATGTGTGAAGGGAAACATGACGAAAGGATAATGACCATGGATGTATGATATCCTGTATCAAGCTGAATCAAACCTAAACTTTATTTTTTTAAACTACGGTCTCCACATTAACTCCTACACTTATCACTTTTTTTATTAACATCCGGATTCGAAAGTTATCGGCAAACAAACAAGTTGTACTTCATAGTGAAATCAGTATGACACGAAATGTGCATTGAAAACAAAAACTTTTTGTATGCAAAATCAGATGAAAAACATACAAATATAGTTACTAATTGGTAATTTGCACTTTCCAGAAAACAATATCGGATCTGAAGCAAGAGTTGGAAGCAGTGACAGCGCTGAATGGAAGTCTCCGGCAATACCTGGAAAACCTGCAGAACATGAGGAAGGACCTGCAGTTTTTCAACAACAGCTGCAAACAGCTGATGAAGGTCAACAGGCAATGGGTGGACACAATTAATGCAATAAAATGAAAATATAAAACAAAATCTTTCATTTCAGACCAAAGTTTCTTTTCGGAGGGTATCGTATAAAGGGATAAGCGAACAGTTTCTCTTACTAGTCAACAGAATGGGCATGCATGCAATCACATAAACAGATTTCATATGACGAACTCGTAAGTGCAAGCTAACTGAAGACAGCACCATCTATCGAGCGATGGGTGCAATTACACATGAAGATATAAAAGTTGAGTTTTGTTATAGGGGTTATTCCAAAATTTGTTTCTATACCTTAGTGTTCCTCAATACTTTTTTATAACAAAAAGTTCACAAAATGTAAGTCAAAGACATGCCCATGTCAGATGCAGTGCATCCCATATTTTCGGATTGCAATATATGAACTGCGCTCATCATCCTGAGACATCAGTTGTTAGGTCTCATTACACGACTCACGACTACCCAAAAAAAGGAATGTAATAGTTTTAGGGTTCATGTACTTATGTATGTATGTATGTATGTATGTGATGTTTCTTTATTCCAGTATAACTTCTGAATGGCTGAACGGATTTGGACATATGGGGTATCGTTAGAATCCTTGGATCCTCCCGAGTAACATAGGCTATATTTTTTTTGAAAAAATTCAATATGGCGGATGTGCGGCGCCATTTTCAAAAGTGGAAAACAAAATTTTTTATTCAACTATCACAATATGGGTATCAAAATGAAGGTATTGGAGAGTAGTAACAGAAAACATATATTTTATTTATAATTTTACATAGGTAGGATGTACACCCAAAAAAAACCTTTTTCATATATACTACAGTATATATGAAAAAGGTTTTTTTGGGTGTACATTGGTGGATTGTATGATAGTATACCTATATGTAGGTAAGTTTATTTCAATTTATCATAACTTCTGAATGACTAAAGACATTTGGACATATTATTATTGGTTATTGTTGAATCCTTGCTTCACCTAACTGCTGACCATCACTAAAAAATATAAATTAAAAATAAGTAATTAAAAAATACGACTGACTGTAAAACGAACTAAAAAGTAATAAACAAGTTATTTTAGTTGAACAGTTATTGGCAATCGGGGGGCTGTTCTCAGGAACACCTATTCTAAGAGGTCCCCCGACTGCCATATGAATTTATCTGTTACCTTACCACCAGTAGAAGAGTCCTACCACCAGTAGAAGAGTTGTACCACCAGTAGAGTAGAGTAGTCTTACCACCAGTAAAAGAGTACTACCACCAGTAGAAGAGTCCTACCACCAGTAGAAGAGTCCTACCACCAGTAGAAGAGTCCTACCACCAGTAGAAGAGTTGTACCACCAGTAGAGTAGAGTAGTCTTACCACCAGTAGAAGAGTCCTACCACCAGTAGAAGAGTTCTACCACCAGTAGAAGAGTTGTGCCACTAGTAGAGTAGAGTATAGTCTTACCACCAGTAGGAGAGTCCTACCATCAGTAAAGAGTTCTACAACCAGCATGAGATGGTTCTCTCTTTAGCTGGCTTGCAATGCCCGTTAAAAATGTAATGAATTATTTAGCTAAGTATACCGGAAAGGCGTTCATTTGATCCGGTCTTGATCCGAAATCCCGGAATAAGATAATCCGGGCGTAGCGGCGGCTTTAAAATTTCTCAGCTGTAGCCAAGTTACTTTAGCTTTTCTATTTCTATTGCTACTGGATCGAAATTAGAAAATTGGTCAAGTGCGAGTCAGACTCGCGAAGGTACGTTTCGATATCGATATGGTATCGATACGATATTCCTATGAGTAGTACTCAAATCGTTTTTCGATTCTACTTTTATATGTAGGTACCTAGCCCTAAAGAATCGATACTTACAGTGCGACAAGGCTATTTTGGCGCGTGGCCAAAGTCTGAACTAACGCCGCTATCTTGTGCTACTGTTTGATAGTTCGCTCTGTTAGTATATCACTATTGTATGATAAATGTTGTTTTTGCTTACTATTAACTATTTTAAACTAAAATTGAAGTAAAATTAAGGAGATTTTATTTTATGGCCGCCTTTGTTTTGCAACAGCGCCCTCCTTCAAGTGCCAAGAGAGCCTTGTCGGACTGTACTCATTTCGATACTTTTAATATTTTTTGGACTTCTGATGGAAAAATACAGCGTTTTTTACCCGACTAGACTGCAATAAGAAGGCTTTTGTTTTTCGCGCGTATCTTGTATATTTGTTTGCCTTTATTATATTTTGGAAAAGAATATTAGAATGAAATATTTACACCTGCAGGCTTCAGATTATTCGATCAATAAAATGGTTGCTTGCTTAGTATATTAATTTTTTTTATTGTAGGTACCTACTAAAATAATAACTACCTATGTGCATAGTATGATGAGAGGAATAAAACAACGGATTCGTACTCGTAATAAAGGTTTATTTTATTTCTTAGAGAAACTAAACCTAAGTAACATTAAAAACTAACACTATGTTCAATGTACAGTTTTTGCAGGCACTTTCATAGATAAAAAAACCGGCCAAGTGCGAGTCGGACTCGCGCACCGAGGGTTCCATACCATAAAAGAAGTAAAACATTGAAAGAATCACTTTTGTTCATGAATTTACGAGTTAATTTATATGTAGGTACTTTTGTTGGCAAACCGCAAACGTAACTTTGTTTTTGGCGGATTATTGTTATTATCAAAAAAAGTATATTAGTCAGCGAGTTGATTTTATTTTTCCTGTAAAATAGACGTTAACTTCTATTGATCATAATTATTTCAGATTTTTCGATTGGTAAACTTCGGAGATAAGGGAGGGGGAACGGTATTTTTTTCGACAGTTTGCCCAATAAATCAAAAACTATCAGGCATAAAAATAAATAAAAATTAGTTTTAGAATACACAAGTAACGCCCTTTCATATGATACCCCACTCAATATTGTTATCTCATTTTGAAATTTTATCGACCCGGTTTTCCCCCCTTTTTAAATAAAAATAAAAACGATTTTCAAATTTTTACGATTGTTATGACGTCGGGTCACTATTACCTATAACTATTCTAAATTTCAAGTCGATAGCTTGAATAGTTACTGAAATAATCGAGTGTGACAGACGGACGGACGGACGGAGAAAGTCTCACCATAAGGGTTCCATTTTTACCATTTTGGTATGGAACCCTAAAACTAACACTTTATGTTCAATGTACCTACAGTTTTTGCAGGCACTTTCATAGATAAAAATGTACCTAATCGTCTGTACCTATACCTACTTCTGTAGATACAAGTAAACGCGCGCTTATGGACGGTACAATAGAAGAGAACTGAGCTATGCTCCTCATAGATTGATTGTTCACTCGCGCATAAAGCTATCCGTGAGCTAGCCTGCTAGGTACAAATTAATATTGAAATTATTCTGTGATTTTTCTTTATACTTACTAATGACGAAAGTATGCCTACAGCTGACATGTGTATAAAAATGTGTTGAGAATTAGGTATTACATATACACTACTTTCTAATTTTGATAAAAATATTACTTTATTATAAACTAAGTACTTAGGATTAGTAAAAATAGGAAATGAAATGAAATGAAATATCTTTATTTCACATAGGCCTAATATATAGGCGCTTGTAAATGGTCCTTATGATATTTGTCACATTTGTATGGCGATAACTCCAAGTCGACTTAAAACTAAGTTTACGAGGGTTCTAACGCTAAAATAGGAAAATAAAAAATTTAAAAATAAATAAAAGCGATTTTCAAATTTTTATGATTGCAATGCCGTTGGGTCACCATTACCGAATACTATTCCAAATTTCAAGTCTATATAGCTTAGATAGTTTCTGAAATAATCAAGTGTGACTGACGGACGGACGGACGGAGAAAGTCTCGCTATAAGGGTTCCATTTTTACCATTTCTGTATGGAACCCTAAAAACACGACTGTCCTGTTATAAAACGAACTAAAAAGTAAGAAACAAGTTAATTTAGTCGAACTGAATGCCTAAAACACAAAACACATCATCAATTCCCACAGTGAAAACTGAAAAGATCTTTGTTAAGAGAACAATAAGAACAACCGTCGAAGATTTCCAAAAATAGCTTCATGCTCTTTAATACCTGTACGAAATTAACTAGGTACCTGTGCGGGAAGTGAACCCGGGCCCGTCGACTGTAAAGTGCGTTATAATTGAATTACAAGTTCAGCCCGTGTCTCGTTAAACCAACTCCCGAGGTACGTGTGGCTTAATTACAAAAATCCAACTCAAAGGCGGCGCTAACAAGTGGACAAAAACGGAACGGAGCTGCTTTTTTGATATTTTTTATTAATTACTTACTATTTTTTATATTATATTTATTATTATTTATATTTTTTTATTCTTTTTTTATTTGTGTAATCAGGTGTATGTATCTAGTAGTATGTATTTTAATTTAAGTATAAATATTATAGTGTTGCAGTCCGTGGTTCCTCTGTATTTTCCTTATCTGTAGGTTGCCTGGCAGAGATCGCTACTTAGCGATAAGGCCGCCTTTTGTACTAATTATTTTTTACTTCTTAGTTATAGTATTATGTTTTGTGGTGTACAAATAAAGTGTTAAATAAATAAATAATAAATAAATACTAGCTGACCCGGCCAACGTTGTTTTGCGTTGTTGTTTTATATGGTTGATTTACGGACGATAATTTAAATTAAATACGTAAGAAAACGTTTGACGACTTCCCTGGCGCAGGAGACGCGCGCTCGGATTCGAGTGGGAGGCCACAGGTTCAATTCCCGCTACGGGCCACTTTGGAATTTTATAATTTCTTATTTTGCTCAGGTCTGGTCTGGTGGAAGGCTTCGGCCGAGGCTATAGCTTGGCAAGTTCGTGCGCGACACTTCTGCGGGGTGACAGACGGCCGGGGGACGCGGTAACGCATACATGTGTCCCCTTCCCCGCTACACCGCCCGCTACCCGCGGACATCTAAGTTCCTTGCCTCCCCCACCGTCTGTCACCCCGCAGGAGGGTCGCGCACGAACTTGCCAACTATAGTTACCACCCTACCAGCAAAGACGTAAAGCCAAGCTATTCAGCGTTCCGGTGCGATGCTGACTAGAAACCATTGGCGTGAGTTTACTTACCGCTTCCAAGTTAGTACGATAACATCTTCGGCATCATCACTTACCATCAGGTGAGATCGCAGTCAAGTGCTAAGTTAGCACTGCTAACTTGTACAACTCGGTTACAATATCTGTGGACCTCGCTGGAATGCGTAACCCCTTCCCGTTCTCCTTTCACCTCCCCGCGCTCGCGCCGGCGCCATTGTTTTGCGCACCATATCAGAGCGCTGACACGACGTGACGTCATCGAGCCAGGTCCACAGATATTGTAACGGGGTTAAATAGTGAAAAAAAAATTGGACACGCGTCGTCTCCACGGCGTGGTTGCGCCGCTCCGCCCACCTGTAACGCTCAAACCTCTGCCGCAATAAAAGACGAGCGTCGCCGCGCTCGCCGCCCGCACACCGGCACAGACCGCCGCGCTCGCAGCCGCCAGCACAGTGCACACGCACCTCACAGGTGAGTCCCACACTTTACCGTTCGAATAACTTTTTAAAATTAAAAAAAAAATGCATACTTTTTTGTGAGGTGTAAATTAAAAATAAAACTTTGTCTGTGACTTTTCCGTAGCCGTAACTTTGGAAAAAAAAATTGCATAGGTACACTTTTATATAGTTAGGTAGGTAACTTTTTAAAATAAAAAAATAGTCCGTGACTTTACCGCAGATATGAAAAATTAAAAAAAAAGTATATTTATTTGTTCAGTAACTTTTTAAAGTAAAAAACGTGAGTCCGTGACTTTACGCCATAACTTTTGAAAATTAAGAAAAGCATTGAAATACAATTTAGAAAAATTCTGTATTTAGAGAGTTTGAAACTTTCACTTTCGCCGTGCTAAACATTTTTTTTTAATATTTAGAAGCATTTTTAAATCATTGTATGTGTGTTCATATCAAGAATTTTGTTACTGTTCGCCTTGTTTAATTTTTTAAAATGTATAAATAAAGTTGGATGCACTACATATAAAACATTCGATAAATATTGTATAAGTATATTTTGTAAAGAATATTTCAGAGAGTTTGCATATAACTTTTTAAAATCAAAAAAATATAATACATTGCTGTCGGAGCGCCAGCGACGACATTTATAAATATATGATATTACTACTAATATTATAAACGTGAAAGTTTGCAAGTAAAGAAAGTGTAAAGAACTACAGAACCAATTTGGCTGAAGAAACATAGATAGATTTTAGCCCGGATTAACACATGTGCTACTTTTTACCCCGGAAAATCCATCGTTCCCACGATTAGCGAAAACCCGATACTCGCGCGGGCGGAGCTGCGGGCAAAAGCTAATTTTAAAATATTCGGTTAATGATGTACAGAAATAGATGAAAATAGTAAAGATAGGCCGATCCGAACATTTTACGTAAACCTTCTTCATACAAACAAACAGTAGCGCCAACTGTCAAAATACCCGCCGCCGCCGCTGAGCGAACTACCGCGTGGCCTTATACTGTTGGTACTAATGACACCCATAAACTGGTGACATTTTTTCGCGCTGTTCGCCCTGTCTTTAGTATACAAGTCTGTGTATACAGAAAATGTATTGGAGCTCTAGACAGATAACATTGCGATCCAAGAAATAATGGAAATACAACTAAATTCAAAACATATATTATAGTGTGTGAAAGTCACGCGATCATTTTCATCATGTGTTTTTTAAAATTGGTTGTATTTCTATCCCATCTACCGTAGGTATCGCAATTTGTATTTAATATATTTTTTTTAACCTTACAATAACCGCTGATAACATCAAAAAGTTAGTTATTTACGAGTATTAGAATACTATCGTTATAAATGTTACGTCCCTACGCTAAACATTATTTGTATAAACTCTCGCCATTGTTCTTTATCTTTTTAAACCTACGCAAAATTCGGCGTAGCGTCTAACCTACGTCTTTTTCGATGTAGCTTCGAACTTACGTAGCATTCGGCGTAGCGGCTAACCTATATCACATTTTACGTAGATCATAATCTACTACCAGCCGTTTTCACTAAACCTAGGAAACGCCTAATTCGAATGCTTAGCCGATAAGTGACAGTTTTCACCTACAAGAACTGTCACCTTAGGGCTAAGCATTTGATTTAGGCGTTTCCTAGGTTTAGTGAAAACGGCTATACGTATATTTAGACGTCCTCGTAGCTTCGAATCTGCGTAGCATTTGGCGTAGCGTATAACTTACAATATCACTGTAAGCGTAGCGCATAAACTACGTCCTTTTCGACGTAGCGACATTTTGCGTAAAGCATAATCTACTATTATACGTGTTTTTAGACGTAGCTTCGAATCCGCGTAGCTTTCGGCGTAGCGGCTAACCTACTTCACATTTTCATCATCTCAACCCCTTTTATGTCCGATTGCTAGGCAACGGTCTCCTCTCAGACTGAGAGAGATTTGGCCATAGCCCACCACGCTGGACAAGTGAGGGTTGGCGGGCATCACACACCTTCGAGAACATTTTTGTGAACTCTCAGGCATGCAGGTTTCCTTACTGTTTTCCTCCACCGCTAAGCAAGTGATATTTAGTTTTCCTAAAAAACGCACATAACTCGGAAAAGTCAGAGGCGCGTGCCCAGGATTCGTACCCGCGACCTTCTTATGAGAGGCAGAGGTCAGAACCACAGAGCTATCATTGATTCTCACATCACATTTTGCGTAGAGCATAATATAAATCTATGTATTTTTAGACGTAGCTTCGAATCATCGTAGCATTTGGCGTATCGACTAACTACACTACCAGCTTAGCGTATTTCATTGTCGGATAAAAATTTTATTTTCACCGTATGTCGTTATTTCTATCCTAAGAGCGTGACGAACGGACGGACGGAGAAAATCTCACCATAAAGTTTCCTTATCTCACCATAAACTTTTAACATTTAGGTACGGAAACCTAAAAATTGAGTAAATTCAAACGAATCACCATTGTTGATTACACATATCATTTCCGCAATCGTTCCGTTTCTTCTTGATTTATTAAAACGCATGTACATTTTACAATAAAACCCCCTGTGCCTAATAGATTTTAATGTGTGTAAACATAAAGTTTAGATTTAAAACCACTCCGAAGTTAATTAAAGAGACCTCTTTGAGAACAGGTGAGTTCTGAAACTTCGCCATCGCGGCGTTTTAACTTTTTAAAACGTTGTTTAATGGGATAGGTGCTTTATCTTGAGACTGTGAGCTTTTTGTTTAGTTACTTTATAGAATACTACTATAATATATTAATAGTAATTGGTCAAGTGCGAGTCGGGCTCGCCCACTGAGGGTTCCGTACCATCAAGACCGAAACACCTCTGCCCACTAAATTCAAAAACGATCAAACCTTCACGCTAGTTGTATGGAAGCGCCCCTTAAGTATATTTTTTTATTTAATTTATAATAAAAAAAGTAAAACTTGAAAAAAAAAAAAAATTAACTATTGATTTTCAATAGTTAATAAAGAAAGTAACAAGTTTTCATTCATAATTTTTGGTATTACGGAACTCAACCAAAGATTTAAAAAATTTGATCAAAATTGATTATTATTTCGTTTTAAAGAAGTAGTTCCGGACCAAATATGGCCAGGAGCATAGATTATTACTATATGAATCCGAATAACACCACAAAATGATCGAAATATGCACGAATAACAAATGATTTGGTATTTTGAATAAATGGAGACATCGTAGTTCAGACGAAGATTATTAATATTAATTTGATTCAGAGCTCTTAAAAGCTCTGTATTTTGTTTTACACAGATTTTAGACTTGCTAGGCTTTTTTTGATTATTACTTTCGTTTTTACAGTTTTTGTCATTCTTTCTTCTTTATTTACTAGCTGCTTTCATACTTTATCATTTCCACGTATTACTTAAAAAAAACTGAAAATTTTAAGGAAAATTATCAAAATCTCATGCTGTAACTAACGCTCTCTCTTTTTGATATTAAGAATAATATAAACCTTTAAAAACATAGTTAGGTTTGCGGTTCGTTATCAAAAGCATAGTTCAATAAACTAAAGTCATTCTTTTAAAGTTCCACTTATTTTGTAGTATAGAACCCTCGGTGCGCGAAAATCCCTCGCACTTGGCAGGTTTTTTCGTATAAAAAATACAGCAGCTGTGATCCTAGCTTGCACAATGTATTATATTTTTATTACCTCCATACATTGACGACCTTAGAACCCATGTAGTTGTTATGTTAGGTGCTTACGTAGGTAGCCACTCTTTGTAGCTTGATATAAGTATAGGTAGATGTAGTAGGGTGGAAACTTTACAATTTACAATCCCACACTAAATACAATCCGCCTGTCTGTCTGTTTGTCGTCGAGTTATTGATTTGTAAGTTGTGGGCTTCTCCATTGAAGAAATTCTTGCTTTCATCAATGTGGGATTTATCTCGTAGTAAATACATCCTTCGCTATTTGTAACAAAAAGCTGTCGGTCTCAAATGGAAATAAATTCATATAAAATCGGCCAAGTGCGAGTCGGACTTGTGCACCGAGGGTTCCGTACTACTATAGAAAAAGTAATCCATACTAAAAGATAATACTAATCACTTTTTTTACCCAACCGCAAACTTAACTTTGTTTTTTGTTAATACCAAAAAAGTGCTAACTAGATCTCGTTCAAACTAATTTTCGGTGGAAGTTTGCATGGTAATGCATTATATATATTTTTATACATTATATATATTTTATTTGTTACATTATATATATTTTTTTAGTTTTATCATTCTCTTATTTTAGAAGTTACAGGGGGAGGGGGGGACGCACATTTAAGTTATCTATAAACTAATTTGGAAGTGTCTCTCACGGAAACTATTCAGTTAGAAAAAAATTATATTACAAACCAATATCATTATTGATAAAACTAGTATTTTTTTGGTATTGACAAAAATGATATTAAATTAATCAAAAGATTATTCAGATTTTTTGATTTATAAATTATTATTTAATATATTATGTTTACTAAAACTTAATTGTATCATTCTAAAAGGTCATTCTACAAAATGTTCCGAAAATGGCGACAACACTCATTTATTTGATGGAGAGAACTCAAGAATTCGTCTAATTTAATTACTTTTTAAAACTGGGATGGAGAGGTTCAAGTTTTTTATTTATGTCTCTTTATTTATTTGAGAGTAATCAACAGTGTTACAAAACAGAAATTACAATAATTAAAGGCTAGGCTAATAATGTTCTGTGATTATAGGTGACTAAAAAATAGGGCCAACTATTGAGTTAATAAATATAGGTATATAACTCTATGGGGCTAACCACTATAAAAACTTATTTCCATGGTCTGTGGGGCTAACTATGATTATATGACTTCTAATGCCACTGTAAAAAAATGAAATAATTTACGGTTCCGTACCTAAAAGGGTATCATATTATGAAGGCGTTACTTTTGTATTTTAAACCAGTTAAATTAATTTTTATGTCTGGTAGTTTTTGAGGGCTGATTTTTCAATCGTCACATAAATCGTTAACTATATAAATATATAAATATGACATTTTGACAGATTTTGTATGATCTATCAGAGAACTACTATTTTTTTGGTATTAATAATAACAATAAATCTCTAAAAACAAAGTTAGGTTTGCGGTTAGCTATCAAAAGTACTTGTACACTATAGTTCAAAGAACAACAGCAATTCTTTACTTATGGAAAGTTTCACTTCATTGGTATAAAACCCTCGGTGCGAGAGTTTGACTCGCACTTGGCTAGTTTTTTATTTTTGTTTTTAGTAGCTCACTGCATACAAAAAACTTATTGTTTTTTTTTTTGGAAATTTTATAGTATGGAACCTTTTTTACGCGAGTGTCTAGCACTTGGCTGGTTTATTAATAAGTTACTGGCAAGTACACCAGTCGGGTGATTGTCTAATGTCTACCGAGTCGGTAATCGAACCTGGGACTTCACGACTACCTAAATAGGCACACCGCATAAAGGGGGTTGTCACTTGTCAACATACGCTTCCTCCTTTACAAAGTTTTCCCTGTATATCACAAGTTAATTGACTCGGGTATTACTTAAGATTGTCCAAGGGTTTTCTTTGATCTACCCTCATCATAAGAAAAGTCATTAAAGACCGCCGGTGAAAGACGTTTGAAGGAATGAACTTATGTGAGTTTACAACTTTTATTCAAGAATACATGAATTTAATAGGTTATACTGAGTTTATTTTTGTCCTTCTCACTTTTACGAATACGTTGGTGGGTGGTTGCGGAAGAATATAACAGAAACACGACGTTTTACCTAATTACTAAAAAACTAAGTCAGTTATCAAATATCCGTTCTGAGCGTTTTTGGATATTATTGTTACCGACACATTAAAACAAAAATTACAATCAAATCCATTGCAGTTTACGACAAAAAATGGAAAAATCTAGATTTTGGAGCAACTTTTAGGAGAACTAGCTATCGAGAATTTTTTTTCTATTCGTGTTACTGCCTGAGTGAAGTTAGAATAAAGACCAAAAGTCATAGATTTATAATTATAGGTCGTGGCTTGCGCTCCGAATAGATAGCGCTCTACCTAACAACGACAGCTCCGTGAGTGCGGCAATTTTTTTTTTAAAGGACAACATCACATACATTGCTCCGACCCCTTAGTAAGTGGCTTATGCACTTATGTTAAGGAAATCAGAAACAACGAAGGTACCACAACACCCAGACCCGAGACAATGTAGAAATCTTATTTTTTCTACATTGCCCCGACCGGGGATCGAACCCGGAACCTCAGAGATGGCGGCGCCTTAAAAACCGGCACGCTAACCACTCAACCACGGAGGTCGTCAAATTTTGTAGTGTGAGTGTGTAAATTTGAAATTTGTATGGTACACAGATGCTAGTGTGCGTGAAAAATTGTATAGCGACGGCTCGGGTTTGCCAATTTGAGCAAAGTATTTTTTCCGCACTTTTGGAGTCGAGGACTCCATTTTAGACCTCTATTTTTGAACCTGCAGGTTGTACTAAACATTTCTGAAATAAATCTTTTATGGCGTTTTATTAAAAGACATTTTATTAGACCGTACTTTTCGACTTGTTGCTTGATATTATGGAAAAAAGAAAAATAATGTCCATGGAAGATTTCTCGGTAAAAACTAAAAGGCTACAGAGCACCTGTATTGTATAATAGTCGTGATTTATGAGCTAATAATAGGGTAGCAATATTAGCGGTTAGTTTATTGGTGGAATGGTGAATTATGGCTTGCAATACCTAAGCGACTAAGTAGGTACTAAAATAGCTTGCAGTTTATTTGAAAATTATTAAATTTTATCTTTTTAGGGTTCCGTACTCAAAGGATAAAAAACGGAACACTATTACTGAGACTTTGCTGTGTGTCCGTCCTTTCGTCCGTCTGTCACCAGGCTGTATCTCTTGAACCGTGATAGTTACCCACTTAAAATTTTGACAGGTGATATATTTCTGTTGCCGCTATGACAAAAAATACTAATAAATAGAATAAAATAAAGTTTGAAGGGGGCTTCCATACAACAAACGTGATTTTTTACTCGTTTTTGGTCGATGGTCCAGAACCCTCAATAAAACAAAATAAAATAAATTTTATTTGAATAATATAAAATTGAAATTAATAGATTTATTTATTTAATACTATTAAGAAGGGGTCTTGATGGTAGGGAACCCTCAAAGCGCGAAACCGACTCGCACTTGACCAAATTTTGTCTAATGTATCTACGTGGAATAATAGGATGTTCTTTAGACGTTTTTAAAATATAAACCTTATTTGATTTTTTCACAGTATATAAGCTAACAAGACATACAAAAAGACCGGTCAAACGTTATTTGCCATTCAGTTATGAAATATAGCTTAGACCTACCGAATGTAGACATAAAATTCTATAAAAATCGATATAAATTAGAATTTCGCGGTCAGACCCGCAGTAAAATAAAAATAATATATTTTATGAATCAAACACAATATTATCAAAAACAAACAAACTTAATAATATCGAAACTTTCACAACCAATTATGATGTCCGTAATAATGTAAAAAAACATTGAAGGCAGATAATAAAATATGTTAAAAAACCCCTGTTTTCTTTTCATCGGATGGGAATACAAAATGGCGTTTTATCTGTAATCGCCCGTAGATTTTCCCCATTTCCACGGAACCGTGCGGGAAAATTACAAACCCCCTTCCGAGAGCTTAGTGATGTGATTTGATTTAGATAAATATCGATATATCGATGAACTGTAAAGTTAAATCTATCAATGAAAGTTGAAACTTATTTAAGAGTTATCAATAAATGCAGCTTAGTATGTATATGTAAAATTGCGTCAATAGTAAATGAATTGTCTTCAATATTTGTATTAAGAGTCCACTAACCCACGATGTCGCCATTTATTCAAAATACCAAATCATTTGTAATTCGTGCATATTTTGATCATGTTGTGGTGTGTGTGTGTGCTTCTGGCCATATTTGGTTTGTAAATACTTCTTTAAAAAGAAATAATAATCAATTTTGATCAAAATTTTTATAACGTTAGTCGAGTTCCGTAATACCAAAAATTATCAATGAAAACTTGTAACTTTCTTTAATATCTGGTGTTTTTCTTTAACTGGACAGTAAAAACTGTGCTCCTGAACTAATGCGACGTGAGATAGTGTTGTTTTAATTACAAAACAAATAAGCAGAAAACATGTCCTCCTTGACATAAAAATAAGCAAAACTAAATTCGTTTACAATTTCGTTTATCAAAAGTATTTCGGAACCAGATATGGTCAGGAGCATAGATTATTACTATATGAACCCGAATAACACCACAGCATGATCGAAATTTGCACGAATTACAAAATATGATTTTGGTATTACGAATGTATGGGAGACATCCTGGGTTAGTGGACTCTTAAAACCATGGCTTAAATGTAAAAATAGAATAGATAAAGTAACATTGATTTGATTGTAAATCACATAAAACTAATTACAGTCCTTGCAATCATTTGATTTTTAATGCTTAAAGTTCTTTATTACCTAATAATGAAATAAATTTGATGTAAGTACACATCTCCCGAAAGAGTACGTTGTCCATTGATTTTTGATCAATAATATATTTAAAATTATATTCTATTTATTTATTTTGTATAGCCTATTAACTGATGCCGTGACTTCGCTTGCTTTCCACGGAACTATCTCTTATCTTAGAATTTACTGGATCAAAGACTTGCAGCCGTTTGAAGTGAAACGTACATTTATTAGTTAATTGATTTTAATTTTTATTTATGACAGTTATCGATAAACATTGTCACAACACTACAAGCAGGTGATTTGCCGCGAACAATGAGCAGATTGTTCCAATGTTTAAACTTGAAATCAATGACACATACATCGATACATTACTGTTTATCATATTTACGTTGAAAAGTTTTCTTGCATTTATATTTATAGGTGAAAACAGAAACACTTCCCGTTGTAATTCTTGCGTTAACCCTGATCCTCAATAAACCTTTAAACTTAATCTTCAATTACTCTTTAACGTATCGTTAAACGTGACTTTAGTTAATTGAGGATTAACGAAAAACGAGTCAATTATAATTACGTACCTAAGTATCACCTTATCTCTTACGTATAAAATACTCGCGTCAGTGTTTGTAAGAAAAGTACTCCGAAATAGCTCGACCGATTTTTATGATTTTTTTAGGGTTCCATACTCAAAGGGTAAAAACGGGACCCTATTACCGAGACTTCGCCGTCCGTCCGTCTGTCATACTCAATTATTTCAGTAAATATTAAAGTGATCGACCTGAAATTTTGAATAGTTATAGATAGTAGTGGCACAACATCATTGCAATTTTTTTTTTATTTTAGAGGCCTGTGAACTACGATGTCTCCCATACAAACGTAATACCAAAATCATTTGTAATTCGTGCAAATTTCGATCATGTTGTGGTGTTATTCGGGTTCATATAGTAATAATCTATGCTCCTGGCCATATCTGGTTCCGAAATACTTTCATTCGTCATTCGTCGCATTAGTTCAGGTGCACAGTTTTTATTGTCCAGCTAAAGAAATACACCAGTTTATAAAGATAGTTACAAGTTTTCATTCATAATTTTTGGTATTACGAAACTCGACCAAAGTTATAAAAATTTTGATCAAAATTGATTATTATTTCGTTTTAAAGAAGTATTTCCGAACCAAATATAGCCAGGAGCATAGATTATTACTATCTGAATAACACCACAACATGATCGAAATATGCACGAATTACAAATAATTTGGTGTTTTGAATGTATGAAGAAAACGTAGTTCACAGGACTCTTTAGAAGTGGGGAAAATCCGGTTGTTGAAATTTCAAAATGACATAACAGTATTGAGAGGGAACTTTCCCCACTCTTTTTCCTTCGAAGTTAAATAATCCTAGCTATTCATTCATTTTATGTAATCAAATGCTATCGGCTTGCCGAAATGAAATTTAACAATTAACTATTCAATATTGCAATATAATACAAAATCAACAGTGAATATTTAAAATAAATTGACATTAATATTATCTCCCTAAATTGTATTTTATGGGCCTCAATCAACGAACGGTTTTAACGAACTTTGAATTTTAAACCTCGTAGTGTTGCAAGTCAAAGGAATTCTCGCCGCGTCGGATATTGTTTTTACGCCTGGCAACACTTTAATAAGATACGTGAACAAGATGGCGGCTGAGGTGAGCAGCTGGATGCCTTTTGCACGTACGGAGTTTTATAATTCCCCTTTTGAAATACCGTTTTAGTTATGCAAATTGGAAATTTATGGTACATTAAACCTGTGTGGAGGTTTAAACTTTAAAGTAAATATTGTCATATAGGGCTGACATATTAAAAAAATAATAAAAGCCCTTTAAACTTAAGATTAAAAAAATATATCACACCCCTACTACGGAATACCTACTACTACATACATCATCTCATCTCAACCCCTTTTTATGTCCCACTGCTGGGCAAGGGTCATAGCCTACCGCGCTGGCCAAGTGCGGGTTTGCGGGCTTCACACACCTTCGAGAACATTTTTGTGCAGTCTCAGGTATGCAGGTTTCCTCACGATGTTTTCCTTCACCGTTAAGCAAGTGATATTTAGTTTCGTAAAAACGCACATAACTCAGTAAAGTCAGAGGTGCGTGCCCAGGATTCGAACCCGCGACCTCCTTATGAGAGGCAGAGGTCAGAACCACTGAGCTATCACTGCTTTTAAAGTCATATTGCACCGGGAAAAATAGCAGATTCTCTGAGCGAAGCCGCGGGCATCTGCAAGTGAATTATCTCCTTAGAAAGGTATAGTTAAGCATTGTTGTTTATATGATAACAATAAGAATAACAAAGCAAGCGCTATTAGTTAAATCTTTAAAGTTTACAAACCAATGCCAGCTTTTAAGCAAAGAAAATCTCTTTTATGGAATACTGATTACCCTTAACAATAGCTAGTACAGCCTCCTACCCACAAAAGAACCATTTTTATAAAAATAACTAATGATCATTAATAATAATTTTGAAGCTTTTAACTCTTTATATTTGGTGCGAGTATATTTCGCGTATTCAATTGCGACGTAAAAATATTCTTTACAAGTTGCTTAAAGAAATAACTACAATAAATTAGGCAGGCAATTATTGTATTTCATCTATTTTTAAATACTGAATACCTAGAAGTATTTTATAGCATATTTCTCCTTGGAAACATAGCTTTTTCCCGCAATTTCGTCTAAAGAGTACTTCAATGATGTTTAAAATTGAATATAATATACAATATATTTTACAAATCTTTTTAATATATAAAATTGTCGTGTCATAGTGTTTGTAACAAAACGGAGAATAGCTATTTTTGATACCCCTAAGTGAAAATACGTAGGTTAGGTGCTACGCTCAATGCTACGTAAGTTAGATATGCTCTTGAAAAGACGTAGGTTTGGTGCTACGCTGAATGCTACGTAAGTAAGATATCTTATCGAAAAGACGTAGGTTAGGTGCTACGCTCAATGCTACGTAAGTTAGATATGCTCTTGAAAAGACGTAGGTTTGGTGCTACGCTGAATGCTACGTAAGTAAGATATCTTATCGAAAAGACGTAGGTTAGGTGCTACGCTGAATGCTACGTAAGTTAGATCTATCGAAAAGGCGTAGGTTAAGTGCTACGCCGAGTGATATGTAAGTTAGATATGCTATTGAAAAGACGTAGGTTAGGTGCTACGCTCAATGCTACGTAAGTTAGAGATGCTATCGAAAAGGCGTAGGTTAGGTGCTACGCTCAATGCTACGTAAGTTAGAGATCATGCTATCGAAAAGGCTTAATTAGGTGCTACGCCGAATGCTACGTAAGTTAGATATGCTATTGAAAAGACGTAGGTTTGGTGCTACGCTGAATGCTACGTAAGTAAGATATCTTATCGAAAAGACGTATGTTAGGTGCTACGCTCAATGCTACGTAAGTTAGATATGCTCTTGAAAAGACGTAGGTTTGGTGCTACGCTGAATGCTACGTAAGTAAGATATCTTATCGAAAAGACGTAGGTTAGGTGCTACGCTGAATGCTACGTAAGTTAGATCTATCGAAAAGGCGTAGGTTAAGTGCTACGCCGAGTGATATGTAAGTTAGATATGCTATTGAAAAGACGTAGGTTAGGTGCTACGCTCAATGCTACGTAAGTTAGAGATGCTATCGAAAAGGCGTAGGTTAGGTGCTACGCTCAATGCTACGTAAGTTAGAGATCATGCTATCGAAAAGGCTTAATTAGGTGCTACGCCGAATGCTACGTAAGTTAGATATGCTATTGAAAAGACGTAGGTTAGGCGCTACGCTCAATCCTACGTAAGTTAGAAGCTATCTTAAAGGCGTAGGTTAGGTGCTACGCTGAATGCTACGTAAGTTAGATATGCTATTGAAAAGACGTAGGTTAGGTGCTACGCTGAATGCTACGTAAGTTAGAGATGCTATCGAAAAGGCGTAGGTTAGGCGCTACGCTCAATCCTACGTAAGTTAGAAGCTATCTTAAAGGCGTAGGTTAGGTGCTACGCTGAATGCTACGTAAGTTAGATATGCTATTGAAAAGACGTAGGTTAGGTGCTACGCTGAATGCTACGTAAGTTAGAGATGCTATCGAAAAGGCGTAGGTTACACTAGCGGCACGCTATGATGGCCGGTTTGACACATTACAATAGTGATGTGGAATGTCAATTTATTCTCGAACAAAAAACAATTAAGTTTTGTTTTTGTACCTGATTAAATAGGTTTAATAAAACAAAAATGTAAATGTTTATTTAATTTATTTGAACGAACTGAATATTTGAATGAAAATGAATATTTTATTTTATTTTATTTTTATTTTATTATTTATTTGTAATCAAACAGCGTTCACAAAAAATGCTTGTACAATAATTTACAATCTTCAAAATAAGGCCAAAAAAGATTACAATACTGATTATAAATAAAAGTATAACAAGTGCAGTAACAATACATGTAGTTAAAGGAAATTGTATACATTTATAAGTGCAAAAAATGAAAAAAATAAAAATGTAAACAAAATGCATTATGAAATATTATTGTAGGTATTTATAAAAGACTATAAAGTTAAAAATTCACAACTGAATCCTGGCATGTGATGACGGGGTACATGTGCGTGTGTGTGAGTGTGTGTGTGTGTGTGTGTGTGTGTGTGTGTGTCTGTGTGTGTGTCTGTGTGTGTAAGAGCGAGAGAATGTTGTATGTTATTGTCCTATTTCTTACGATGTAGCAGAGTTATTTCCCTTTTTAATTGCATTTTAGATAAATGAAATAAATCAAGACTGCAGTAACTTTTGTTGTAGGTTCTTGCCAAACGTGGTATGATGGAGTTATGTGCATAATTGGTGTTGGATTTAGGTACGTGCAATAGTTGCGTTTTCCGGGGTCTAAAGGAGCATGCGTTCAATGAGAAAGCCGATAGCAAGCTAGGACAGTCAATTTTGCCATTCAGAATAGCTTGAAGTAGTAACATATCGCTAAGGTTTCTTCTTTGTTCTAAAGAATCTATTTTATAGTGAGCGCACGCCTCCTCATAGTTGGTGAATGCTTTGAAATCCTTCGAGGCTAAATATTTCACGAATTGTTTTTGTATGGATTCCAGTCTTTGGGTGTGTACAATATAATAGGGCGTCCAGATATTACAAGCGTATTCAAGGAGACTTCGGACGTATGTAAAATATAGAATTTTTAAGCACTCGATGTTATTAAAGGTACGTGTAACACGTTTGATGAAGCCTAGCTGTTTATATGCCTTGTCTGCTACTACCTCAATGTGGTCTGTTAGTGATAGCTTGGCATCAATTTTTATTCCCAAGTCTCTGACGCTGCAAACTCTAGTTATAGTAACGTTATTAATTTGGTAGTCGAACGTTATTGTATTTTTTTTGCGAGACAACGTTATTTGATGGCACTTTTTAACGTTTACAATGATTCTATTCCTAGAATAGTATTCTGTCAAAGAATTAAGATCGTCCTGCAATTTGACACAGTCTTCAGGGGAACGTATTTTAAGGAATATTTTCTTATCGTCAGCGAACAACAGATATTGGGCGTGGCTGAAGCAGGCTCCGATATCGAAAAGATATGCATTATATAGAAGTGGGCCAAGAATAGAACCCTGAGGTACCCCTGACGGTATAGTTATGAAGTCGCTCCTAGCACCACCGGTAACCACAGCCTGCATGCGATTTTTGATGTACGATGTCAACCACCGGAGCAAGTTACCGTTAATACCTAATATGCTTAGTTTTTGAAGCAGTATCACATGATCCACGCGATCAAAAGCTTTCTCGAAGTCCGTATAGATGACGTCGACCTGGCATCGGTCATCCATGCTCTGTAACACATAGTCCGAGAAAACCGCTAAGTTTGTTACCGTTGAGCGATTCTTCATAAAGCCGTGCTGCTCACAAGGAATCGATCTCGAAATAATGGGACTTAGGTAAGTATAGACTGCGGACTCGAACAGCTTACTCATCACGTTCAATATTGAAATGGGACGGTAGTTCTCGATTTGGGTTCTAGAGCCGCTTTTATGGATGGGAATAATTAGCGCTTCTTTCCAAATGTCCGGGAAAGTACCAAACACATTTATTGAGAGGTTGAAAATTATGGAAAGCGGCTTTGCCAAGTTTACAGCACATTTGCTCAAGAAAATTGGCGGAATGCCGTCACTTCCAGCCCCTTTATACATACTTTATATGCACACAAGAAACATATGAATACAAAAGATACCAAAAAAGGTGCCACAAAAGGCCATAATTAATCAGATTCGTCCATACTACTATTTTCACTGTCGTCACTGCTATCATCACCTACATTAAAAATTATATGTTCGTTTTCTATAATATTATCTATTTTCACATCTCTTTCATAATCTTCCCTTATTAATTTAACAGTTCTATTCACAACCTTTTCCCAGTCTCCTTTAGTCACATGTTCACAAGCTTCTTCTTATAATTTTAGCATTTTTTTTGTGGTAAATGGGGGTTCTGTATTGTGTCTTGCAGCATATCCCTTAATTTGAGCCCACACCAACTCAATCGCATTATACTCACAATGGTAAGGCGGTAACCGTATAACTCTGTGCCCATGTTCTAATGCTATTTCGTCAATGACGTATCGGATCTTGGTTGGTTTGTTTTTTTTAAAAGACGTACTAATTCCGCTTTTAACATATTCATGTTTGCATCTACGCCATTTTTACGAAGCCATGCGACGATATCAGCTTTCTTTTGGGATTGGGCAGGTGGCTTGTCAATTTGCATCGAGTGGTATGGGGCGTTGTCCATAATTATAATAGATGGTTCAGGGAGGCTACACAACATTGAGGTAAACCATTCAGTAAACTTTTCTCCATTCATGTCTTCATGATAGTCTCCAGTGGTTTTTGACGCAAAAGCCATGAGAGAACCTTCGACAAACCCGTTGATGGTTCCGGCGTGACAAATTATAAGTCGCGATCCTTTTCCTACAGGAACTTTGGAAGTAGATGCTGCTGTGTCATCGTTCCAAGAACGGCCTACAGTATGGTTAGCATTAAGCCATGTTTCATCCAAGAACACAACATTTTGCCAATTTTTGATTTCTTTCACTTGCCGTAAAAAAGTATACCTTGCCATCGCTATATCAAATCTTTCCATCAATATTTTGCGTTTGTTACATTTTTTGTATCGAAATCCAATGGTCTTCAAAATCTTCGTTAAAGAACTTTCCCCACCGAAGAATAATCCAGCTTCCTTCAGTGAATGCACCAACTTTTTTCTTGTTGGATACTCCTTCTGTAAATAGTAGCCGTAAACATGTCTTCGGATAGCATCGGCATCAAAGCTATCGATGCCTACGACTGGTTTTGCTCGTTTTCTCTTTTTTGGTGTGTGAAGTTTATTTTCTTCTGTGCCAGTCTCGCCATATTTTTCTTTAGTTATCCGTCTAACAGTTCGTTGTCCAATATTAAGCGCATCAGCTACGCGTTCAACCACTGACGTTATAGGTAAAATTGGCCCTCCATTTTGAGCTTCACGATCGAAATAGTTACGAAGGCGTATTACGAACTCACGTGTCTGACTATTTAGAACAGTTCTCTGCGTACGTTCGGTCATATCGACGAAATCCACAACAAAGGGCTTGAACAGAGTCCAAATTAACGAGCAAGGGTCAACAGTAATGCAGTATCAATATTTGAAATCCAAAGCCAGGTCAAAACTATATCACAATCGCATTGCACTGACAGTTTATACTTTTCGAAGCAACGTCAATTCGAAACTGCTTTGTTTTGCATTGAGCATTGACGCGAGTTTGCCGGAGGTAGTAGTTGTGCTAGCCAGCGATCCTATGTGACGATCGTATTAGATTCCATTTTTAAAAATTTTCAATTTAGAAAACCAAATGCCGAGTTGTGGTATATATCATATAAAAATAAAAATTTTACCTTTTGTATGAAACAGCTGATATTTTTTTGCGATTTCAGAGGTTTGTCCACATAGTGAAAATTGTTCATATTCACAAGTACATTCACCCCTTAAATGGTGCAAACTGATTTTTCTACACTTGTATACATTTTAGAAATCAATTTAATAAATAAATTTTGAGTCCTAAACCTAAAACTACATTCGATAAAATTTATGAATCTCTGCACATCACTATCGTCAATAAAGTAATACAATTATTTCCTTCAAAGTCGTTATCAATTAATACGGAACTTCATGAGCGGACAAACGTCAAACCGGCCATCATAGCGTGCCGCTAGTGTAGGTGCTACGCTCAATGCTACGTAAGTTAGAGATGCTATCGAAAAGGCGTAGGTTAGGCGCTACGCTCAATCCTACGTAAGTTAGATATGCTATTGAAAAGACGTAGGTTAGGTGCTACGCTTAATGCTACGTAAGTTAGAGATCATGCTATCGGAAAGGCGTAGGTTAGGCGCTACGCTCAATGCTACGTAAGTTAGAGATCATTCTATCGAAAAGGCGTAGGTTAGGTGCTACGCTAAATGCTACGTAAGTTAGATGTTATCGAAAAGACGTAGGTTAGGTGTTATGCTGAAAGTAAAGTAGGTTAGGCGCTACGCTGAATGCTCCTCTCTCCTCAGTTTAGATGTCAAAATGACGAAATCTGATTGGTTACTCAAACACAGTTCCGCTCCGCTCCGCTTTGGTGGAAACCGGGCCTTAGTTAGATTCTATCGAAAAGACGTTGGTTAGGTTTTTAACCTACGTACCTAGAGATATTATTAGAAATATGAAAATGATATTCAATTTTATTTAGCAGTATTAGACATATATTAAGCGGCAGCCATGTTTGTGTAGCACTTCCCGCGCTTTTCGATACTGACCGACAAAAGGTAAACTAATTTGTATAATGAGTAATGACTTTATGGCAGGCACTTGTAGCTATACCACAGGCTTCACAATGACTTTTAAGTATCGAGAGTTTTATGACTTTAATTTAAAACTTCACATGGATAGAGATACCCATAATGAATCATTATTTATTATGGTTTCAGGATTAGATATCGATATAGGTATTAGAAACTTTTTAGTAGGTATCTAGATAAAAGCTTTTTAGGGTTCCATACCAAAATGGTAAAAAGGGAACCTTCATCGTGGGACTTTCTCGGCGTGTCCATCCGTTTGTCACACTTGATTATTTCAGTATAACTATTAAAGTTATCGACCTCTTTACAATGGTTAAAGGTAATAGTGGCCCTACGTCATTGCAATAATAAAAAATTGAAAATTGATTTTTATTTAAAAATGGGGAAAACCGGGGTTTTTTAAATGAATACTGAGTTGGATATCATATGAAAGGACGTGTTACGTGTGTATTTTAATACCGATTTTTATTTATTTTTATGACTGCTAGTTTTTAATTTATTGGGAAAACTGTCGAAAAATACCACCCCCCCTGAATCAAAAATCAAAAGTCTAAAATAATAATGATTAATAAGTATAAGCAATTAACCTCAAAAATTAAGGTTTTTTTCTTTTTTTTAATATAGTACGGAACCCTCGGTGCGCGAGTCCGACTCACACTTGGCCGATTTTATTTAAATTAGACAATCTGTACCACTTAGTGGAATTCTGTCAGTGTGGTTAATTTCTAACGCGGAAATCCTGTCGGCAGGATCAATTATATTACCTACGCAACAGGAAAATGCTGACGAAATTTGAAAAACATCGATATTAATTATCGGCTCGATAATCGAAATCCCCGAATCGAGATTTAATCGTGTAATCGATGTTTGGACAAGTTCGGTTCTTTTGTAATTTAATAAGCTAACTCTAGGGGATTAGAAGGTTGATATATCCTCTTCTTGGTAGTGGTTAATCTATCCGAAATTTTGTTTACGTGGGTTAACTTATGAGGCAGGTATAATATGAGATGGCTCACCTCCCTGTATTTGCCAATCTAGTGAAGGAACAAGACTGCGTTATTTGTTATTCGTTATGCGGCTACGCTGTATTTGTCCAAATAATTGTGAGCAAATAACAAACATGCTATCCACACTCGGTGCTATTGTACCAAATATTGCCAATACGTGTCCTTTGAATTGTGCTAAAAACCGACAAGAGGACGGATACGCATATTTGCTATTCGCGCGTATGCGTTATTCGTGCAAATAAAGCAAATATAGACGAATGAACCGCCCACACTTGGTCGTATGCGGCCGAATAAGGTGCATAACGAATAACAAATAACGCAGTCTGGTTCCGGCACTAGGATGAATCTGGATGGATGACATTTTACAGCCACAAACAAATCTTATAAAACCTTGTATCGTGTATTGTCAGCTGTCTATGTGTGTTCTATCGGTTGTTCAATGGGGAGTGCTCTGAAGAGCTGTTTGAAGTGATTCCTCCTTCCACTTTCTCTGTGCATACACTCCGGCGTAGAAACATGTTTCATCCATTCCACCTGGTGGCTGGCAAGTTCCTCTGGTGCTGCAGACGTCTATGGGCGGCGGTGATCGCTTACCATCAGGTAACCCGCCCGCTCGTTTGAACTGCCCCCAGATTGTGTAAGAAAAAGGTATTCATATACTCGTTTATAAACTTTGCATGCGGATTGGGTCCCTGATTTCCGTCAGCCACTTGGTGGTAGAATTTGCAAACGATTATATCGACTCGTTTTACGCAATCAGGCCCCAGGACATAGACTCGACAACATAAAAATAATAGATAAAAATAAATTAGTGGTAGTGGTAGTAGTCTCTTAATTTCTTTTCCTTGTTTCAGCCATGCGTACGCTCGTGTCCGCCATGTTGTTGGCGTCCGCCATCTTGTCGTGCGGCAGCCAGGCGCAGTACCCGCGCCCGCGCCGCCCCGAGCGCTTCGACACCGCAGAGCAAATCTCCAACTACTTGAAAGAGCTGCAGGAATACTACTCTGTGCACGGCAGAGGACGGTGCGTCCCTGTTGCCTACAATCTCACATCCTTCTGGCCGCCACGTTGTTGGCGTCCGCCATCTTGTTTATTCCACCATTTTGTGTGGTGATGTGGTCCGCCATCTTGTTGTACGTCACACGCTATCTCGATGCTTTGACACACCGAGCACGGCCTCTGTTCTCTATCTCAGTGGCCATCAAAAAAGGAACCCCATCAGGCTCATTCGATATTTATTTTCAACCGACTTCAATAAAGGAGGAGGTTCTCACGACTGTATTTTTTATGTTTGTTCTCATAACTTTTGACTAGGTGAATCGATTTTGATGATTCTTTTTTTATTAGAAAGCTGACGCTTTCCGTGTGGTCCCATTTCAATTTAGACAGCTACTCTTTTTTAATAATAAGAGATGAAGTTGAAGTCGGTTTTTTTGTTAATAAATTAACGTATATTATTAGTTTATCTAACTAAGTTATCACGTTTAATTATCATCCCAAAACCGACTTACAGACAATCATATTTTTTTGTTTTGTTTTTCAGATACGGAAAGAGGCAAATGCACATAGCCGATTCGTCCATAGTGTTCAAGGAAATACCGTTCTTCGATACCGTGCACAACGACGACGCCATCTTTAAAAACCTCGGATACAACTAAAATAGCACCCAAAGACACGCAGACGAACAAAAATAAACAAAATAACGTCCCAGTATTATTTATTCTGATAGATTAAGATATCAAAAGGTTGTAAATATTATCTTTTAGTGAATCTTTGATCCACAATAATAAAACTACAACTTTTCTTTCACGAATTTAACATGATGTGAATCACTGAGGAGTTAGTACAGGTTTTTTGAACGAATTGTGACTCCATACATTTACAGCCAGCGCCATCTATTGACGTTTTGAGTCCATAGATGGCGTTGGCTTTAAATTTATGGAGGAATTTGAGTCGTTTGTGCAATGCGAGTCGACTTAAAATTCGTAAAAAAACCCAACTGTTCTTTAGAAAAAGATCTCCTAAATAATTGAATACACTTTTTATGTAAGTAGTTCATTTTTGGCTTCACTCACATGACCCCCATTTCACCCCCTTAGGGGTTGAATTCCCACAACTTGTGAATCCTATTCTATTTTTGTTATTTTTTCGAAATACCCTCTTGTTTCACGTTTTATAATTTTTTAATTTTTTGCCGTTTTTTCCAAATTATTAAGATTAAATTTTTTTTCATCTCACCCGCTCGGAAAAGCGTTTTTAATGCCCGAAATGCGGGCAGGAAATGCTTTTATATTCCCTAGGCCGCCAAAGCATTTTCATTTTTCCCAAGGGAGACAAAGTAGTATGAAAATCCCTTCCGGCCCTTGGGCCGAAAAGCATTTCCAACGTCAAACTCGAATTACGTGTCATGTCAATGTCAAAGCTGAAGACTTCTTTTTTTTTTAATAACACATGATACGTTCAATAAAAAAGTTCGACCTTAGAGTTTGTATAGGTACATTATTTTTTTTATTTTTACTTTTTCTTAGAATATCAGTAAATATAATAACTCCTATTTAGTTTTGTTAATTATAAAAGAAATCTAATTAAATCCATGATTTTTCCTCGTTGTTTATGTACCTAATTATTGTTTAAATATTTATAAAATTTTATATTGTCTTTGGTTCTTAGAAATTCCTATTTCAGAACGCATTAAAAAAAAAAGTAAAAAAAAAGTATCTCAATTTTTTTTCTGGTCTAGTGTTAGTTGTCTATGTTCCCAATCGTGATTAACGTGAAACCAACGGGTCTGCTCGCGAAATTCAAAATTTTCGTGGTTTTTTGCAATTTGTACGCTAATTAGACATGATAGGCTTATGGCAATCAATTTGCGAGAATGGCAGTATCATCTTTACATTATTATATTAAAATCTTTGCATAAAAATGTGTATCCTAGGATATTAGTCCGAGTATCGAGTTTTATGTGAGTAACTCGCAAATCTCGGACTAATTTCTTTAACTCGATACTTTCGAGCAGATATTTTTATATAAACACGTGAAGAAGATATTGGGATTATCGCAATTTGACGGCCATAAGCCTATTATGTCTTATTAGCTTAAAAATCGCGAAAAACCACGAAAAATTTGAATTTCGCGGGCACACCTGTAGTGTGCTCCTTAAATGAAAATACTTACCTAATATTTTTATTACAAGTAATTCATTATTTTTTTGTTTTAACTTTGAAATAAGGTGAGTGATGATTGAAGGTGGTTTCAGTAAGTGAAATTATTCAGAGTTACCAAAAACAACAACATAAATCGCAATGCCGATCTAAAGTGTTCTTCTGGTGATTTTCCTCGCTGTGGTGAGATGAAAAATTTTGTGTTATGGACGGGCGCAAATTTTTTTGGTTCTCGTGTCTTTGAATGCCTCGCTATGCTCAGGATTCTATTCTTTGAACCCCTCGCTGCGCTCAGGGTTCAACCCTAGAATCCTTCGCCGCTCAGCATTCAAATTTGACACTCGGCCCAAAAATCCACTTTGCGCCCTTGCATAACAAATAACTATTCTGAACGGATTTTTGTGCCAAAAAACGTGCACTATATTCTAGTCAATTGAGGATAAACTGTAGTCAATTATATTAAAGCTGCGTTTTTTTTAGTGAAAATCCCAAAAATAAATTTCGGGCTGGGTGAAAATTATTTTTGTGATTTTACCCATTCGTTTAATTTGTACTTAATATAATTACGTATTTAATATTGTTAATAATAATTATTTTCTAATGAATCTAATGATCTAGTGTTATAAATTATAATAAATAGTGATTCTGAATGCAATACAAACAGTGAATTCTTTGTTTTATTTAAAAACCCCGTTTATCGCAAACTTCTACGAGATAATCGTCAAAATTGGTTCTGTAATTTTCAAGTTGTAATTTTTTATAACTTCTAGAGCTGAGTTCATCAAGTCAACGTTGAAGTTTTATATAATGGATGGATTTTTCCGGGATAAAAAGTAGCCTATGTGTTAATCGGGGTAATGTTATCTATGTTCTAAATTTTAGCCAAATCGATTCAGTAGTTGCGGCGTGAAAGAGCAAAGATCCATCCATCCATACTTACAAACTTTCGCGTTTATACATATAATAAATAGGATAGGGTAGTGAATATTTGGTTGTAATTTGCAATACGCTGAAAACAGATTTTGTGACAATCGCTAGTGGAAATAAAAACTATGAACCAAGGCGAAAATCTAAATTCTTACTTTTTCCCTTGTAGGTTAGATAATTTAGATAAAAATTGGGATTGACAGCTCTATTTAAGCTCTTTAATCCATCTTCTAATCAGTATTATCTCATCAATAAGATAATTCGATAATAAATACATATACCTAGGTAAGCAAATTTCATTTCAGAGCAATAATAACGAGGAAGAAATAGAGAGGAGAATCAAATCTGCGTGGAATAATTTTTGGAGTATGAAAGAAATACTAAAAAGTAAAATTCACAAACAAATCGAAGAGAATGATAACATCTTGCCAGAGAGCAATGGAGAGAAGTATAACAAATATCAGAAAAATCCATAAGATTCGCCATTCACACATTAGAAAGCAGACAAAACTTACCGACGCCCTCACATATGCAATGAAATCGAAATGGAAATGGGCCGGCCACGTCGCCCGACTCACTGATGACCGGTGGACCGTGGACCATCAGATTAACCAAATGGCCAGGACCAAGAGGAACACGGGCTAGGGGAAGGCCCTATAGTCGGTGGGAGGACGACATAAAGAAAGGAGCAGGAATAAATTGGTTAGCGATGGCAAAAGACAGACACCGGTGGCAGTCTCTGGGGGAGGCCTTGACCCGCGAGGGGTTTTCCGAGGATTAAAATATTCAAATAAATATACGTTATAATTAAGTATTTCTTTTAAAAAAGTAAACGATAACAGATAAATTAAAGTATGTTGGTATTTATATCACTACATTAAAATTTAAAAGATTATAAGTTTACCTTGTAATTATGTATCGGAAAAATAAAAGGCTTTTTTATTTTTTATTTTATTTATTAAGATAATTCGATGCTGGAGAGTGGAGCCCTATCAAGTTTAGACGTTCGACCAAACGAAACATGTAAACTTTTGTTACAATAACAACTCTATCGTAAATAAAATAAAGTTTATTTTTCAATAATAAGCTTTCTATTCGTGTAATCGAAGCTAAATAGATTACAAACATACTTAATGCGCGCGCATCTACGAAGCTCTGAAAAAGGTTCTTTATCATGTACAGATTGAAAGATAAAATATATACTTACTCTATGGTTTCTACGCTACTGACGAGATTGGCAAAAAGGAGTAGAAAAAATGGAAACGCAATAAACTATAAAAATAATAAAACACTCAGATTTCCTCACCTTTCTCACATATTCTGTAGGTTGTAAAGTTGTGAGAGACTTCAAGGAAATTAAAAATTGGCAGTCTAAATTAGAATTTTAACAAAACTACTTACTGCTAGTTTTTAAAATCAATATTAAATACGACGTTTTTATTTGAAATGAAATGAAATTGTTTATTTTCACATAGGCTAAGATATAAGCTCTCATGAAATGTCAAGACTCTTATCTACCGCCAGGTTCGGAACGCAGGTTTGCACCGAGAAGAACTGGCAAGAAACTCGGTTTATAAATGCCTAGGAGCCATTGATTAAAGATATAAAGGATCAGCACTTAGTAACGTCACCCATGTATTTTGAGGCTCCTGAAACATCCTTTTTAATTTTCAAAATTGTAAAATGACACTAATATTTTTAGAAATTTTTGGCTTCAACATACGTCACATATTTCTCGTCCTCTTAGCGCAGCGTACTTCGTCATTGGTTCTAACATTTATAGAACCTTCTGAAATTGCGGAGCTCTGTGTGGCTCTATGGACGAAAGTCGCCTCTATAAAACACCTCTTCACCCATTCAGTATTTTCGGGAAATCGAACAAAGATAATTTTTTGTACCTCGTGTATTTTTGAAAAACTATTCTCTACGACATTATTGTTGATATTTCGTATTATTGTAATCAATTATATTTCGGGAACAAATTAAACTATACTCACAGACTTTATTTTTTGAGTTCTTACCTATACACCGAAGATTATATCGACTGCTTTAGATTGTCTTCTGTTTTCTTTTTTTAAACAAGGATATTGTTATAACTCAAGCTGTTTTTACTACTGAAATTAGGACCTACCTACCTGTAAGGTAAGTGATATTCTTATTTGAATGGCGATATTTTTAGGGTTCCATACCAAAATGGTAAAAATGGAAATGCGATATCATCCATCTGTCTGTCACAGTCCATTATTTCAGTAGCTGTGCAATTTGGAGGTAATACTGACCCAACTTTACTAGAATCATAAAAAAAACTGGCCAAGTGCGAGTCGGACTCGCGCACCGAGGGTTCCACACTATAAAAAAGTAAAACATTAAAAGAATCAGAATTTACGAGTATAATTTACATGTAGGTACTACTTTTGTTGGCGAACCGCAAACCTAACTTTGTTTTTGGTGGTTTATTGTTATTTTAAAAAAAAAAGTATAAAAGTTAGGAAGTTGATTTTATTTTTCCTGTAAAATATACATTAACATTAATGTCTATTGATCATAATTATTTCAGATTCTTCGATCGATAAACTTCGGAGATAAGGGTGGGAACGGTATTTTTTTCGACAGTTTGCTCAATAAATCAAAAACTATCGGGCATAAAAATAAATAAAAATCAGTTTTAGAATACACAAGTAACGCCCTGTCATATGATACTCCACTCAATTTTGTTATCTCATTTTGAAAATTCGAAGCCTCGGTTTTCCCCCCTTTTTACATAAAAATAAAAACAATTTTCAATGTTTTATGATTGCAATGGCCAACTATTACCTACAACTATTCCAAATTTCAAGTCGATAACTTCGATAGTTACTGAAATAATCGAGTGTGACAGGCGGACGGACGGACGGAGAAAGTCTCACCATAAGGGTTCCATTTTTACCAAATTGGTATGGAACCCTAAAAATTAAGAAAGACTTTGTTCAGATCTAATTTAAAAATTATCTACATGATAAAAAACTCTCAATCTTCGAATTCTCTTAAATCCTAAATTCTTGTAGACCGCCATCAGCCGAATTACTTACCCCATAAGCCCCGTCGTATTGCAATTCCATAGACAAAGTGGGCCAGCTTTTTTGTCACGTGTTTCATCGACCAGTCTTGTAGGAAATAATTTAATATTTTTGAAACAGTTTATTTTCGGTGGCGAAAGAAAATGGTTTTATGTGTGACGAAAATTCCGCTTCGAAGATAGTCTACGAGAACCTAAAATGAAAGTTTCTCCTAATTGCCAACAAAATGGGCACGCATGCAATCACGTATATAGATTTGGTATTGAACTCGATAGCGCGAGTTGACTGAAGACAGCATCATCTATCGAGCGGTGGGCAAGCATGAGAAAAATATTATAAAATTAAATTTTGTTTTAGGTGTTACCTATTCCGAACTTTGTTTCTACCGAGTTTGTTGAACCCCACAGAAAATGGCGCCTAACAAGTTTGGACTATTCAAATCAAGAAGCAGAGAAAATCCAGAACAGCCCTCCACTGAAAACCTCTTGGAGAGCAACGCTGAAATAGAACGCTGTGAGTGCTTATTTTAATACAGACCACCGCAGGCAGCATCATCAGGAGAGGTTGACTCGACAACAGCTTGTCCTACAAAGCTGTCAGATTTTTGGTGCAATCGTCAAGTATTGAACATCGTCTCCGGCCCCTTTACCTGACTGAATTTGTTGTGGGCTTCTTCTGATTGCGTAAGAAAAATATATTCATCGTTATCGCAATCATTTATTAGTACTGCCCGGGTTCCTGATTTGCGTCAGCCAATCGCGAGGCAGAATTTGCTAACAAGCAGCTCGTTAGAACCGTAAACTTAGTGTAAATAGTTATAACTTATAACTAGAAGCTAGAAGTAAGACATCCAACAAACTCGCACGAAACATTTTTCTTCCACGTTTCTGATACGTACCGGTATGGTGCGGAACACCCTAATTACCTTCGTGTACCCAGCCAAATACAATCTGGGTGCCTTCAAGAGAAGAGTGAATAGGCACTCCCTAAGCAAGCGCGCTCAGACCTCATCATTATGCTTTTTAAAAGGGATCAATTGTCATCAAGCTCAAACCTACCTATAATATACGACTTTTCAAAATTCAGTATTAATTGATTTCATAGAAAAAAAAATGTTATTTCTGTAAAGGCGAACTCAACTGGTCTGCCCGCGAAATTCAAAATTTTCGTGGTTTTTTGCAATTTTTACCCTAATTACCTACACATAATAGGCTAATGGCAGTCATTTTGCGAGAATGGCAAACTTCTTTACATGTTTATATCAAAAATTTTGCATAAAAATGTCTATCCTAGGAAATTAGTCCGAGTAAAGAGTTTTAAGTGAGCAACTCGCAAATATCTGATTAATTTCTTTAACTCGACACTTTCAAGCAGAGATTTTTATATAAACACGTGAAGATGATCTTGGGATTATCGCAATTTGACTGCCATAAGCCTATTACGTCTTATCAGCTTAAAAATCGCGAAAAACCACAAAAAATTTGAATTTCGCGGGCACACCCGTGGTGTGCTCCTTAAAGATGTTACATTACAGAGTAGGGACAAGTAGAGTATCTGTGTATAATGCCGACAGGCGGTTTGTAATTTTTTTATATAACCCTGTATTAAAATCTGTGCCTTGTATAGAATAAAAAAAATGGTGCATTTTATTTCTTTTATCCGTTACTCTGTCTGTCAGTTTTTTTTTCACCAGTAATAACTGTTTCTCCAGACAAGTCGCCAGATTCTCCAGTGCCGTCGACGAGTAAAGGCTTCATGAGCAGCGACGACGTGATCCCCGCCGACATCTTCTCCATCCTCGCCATCAACGACGATGATGATGATGACGTGAGTAGAGTATCACTATTTTTGGGTCAATTAACACCGCGGCGGAATGGAATGGAAGCGGCTTTTTTAGGATTCCGTAGCCAAATGGCAAAAAACGGAACCCTTATAGATTCGTCTTGTCTCTGTCTGTCATGATCCCCGCCGACATATTCTCCATCCTCGCCATAGACGACGATGATGATGACGTAAGTAGAGTATCACTATTTTTGGGTCAATTTACACCGCGGCGGAATGGAATGGAAGCGGCTTTTTTATTACATAGCAAAATGAACTTTATATCGATTGTATAAGATAGAAAATGAAAAATTCTTGAGAATGCGCGAGGATTCCCCGGAAGACGCGCGACGTATTTTACATTTTACTACTTGGACTGAATATTACTACTATTTGGTATTTGGGCTGAAGACCCTTTAGGAATTAATAATTATTATTTACTAGCGAATGGTCACTACCCATATGTCGGTAATCTCACGAGTAAGGTCACACATACACACACACGCGCGAAGCTGTGTCGGCTTTTTGTTTCGCGACAAAGAGTGTGCGCGAGAGTGTGGGGCATTGGCATGTAAATCTATGGACCGCGGGTGTTCAAAATTCACGAAAAAAGTGTCCCGAGAAAACCTAGATATAAACGACATGTGGGTACATGTGTATTTTTATAAACAAACTAAAAAAATGCTATTTGTGTCTTAAACCATTATTATTGAGCCTAATTCTGCTTAAGTGCGATTGGAACTCTTTTCGCGTTTTGGCTTTCATTAGATTCGGACACTTTTTAGCGCTGACCCAAAATCCTTAGTTTATATTACACTAGCTGTTGCCCGCGGCTCCGCCCGCGTGAATTACGATTTTTTTACATAATATACCTTCCTACTGGAATTCCTTGATTTTTCGCGGGATTCTGGTGTGATGATGTACAGAAACCTGTTCTAACTTTGCACGGGTTATCTTGTGGTGATTTTGAAAACTCCTTTTTCTAAATAATAATATAAAGTTTCATTAATACGTAGTTGAAAGATCAAAAGAACGATTTTAACTGTCGATATTTCGACCCAGTGGCACAGGTCGTGGTCACTATGTGACCTGCACGACTTGTACCAATGTATCGAAATAAGTTACAATCGTCCTTTTTATTGTGATATATGTCGAAACGAAATATGTCAAAAATTAAGAACTCTTCTTTCAGAGTTCGGCCGGGTAGGTACCACTGGGATAAATTACTCTACTAACAATATTCCCCAGCCCAACATAATATAAGTCTTTTAAAAATCTTGACTTCATCTCAATACAATCCAAAACATCAGAATGGACAATGGCTATATATTTCTTTACGTATAAAAAGACCTTAGATGACAGTCAGTCGGTTAGGATCGATAAGACCTAAGAGTTAAAAATATTTGTGAACCATTATCTCCTTTCCATATTGCGGATGATAAAGTTTAAATCTGTTCATGTGTTAACAGTGCCATCTTAATGTAAAGTCAGGAAACAGTAAATAACATGACAGTTAATTTTTATTTAAAAAAATTCGGTAGTACCTATCTCAGAGTTTTACATTCAAGTTCCACATAGATTGTAGAGATGGCGCTATACGGTGTAACGTAGCGATAACGCCAGTTGATTTGATGATTTTTGTTCACCCTAAAAGTGAAAAATTTTAAACCATACAAAATCTCCTGCTTAGCCTATTTATTTACGGCTGTAAGGGTACTCCAGTCTTACTTGAGCCCTACGTCCTAGTCCTAGGTTCTTTCTGCATTCCGAGTTTCAAGTCCTACCTACCTACCTACTTGAACTTAAAGGTTCTGATGTCTGTAATTTCTGAACTACAAAAGTGATGATGATAAGATTTGTATGGAATAATCTTTAAAAAACCTCTTTCTAACAAAAAAAGAATGAATGGAATCGGACAACGCGTTAATGAATTATAACTAAAAAACGTTTGGACTTTGATGCCGTCTTCCAGGGAAACCATGATGAATTTCGGGACAAAAAGTATCCTATGTCCTACCTCGGGGTATGAACTATAATCATGTCAAGTTTCATTTAAATCCATCCAGCGGATTAGCCGTGATGCCCGGTCGTGAAACAGACAGACAGACAGACAGACAGACAGACAGACAGACAGACAGACAAAAATTAAACAAATTACAGTTTTGGCTTCAGTATCGACTAAATAGTGTCCTCCAACAAAAATTTTCAAAATATCTTCAATGTACAGAATTCGACCCTTTACAGTTTTATTATAAGTATAGATTATGGGGAGTCTCATTATTCCACATGGTGGTAATCTTGTGAACAAGGTATTTGTTTAAAGTATTGGGAAATATTTACAGATATTTTGCGAAGACCACCAGAAGTCCCGGCCGGCAAGTCCATACAGTAAAGAGGAACAACACCAGGTAATTTTTGAAGTCTTTGCAAATCCCGCAAAATATCTCCAAAGTCCTTTACTTCTTTGAGCTATGTGCCCGGTCCGTTGATTGCCACTTCAACTTCGCGATACGTTGGAGTTATATCGGTGACCCTAGTTATTTAGGTAGGTATGTACCCCATTTCAGATTTGATCACGTAGAGATACTCCGAGAATTAATCTTACTCCATCGCCCGCTAAGTGACTTTGATCCTTTTTATGAGGCTCATAGACAAGCCATATTCTACCAATCTATAACAATCATACATAAAAACCTAGCGTTAGCTGGCATCTTCCTATATGTAGTTTTACTGACATACAACGTGTAGGGGCATCCCTCACATAGGCTCGTGTATGCTCGATGCATTATAAGGACAAGCCCTATGAGATTCAAGTTAGTTACGTTCTAAACGCGTTGCACATCAGTCGTCCTACTTCACCTGTAAACTTGTATAAGTTAGATTTATTGTGTGTTAATCTTCGTAGTTGTTCAACTGAAATTAAAATTAGTTTTTATTGGAGTCTATAGTGTTTAATTGAGCATATTCCCCAAGACAGAATTGAACACAGCCGCTGTATAATCAAGTACCTAAACAACGTTTACATGAATTGCCCTAATTAGCCGAAAGCCCTAAGTAGGGAACGATGTATGGATGCATGAAAAAATATCACAAGAAGTTTAGCTCATATCCTGAGGGAACTATAGGGAGTTTAAAAATGTACCATAAATAAGTGACATCCATAAAAACAGCTGGTTCAATATCAATAAACTGGGAATAATGAAAATTATATGAGGTTTGTGGATATTACAGTTAGGATTGCTAAATTTTATTTTTCTAAATGAAATAATTGATACTTCTTATTTCTAGGAACAAGTTAACAGGTTATCTGCGGGCACTCTATACGAATTAACCCACACCTTGTATATTTTGTTTCAACAGATAAACTACCAGCAATTCCAAAACCAATCATCCGGCACCTCCACAAGCACGCTTGAAGATTTGGACCAGATATCACAAATCCGCGATGAACCGGACACGATACCTCTCGACGAGGATGCTTCCACCACATACGACGCGAACTCCATACAATTCGACGAGAGCTCCATAGCAGACAGCGAGGACATGTCGATGTACTGCGCTATGATGAAAAAGCCGAAGAAGAGCCGGTCCAAAGAGCAGCAATTGACCGATCTGGACATGTGGCAGGCCAGCAATGTGCAAGTTATGCAGGTAAGATAAAACTCGGAAGAAGAAACTAAAAAACTTTAAAACCACACCTTACCATAGAACGGCTAGGCATCGTAAATTGTTTTTAGGGTTCCATACCAATTTGGTAAAAATGGAACCCTTATGGTGAGACTTTCTCCGTCCGTCCGTCCGTCCGTCCGTCACACTCGATTATTTCAATAACTGTTCAAGCTATCGACCTCAAATTTAGAATAGTTATAGATAATAGTGACGCGACGTCATAGCAATCGTTAATATTTGAAAATTGTTTTTATTTTTATTTAAAAAGGGGGGAAAACCGGGTCGCCAAAATTTCAAAATGAGATAACAATATTGAGTGGGGGTATCATATGAAAGGGCGTTACTTGTATATTCTAAAACCAATTTTTATTTATTTTTATGCCTGATAGTTTTTGATTTATTGGGCAAACTGTCGAAAAAAATACGGTTCCCCCCCCCCTTATCTCCGAAGTTTACGATTCGAAAAATCTGAAATAAATATGATCAATAGAAGTTAACGTATATTTTACAGGAAAAATAAAATCAACCCTCTAACTATTATACTTTTTTTGCTAATAACAATAATCCGCCGAAAACAAAGTTAGGTTTGCGGTTTGCCAACAAAAGTACCTATATGTAAATTATACTCGTAAAATCATGAACAAAAGTGATTCTTTTAGTGACGTTTTACTTCTTTTATGGTATGGAACCCTCGGTGCGCGAGTCCGACTCGCACTTGGCCAGGTTTTTTTTTTGTACTTTGAGAAAGACTAGCACAATGGATGGAAGCACACGTCTATCTCCTTTGAAATACAGTAAAGGAATGACTCGTGCTAGTTGAAATTCAACAAACCAGCAAGTAACTTGGCATGGTTTTGGCGTCTAAGTTTGCGCATCGTACACAAGGAAGTGCGGAGACATCAGTCAACAGATCAACTTGGATCCACTCCCTCCTTGCTACTTGTATTTCTCTTAATGCTGTCTATCTGGTTAGAGGTCTACCACCGCTTTCTTGTGCAGGGTCGCCATTCCAGCACGTCCCAACGTCCGTCGGTTCTACGATTTATGTGCCGTACCCACTGATAAGAAAACTCAGGGTATGGGCATCCGACCGACTTACGTAAACCTCTTCAAAATTCTATAGGTGGCTGCTGAGCCTACTGTTGG
This sequence comes from Coenonympha glycerion, assembly GCA_963855885.1. Lineage (NCBI taxonomy): Eukaryota > Metazoa > Arthropoda > Insecta > Lepidoptera > Nymphalidae > Coenonympha > Coenonympha glycerion. The sequence goes on from OY979653.1 coordinate 7,829,866, forward strand.
TGGCAAAACAAGCAAATTTGGCACCGATAAACTGGCAATATGACCGAGGTATATGTCTATTGCCGTACCAAAAATTCAGCTGACTGTTATTCTTCCTTTAGAACCTCCTGACGCGCAGCGGCACTCTGGACGAGCAAATAAAATGGGAGGCAATAGCGACAGCGCGCGGGCTGTGCACGCTGACGGACAGCTGCTCCTGCGACGACTGCACTGGTGCCAAATACCTCGCTGGTGTCACTGATGGCGACGGAGGCCTCGGTGCCGCGCCGCTCCTCACCGCCATTAATGTTGGTTGCCAAATACAGTGATGCGACAAACGACAGTCCACACTAACGACTTGATGTTCTATTTCATTAGTTCTGCGGGTAGTTACAGACTACACAGAGCAGGAAAGCACACGTCTATCTCTTTTAAAAGTCAGTGTAAGACTGACTCGTGCTAGTTCTAGGTTCACCGTACCCTCTTGTCCAACATTCGACACTATTTGTGAGAGTTCTGGAGGGTACGTTAGGTGTAGGGTCGCCAAAACACGGAGTGGGAAAGCGCACATCTATCTCCTTTGAAAGTCAGAGTAAGACTGACTCGTATCAGTACAGACTACAGTGTACCTACATAATATTATAGCTCCGGTTTTTCCCCCGCTACTGTATTCGACAGTCGATATAGTATCGACAGTTCCGTTTCATAAGGGCTGCGGGTAGTTTGACCCGCCACTACACAGAGCAGGGAAGGACGCATTTATCTCCTTGATATGTCTGTTTCGACGAGTCAGCTAGTTGTGAATTCACAAGATACAGTCAACAGCCTGTTCAGTTATTCGGCAGCCAATACAATAACGACAGTTCTGTTTCATTAGCTCTGCGGGTAGTTTGAGATAGACTAGCACAATAGAGGGCAGCACACGTCTATCTCCTTTAAAATACAGTAAAGGACTGACTCGTGATTGCTAGTTGTAGGTCAGCATACTGTTAACTGTAGCCTGTTTTTGGTTGAGCTGCGGGTACTTTGGAAGATGGGTCGCCAATACAGTAGCGGACAGCGCACGTCTGTCTTCTTTGAAAGTCAGAGTAAGACTGACTCGTGTAGGTACACTGTAATTTATATTTTATACATTGACGTCTTATTTTCCCCTTTTGTATCCTTGAAGTATAATAATAAAATTATTCACATCCGGTTAAGTGGCACAATTTCAATACTTCATTGACTCTAGAAGTCTCCAAAGCACAATTGAAAATTTGAACATTTTATTGAAAATGGTTAGTTTATTGATTTTCTTGTAAAAATGTCCTGACTTTCTTGTATGAATGTTTCATAAGAGAGAATACTTTTAATATAATGAAATAACTATTTTTGTCACACATTTCTATGATATTAATATAACGTAGCTGTAGGTATCTACCTACATTATTAAAACTGATAATTCTAAACTTTTCTATATTGTGGCCTAAATGATAATTAAATGTACCTATAATATTAATTAATGTAGTAAACTAAAATCACAAAAATCGAAAATCAAAAAGTAAGTAAAGTAAAAGTACTAAAGTAAATTAATATTCGCATTACCATTTTCGTTTACCCGACTGGTTTTATTCTTTGAATCCTAGATAGAGAAATCTAGAAATTATTTTTAAGACTGAATGGGAATTAATGATTGAAAAAATTGAAAGCCCGCGTAGATTTAAGAATAGGTGTTACGGTACACATGATAATATAATATTACCTATATACTTACAAAACGTGTGTATTCCATGTGTTTTCCTGTGTTTCAATGACCTTATTTTGTAGTAAAGTAGTTGTAATTCTAATAAAATTCGACAATTTGTATCAGTACAATGGGGTCTTACACTACTTTTGAATTTGATAAAAAATATTACTTTATTATAAACTAGGATAAAAATAATAACGTACAGTGAAAGAAATATTAAAATCCAACGAAAATTTACAAAGTTACAGGCGTTTAAACTTTGGAGTGGGGGGATCTTCTATCCCTTTCTCGCAAAACGAAAATTTGTATGAAGCCGCACGAAGCTACTATGGCATTGGTGGTGTGACGTCACAATTTCATGTTGCTATCTCTGTCTAATCACAAATCTTTAAATGCTTATAACTTTTTTGTTATTTGATCGATTTAATTAGTTCTTTCAGTGCACGTCATTATTTTAATTCTACTTTATAATAAAGTAATAAAAAAATTGGAGTCAAATACCCTATTAAGTATTCCATTTATAAATCACATTATAGTAGCTATCAATACTTACTTCAATACCTATAATATTTTTTTTTTATTTTAAACTCTATCATCAATGCAAAATACAAAATATAACGATTTATTACTATGAACGTGAAGTCAACTTGAAGTATCAAAATATTTAGATAGGTATATTAATAGATAAAAATAGTCAAGATAGGCCCATCCGAACATTTTACGTAAACGTTCTTCATACAAGAAAATGTATCTGTCAAACTGAAACTGAAAACTGAAAATCTGTCGAAACTCCTGCGAAATACAATATGTTTATTTTTTTTATATTTTTTTCACCTTGCCTGCTGAATACTGACGGGGGAGTCATTTTTGCTCCCATAAACTGGCGACATTTTTTCGCGCTGTTCGCCCTGTCCTTAGTATATAAGTCTGTGGATATATTTAGAATTTGGCGCCTTTTTTAAACGTGACAGTTTGACGCACCATAAACGGTCCTAATATTTTCATAATATTTTTCCGTTCTTTTTTTTTTAACAACTTTGGCAAAAAATTAAGTATATTATTTTTATATTCATCATTTTATTTCTAATACTAAAGAATATGTAAATTTTACATAGGTACCTACAGTGTTTACTGAATATAATAATTATTATTAGAAATTCGAAAACATACTTACATAGTCGTTAGTTATATATTTATTTATTAGACTTGTAATTTAGTAATAATTTCTTTACTGAAAATTTTATACAAACTTTTCACGAATAAGGAGTATTTTCTATAGTTCCTGTGTGTTCCTTTCTAACGAATCATTAATTCTTATCGAAATTAAAAAGAAAACGCATTAGGTACGATACGAATAAGTGTCTATTCTATTAATAATAATGTATTAATTACTGTCTCTATGTGTTTATTGTAACTAATTAGTAATTGAACTGTCTAGTTACTAAAGATCTCTAGTAGATACCAACCCTATATGTGTCGACTCGTAGACCGTAGTAGATAGCTCATGTCTTAGGGCCTTCGAAACCAACCCAAAAGTTTTTTCAGTGAAACTTTTATTAGGTACATCATCGCAAACTTTTTCGTCTGTGTGTTGCATGTCGCGTGACGGTCAGCCGCGGAGTAGGGATAAAGCGAAAGGCGTTCGTCAGAGCAGCCAAGACCACAAAAGTTTCACTTTTACCGTGGTTTCATAAAACTACACAATCGCTTTTATTAAAATCAATATGTGAAGGCATTATAGTTGATGAAATACGATTATGAGTATTATGACTGTAATTCTATTGATATGTAAATAATCTTTTACTCACTATTCCTGTTCGAAGGATGCGCACAAGAAATGAATACCTAGTCTAATCCTAAAAATCTGAATAGTACCTACCTGCGTACCTATTTACTGTAACCTTATTATTTTGTACACAAAACTTAAAACTAACAAGAATTTTATTGATAAAACGGCGCCAAGCACTTCAGTACAAAGTAGAAAAAATGTTTGTTTTGTGTGCTTCTACTTCTCTTTAAGTTTTGTGTACACAGTATCAACAAATGTTTTTGTGTTGAAATAAATATTTGTGTTGTAAAATATTTGTTTTATTTTTGAAATCAGGAACAATAACCCTTTCTCGTGGCCAAAAACGTTACTCCGTTAGAATCACAGACCACAATTCAACTAAAATAAATTGGTTCTTTGTCTATGTCTTTCGTTGACAATTGACAATCGTGCATTTTGGAAATGCCAAAATGACTTTGACTTAAGAGAAGAAAAAAAATTGCGGCTTGCATACAATATCTTTAATCTGTGGCATTTTTCATTTGATCCATAGAGTACTTAGTATGGTATATTTGATCAGTGATATAGAGTAATCTGTGATTTGATCTTTTGTTTACATATTTTCATTGCATTTATATTATCAAACAAGCAATTATAGACGAAAAATCGAACACAGTGGTTAATTTAGAGTGAGAAATGAGCGGTCCAAACGGCATGCTGTACGGGGGAGACGAGATCGGCGCGCTTGTTTTCGACCCTGGGCATCATTCCCTGAGAGTCGGGTATGCGCAGGAAGACACTCCTAAAGCCGATATTCCCGCCGTGATAGGCGTGGGGCCAGCCACACACATCCCTGACGCTGAGGAGAAGGTGCCAGATGGGAACATCACGCAAACTGGTCAGTAAATACACCATTCTATCAGAAAATTTCTGCGTTGCCTCGAGGTCGAGATGTTTCGGCCCTACTAGCGCGCGAAATTCAAATTTTATTTAGTTTTTCGCTAAGAGTGGGCTCATCGTACACTTTTGGCAATGGGTTCAGTAAGGGATTTGAAATCGGTCGCCTTCAAAATTTCTTATATCTTTAATCCTCTTAAAAGACTGGTCGACGGAGCCCCGCGAAGCTATTTCTGGGTGGTCATAAAAGAAAATAACCACTCAGAAGGATCTCTTCGTCACCTAAATTATCCGAGTCGGGGTGCCCTCAAGTTCCGATCTTGCTTCGTTTGTTTTTATATTCTAAGTTATTTATGACAATAGACTTTAGCGAATGGGTATAAGGCCCTCAGCCTTGTCATAGCTATAGGTTGACTCTTTAGTGATTACTCTTTTTCTTTAACCTTCTTAAAAGCTCGGCTTTGAATGAAAGCGACTCGATTCAAAGCCTCATCCATGGGTTCTTTTGGGAACCAATATGAGGTGAATGGATGTGGAAATGGTTCGTGCCTGGATGGTTTCCATTCACCTTAAGTAAGAAATTCAGGATACTTGAATCCTCCTACACTAGAACTGAACTAATTAGTTACTACTACTAGGCACCTACATGACCTTTTTTCCTTAGGGGTTGGTTTTCAAATATTAAAACACCCAGACACTGAAAAACATTTATGCTCATCCATGACATTTACCATTATTGGGAATCTAACCCACAAGCTCTGACACAGACAGCAGTTTCACTACTGCTATGCCATTTGGTTGTCAATGTAGGTCAGTCAGTCACATTTGTCTTGGGTTTCATCCCTCGTCATTTCAAATATAATATAATTTTGTATTGTTTCAACCAGCGACCAAAAAGGATGAGCTCAGATATTACATAGACGTCACAGAGCTTCATGTGCCACGTCCCAATATGGAGGTGCAGACGTACATGAAGGATGGACAAGTGGAAAACTGGGACCTGTTTGAAAAGATGCTGGACTATTGCTACTCTAAGGTAATGCATGCAAATATTCATTATCCTACTAATACTATAAACGCGAAAGTTAGTAAGTTTGACAACCTCCCTGGCAAAGTGGGACACACTCTGATTCGAGAGGGAGGTCCCGGGTCCGATTCCCGCCATGGGCACTTTGGTATTTTATAATTTCTGAATTGGCTCAGGTCTGGTCTGGTGGGAGGATTAGGCCATAGTTACCACCCTACCAGCAAATGACGTACTGCCAAGCAATTTAGCGTTCTGTTGTGATACTGTATAGAAACCGTTGGGGTGACTTTACTTACCCCTTCCAAGTTAGTATGTTAACATCTAACATAACGGCTGCATCATCACTTACCGTCAGGTGAGATCTCAGTCAAGTACTATATAACATAGTGTAAAAAAACGCCCCTCTGGCTTGAAGCTCACAATATCAATCTTACAATCTTTGGCTGAATTTTAACTTTACTGATTACAACAGAGGACGCCACAAGATGTGATGTGATGTGTAATGTTTATAACACCACTAGCAAACCCGGCGAACTCAGTTTCGCCACCAGATGGCTTTCCCGCTAAAAAGATTTTCCCGCTTTTCTGTTGAAATTTTTCCTGAATTTTCTTTGCTATAAACCTCACGGAGCCCGAGACCTTTCCAACGAATGCAAAACCGTGGAAATCGGTTTGTGCGTTCTGGAGTTATAGCGTAAGGAAGGAAAACCCGACTTATTTTTATATAGTAGATTCCCAATCTCCATCTGCAGGTGATAAGATCACCATCAGAACACCACCCGGCACTGTTCACTGAGGCAGTATGGACCACGAGGCCAGCACGGGAGAAGCTCGCAGAGTTACTCTTCGAGAAGTACCAAGCACCGGCGTTCTTCCTCGTCAAGAACGCGGTGCTGGCAGCGTTCGCCAATGGCAAGTCCACTGCGTTGGTGGTAGACGCTGGTGCCAGTCAGACCTCCGCCGTGCCGGTCATAGATGGGTGAGTACCATCGACCATCACACCAGAATTTCATACAGCATTATTTTAGTTCCAGGCTGTATTATGTATTATACAGTAGGATAAGTAATTGGCGAAGTGTGAGTTGGATTCGTGCACGGATTGTTCTGTATATTTATTTATATAATTTAGCAAATAATGATGCAGAAGCCAGAAGGCTCATTCATATCCTAATACCTGGGTGACTGAGCTTTGCTCGGTAGTATATCCATCCACCAATAGATGGCAGTAGGAGTCTTTTTTTTTTGGTAAATTCGACATTTTCTAAATATGAATCCTGAATCCTAGCTAGATCGATTTTAAACGAGCAATTCTAGGTTATAGGAGTATAGGATTAGTATTAGGGTTCTGGATCATCGACCAAAAACGACCAAAAAATCACATTTATTTTTTAGTATGAATGAATGAATGAATGAATGAATGAATATACTTTTATTGCACACCACAAAGTCAAACAAAGGACAACACAAAAATTACAAAGAATAGGTACACAATTTGGCGGCCTTATCGCTACTTAGCGATCTCTTCCAGGCAACCAATGCTGTAAAGGATTTTTGTTGCAGATACTAGAGTATGTTGTGTTGTTATAGAGGTAACGGAAATACATAATCTGTGAAAAGTTCAAGTGTGTATCTCGCTTTAAGAGATTCAACCTGGTGACAGACAGACGGACGGACGGACGGCAAATTCTTAGTAATAGGGTCCCGATTTTTATCCTATGGGTACAGAACCCTAAAAACAAAGAGCATGTGACGGAAATGCCAATATGTAATAAAATATCAAACTGTACTAAAAGAAAACATTCAGATTTAGCTAGTTTTTTATTTATTTCAGTTACGCCCTAGTGAGCGCCGCCGTGCGGTCGCCAGTGGGCGGAGACCACCTGGTGTCGCAGGCCAAACACATGCTCAACAACATGCACATACAGATGTTACCCATCTACAGCATAGCGGTGAGTGCTGTGTTATACACTAACATTATTAACTACTACTTTTAATGGCCCACTGCTGCCTACATCTTACCAATGGGCTATCACTGCTCACCACTGGGCTCTCACGGCTCACCAATGGGCTATCACTCCTTACCAATAGGCTATCATTGCATACCAATGGGCTATCACTCCTTACCAATGGGATATCACTCCTTACCAATGGGGCTATCACTCCTTACCAATGGACTATCACTATTGGCACTTATTTACATGAGTATGTGTTTTACTGCAGAGCAAGGAGGTGATCCGCGAGAGGGAGCGCGCTCGGTACACGCTCAAGACCCTGCCCGCCGGCCTCACGCAGTCGTGGCAGCAGTACATGCTCAAGCGACAGTACGAGGACTTCGTACACTGTGTGGCGCAGGTAGAGTATCTGTTTAACTTCAGAGCAAGGAGGTGATCCGCGAGAGGGAGCGCGCTCGGTACACGCTCAAGACCCTGCCCGCCGGCCTCACGCAGTCGTGGCAGCAGTACATGCTCAAGCGACAGTACGAGGACTTCGTACACTGTGTGGCGCAGGTAGAGCATCTGTTTAACTTCAGAGCAAGGAGGTGATCCGCGAGAGGGAGCGCGCTCGGTACACGCTCAAGACCCTGCCCGCCGGCCTCACGCAGTCGTGGCAGCAGTACATGCTCAAGCAACAGTACGAGGACTTCGTACACTGTGTGGCGCAGGTAGAGTATCTGTGTAACTTCAGAGCAAGGAGGTGATCCGCGAGAGGGAGCGCGCTCGGTACACGCTCAAGACCCTGCCCGCCGGCCTCACGCAGTCGTGGCAGCAGTACATGCTCAAGCGACAGTACGAGGACTTCGTGCACTATGTGGCGCAGGTAGAGCATCTGTTTAACTTCAGAGCAAGGAGGTGATCCGCGAGAGGGAGCGCGCTCGGTACACGCTCAAGACCCTGCCCGCCGGCCTCACGCAGTCGTGGCAGCAGTACATGCTCAAGCGACAGTACGAGGACTTCGTACACTGTGTGGCGCAGGTAGAGCATCTGTTTAACTTCAGAGCAAGGAGGTGATCCGCGAGAGGGAGCGCGCTCGGTACACGCTCAAGACCCTGCCCGCCGGCCTCACGCAGTCGTGGCAGCAGTACATGCTCAAGCAACAGTACGAGGACTTCGTACACTGTGTGGCGCAGGTAGAGTATCTGTGTAACTTCAGAGCAAGGAGGTGATCCGCGAGAGGGAGCGCGCTCGGTACACGCTCAAGACCCTGCCCGCCGGCCTCACGCAGTCGTGGCAGCAGTACATGCTCAAGCGACAGTACGAGGACTTCGTACACTGTGTGGCGCAGGTAGAGTATCTGTGTAACTTCAGAGCAAGGAGGTGATCCGCGAGAGGGAGCGCGCTCGGTACACGCTCAAGACCCTGCCCGCCGGCCTCACGCAGTCGTGGCAGCAGTACATGCTCAAGCGACAGTACGAGGACTTCGTACACTGTGTGGCGCAGGTAGAGTATCTGTGTAACTTCAGAGCAAGGAGGTGATCCGCGAGAGGGAGCGCGCTCGGTACACGCTCAAGACCCTGCCCGCCGGCCTCACGCAGTCGTGGCAGCAGTACATGCTCAAGCGACAGTACGAGGACTTCGTGCACTGTGTGGCGCAGGTAAACTTTTCTTTACTAAGAGTTTTTCTTATTAGCTTGTAGTGGTCTTCGATAGCTGACGATAGATGGCGTGATCAGCGCAATAGCAAACGCTGACGAAGATTTCGACGAGCGTTTTAAGCATATCAGCTATAAGACATTTACAACTTGCGCCAATTGGCAGGTTAATATTTTTTAACTTAGAGTCATTGGACAATTTGACAACTTCACTCTGGGTTAGCGTGTTAACTCTGAGTTAATACACTAACCCAGGCCGACACAGGGGGGCCTTAAAACAAATCGCAACCAGGAAAAGAACACACGTTTTGGCGTTATTTTCAGCAGAAGTTCTAACTTCACACGCTCGAATCACAAGTGGTAACTGACAAAGTGGTGACCCCGGAGTGACCAGCCAACTGTGCCGGTTGTGGGAGGCAATATAGGGAAATTTATCTCTAGGCAGGTGTTATGTCTGGGGAAAAATCCTGTATCCCGAACTTTTTATTAGAACTTTTAAAGGAGTTAAAAGTTGTAAAAAAAGTCCGTGACAGCGCAAGTCTATCTTTAAAGGTTGACTGTTGGTACCCCGGTAAACTTAGTTTTAAGTCGATTTGGAGTTATCGCTATACATATTATGTGACAAATACTGACCTGTTACAAGGGCCTGTATATTAAGCCTATGTGAAATAATGATATCGATGATATTTTTGACTCGTTATAACGGAATAAGTTGAATTGAAGTTCATGCGGGCGAAGCCCCACGCAACAACTAATCAGTTTATAAGTTCTTTCCAATACTGTTCCAGGTATCGGAATCAGCGTACGACGAGCGCACGGCAGCGTCCGTCCCGGGCGTACATTACGAGTTCCCGGGCGGCTACCACCAGGACTTCGGCCCCGAGCGCTTCAAGCTCACCGAGTGCCTCTTCGAGCAGAGCCTGGGCGCGCCGCATCTCGGTACGTAGGCTTTTTGGCTTAAATAAGCCTAAAATTAGTTGATCCTCGTCGCCAATATTTTCCGGTCCTTCGAGCCGGATGTTCAGTTTTCTCGAGGTACCCGCAGTGTGCGCGGTGGCGTCGGCGTGCGACGTGGGCGTGCGTGCGGCACTATATAGCGTTTACTGTATTAAGATCAGCAGTAAGTTGATTCTCGTCGCCAATATTTTCTCGTCCTTCGAGCCGGACGTCCAATTTTTCTCGTGTACCCGCAGTGTGCGCGGCGGCGTCGGTGTGTACTGCGCTATAGAGTGCTAGCTTAGAGAGTCTACCGCATTAAGATCAGCAGTTAGTTGATCCTCATCGCCAATATTTTCTAGTCCTTCGAGCCGGACGTCCAATTTTTCTCGTGTACCCGCAGTGTGCGCGGCGGCGTCGGTGTGTACTGCGCTATAGTGCTAGCTTAGAGAGTCTACCGCATTAAGATCAGCAGTTAGTTGATCCTCGTCGCCAATATTTTCTGGTCCTTCGAGCCGGACGTTAAATTTTTCCCGTGTACCCGCAGTGTGCGCGGCGGCGTCTACGTGCGACGCGGACATGCGACGGCGCTATAGACCGTAAACTGTATTAAGATCAGCACTTAGTTGATCTTCGTTGCCTGTATTTCCCGGTCCTTTGAGCCGGATGTTCAGTTTTCTCGTGGTACCCGCAGTGTGCGCGGCGGCGTCGGTGTGTACCGCGCTATAGGGTGCTAGCTTCGAGAGTCTACCGCATTAAGATCAGCAGTTAGTTGATCCTCGTCGCCAATATTTTCTGGTCCTTCGAGCCGGACGTTAAATTTTTCCCGTGTACCCGCAGTGTGCGCGGCGGCGTCTACGTGCGACGCGGACATGCGACGGCGCTATAGACCGTAAACTGTATTAAGATCAGCACTTAGTTGATCCTCGTTGCCTGTATTTCCCGGTCCTTTGAGCCGGATGTTCAGTTTTCTCGTGGTACCCGCAGTGTGCGCGGCGGCGTCGGTGTGTACCGCGCTATAGGGTGCTAGCTTCGAGAGTCTACCGCATTAAGATCAGCAGTTAGTTAATCCTCGTCGCCAATATTTTCCGGTCCTTCGGGCCGGACATTAAATTTTTCCCGTGTACCCGCAGTGTGCGCGGCGGCGTCGGCGTGCGACGCGGACGCGCGCGCTGCGCTGTGGGGCGCGGTGGTGGCGTGCGGCGGCGGCGCGTGCGTGGGCGGCTGGCTGGAGCGCCTGTCCAAGGAGCTGAGCAGCCGCGCGCCCTCCGCGCACCGCCTCAAAACCAGCGCGCCGCCCTCGCACCACGAGCGACGCTTCGCCGCGTGGATCGGTGAGATTACGCTTTTTCCTTTTTTTCCCTCACCCAGCCTACGTCACTCACTACACGAACATTTCATAACGAATCTTGGCGTGCATCATGACGGCACATGTCATGCAAGTTTAGACTAGAATGAATGAAATGCCATGCTATGTTTATATTTCTACAAAGAAATACAAAGTTACAGGTATTTAAAAGTCGGAGTGGGGAGGGTTGTTTAGCAAACTCGTACTCGTAAAACGAAAATTTTTACGAACTTGCTATGGTGATATGTGTGATGTCATCAGTAATTCTCAAGAAACTATAAAAACGTTAATTACTTTTCCGCTTTTTAAACGATTTTTATTAGCTTTTTCATCATTTTATTTGACGGTAAATCTAGATTCGAGAATTGAAAATGTAACATCTTATTAAAAATTCTGATTTGTGACAAATGGGTATTACAGCAATTCACTATCACTCCCTCATCAAGGGGTTTGCTTCATGTAAACAATCTTCAATCTATTAATTATAAAATTCTCTCGCCAATCTTTGTTACCAAACTTCGCCAAAACAGCTCGACCGATTGTTATGAAATTTTCAGTGTATGATCGGTAGGTCTGAGAGCAGATTGTTATCTATTTTTTATATCCCTAATGGTAAAACAACGTTTGCCCGGTCAGCCAATCTAATATATACCATTCTCTCGCCAATCTTTGTTACCGAACTCCGACCGATTATTATGAAATTTTCAGAGAATGATCACTGGGTCTGAGAACAGGTAGTTATCTATTTTTAATACCCCTAAATGGTACAACGTTTGCCGGGTCAGCTAGTACTACAGTAGAAAGAAAGTTTTTTTTTAAATAAATAATTAAATATTATAGTGGGACAACATCACATACATTGCTCAAATCCCTTAGTAAGTAGCTTATGCACTTGTGTTATGGAAATCAGAAACAACGAAGGTACCACAACACCCAGACCCGAGACAATGTAGATAACTTATTTTTCTACATTGCTCCGACCGGGGATCGAACCCAGAACCTCAGAGATGGCGGCGCCTTGATAACACGCTAACCACTCAACCACGGAGGTCGAAGTTAACAGTGTTGTTTTCGCAGGCGGCTCCATCCTGGCGTCGATCGGCTCGTTCCAGCAGATGTGGATCTCTTCGCAGGAGTACGACGAGGGCGGCAAGGGCCAGCTCGAGAGGAAGTGCCCCTAGTCCACCCCCACCCCCATCCCCACCCCCACCCCTACTGATTGTAGCCTAAGTGTTAGCGTATGAGATATAAACTACTCGGTTTAGCTATAGTGCTCGCGTTATCAACTGAGGCGTAGGCCATAAATGTAAATAATAGTACATTATGGTACAAGTGAGTAAAGTTGGTGATTACCGCTGATGCGCCATTGAGACCTGAGCCGTTAGGTGAGGGTCTTAAGATACCCGAGGACGGTAATCATCTATACTCACGTGTATCATACGACGTTTTTCAACACACTTGTTAATAAAATAATACTAAATTTAGTAGATGAAAGTTAAAAAAAAACTGTCTAACTCACTAGTGTAGCCACAGCTTCACGAATGTAGGAAGATATAGTAAAAACACTGCAATGCTTGAATACACTCTTATTTTTTATTTTAAAAATAATTATACACTCTTTACTTAAACACTTGTCTAACAAAGTAACGACCTTCTGGTCCGACTCGTTCAACGATAATGCCTCTCGCTACCCACACCTTGTACTTATATTAATGTTATCAAAAACGTATCACATAATTATTTATTTAAATGTGTTAAACCAATCACAAGTTTTATAATTATTATCGGATTAATTTATATGAAATACCTAAATACCTAAATTAAGAACTTGACGAAAAAGTAATCAGACGGTAAATTAAGATCTATACTTGATGCTGGTCATTATACTAATACAGCTTACATTTCTCTTTGTTTAAATTATTATAATATCAATCAACAATAACTAAAACAATAGTTATGCTTACACTAGTGAATAATAGTAATGAAAAAGTCACAGTTTGCGATTATTATAGGTGTCATTATGTGCCTAATTGCGGTGAAATTAGAGCCACTTTATGAGCAAGTGCATGAAAAGTTTTTTAATACATTAGCTCAAAACGTAGACATTTCCGTATGTGTTTTGCGTGCGGAAAGAATAACTTTCCGCACGCAAAACACACGGAAATGTCTACGTTTTGCTAGTGCGTTTTTATTTTCCTCCTGCGCGGCACCTCCTACGCGGAAGGGGCCTATAACATGTGGAGCGCCGAGCGGGCGCACCACAGAGACTTTAAGACTGTTCATGCGTTAGAACTATGCTTGAGTCAAAATTTACGATTTCCGACGGCACATAAAACAGTAATGTGTTCAATTATTGATTAGATGATTGACATAAAATAAATACATATTGAATTAATGTGTATTTGGCATTTCATAATCTAGTTTTTGTCTCAAAAATATTTTAAAATGTGCGTATAATTTTCTCATTAGAACAGTCTTTGTACAGACTGCATGGTTTACTAAAATAGCGGTCGACGCTCTATGCAGAAGCACGATAATTGCCAAGTTTACACAAACTTAACGATATCATATTCAGAAAATTCAGTAGGTACATTATTAGAAAGTGTCTCAAAGAAAACGATTTACTCAAATTTTCATTCAACAACAGTATAACCAAAAGTGTCATTTTTAAGCATTTTTTCGAGATAATAAACGGGTTATTTTAGGATATAAAATCCGAGATATTTTGTTATTTCTTAATTCTAGTAATTTAATTTAATTAATATTCAAAGTCACTGACCATTTTAATAAGTTGTATATTTAGGTATTTTACTATAAATTATTCCGTAATACTATTCGGCGCGAAACGCGACGCCCGCTGCTTCGCATAGACGCTCAATGGAACGCTATTGTTAACACGCGCCTTCGGCTTGGGTCAACAAACCCGAACTCGTAAAAAATAAGTTTCCGCACTTATATTGGAATTTACTATTATTGCCAGACGACACAGTTAACGCGGACACTATAGCTTTACACATTTATACATAGGAAATATTAACATCAATAAATAAGAACCTACTTAATTCTGTAAGTAAAATATTTCGTTTTATTTGTAAACTCCACCTTCATCCTCAACTTTTCGTCTTCGTAAGTCTAGAATGAGTTTGACTGATAAAGAACCAAAGATTCAATGTTCCTCACGATAACCAAAATATTTTAGGAAAATAAAACAATATTTTTTGAGAACCATTGGCACTAGTGTTTTTCGATCCGTAATGTAATTTTACGTACAAAAAGTTTCTTTGTTTTTAATGCACATTTATTTGTCCATTACTTCTGAATCTGGATTTATATTATTAATAAAATAATTGTAAGACTTAATATGGAGGCCGAAGTTTATAAAAATATTGTTTGGATTTGAACCAGCTTGATACTGAATTTCAATTTCCATACGTATGTTCAATGCCCTTTCCTCAATTGGGTCTTACACTACTTTTGAATTTGATAAAAAATATTACTTTATTATAAACTAGGATAAAAATAATAATGTGCAGTGAAAGAAATATTAAAATCCAACGAAGATTTACAAAGTTACAGGCGTTTAAACTTTGGAGTGGGGGGATCTTCTATCCCTTTCTCGCAAAACGAAAATTTGTATGAAGCCGCACGAAGCTACTATGGCATTGGTAAGGTGTGACGTCACAATGTCGTTGCTATCTCTGTCTAATCACAAATCTTTAAATGCTTATAACTTTTTTGTTATTTGATCGATTTAATTAGTTCTTTCAGTGCACGTCATTATTTTAATTCTACTTTATAATAAAGTAATAAAAAAATTGGAGTCAAATACCCTATTGGTAATTTCCAATAATTTCCGTATAAAAAAGGGACAGAGAGACAAACTGAAGCGTAAAAGAGATTAGTCTATTTTATTTGTAATTGTGATGGATGGTAATTTTATCATATTTTATATGTATCGTTGGTGTATCAGTGAACAATGATTATTATTGGTGAATCAATGAACACTTAAAAGTGAAATAGTACACAATGAATACTGGTTCAATTCAAACATTAGCGGTGGAAAGAATAAAATAAAACGACACAGACTCTAGTATATGATTTATTATTCAAGTACATTATTTATATTAGTATCACACAATATTTCGTTCCCTTCAATATAAAATAGAAGTTCACTGTTGCCTGGCATATTAAAAATCAAACATTAATTTCATTTTGGTCTTATAAATTTTACTTGTACACATATACCGTGCAGCCGCTCTCTTTTCCCTCACTCTCTATTTTCTAAACTTGAACGAACTATAATTATCATACATTAAAAAAAAAAAAAAAAAAAACAAATAATAAATAGAGGACATCACATACATTACTCTGATCCCTTAGTAAGTAGCTTATGCACTTGTGTTTAGGAAATCAGAAACAACGAAGGTACCACAACACCCAGACCCGAGACGATGTAGAAAACGTATTTTTCTACATTGCCCCGACCGGGGATCGAACCCGGAACCTCAGAGATGGCGGCGCCTAGAAAACCGGCACGCTAACCACTCAGCCACGGAGGTCGTCAAACTTACTTCAATCGCGCCACGAACTCATTCTGATTGTAGCTTTAAGGAGCACACCACGTGTGTGCCCGCGAAATTCAAATTTTTCGTGGTTTTTCGCGATTTTTAAGCTAATAAGACATAATAGGCTTATGGCCGTCAAATTGCGATAATCCCAATATCTGCTTCACGTGTTTATATAAAAATCTCTGCTTGAAAGTATCGAGTTAAAGAAATTAGTCTAAGATTTGCGAGTTACTCACATAAAACTCGATACTCGGACTAATTTCCTAGGATACACATTTTTATGCAAAGATTTTGATATAATCATGTAAAGATGATACTGCCATTCTCGCAAATTGATTGCCATAAGCCTATCATGTCTAATTAGCGTACAAATTGCAAAAAACCGCGAAAATTTTGAATTTCGCGGGCAGACCCGTTGATTTCACGTTAAAGTTGATGCCTAATATTCGGAGAGCACTAAAATGTCTAGATTGCGTAAGAAAAACGATTTATGACAGTTCACAATTTTCTATCTATCCATGGTCAGGCCATGTTCACTTATCACGGGATCGACGAAGCTGCAGGTATCCGTCTCGACGTACTGATTTCAGAAGGCCGCCACGCGTTGGCTACGTTGCACGCGTTAGTTTTTGTACGGTCTATTTTACGCGCTGCGTGCGCCCGATTACGAGGCAACCTTGTACGTCGGAAGAGATACAGAGAGCCTAGACAAAGTAACATTCTATTAGCGATATAGAATGCCAAAAATGTATGGGATTTGATGAAAATGTATGATGACAGATAGATTAGCTTACGCTATGCCACAGCGTTAGCTAATGTCAATCCCATACCTTTTTGGCATTCTATATCGCTAATAGAATGGATTTACATTACATTTTGGACTTTTCTATTCGCAACATCGCTAATAGAATGCCACTTTGTCACTCAGTTACGCGATAGAAAGAGATCACTTACACACAGTTCGCAATAGCGCCGGGGCGGAGCCAGGCGCTATTGCGAACTGAATTGCACTCTATCATGTCAGCGCTAGAGTCGCTATTTCTTTAAATCATCTTGCGGAGTGAACCTTCTGAGGCTTCTGTAGGGTCCCTGTGCTGTTAGGTACTATTATGTATACCGCTCGCTGGTCCGGATCGACATAAAGGTGCGTACACACTAGCACGCGGACACGCCGTGCTCGTCCTCGATGTGCGTCTTGAACTCGTCGCGCGCGGCCGACTCGCCGCACACCAGCACGTCCGCGGAGTCGCCGTGCCCACTAGCACGCGGACACGCCGTGCTCGTCCTCGATGTGCGTCTTGAACTCGTCGCGCGCGGCCGACTCGCCGCACACCAGCACGTCCGCGGAGTCGCCGTGCCCACTAGCACGCGGACACGCCGTGCTCGTCCTCGATGTGCGTCTTGAACTCGTCGCGCGCGGCCGACTCGCCGCACACCAGCACGTCCGCGGAGTCGCCGTGCCCACTAGCACGCGGACACGCCGTGCTCGTCCTCGATGTGCGTCTTGAACTCGTCGCGCGCGGCCGACTCGCCGCACACCAGCACGTCCGCGGAGTCGCCGTGCCCACTAGCACGCGGACACGCCGTGCTCGTCCTCGATGTGCGTCTTGAACTCGTCGCGCGCGGCCGACTCGCCGCACACCAGCACGTCCGCGGAGTCGCCGTGCCCACTAGCACGCGGACACGCCGTGCTCGTCCTCGATGTGCGTCTTGAACTCGTCGCGCGCGGCCGACTCGCCGCACACCAGCACGTCCGCGGAGTCGCCGTGCCCACTAGCACGCGGACACGCCGTGCTCGTCCTCGATGTGCGTCTTGAACTCGTCGCGCGCGGCCGACTCGCCGCACACCAGCACGTCCGCGGAGTCGCCGTGCCCACTAGCACGCGGACACGCCGTGCTCGTCCTCGATGTGCGTCTTGAACTCGTCGCGCGCGGCCGACTCGAAGCCGCACGCGCCGCACACCAGCACGTCCGCGGAGTCGCCGTGCCCACTAGCACGCGGACACGCCGTGCTCGTCCTCGATGTGCGTCTTGAACTCGTCGCGCGCGGCCGACTCGCCGCACACCAGCACGTCCGCGGAGTCGCCGTGCCCACTAGCACGCGGACACGCCGTGCTCGTCCTCGATGTGCGTCTTGAACTCGTCGCGCGCGGCCGACTCGCCGCACACCAGCACGTCCGCGGAGTCGCCGTGCCCACTAGCACGCGGACACGCCGTGCTCGTCCTCGATGTGCGTCTTGAACTCGTCGCGCGCGGCCGACTCGCCGCACACCAGCACGTCCGCGGAGTCGCCGTGCCCACTAGCACGCGGACACGCCGTGCTCGTCCTCGATGTGCGTCTTGAACTCGTCGCGCGCGGCCGACTCGCCGCACACCAGCACGTCCGCGGAGTCGCCGTGCCCACTAGCACGCGGACACGCCGTGCTCGTCCTCGATGTGCGTCTTGAACTCGTCGCGCGCGGCCGACTCGAAGCCGCACGCGCCGCACACCAGCACGTCCGCGGAGTCGCCGTGCCCACTAGCACGCGGACACGCCGTGCTCGTCCTCGATGTGCGTCTTGAACTCGTCGCGCGCGGCCGACTCGCCGCACACCAGCACGTCCGCGGAGTCGCCGTGCCCACTAGCACGCGGACACGCCGTGCTCGTCCTCGATGTGCGTCTTGAACTCGTCGCGCGCGGCCGACTCGCCGCACACCAGCACGTCCGCGGAGTCGCCGTGCCCACTAGCACGCGGACACGCCGTGCTCGTCCTCGATGTGCGTCTTGAACTCGTCGCGCGCGGCCGACTCGCCGCACACCAGCACGTCCGCGGAGTCGCCGTGCCCACTAGCACGCGGACACGCCGTGCTCGTCCTCGATGTGCGTCTTGAACTCGTCGCGCGCGGCCGACTCGCCGCACACCAGCACGTCCGCGGAGTCGCCGTGCCCACTAGCACGCGGACACGCCGTGCTCGTCCTCGATGTGCGTCTTGAACTCGTCGCGCGCGGCCGACTCGCCGCACACCAGCACGTCCGCGGAGTCGCCGTGCCCACTAGCACGCGGACACGCCGTGCTCGTCCTCGATGTGCGTCTTGAACTCGTCGCGCGCGGCCGACTCGCCGCACACCAGCACGTCCGCGGAGTCGCCGTGCCCACTAGCACGCGGACACGCCGTGCTCGTCCTCGATGTGCGTCTTGAACTCGTCGCGCGCGGCCGACTCGAAGCCGCACGCGCCGCACACCAGCACGTCCGCGGAGTCCACTTCCGCGCTCGACAGCAGCGTCTTGCCTGACAAGTGACAAACAAACACAAAGCCTATATAAGGGGGATGGATACCACACGGGCGCGCATGGGCGTAGCCAGGGGTTTAGGTGGTTCAAACCCCCCTGAAATGTGCAGAATATTAGATAAATACATCCTGAAAAATTAAAGAGTTCCCTTGGGATAGTTAAAAAACCTATGGCTACTTATCCACATAGCGCAATCAAAAGGACGATTTAAACTTTCGATATTTCGATTCATTGTCATCAGATTACGTGACCACGACCTGTGCCACTGGGTCGAAATATCGACAGTTTAAATCGTCCTTTTGATCGTACAACTAGGTACTGGGTAGATATGTATTCATAATCCTTTTTTTTCACGAAGAAATCTCACGGGAAACATTTTTGTAAAAAAACATACTGCACGCGGGCGGAGCCGCGGGCAAGAGCTAGTACTAACTATAAATACAGTGCGACAAGGCTATTTTGGCGCGTGGCCAAAATCGGAACTAACGTCGCTATCTTGTGCTACTGTTTGATAGTTCGCTTTGTCAGTATATCACTATTATATGTTGTGTTGCTATTGCTTAGTATTAACTAAAATTGAAGTACAATTGAGATTTTATTTTCTGGCTGCCTTTGTTCTAAAACAGCGCCCCCTGACAATGTCATTCAAGTGCCAAGAGAGCCTTGTCGGAAATTAAAATTTAATTCACAAGAATGCACTATCGATCCCGCAGACCATGGGAGGGCTAAGTTTATAGCGGTCTAGCTTCAAGAGATGCAGCCTGGTGACAGACAGACGGACGGACGGATAGCGAAGTCTCCATAATAGGGTTCTCAATAGTATTAAAGTAAACTAAACACCCCTGCCTATTAAATTAAAAAATGAGCAATAATTTTGTATTTCCATTTATATCTTTTTAACGCATCGCCATATGGCTAGCTGAGAGTGGATCACTTTATAAAGGTTTGATTCAATAAATAATAATTTGCAAAAACAACTCACTCGTAACTTCAAAATGTTTCTCTCGAACGTGTTTCATCAACTGAAAAATAAAATATTTTTTTCAGATTCAGGACTATTAGACTATTCCCTAACGCTGCGATTGTAAAATGAGCATAAAACGGAATTACACTTAGGTATGTTATGGGCTATAGATAGATAGATAGAAAATACTTTATTGTACACCATTACAAGAAGAAAGAAAAAACAAATACAATAACCAGAAAAACAATGTACAATATGGCGGCCATACAGGTTATTCAGGGTTATATTAATAAACAATACGAAAATTGCTCTCGGCCTGTATTTGTTTTACATTAAATCTAACAACTTTGGTTCTGTGACTTTTTTATACTCGATATTTTGAGAAATATCAAACATTCAATATTTTACAGAGTTACTCTACTTGTTCCTACTCTGTAATGTAGCTAACTCTGGCCAACGTGGTGGACTATGGTCAAACCCCTCTCAGTCTGAGAGGAGACCCGTGCCCAATAGTGGGACATGATGATGATGTCCTCCATGACTTTGTCCATGTTTTTTATTATTGTTTGTATTGCGCATTGTTTATGAACTAATTATTTTTTCATATTACAAAGCTTAGAAAATGCGAGTAAACATTTTGAATAGCAATTTTTGAATAAAATATCATTGCTATTAAAATATTTAGGTGCATTTTGTTGCAAGTTGATATACTAATATTATGTCTCTCGCAAGTTTTCTGATTATAAAAATTAAACTATTGTAAAGACATAATGATAAGCTTTAATATGACGTACTGTTTGTCGATGGCCATGAATATTTTTTTTCCAGGGCACAGCTCCATACAAGTTTCGGCCATGTCCTTTGGAACCATGAGTGCTGCCTACAGCTGACCACTGCTGTTATAGGTGTAGTTGTAGGATGGTTTTAGCCTAGCTTTTCGGTCCTGACGCTTAGCGTCCAGATGGTTTTGACGCAAAGTTTCATAAGTTTTAGAACTATGTTTTATAAATTTCCGCCACTTAGCTCTCTGTATAGCAACTTACTCTTACGTGTCCGGAGACATATTGCATGCAATTAGATTCCTTTTTAGGACATCTTTGTAGCGCAAGTTGGACATAAAAAGGGGTTGAGACTGATGACGCACCTGTGAGTGTGTGTGTCCCCGGAACGGACAGCGCGCGCACTGCAGCGTGATCGTCGAGGCTCGGCTGCCGGCGCGCCACTTGCCGCCGCCGCCCGCGTGCTCCGCCGCCTGCGCCGCAGTGAACAGCGGTGAAACAGTGAACACAGGCGAACCAATGAACAACGATCACTGGTGAACCAATGAACAACGATCACTGGTGCACCAATGAACAACGATCATTGGTGAATCAATGAACAATGATCACTAGTGAATTTCATGCTGAGACGCCACCATTTCAAATTTTTAGAAATAGGGTTTTATGTTTATTTTGTTTTTATAATTTCACTTTTTTGTTTTCTTTTAGTTTTATATTTTAGATATTTTAGATTGTCATGTACCTATTTCTATTCCTTTGAATAAATTTATTTTCTTTCTTTCTGAATCAATGAACAATGATCATTGGTGAATCAATGAACAACGATCACTGGTGAACCAATGAACAACGATCACTGGTGAACCAATGAACAACGATCACTGGTGAACCAATGAACAATGATCACTGGCGAATCAATGAACAATTATCACTGGTGAATCAATAAACAATGATCACTAGTGAATCAATGAACAATGATCACTGGTGAATCAATGAACAATGATCACTGGTGATCAATGAACAATGAATCATGTTAAAATTAATAAAAAAATGCTTACGAACTCACTGGTGAATGAACAATGTTGAACATTCTTGTTTATTGTTTACTTATTACTACTATTATGTATTATACTGTTTATTGTACATAAACATGGAGAGAGTGGTGACTGGTGAACAATGCTTACTGGTGATCATTAGTGAACAATGAACACTTGTGATCTATGGTGAAAAATTAACACTAGCGTTCATTGGTGAACAATGAGCACTAGTGATCACTGGTGAACAAATCGAGGCTCACCTTATGCGCGGTGAGTTCCTTGATGGCGTTGCATTTAAAGCTGCACATCTTGCACGAGTAGAGGTACAGCTTGAAGTGGGGGGACGCAAGCAGCTCGTGCGGCGGAGGGAGCTGCGAGCGGCGGCGTCGTCCGCGCGTGCTGGCAGTGTTCACACACGTGTTCAAGGCCCTGGAACATAACGGAACCTTGCTGTTTAGGTGTTTCGGCCCTACCAGCCCGCGAAATTCAATTTTTTAAGATGAAAAATGAAAAATATTTTATTTACTAAACAAAAAAAGATTCCGACGAATTGAGAACCTCCTCCTTTTTTTGAAGTCGGTTAAAAACAGCAACATACATAATTCGATTTGTGCACCCACACTAGGTGCTCCTTTATCGTAGATGCCAATAAACTACAATAACTAAATTTTATTTAGTTTTTCGCAAATATTAGACTACGAGTAAATACACAATGTAGGTTAATGGCGATGAATTTTGCGAGCATTATGTATCTTCATGTTTTTTAAAAGAAACTTTGCTCGATAATTCCCACTCAAATCATTTGGTTCCGGAATGATAATTTTTTGCAATTTCATTTCAAGCTATCGGGAACCTATACGAAGTAAATGAGTATTGTTGAGCAGAGTTTTTATTAAAAACATGTAGATGCATAAATATTGTGCCCGCAAAACTCATTGCCATAAGCCTTAGATGTATAATTAGCCCACTATCAGCGAAAAACTAAAAAAAATTTGAATTAATCCGACAAACGTTTTGCAGGGCAGTGTCGGACTATCGAATTAGTCGGATTATATAGATTTTTTGGAAAAAGAGTTCCTTATAATCCGACAAATTTACAGATCAAAATGATAGGATTCTTTATACAAATCAAAACTCTCGTGTGACAAACTGGTGTGACCGGTGTTTATTTATTTATTTATTTATTTATTTATCTTCGATTTAGACTCCTTCGTGAGCACTTACGCACGTCAATTTACAAAATCATTTATAAGTTGTATAATTATGCCTTACTTAATGTAACAAAAGTAAAAAAAACACTGGTATAATTAACATTGTACATGAAAGAATTAATATTATTACCATAATAATTATTTTTGTAATTTATTTAATGTTTGTCACCAAAGTCCTCTGAAACGGCTCGACCGATTTTTGTGAAATTTTTTGTGTACCTTTAAATTTCAAAACAACAGCTAATAATTATATAGGAACTAGTAAACCCGGCGAACTCCGTTTCGCCACCAGATGGCTTCGTTTTATGTAATATTTTTTAATTTTTAATTTTTTTTTAATTTTCCTGAATTTTCTTAGCTATAAACCTCACGGAGCCCGAGACCTTTCCAACGAATGCAAAACCGTGGAAATCGGTTCGTGCGTTCTGGAGTTATAACGTCAGGAAGGAAAACCCGACTTATTTTTATATAGTAGAATATATACATAGGAAATGACTCACTTGGCCTTTTGAAGGGATTTCGCCCTTTCCAATATTTCGACGGGCGTCAACGCGGTCTGATGACGAAAAATAATGTGTTATCACAATGGTTATCACATATAAGGAACTTGAGGATATGGCACAGACTTGTATGCTAAAGACAGGGCGAACTGCGCGAAAAAATGTCGCCAGTTTATGGGAGCAAGAATGACTATTTTGCACCCTCCCCCATCAGTCGTCAGTATAGGTAGATAGGTAAAGACCTATTTCTTTTTTTTTTTTTGAATTAATAATAATATTGCAGGCAAGGTGACCACAGACACATAGATAAAAAAATATAAAAAAATAAACATGTATTTCGCAGGAGTTTCGACAGATGGCGCTACATTTTCTTGTATGAAGAACGTTAACGTAAAATGTTCGGATGGGCCTATCTTTTTTATATGGTCATTTTCGCAAACCTATGTTGTATGAAGAATATAAGAAAATAGTAGAGCCGTCTGTCAAAATTTCCTACTAATATAAGGTGTTTAAAAAATTACTGCCATCCTTTCACGTGGTGATTGTCTCATACATGTACACTTCAATCCCATGTCCCCGGGCTCAACAAAATATTTTATTATTTAACTAGCAGTGCCCGCGGACTCCGTTCCCCGTTAAAAATATTTTTGTCCCGGCCCGTTTGTCCCGCATAAGGCCTGGTTTCCACCAAAGCGGAGCGGAGTGGAGCTGTGTTTGAATAACCAACTAGAATTCATCATTTCGACATCGCCTCACCCCTCAGTTTCAGAGATGAATGAATGACGAAATCTGATTGGTTACTTCTGATTGGTTATCATTCAAGTTTAAGTGAAGATGCGTAATTAATTAATTATTATAGCCTATGGCACTACACAATAACGTAGTTTTCTATTAGTGAAAGAATTTTGAAAATCGGTTCAGTAGATCCAGAGATTACCCCTTACAACGTCACAAATTCACAAACTCACAAACATCGTTACGCTATCTCCTTATAATATGAGTATAGATTAATTAATTAATAATAAATATTATTTTATTATTTTACTAACGTATCGTCAATATACTCTTATACACCATAATATATTAAGTAACTAAAAAAATTCTATAAATTTTGGAAAATAATGACTTGAGTTTTTTCACAGTTACAGACAGTTTCTTATCATTTTCACTCTAAAAACTACTACCTCTTTGTGTTTGTCGTGCTGTGCGGTTTGCGGTTGCGGTTGCGGTTTCGGCTGCGGTTGCGGCTCGGTCCTCGTGAGGCCTGACGAATGTAGGTACACTACAGGGCCGTCGCTCCCGTCCATCACCACGTACGACTCCGTGTCTTGCTCTGAGTAACATCGCAGTGGTTGTAGTCAAAAACGTTTTCGCTCCGACACCGCAGCATCATCGCAAGACGTTAACTCGACAAACTGTATTTGTAAAGTGAATTACGCCTCGAAATGGCGGACTTAATGTAACTTTAGAATATATTTTTTAAACACGTCTTAATTGCAATCGTAACTGATGGTGCAATTATTGACATAGGTATTATTATCAGACCCAGTCTTATCCACATGACTAGGGATTGGGTGAGGGAGAGTGGAAGTTAGAAAGGGGTTGAGAACGGGGAGGGGAGAAGAAAGAGTGAGGTGGCCTGAGGGAGGAGAGTGGGGAGAGAGATTAATGACGGTTCCGAATATTCAATCTATCCATGGTTTGCCTTACTAGAAATAGAAATAATATTGGGAACCGGCATAGGTGGAGTTGGGGGTAGTGAGAGAGAGTTTAGGTGAAGTTGAAGGGGGGGGGAGTGAGATAGATTAGATGAGGGAGCGAGATTGGGCGTGGGAGAAGGGTGGTGAGAGATGGGATGAGGGAGTGGGGGGCGGGAGAATGGGGGGAGGAAGAGGGTGGGGGGAAGGGAGTGGGAGGGAGAGAGTGGGGGGGGAGGGAGAGGGTGGGAAGGATGATAGTGGGGGGGAGTAGGGGGGAGAATGTGGGGAGGTGGTAGAAAGTGGGGAGGTGGGAGAGAGTGGGGGGGTCAGTGGGAAGGGGATGTAATAGACCCTCAGGCACCAACACTAACCGTCTCCGTCGTCGTTGGACAGCACGCAGGTGACGGTTTCTTCTCCACCGCTCTCCGTCTCACTGCTGCTCACCAAGCGGTAGGACTCCTGTCCGTCGTCACATCTGCATCATGAGAATATTGAATGGAAGTGGAATTTTGCGGAAATCCAATAAATATCCCACTATTAGTCAAATAAAATAAAATAATCGGTCAGGTGCGAGTTGGGCTCGTGCACTGAGTGTTCTTACTACTAGAAGTGAGATTGAGTGATTGATTGATTCCAAATTTCAGGTCGATAGCTAATTAATATTTACTGAAATAATCGTGTGAGACGGCCGGACGGACGGAGAAAGTCTCACCATAAGGGTTCCATTTTTACCATTTTGGTATGGAACTTAACACTGATATGTACCTATCTCTGGATTCATGATTCCATACGTTCGACAGTTCATTTTTTGTGTCGATTTGAAGCGCCTCCCCCGAGCGTCCACGGTACTAAATTGACATTTGTTGGACGTGGACCACAGAGTGGACCGTCGTTTTGAATGTCATTCGTTTTTAGTTCCATAGACGCTCACGCCATGTTACGCAACAATCAGCGCCAAAATGGCGACAATCAAATGTCTTCATTTTTATTTTGACAGTCAGCTATCCAGAGTATATTCTATATACTCTATGGACATCAGTGAACCCTAAAAAGTCGTACAAACCGACTGTAGGTCTGCTACTCACTTCACGAGGGTCAAGTTGAGTAGATCCACGACAACGTTCTTGTCTGAGTCCAGCACCTGTATGTACTTGTATTTTTCGTCGCTACTGCCTTCATCTTGCGTAACGTGTTGACCATTGTCCGGTAGGATGTGAGTTTCTATTGGCTGAAACGTGAATAAGCTGTCATTTAATAGTACCTAGTTTATCTACACCACTGATATGTATCTCTGGATTTATAATTCCATATGTTTGACAGTTCATTTTTCGTGCCGATTTGAAGCGCCTCTTCCGAGCGTCCACGGTACTAAATTGACATTTGTTGGAAGTAGACTGTCGTTTTGAATGTCATTTGATTTTAGTTCCATGGACGCTCACGCCAGGTTACGCGACAATCAGCGCCAAAATGGTGAAAATCAAGTGTCTTCACTTTTACGTTGACAGTCAGCTATCCAAAGTATATTTTATACCTACTATAGGTACTCTATGGAGATCAGTGATCTACATTCATTGCTTAAAATTCGAATTATGAAATCAAAATGTGTCACATATTGACCTACTTTATTCACAGGCGTCATAGCCAAAAGTGTAGCCTGTAAAGTCCCCTTAATTCTTTATTTTACCCTTTACATACCCTTACATTTGATAGGATTGCATTAAAAATGTTATAGGATTGCATCAAAAATAACTAGTCCGCCATTTTGGTTGTTCCACCATGTTTGATTTAGAATGACGTCACGCAGCTAACTATTTTTTGTCATCAAAAAATTGAGTAGCAAAAAAGTAACATTTCAGCGAAACAAAAATAAATGACAAGTTTAATAAAAGTTTAATACACTAGTATTATACAACGTACAGATTAATTGCCCTAATTATCAATAAACCTAAAATAGGGAACGATGCATGAAGAAATATCACAAGAAGTGTAGCTCATAATTATAGTAGCTATAGGTAGTTCAAAAATGTACTATAAATTTTAAGTGACATCCCTAAAAACAGCTTAATATCAATGAACTGGGAATAATGAAAATTATAATATGAGGTTTGTTGATGCAACAGTTAGGGTTGCTAAATTTTATTTTTGTAAATATAATAAAATTTTTTGTATTAAACATATAATATAATTGTGACTTCTTATCACAACGTGTTTCTAGGATCAAGTTAAAAGGTTAGCTGCGGGCACACTATACGAATTAACCCACACCTTGTACAAGTATATGAAACTAACTGTAATGAACTGTTGGGTGTAAATTGTAAAAAATACTTACTCTACTTTTCTTTGTAGGTGGTTCTATGTCAACAATTTCTAACTGATCTGAAATAAATAAATATTCAATATTAAATAAACTTACCTACATACATGCGTATGCACAATCTTTTTTGGACAGTTGTATGAAAAAGGTTTTTTTTGGGTCCTGCCTATGTAAAATTATATATAAAATATACTATATAGATTTTCTGTTACTACTCTCCAATACCTTCATTTTGATACCCATATTGTAATAGTTGAAGATATAAAAATTTGCTTTCCACTTTTGAAAAATGCGCCTCACATCCGCGATATTGATTTTTTCCAAAAGATTTATAGCCTATGTTTCTCGGGAGGATCCAAGGATTCTAACGATACCCCATATGTCCAAATCTGTTCAGCCGTTCAGAAGTTATGGTGGAATAAAGAAACATCACATACATACATACATACATACATACATACATACATACATACACGCATACGTGTAAAAAGGGGGGAAAACCGGGTCGTCGAAATTTCAAAATGAGCTAACAATATTGAGTGGGGTAGCATATTAGGAAAGAGCGTTACTTGTGTATTCTAAAACCGATTTTTATTTATTTTTATGCCTGATAGTTTTTAGGGTTCCATACCAATTTGGTAAAAATGGAACCCTTATGGTGAGACTTTCTCCGTCCGTCCGTCCGTCTGCCACACTCGATTATTTCAGTAACTATCAGAGCTATCGACTTGAAACAGTAAAAGTGACCCAACGTCATTGCAATCATAAAATTTTGAAAATCATTTTGATTTTTATTTAAAAGGGGGGGGGGGTAAATAACAATAAACCACCAAAAACAAAGTTACGTTTGCGGTTCGCCAACAAAAGTACCTACATGTGAATTATACTAGTAAATTCATTCACAAAAGTGATTCTTTTAATGTTTTTCTTCTTTTATAGTATGGAACCCTCGGTGCGCGAGTCCGACTCGCACTTGGCCGGTTTTTTTATTAGATAGAGGTTTTTATAACCCAGTATAGTAGTTATAAAAACCTCTATCATTGTTATGGTAAACCGCTATAAACTAGACTCTTTTGGTGGTCTGCAGGACGCAGGACAGTTGATGCGATTCGGCATTCGCTATAACGATATGGCAGCGCTGCCGGTGGACAGTGGCAGACTAGCTTATAGCGGTTTACCTGTAGAACAAGGGTACAAGTCACATATGAAAAACATATCATTATGGTAATCATACACAAATAATGATAATGATTGGCCAAATCTGTTGTTAACATATTTTCCAGCCAATCAGGTGGCAGAATTTGTTTATTCACAATCGCCTAGCTTATTAGTTAAGGAGCACGCCACGGGTGTGCCCGCGAAATTTAAATTTTTTGTGGTTTTTCGCGATTTTTAAGCTGATATAAGACATAAAAGGCTTATGGCAGTCAAATTGCGAATTGCGATAATCCCAATATCATCTTCACGTGTTTACATAAAAATCTCTGCTCGAAAGTGTCGAGCTAAAGAAATTTGTCCGAGATTTGCGACTTACTCACATAAAACTCGATACTCGGACTAATTTCCTAGGATACACATTTTTATGCAAAGATTTTGATATAATCATATTGTAAAGATGATACCGCCATTCCCGCAAATTGACTGCCATAAACCTCTGATGTGTAATTAGAGTGCAAATTGCAAAAATCCACGAAAATTTTAAATTTCGCGGGCAGAGTCGTTGATTTCGCCTTAAGGTGTTGCGGCCCTACCAGCCCGCGAAATTCAAATTTTATTTAGTTTTTTGCAAATATTAGACAAACTACACATTGTAGATTTATGAAAATGCATTTTGCGGGCCTACTTTTTATGCATCTACATGTTTTTAATAGAAACTTTGCTTGAAACCTCCCACTCATCTCATATTGGTTCCCGAAAGATAATTTTTTGAAGTTTCCCAGATTTCCAGATTCCCAGAGTGAAAAATTAAATAAAATTTGAATTTTCGCGCCCGGATGGTACCCATCGCCCTTAATGTGTAAATTGAAAATTAATTGTTACCACTATTGTAGTCTGTCAACAAAGTTCCTTGGTCATCGTCGGCCATGATTAGTTTTGTTTGTGTATTTGATTATCTGAAATCAAGTATTACAGGTATTATTGTACGAGTAGACAGTAACTTGAAATTGGGTTAAAATCCCCACAAATCTATATTTGCACAATTTTTAGGGTTCCGTACCTAAAGGGCTAAAGGAACCCTATTACGGAGGCTTTGCTGTCTGTCCGTCCTTTTGTCTGTCACCAGGCTGTATTTCTAGTACAGTGATAGCTACAGACGTGATAATGTATTTCTGTTGCCGCTATAACAACATATACTAAAAAATAGAATTAGTTAAATATTTAAGGGGGGCTCCCATACAACAAATGTATTTTTTTGACTGATTTTGGTCGATATTTATAATGGTAACAGGTAGATGGTTCAAATGTTCACAGAATATTTAATTACATATTCACTTCAAAAATAAATAGTTAAATAAAAATAATGTTTATGGGGTATTTACCCCACACAACAAACGGGATTTTTGCTCATTTTTGAATTTGGTGGGGTGTTAAGTTTACTTTAATACTTTTGAGAATTGGTCTTGATAGTACTGTACCCTCACTCCTCAGTGTGTGAGTCCGACTTGGACCTGACCAATTTTTTAGAGGAGTTAGGACATTACACATATTGCAATCTAGCCCCTTTAATATAAGTGATAGCTTGCGTTTGCAAATTCCATATGCACTTTTGACTCTGACCATATCACATCAGTCTTTCTCAAAGTGGGCAATAATGCCCCCTTGTGGGCGCCTAGAAGGGGGCGTTAAGGGGCCAAGAAAAAATGGGGGCATTGCAGTGGTTTAGGGGGGTGATGGTAGATTTGTAATTTCTTTTAGATACCTATTGGTACCTATACTATACTAGAGTAATTATACTTACTAAAGTACTTTATATTTTAAAATTTACAAAAATTAAAACCTACCTAGGTACTACTACTCAATATCAATAATTAGTTTAGGTATGATGGTATAAAATCTAAAAATAATTAAATATACCTAGCTTTTGTCGGATAGTCTGTACGAAGTACGCAATCAAGTTGTAACAAGCTTTTGTCAAATAACGCATTTGGTGCAATTCGGTACCGATCGGCTGGTTGATTGACCTAAATTAATTAAACCACGATCACTAAATTAAAGTAATGAAATTGTGGTTTTAAGGTTTTAAGGAGTGTATAAAAGTTGGAGGCGCCGAAAACTAATTGATTTTCAAAGGGGGCGATAAAGAAATAAGTTTGAGTATCTCTGCCATACATCAATGTTATTCATGTTCTCAAAGGTGTGTGAAGCTGCCAACCCAAACTTTACCTGCGTGGTGTATCACCAAACATGGTAATCAGTACATACATGGAAACATACTTTTTGCTGATAAATACTTCTGGATAGATCACACTCATAAATATAAGACCCCGAGCGGAGGGGGTTGGAAGGGGGATAGGGGGGGGGAGGGTCAAGAGGTGGGAGTCTAACGGTCTCTAGACCAATTCGAAACTGTGACATCTCCGGCTCAAAAAAACACTAGGGGTAGATCAAATTAAGACTAAGGTGTCGGGGTTAGGCAGTTTGGTTTAATGACGTCCCTTTTTTTATCATTTCTCTCTAAAGTTGAGCCAACTGTTCTAAAGGCGAAAGTGTTGTGTGCAACTTGTAAGTGTGTATGTTTGTTACACTTTCATGCCGTAACTACTGAACCGATTTGACTGAAATTCGGAATATAGATAGACTATACCCTGAATTAGAACATAGGGTACTTTTTATCCCGGAAAAACCCATGGTTCCCGTGGGACTTGTGAAAAACCGCAAAAATCACGCGGGCGCTGCTAGTATAGACTATACTGCGACTAAATCATTCTGACTTCGATCTTGTAGATACATTGTGCTAATATGCTCGATGATATGGCCTCATAATAACGATTCAAAAATTCATAAACTTCGAA
This sequence comes from Coenonympha glycerion, assembly GCA_963855885.1. Classification (NCBI taxonomy): domain Eukaryota; kingdom Metazoa; phylum Arthropoda; class Insecta; order Lepidoptera; family Nymphalidae; genus Coenonympha; species Coenonympha glycerion. The sequence continues at coordinate 7,861,491 of OY979653.1, forward strand.
ATAAATTGCAAAGAAATTATCAACAAACAAACGTCAACAAAGTCAAGTTATTTTTATTGCAACACCACCATTTTGGTGTTTCTATAATGTATTTTTTAATTTAATATTGCAACAATTACTCACGTTTGATGGCAACAATAGTAAAAATATTTGTTGGATTTCACTTAATTTCACCAAAATCGGTAAATATTAAACATAATAGCATCAATCTCAGTTAAAATTATTCGTACCTATTTCTATTTTCAATACCTACGCCATTTTATTACACAGGCGAGAAATCGTCAATCGAGGTTTTGAACCAAAATTGCCAGTGTGAAAAATAAGTATAATTATAAAAAAGCTTTTTTAAAATTTTAATGAATACTATTATTCCGCTAGTTTCAATTTATTTCAGACTAAATTATACCTTTGTATTAAACAATACAAAGGTATAATTTAGTCTGAAATAAATTACACATTCAGATTTTTTTTAAGTTTTCTTGAAAATTACATTGAAGTATTTTTCAATATGGCAATATTCATCTTCCTTATCTGCGTGCTTTCAGCCAAAGAGTATATAATCACTACGTTTTACTTTCAGCTTCTTTCCAACGCGCGGCGCGCCGTCTTTCGAAATTCAAATTCAAATTCAAAGTTTCAACTTTCAAGTCGATTCGAGTTTTGACTTCCAAAAAGTGCCTCGGGCTTTAGTCTAGTCAATGACATTTTTAAAATTCGTATTCGATTCATTAAATTATTATCATCACTACAAAGAAAAATCAAATAATTTACGTCCTATTACCATTCTTACCTAATTAAATTATAAAAATCAGTTTAGCCGTTTCGGAAGAGTTTACAAACACGAGATTTTAAGTTTACAAGTTACAACTCAGATCAGATCAATGAAGACAAGTTTACAATCTTGTTCATTCATAATAATTTAATATGAGTAGGACCACACCCCCAGTACGAGTTACAACAACGCAGAATACGAACCATATACGACCACTTGAAAAATATGGCTATCTGTCTTACTTATATAGCGCTGTCTCATTCTAAAATTCAATAGCAGCCGCTCAATTGAAAAAATAGAACTCAAACACAAATACAGAACTGACACGATCAATAAAATTGAAGCATGAAAACCGGTTGTCTCTTTCACTCTTACGAGAATTCCTATTAAGAAGTGCCTAAAACTTTAATTACGAATTACATGCTTCACATGCATTTATAACTATCCAAATACTTGTAAAATGATACTTAATACTTTTTACATGGCAAATACGCATAAGTTTGTTAAATAAAGGTGGTTTTATCATAGAAATTTACGTTTACATTTCTGATCCTAACTCTCGCTATCGAAGTTTTTTCGTCAGTTGGGTATATTAGGATACCAAAAAGAGAGTATATTGGGAGGTCCGTAGCTACTAAGTAAGCTGGTACTGGCAGAGAGCCGGTCTAATTCTCTGCCATCTGAAATGAAGCGCTATAATGAGCAAATCATATATGGATAAACAATTGTCAAATATGTCAAGAAAAACGATAAAGAGAGGCTTCGGCCTCAGCCACACGCTAGTAGCTAATTCGACCTTCTTTTGTTATTTTTAGCCACCGTCCTCCGATAAAAAAAAATAGTTCTTGCTTTTAAAATAATATATAGGTAGATAAAATATCCGAGCTGCTGCCTGCTGCCAACTATTGGTGTATCGCTCGGTACACCAATTTGCTCGGTACACCAATAGTTGGCAGCAGGAGTCATTTTTTTTGGTAAATTCAACATTTTCTAAAAATGAATAAAAACCTACACCCCCAAAACTCCCTGTATGCTAAATTATATAGAAATATGTATAAATATATTAAATAAAAAATCCTACTGCCAATAGTTCTTTCAAAACTTTATTTACTTATAATATATTTTTTAGTTATCCTATACCTTTAAACGAGCATTTCTTGTATATATATTTCTATATAATCTGGATCTCGGCAACGGCTCCAACGATTTTCATGAAATTTAGTATACAGGGGGTTTTGGGGGCGATAAATCGATCTATAGCTAGGATTCATTTTTATAAAAATGTCGAATTTACCAATAAAAAAAATAATAAAAATATGACTTCTGCTGCCATCTATTAGCCAGTAGTTAAACTACCAGTAGTTAAACTACCGAGCGAAGCACTTCTGCTGCCATCTATTATCCAGTAGTTAAACTACCGAGCGAAGCTCGGTCAACCAGATATTGACTTATGGTTCATGAAAAACTCGATGTCACCTTCAGTCAAATAAACCTACTAAATCATCAGAACAGAAATGCACGAATACCTATCAATGCCTACCGTAAAGGAAGAAATTGCTAACTTTGCCAAAAAACACAAGACCAGACTAGAGGCACATATTAATTGTCTCGCGGTCTCACTTACCAGGGACAACAGGCCAAAGAGACTAAAAAGATCCACAATAGCTGACCTATGCTGTGATCACTGACGCCCAAGGGCTGCTCAATGGAGTTGGCCTTCTCCCATGCCAAAATTCACACATCCAATCCAATAGTTAAAAGACTGATCGCAGAAAGATCAAAAATAAGAAAAAAAAAAAACCTTCAGTCAATTCTTTGTTGAATTTCTCGGGCGTTGAGTCACCTACAAAAGTTATGATAAAAAACAAAAGGAAGTCGAAGTTGCTACGGCGGTGTGTGTGAGAGAGGATCTCGATTTTTCATTTTGTAGAATTGTTTCATTTTTATTACATTTTCATGTTTTGTTGAATACCCATACATTACGCTGTTCAGCGAGTACATACAGATTGGTGACGGTTTAGACCGGCCCATCACCACGACCGGCTTCCCGCGTAGCAGAGACTCCCCACATGTGATAAGAGACCTTCCGTATATATACCGCTCGATGAAAAAACTTCGATAGCGCGAGTTAGACCCGCTGCTGTGATTGGTTGGAATGGTAAAACTCCCACTCAAAGCCCGATTTGCGTACTGCATGACCGACTACTTACAATGTCGCTGCTAAATTGCACTGTATGTTTTTATAGACAAGGAAATCAAAAGTTACAAGAATTTGAACTTTTCTTCTGATCCTTTCTCATAGAACAAAAATTCCAGTATGGAATTACGTGAAATTACTATGGTATGAGTGACAGTGATTTCACTATCCGATATAGCTATCTCGATTTCATTTTATTTATTATCGAACATAGCTTGAAAAATGAGTTAAACAAGTAAATAAGTAAAAAAAAACACAACAGTGCTGTCGTAAAACTTCTTCTTTTTTTTTTTAATCTTTATTTAAAGAGTTTAGTCAAAATTTGACTATGTCACTCTGTATTTTTTACAAAACTTCTTCTTCCAAAAAAATATAGCCGGTGTTACTAAGAATGATGTAAGGATCCTAATAATACCCCTTTTTTTGATGACCTCCTTGGCGCAGGGGCGCGCGCTCGAGATTCGAGTGGGAGGTCGCTGGTTCGGCTTCCGCCACGGGCCACTTTGGAATTCAATAATTTCTAAATTGGCTCTGGTGTCTGGCTCTGGTGAGAGGCTTCGGCCGTGGCTAGTAACCACCCTACCAACAAAGCAACGCACCGCCAAGCGTTCCGGTGCAATGCTGTGTAGAAACTGAGTTTACTTACCCCGGCCAAGTTAAAAAAAACCCATATTTCGAAATCTCTTCAGTCGTTCAAAAGTTATGGTGGAATTAAGAAACTCATGTACATGAACCCTAAAAACATTTCACTCCTTTTTTTGGACATTCGTGTAATAAATCAATATTTTGATTTGAGTAAAATACCCTAATAAGTTAGGTGTTGGTTACGGTAGTCGGTAACAGTGTGAGAGTTCGGTCACGATAAAGGTTTCGGGAGTTCAATGGATTTTTTGTCGTACTTTCAATGGACCGCTTTATCTGTTGTGACGCACGAGGCGCGGCGGAGAGTGGGCGCCGCCCGGGCGGTGGGAGTACAGTGCGACGAAGGCTATGTTGGCGCGTGGCCAAAACCGGTACTAACGCCGCTATCTTGTGATACTGTTTGATAGTTCGCTCAGTCAGTATATCGCTATTGTGCGTTGTGTTGTTTTAGTTTATTAATAGCTATTTTATACTAAAAGTGAATTAAAATTGAGGAGATTACATTTTCTGGATGCCTTTGTTCTATAACAGCGCCCTCGTGTCAATGTCATTCAAGTGCCAAGAGAGCCTTGTCGGACTGTAGGTACCTAATGGAAAGGTGGCCTCGAGCACGTGCGTCGTGCGAAGGCTGACGTAACGCGGCGTTTCCGTCTTAAGTCTTTATAACCGACTTCAAAAAAAGGAGGAGGTTCTTAATTCGTCGGAATCTTTTTTTTATGTATTTTCACCGATTACCTACTCGACGACGCGTTAACCGATTTGGAAAATTCTTTTTTGTATAAAAGGGTAGGTATACTTCCCAGATGGTCCCATTTTTTTCAGGTCAGGATCTGATGATGAAATCCTGGAGAAGTCGAGGGAACTCTTCAAATTTTATATGGACTTGAAACTATTTGGGTACCTACTGTTTGAAAGAGTAATATTTTACAAGTTGCCCTATGGTCATCAGGTCATGATCTGATCATGAAATCTTGGAACGCCTTGTGCACTTGTTGCTTTCCACTAATAAAAATGGGAAATGCTTTCCAAAAAACCAACTTCAAATGCCACTACAAAGTGTGAAATAATTTTTATTTAAATTTTAGGTACCTACACCAATTCGAAGTCGGGCAATGTTTCATACCATCCCTAACTTACTTGATGTGCGAAGAAATGACGAAGTCATCGGCAATCGCCCGACTTCGAATTGGTGTAGGTACCTAAAATTTAAATAAAAATTATTTCACTCTTTGTAGTGGCATTTGAAGTTGGTTTTTTGGAAAGCATTTCCCATTTTTATTTTATACTTTTTAGTGGAAAACAATAAAATGCAAAAGGCGTTGTAAAAATACCCAAATCGCTTGAGGTGTGTTCATAAATTCTGAAGAGATACCTAAAATTCATCAGACCCTGACTTGATGACTTTAGTCATCAAATCAGTATCTGCTAGCAAATGCACCAGTAACTATAAAAAATACCCAACTCGCTTCAAGTATACTAGCAAAATGTGAAGAGTTCCCTCGATTTCACCAAGATCCCATCATCAGACCCTGACTTGATGACTTTAGTCATCAAATCAGTATCTGCTAGCAAATGCACCAGTAACTATAAAAAATACCCAACTCGCTTTAAGTATACTAGCAAAATTTGAAGAGTTCCCTCGATTTCACCATGATCCCATGATCAGATCCTGACCTGATGACCATAGGACAACTTGGAAAATATTACTCTTTCTAATAATACTCAAATAGTTTCATGTTTCCATATAAAATTTGAAGAGTTCCCTCGATTTCTCCAGGATCCCATCATCAGATTCTGACCTGATTAAAATGGGACCACCTGGAAACAAAACCCTCTTAAACAAAACAAGGATTTTTCAAATCGGTCCACGCGTCTTCGAGTAATCGGTGAACATACATAGATAAAAAAAAAAAAAGATTCCGACGAATTGAGAACCTCCTCCTTTTTTTGAAGTCGGTTAAAAAGTAAAAAATAAAAATATAAAATTCTTTCCAAAAAACCAACTTCAAATGCCACTACAAAGAGTGAAATAATTTTTAATGTTTTTAATGCACATAAATTTTAAGAGTTCCCTTGATTTCTCCATGATCCCATGATCAGATCCTGATTTGATGAAATGGGACCATCTGGGAACTGTACCTACCTACCCTTTTAAACAAAAAAAAAAGAATTTTTAAAATAGGTCCACGCGTCTTCGAGTTATTGGTGAACATACATAATATATAAAAAAATTCCGACGAATTGAGAACCTTCTCCTTTTTTTGAAGTAGGTTAAAAACAAAGAGCTAAGGTTAAAAAGCTAAAAGTAGCGCCATCTGTTACAATTTTTGCAAACTCCGTGGTTCATAACCGTGTTGCATAGCTTGATGAGGTTGATACACTGACCTCCATAATAGTATTCTGGGCCGAATATTCTATAAATTAATAATAATTGACAGTTACTTTCATAGAGTATATTGGTTCCTTATTGTGCCGATTTGAAGCGCATCCACGGAAGGTGGCCGGTACTAACATTAGTCACAAAGAAGGACCGGATGTGGATGGAGGTGGATGTTGTTCCATGGACGCTCACGCCAGCTTACGCATCAACCAGCACAAAAATAGCGAAAATCAAGTCCTGCGTACAGTGCGACAAGGCTATTTTGGTGCGTGGCCAAAATCAGAACTAACGCCGCTATCTTGTGATAGGACGTACTGTTTGATAGTTCGCTCTGTCGGCATCGGCGGATCCAGGGGGGGGGTCATGGGGGTCATGACCCCCCCCTGGGGCTTCCAGAACCTAGATGAACCAATAGTTAAAATTGTTAAATATAATGTTTTATGTGGTATTTTTTGGAACAATATAGATTTTATGTATGTGAGTACCTTTAATATTTAATTGATTTATCATTGATTTTATGCTATATGGTGTCACTGTGACACTGTCACACGCATTATGGAACGAAAGTATCGCTTCGCTCGCATATCCAGTTGTCAAAATATATAAAGTTCGTGTTCTCTTCTTTCAGGACTATTTGCGATTTCAAGACGTTATTCCGCCTAAAAATTAGTATATTATTTAAATTAAAGATTAAAGATGGATCATTATAAAAACGTAAAAAATTTGAGCTCGCTTCGCTCGAATATCTGGATATTTAAAAATTTATCAAAATATATAAAAAGTTTGCATTCACATCATTCGAGCATATTTTCAATTTTAAGACGTTATTGCAACTAAACATGATTATATTATTTTTATAAAAGATGGATCTCACTGTCAAACCATGTAATATTCAAGAGTGGAATAAATAGTGATATATTTTTTTTATGTATTTTCACCGATTACCTACTCGACGACGCGTTAACCGATTTGGAAAATTCTTTTTTGTATAAAAGGGCATAATTTTTTTGTATAAAAGGGCAATTCGAGCATATTTTCAATTTTAAGACGTTATTGCAACTAAACATGATTATATTATTTTTATAAAAGATGGATCTCACTGTCAAACCATGTAATATTCAAGAGTGGAATAAATAGTGATATATCCTGCGAAATGGTAAAAATTTTGAGCTCGCTTCGCTCGCATATCCAGTTATCAAAATATGTACGCCTCCAGGATCTTTGTGTTATGTTGTGACTTTTTAGTAAAAAAACCAAAGAATATTTATTAACATTATAAAACGAAATGAAAAACCTAAAAAATTTGAGCTCGCTTCGCTCGCATATCCAGTTGTCAAAATGTATTATATATAAAGTTCGCGTTCACTTCATTCGAGCATATTTTCAATTTTAAGACGTTACGACGCCTAAAAATGATTATATTATTTTTATTAAAGACGGATCTCACTGTCAAACCATGTTAAATTCAAGACTGGAATAAATAGTGATGTATCCTGCAAAATCGTAAAAAATTTGAGCTCGATTCGCTCACGTTCGTTCTAAACTGTTACGAAAAAATCAAATCGTGGCTAAGAGCTTTAATAGTTAAAAACATCGTAAGTCTCCACGTCCAAAAACTTACCCATTGAAGTAGATGAAGTGATTATGCTTTTCGGAAGACGTAAAAGACAAATTGGCTCTTCTATTTAAAGATATGTCTTTTAGAGTACAGTAATTACTTATACACATTAATAAAATACCTACCTACTTAAAATACTTACCTGTATCAATTAGTATCAAAATTTAATTATAACTATCTTGTGACTTGAACTATGGTGACCCCCCCCTGGCACCAAAGCTGGATCCGCCCTTGTCTGTCGGTATATCGCTATTGTATGTTGTGTTGTTATTGCTTAGTATTAACTAAAATAAAACTAAAATTGAAGTAAAATTAAAGATATTTTATTTTCTGGCTGCCTTTGATCTAAAACAGTGCCCCCTGACAATGTCAATCAAGTGCCAAGAGAGCCTTGTCGGACTGCAGGTACTTGTGTTATAGAGGTCAGTGGGTAAACAACACTGAAGTTTGAACCGTGTAGGTTCTACTGGAAAATGGAAATGGTTCTAGTAGGTACTTCTCATAGTTCTACCCACAGACCAAGGAATAACTTTACAATGCTTTACAGTCTTGAGTTTACTACCAGTGGTTCTACCCATGTTCTACCTTTCTACCATCTAAAAATACAAAAGGCGACATTTCCACAGAGATAACAAAACTATGGAGATGACGAATTCATTCATTCTAGCCTAGACTCGCGTGACATGAGTGTCATTAATTGATTTTAGTTCCATAGACGCTCACGCCAGGTTACGCAACAATCAGCGCCAAAATGGCGAAAATCAAGTGTCTTAATTTTTACATTGACAGTCAGCAATCCAGAGTATAATATTCTATATTACTCTATGGAGATCAGTGTAGGTATAGGATCCTATCCCTATAGTGTTTTGTGTCTATGGATCCATCCCAGCAACAAAAAAGGAGTCAAATCTACCACATAGGGACTGGGAGCAGTCATTTGTTATAGTCCAAGCATTCGTCATTCTCGTGAGTCCAGTACTGCGTACAATCTAGCGACCATTTACTCTAGTGACCGAATGGCAAATCTTGAAGTTGTGTCTTATGTCTACAGAGACAAGGCTTAATTTGGAATAGCGCACTTGTGTGGGGCGGCTGCGCGGGCCGTCGTACCTTGTGGTATCGGACTCCCTGACAGTAGTAGCAGAACGGCGGTATATATGCTGCAGTTGCGAAAAAACTTCGATAGCGCGAGTTAGGAATACAGAGCACTGTGAAAACAGAGGCTGGGCAGTACTTTTTTTTTATCAAAGTGCGCAACACGTACGCGAGTGAGCAGGAGGTATTAAAAAAATATCGAGTAAAATATTGAAATGATGATACAGAAGCCCCGATATTATTGTACAGTCTTCTATCAGTAGGGTAATAAGTATTGTGGCTTCTGCATCATCGACCAAAAACGAGTAAAAAAAATCACGTTTTTAGTATAAACAGATCTCGCTACGCTAATACCTAGATAATAGTACGGAACCCTTCGTGTGTGAGTGCGAATCGCACTTGGCCGATTATTAGGTCCCATTTTGTACCTACTCAATAACATACTTTTTCTCACAGTTCCAAAGGCAAAGCTTCTTCCATCCATATTTACATAGTCGACGTACCAAAGACGCGTACGAAGCGGTTTGATTCCTCGTTCCTGATACGCACTACAAAGGTCTGGAATACCCTCCCAGGCACTGCCTTTCTCACCACCTACAACCTGGGCGCCTTCAAATCAACAGTGACAGTGAATATGCATCTCCTAAGGCTTGGCTGAGTTACGGAGTCATTTTGTGGGGTAATAGCACTGATGCACATCAACTTTTCGTGCTACAAAAAAAATGCGTAAGGATTATCTACAATCTAAAAAATGGACAAAGTTGCGCACCACACTTCAAAACATCTAAAATCCTAACCCTGCCAAGCATATACATACTAGAATCATGTAAGTTTGTAAGAAAATATCCGGAATTTTTTAAAAAAACTTACGCCACGCCACGACCAATTAAATTACGGCGTGCACGAAAGCATAATTTAGTTTATCCGAAATCGAATTTAAATATCCACAGCACCGGTCCCAACCCAATGTGTACAAAAATTTACAATCAGCTTCCAAAAGAAATAAAAGCAGAAGAGAATATAAATATATTCATTAACAATTTAAAAGACTTTCTGCAAAAAAAAAGCGTATTATCATATTAATGAATTTTTAGATAAAAAATGAATATCATTTGTTAAATTGGTTGTTTGACACAATAAGTCCGCCTCCCTAGTTACAGCGCCCTTACTGGGTTATTTTGATGTAACTAAATAAATAAATGAATAAATGAATAAGGCAAGCGCGCTCCACCTTAGACTGTATCATCACTTTCCATCAGGTGTGATCACAAGGGCTAGCCTAAGTACATATATAGTTAAAAAAAACGTAAAACACTCTGTACATAAGTGCTCTGTGCTTTATTAATGGAAGGGGTAGAAATCAGGTTTCACTTTCAAGATTTCATGCGACGCTCTACTTTTTAACAACAAACGTTGATGTAATTTAAACCTTAATTGTATTAGATTAGAGAATATAATAGTATAGCTAATGGATAATCGTTAGAAAGCCTGGGTGGCTAAATAAGTTGGTTACATGGACGACTGCACAGATCTTTGTTATCCAGGTTTTTAGAGTTCCGTAACTCAAAAGAAAAATAAAACGGAACCCTTATAAGATCATTTTGTTGTCCGTCTTGTCTGTCTGTTTTACGATCCTTTATTTAAGTAACTATTAAAGATATCCCCATAGTGTAAGTAGGCTATGAAAGGAATAGATTAAGGCAAAAGCCGATAGCCTCATTGCAGCAAGTTGTTTTTACTTTTATTTAACAAGGTGGGAAAACCGGGTTGTCGAAATTTCAAAATAAAATAGCAATATTTAGTCTGATATCATATGAAACGCGCTTGTCTATTCTAAAACCGATTTTTATTTTTATTTTTATGCCTGATGGTATTTGATTTATTGAGCAAAATGTTGAAAAAATTACCGTTCCCCCCCTTATGAAAAGTCTGAAATAATTATGATTAATAGGGATTCATACGTATATTTTACGGGAAAAATAAAATCAACTTGATACCCATTATACTTTTTTTGCGGTTGGGTAAGAAAAGTGATTCTTATGGATTACTTTTTCTATAGGAGTACGGAACCCTTGGTGCGCGAGTCCAACTCGCACTTGGCCGGCTACTAACTTAGTAGCACCTAAGTACGAATTCATGCCGAAGATGGTATCGTACTATAACTTGGAAGGAGCAAATAACATCTAACAGCTTCTACACTGCATCACGCCGGAATACTAAATCGCTTGGCGGAACCACCACCACCACCAAACCACCACCACAAAACCACCAAAAACAAAGATAGTTTTGCGGTTCACCATCAAAAGTACCTACATGTAAATTATATTAGTAAATTCATGAACAAAATGTCGGAGCAGACAGCTTCGACCAGATGGACTGACGACATTAAAAGAGTCGCGGGAAGGCGCTGGATACAAGTGGCGCAGGACCGTGCGGGCTGGAAATCATTGCAGGAGGCCTATGTCCAGCAGTGGACGTCCGTCGGCTGAAACGAACGATAGTATGGAACCCTCGGTGCGCGAGTCTGACTCGCACTTAACGGCGTAGAAGCCGTATTTACGCGATCTTTAGTGAAGTTTTGTTTAAAAACTATAAAGACAATGACTTTTAAATTTACACGTCATGTATTTTGGGTCTTTAATCTAAAATCGTTAAGAAGCAGAAACACGATTAGATAAAATTTCCTCGATAGAAAGTTCTCCCAAAAGTTGCTCGACAATCTCAGTTTTTCTCGTTTTTATCGGAAACTGAAATGGATGTTATTGTAATTTTTGTTGTAATGTGTCGGTAATAATTATATCTAAAAACGTTGAGAAACAGATTTTTGATAACTGGCTTAGTTTTGAGTAATTAGGTAAAAGGTCGTATTTCTGACATATTCTTCCGCGACGCTGCATGTCGCACCCATCAACGTATCCGTGAGAGTGACAAAGACAAAAATAAATTCAATAAATCACCTTAACCGGTTTTTTTAAATTGCAGGTCACTAAAAATCACAATACGGAGATACCTACCTAAGGTATTTGAGGGATACAAATCTTGCAACCCCCAAACACTCGAATGCGCATGTACCAACAACGTCATAGCTAGCGTATACCAAATTGATACCAAACATCTCGCATGATATTGTGTTCAATTTACTATTTAGTCAATACCTACCTAAGTATTACGGCCTATATAGCAATAAAATATTAATATCTAAGGTAAGTGAGGTGTAATTCGGTATACTAAGGCTACGACGACTTCAAAAATTAAAATAAAAAAAACTAAACCTGATTTCTGTCTGAAAGTTTTTTTTAAAAGAACATTGGTCTTTTGCCAGCTAATACGTGCATGAATTAAGTGATTTTAGTTAGAATTTTCTTTTTAAATAATTTATTGGTAGACCTCTTTTTTCCTTCTTATTTCGTGATAAAATTTGGCTCAGCATTTTAATTCGTGAATGCAGGGTTTTTATTTCGGGATAAACTTTTGTGCAATAATTTTATGATATTATATTAAAACATTTTAAATAAAAATATAACAGGAGTTTAATACATTATTATAGCAATAAAGATATTCGATTTCTAAAGGAAAAACATGTTACATTAAGCTCAAATTCAGCTTTAAGTACAAACTGTTCCCTAATCATAACTGTTTTCCACGATATCGCTTGCATACCTTAGGAACAATAGATTTTTTCGAGATAAAAAGTAACCAATATCCATCCAGGATAATGTAGCTCTCCATTAGTGAAAAAATATGAAAATCGGTTCAGTAGATTTTAAAATAAAAAAATAGTAAAAAATAACCCTTAAAAGTAAACAATTATTCATTGTTAATACCTAATTATAAACTGTAGAGATTACTCAAATATCTCTTATATAATTGGAATCTCCAAAATTCAAATATCAATTTCTTGAAAAAAAAAAATTGGAGTCCATGTTAAATCAAAAATCATTAAGTTTTGATTTAACATGGATACAAAGGATTTTGTTGCTATTATTTCAACATGAAATTTTCGCGTAAAAGTTTTAGTTTCAAATAACTTCCTTTATTATAAAAATAAACTAAAAATTTTGAAAAACTAAACCATCTTTAATAGTAAGTAATTTCAGCAAGTTTGAAGTCTTCTAAGCTCGATTCAATTTATTAATATTCAAGATAATTAATTTAAGACAGATGATTTTTTGTACGGTATATCTCATTTTTCCATGTGGCTGAAACATAACAAAATAACTTTAATTTTTTCCTACTAATCACAAACCTTTACAAAGTAATGCCTGCAGGTATTTGATGGGAACAGTTACTTTTTTATCTTACACAGAATTTTGAGTTGAGTACCTAAGTGAGGTTTGTAATGAAACTTGAAATATAGAACTTCATGTTTATAAACCTAAGACATATTTCATCACTAAAAATAATAAATTGATATGCATACGTTAATACTTAAGTTTAAGTTCCTTATCACGAAATTAAAAGTGAGTGCTAAAATAAAAACATCTTATTTCGTGATACTTATTTTGGAAAAGTCCTGTACTTAAGTTTGTAAATCATTCAAAAACCATTTAAAGTAACTATTAAATATCCTGAATATAAAGATATTATATGAAAATAAATGAAGCAAAACGAACTATAAATAAAACCATGCTACTAGTACCTATGCGAGTTCACCTTAAAAATTTAAATTTAGGTTTAGTTCAAACTCTTATTTTAAGAATTTTATTGAAAAAATCATATACCGAATTTAGCTCATAAGAAAGTTCATTACTTTCAAATTATGATTTTGATTTTATATTTAAAATATCTTGATTAATAAATTAATACACTAGCTTTAAAAAAGAAACTCATAAATTCTTAATTCGGTAGTGATACGAAATACGCAACCTAAGAAAAATAAGATGCCGGATATTTCGTGAGTCGATTAATTGCAATTTTAAGTGAATTTAGTACTTGTATTTATCTCTGTCCTATATTATATTAATTGTAAAGAAACACAAATTTACACTATAAAAAACTTAATTCAAATAGACTTACCTTTGTCTTTCTGTAAGCTTATAAAGTATGATATTTAAGCTTACGGTAAATACAAGCGCGCAGGTGTACTACAGCGATTTGCGGCCAACTTAGGTTTTAAAGAGTCGTATTGGTCTGAGCTTTTTCACCAAAATTCTCATACTCGATTTTTTAACGGGTAATATGATGAAGATTTAGAATTTACGTTTAATTTATTTATAACATGTCTTTATTGCTTATTTTTACGCCAGAAGCAAAAACTAACGAAATAACCAGACATACCGAATTAACCCTCACTTACCTTATTTAAAAAAATAAAAAAATTGAAAGTGATTGTTAAACAGATTTGAGGTAAGAAGTTTCTTAATATTTGTATCTTCTAACCTAGTTAATTATTATGATAACCTAGATATAAGACAAAAATAAGAAAACGTTTGACCTTACCTACTTTTAATTCTTACCAAAAAAAAAACAAAAAATCCATTTTTTGTTTTATAGATTTCCGTAGCAAAATGTTAAAAATGAAACCCTTGGTTCTTTGAACTTTTAAACTTTAATTTTTTTTCAGTCATTTTATTGACACCCTAATCGGTCGTAGTTATTAGTAGTGGTATCTCGATTTCGCCCCTAAAAAAAATAATTTCTCAATATTTTGTGGTTAGATTGAAGAATGGATGGAAGTGAGTGTTGATTGTTGTTGATTAGGTAGTATGAATTTTATTTACTGTTTCAGCGGCAAAGATGTCTGCGAACGGAACAGGGGCAGTATTCTTCTTGGGGTCCCGGGCTCACTATCAAGTGAGTTTACAGAATGTATTATATTATATTAAGTATAGTAGTTTATGGTACAAGTGAGTAAAGTTGGTGATTACCGATGAGGCGCCACTAATCATCAGTACTCACGTGTATCATACGACGTTTTTCAACACAATTATGAATAAAATAATTCTAAAAATAATTTCATTTAGTAGATAAAATAAAATAAAACTGCCTAATAATCAACTTACCAGTGAATAATAGTAATGAAAAAGTCACAGTTTGCGATGAGCAAGTGTGTTGAAAAAACTGTCTAACTCACTAGTGAATAAGGGTAATGAAAAAGTCACAGTTTGCGATTATAGGTGTCATTATGTGCCTAATTGCGATGAAATTAGAGCCACTTTATGAGCAAGTGTGTTGAAAAAACTATAAAGACAATTGCTTTCAAATTAAAAACAGTTGCTCCAAAATCTGTTTTTTTTTTTTCTATTTGTATCGGAAATTACAACGAATGTACTTACCTAATTGTTATTTTTGTTTTAATGTGTCGGTAACAATAATATCGAAAAACGCTCTGAAACTGATTTTTAATAACCGGCTTAGTTTTTTTAGTAGTTAGGTACCTAAAACGTTGTTTTTCTGTTATATTCTTCAGCGACGCTGCATATCGCACCCACTAACGTTTTCGTAAGAGTGAGAAGGACAAAAATAAACTATGTGTGTCCCACTGATCTCCATTCTATTGATTAATCATTCTATACATATTCTGACAGTGTTCTTTTTTTGTGCCGATTTGAAGCGCCACCCCCGAACGTCCACGGTACTAAATTGACATTTGTTGGTAGTGGACCGTCACGTCGTTTTGAAAGTGATTTTATTTTAGTTCCATAGACGACGCTCAGGCCAGGTTACGTAACAGTCAGCGCCAAAAAGTCAAGTGTCTTCATTTTTACGTTGATAGTCAGTCATCCTGGATGTAATGGAGATCAGTGGTGAATCCTCTTAAAAAAACATTTTTGTTTTTTGTAGGTCCTGGAGCAACCAAACACCTTTGACATAGAGAACGGCAACACCTCCACGGAGACGATCTACAGCACCTCCGTTGAGGAGCTGTGGCCGAACGACACGAACGAACAGACGGAGGTGGACCCCAACTGCAATGCACTGCCGTGGAATTGCAGTGATCAAAATGACACTGGTAAATGATAATCTGCCCTCCAATTGCGTGACTGCATCAATGTGAACGTGATTTTCACGTTATTAATTGTTTAATTCTGTTTGTGTTGTTTCTTTTTTGCTATGTTATGTTCTTTCTGTGTAATCTTCATGTCGCCGTCCACGTCTCAGGTGGGCCTCACGGAAGACCAGCGCTTTGCCATAAAAAGCAAGACTTATGCTGAGTGGAGGCCCATTTGGGAGTGCACATTGTTCTTCCTGTTATTTTTTTTCTCTCCTGTTCATATGTACCTAATGTGCATTACCAATAAACTTTTTCATTTCATTTCATTTTTTTTCAAGTATTTTGATTGGTCAAACTCTAAACCCACGTGATATTGATACAGTTATAGAATCGAAGCAGGCGTTATGTAATTTAGCGGGTGATTACGCACCGCGCCTGTGCACGATGAATCAGCGGGCAACTGCCGGGCCCATCAGAGCAGTCCAGCGGATTCTCACAGGCAGCGGCGGTGGCGGGTCGAAAAAGGCCCGCCAAAAAATTTTATTAGGCGTTTTGCACTGGGTTTAATCCCGCGGCACAGAGTGACTTACTACTAGGTACTTACCGGCGCATGGAGACAGCCAGCACGTGGAATCCGGGAAGTGTGTTCGTGTAGGATGAAATGTGGTGTGTGGTGCCTGCTGTGTCAAATGCAAAGAAACACACTCGCCCTCCTCTGAAGGGTCTTTCGCGGCGGCGGCACGAATTCGCGGGTAGCGAAGCGAGTCCGCGGCGGCGTGGTATCCAGATCGCGCGGGAGCACAAAAAACAGTGTTCCGGATCGTCAAATGGGCCCGCGGCGTTCGAACGAAGCGGCGGACAACACAACACACGAAGGAGCGCAATAAATAGGGCTCGTAAAACTAAACGACACGGCGTGGCCGGCAAATCTTCAACGCGGGCAACGCGGACCTTGGGTATGGACCGTTTCGATCGGCTTGTAGCACCGGACTGCGCGCGCGTCGCCGATGCGGGGAGGCGCGATGCGCGGGGGGCAGTGATAGCCGACCGACGCGAGGCGGCCTAGCGCAAACTGGAGTGCTAGCGTAAAGCGCGAACACCCCCGCCAGTGGACCCATGGATTTGGAGTCCACTAACAATTGGGCAACCGGGATAAGGAAGAGACGGCTCGCTGCAAAACCGAATCTCCGACCATTACCTCGGCAACTCTGGGAACCCCATCGGATCCATATATCAATTTAAGAATGCGTCCACGACGCCAGCACAAAGGCAACAAATTAGGCTCCTTAACTAGGACAAGATCACCAACCTTAGGTGGGTCGGTCTTGTCTGACCACTTAACGCGCTGCTGCAAGAGATGCAAATATTCTAAATACCAACGATGCCAGAAATTTTGGGTCATCTGCTGTAGCAATTCGAAGCGAGACAACCGTGAGACCTTCACGTCCCTGAAGGGGTACTCGGGCAGGGCGTTAAGGGGTTCACCAATTAGGAAATGACCGGGGGTTAAAACTTCCAGGTCATTGGGATCGGACGATAAGGGGCAGAGTGGCCGAGAATTGAGGACAGCCTCAATCTTACAAAACACGGTAGCGAGCTCTTCAAAAGTCAAAATGGTTTCACCTATCACGCGTCGGAGATGCGTCTTTGAGACCTTAACGACGGCTTCAAAGATCCCGCCCCAGTGGGGACAAGCTGGCGGGTCAAAGGTCCAAGTTATCCCCATCTTGGACATTGCCGTGCCGATGCCTATTCATTCAAAAATTGGGCGACTTCCTTCAAATACCTATCGGCACCCTTATAGTTGGTCCCACAATCCGATCGGATCAGGTGCGGATAACCTCGGCGTGAAACGAAGCGGCCTAGCGTGGCTACAAAGGCTTCGGTGCTGAGGGCACTCACCAGTTCTAAGTGTACGGCCTTGGTAGCCAGGCAAACAAAAACGCAAAGGTAGGCCTTGAGGGAACGAGCATTGCGGAGGCTGGAGCTCTTGACGAAGAACGGCCCCGCAAAATCCGTCCCGACCGCCGAAAAAGGGCGCGAGGCCACGACACGGTCGGTGGGGAGGTCCCCCATAATGGGCTGCATGGTGCTGGCCTTCAGGCGGTAGCACGGAATGCACTTGAAAATGACGCTTCGGATGGAGCGTCGTCCCGATAAAATCCAAAATTCGCGCTGCAATATGGCCGAAAGGGCGTTGCAGCCAGCGTGGGCATTTTTGACGTGGTAATGCGTCACCAACAATTTTACAAAAGCGCTATTGTTCGGAAGCAGCAGGGGATGACGTGCCCCATAGGGTAAGTCAGAATTCCGGAGGCGTCCACCAACGCGTATCAATCCGGTGTCATCCAGAAAGAGGTTTAAGCGGGCGAGCGTGCCCTTCAAAGGTAAACCTCGCTTCAGTGTCTCAATAGCGGACTCAAAATGCTCCAGTTGAACCAAACGTATCCAAAAGGTCCGGGCCTCCTGTCTCTCCAGGGGCGACAAGACCGGGTTCGACATTTTGTCGCGTGGGTTCCGAGCGTTGTGGGTGAAGCGCTGAATCCAAGCCGTCACCCCAATCAATTTATCAAGGGAACTGTAGCGTTCCTGAAGATAGCTCAGCGAATTGGCTGGCTTATCTTCCACAACTCCGACTCGCAAGCCAGGTAACACATCGGGCTCGGAGAACCTACTCTGAGGCCAGGCGGACTCATTCCGAGTCAGCCAGTCAGGGCCCCACCAAAGAGAGTGGTTGACAAGGTCGGAAGCTTCACATCCGCGGGAAGCACAATCTGCAGGGTTCAGGTCCCCTGGCACATGTCTCCAGGTCAACGGGGTTTCCGAATTCTGGATTTGGGAAACCCGGTTGGCAACAAAGACTTCCAAGTTGTGGGGAGCGGCTCGCAACCAACAAAGGACAATTTCGCTGTCCGACCAGGCGTACACTTCCGTCAGGTCAACAATCGATAGGAGGGACGTACGCACATGGTTGAGAAGGCGCACCAAAAGAGCGGCTCCAGACAACTCCAATTTGGGTATCGTCAAGCGTGACCGAATTGGGGCCACTTTACTTTTCGCCAAGACAAGGTGGGTTGCGACCTCGCCGGTGTCACTGACAGTTCGCAAATAGACCACGGCTGCGTACCCTTTTTCGGACGCATCACAAAAGCCGTGGAGACTGGCGTGGCACCTTCCGGGCGGTAGGAAGCAACGAGGCATCGAAATCCGATTAACATTCGGAAGTGAGGCCACGAGGGAGAGCCACTCCTGTAATAACCTCCCTTGAAGGGGCTCGTCCCAGCTGACTTCAGCCAACCAGAGCTTCTGCAGGAAGCATTTGGCCAAAAATATTACGGGGGTGATCCACCCATTTGGATCAAAGGTACGTGCCACCGTGGACAAGACCGTACGTTTGGTCCAAGTCTTAGGGGGGATCCAGTTTGACCCGGTAAGTAAAAATGTCCTGCACGGGCTGGTATTGTATACCCAAGACTGTCAGCAAATTAGGATTTTCGGGATTTTCGAAAATGTGTGGATCCTGCTGATCTTCTCCCGGCAAGTCCCTTAAGACCAGCGGGGAGCTCGAGAGCCATTTACTCAGCTCGTATCCACCCGACTTCAGGATGGCAATCAACTCATCCCGCAAAATCAAGGCTTCCTCAACACTGGAAGCTCCCGTACAAATGTCGTCCATATAGACTGACGACTCCAAAATGGCTGAGGCGCGAGGATATTTCAGTCGTTCCCGGTCGGCCAACTCCAGTAATGACCGGATGGCAATGTAGGGGCTGGACCGAAGGCCATAGGTGGTCGTATTCAGCTCGAACACTCGTATGGGGTCACTCGGACTCTCGCGCCATAATATCAGCTGATACCTCCGATCATCACGATGCACCACGGTTTGGCGGAACATCATGCGGATGTCGGCCACAAAGACCACCTGGTGCTGCCGAAACGTCGTGAGGATGTCGGAGATATCCTTGATCAACTTGGGACCGGAGTGTAGACACTGGTTGAGAGACACTCCGTTGGACGTTGGAACAGAGCCATCAAAAACCACACGGATTTTCCCATTCGGGTTTTTCAAAATGGCGTGGTGGCAAAGGAAGTAATGCTCGTTCGAACGCCAATCAAAGTTGGACGGCGACATGTGACCAAGGTCTTCATATTCCCGCATGAAGGCCACATACTTGCTACGGAAGACCGGGTCCCGTTTCATGCGCCGTTCCATTGATAGGAGCCTCTTCTCAGCGAGGGCCCGCGATTGACCCAGGTGGGGTCGTGCCGCCAGGAGTGGCAGACGGGTTACAAAGCGTCCGTCCGTACGGCGCCCCGTGTTATTCCTGTAAAAGGACTCACACTCCTGTTCAAGGGGGCTAACCCGAGCGGCCTGAGGCGGCTCTTCAACCTCCCAAAATCGCTGGACAACATCGGTCAGCGACAAGCCTGCGACCTGGATGGGGTCAGGCTCCGGGGAGGGGCTAGACCATAAAACCGGACCGAAGAAGCTATTGCCAAAAATAGTGGGCAAGGCACAAAGGCCATTGGTCTGCAGGGCCCTAGCTCCCCCAGTTATGATAAGACCCAGCACGTCGGAACCCAAAAGAAGGTCCATAGGACCGGGTTCGGACCAGTGGGGGTCAGCAGGGGCTAAACCTGACGTACAGCGCACTGCGGCGTCGTTTACCCGAACTTGCGGAAGGGGACCTAAAATGTTATCCATGACGGTCACCATAATCAAAACCCGCAGGTTTCCACGAATAGGACTAAACATTAACTCAGCCTCTCCCTTGTGCGATGCGGGCGTGGCGCCACCGATACCGATGACACGACACTCGCGCGGTCTCCAAGGGAGCCCTAGCCTTCCCACCAAGTAAGACGAAGCTATGGAGCGTTGGCTACCCAGGTCCAAAAGGCAACGAACGGTCATAGATTCACCATTAGGGTTATACACCTTCACTGAGGCCGTCGGCAAAAGTATGGTCTGACATACTGTCTGCTGTAGGTTCAGAGTCTCAGGGGAGGTGGCTACGGTGGGAGCTAGGGTGGCGGATACCTAGCGCGGCGAGGGTTCACCAGCGGGATCCCACTGACGGGGGTGCTCCGGCTGGGGCGGCGCTAGAGGGTGGAGGGCATTCCGTACGGAGAGGTGACGAACATGCCGTACGGGGACCATGCACCCATCCGGGACCGCACCATGCGGCTAGCGTCCGGCACCCGGTAGGGATTGCCTCGACCTATGGTGGGTGGATGGCGCTCCAGTCGCGGCCACTCATGTAGTGGCGGCGAGAACCGACGCGGGACGACGCTCAATGGGGCAGCCGCGATATCCCCGTCGTAATGACGCGAGGGGGATGTGACCGTGACGCGGGGGGTGAAACCCTCCTCCGGGGGGCGGAACCCCTACCTCCACTAGGAGGTTGGTGGTCCACCGGAGAACGCCTAACGGGGCTGGCCGGGTGGCCAGGACTAGCGCCCCCGCCCATGGGGGGGGTGCGCGATCGAGCGCCCCCGCCCATGGGGGGTGCGCGACCCAACGTCCCGGCGACCGGAACCACTCCGGTTAGCGCACAAGAGGGCCGAATGGGCACCGCCGCAATGTGGGCAGGGCCGCTGGCGCGGGCAGTCTCTTACGAGATGCTGGCCCAGGCACGAGAAGCACCACTGGCGTGTCGACACGTATTCTCTCCGGGCCGCAACCGGTTTGGCCAGGAAGTGCGGACACGAGGAGACCTGGTGGCCGGGGTGCCGACAATAGGCACAGGGGGGAGCTTCGTTGCCACGGCCCCGCTGTACTGTGACACCCGGCGACCTTCTCTGGCGTCGGCTCCACGGCCTCGCCGGTTGGGGCCGGTCCCCGCCGAAGGGCCAGTCCTTGCCCCACCCCCTCGGACATGCTCGGACCTCCCAGGGGCCACTCGAGGGCCGGTAACTCCAGAGTTATCGGCCTGGAGGCACTCCTGCTCCAAAAACTTCAGGAGGTCGGAGAAAGGGGGCAGGTAGGTTGCACCGTCCCCTCCGAAGCGCTGCTCGAAGCGGAGCTTAAGCTCCGACGGCAGGCGGGAGAGCACTATGTGCAACAACAAGAAGGACCACTGGTCGACGGGGAGATCCAATCGACGGAGAGCATTGGTGGCCACAATGCAAGGGTTTAGCAAGGCCTCTCTGAGGCCGGCCACCCCGGTGACGGCGGGCAAGGCTAGTAGCTGGGCTACATGTGCGTCGGCCAACCGGCGCACATTTTCATAGCGCCTGGCCAGCAATTCCCGAGCCGTGTGGTAGCTCTCCTCCGAGAGGTCGAGGTGTCGCACCACGTCCAGGGCCTCGCCCTGTAGCGAGGACAGCAAGTATGTCAGCTTCTGGGTGGGGGACAGGTCCTTCCTGGCGTGGACCAGACTGTCGAATAACGCCAGGAAGCCCATCCACTCTTGAAGCTGCCCACCGAATTTGGGCAGCTCGATCGTGGGCAGTTTCCCGAGTAATGCCGGCTGTGTGGGCGGTCGGCTGGGGGAGTCTCTAAAAGCGCCACTTCGACGCCTTTCATCAGCGGCGGTCCGGATCCCATGGGCGGCCTCCACCACCGAGTCCATCAGTTCGAAGAACTGGTCGTAATCGGCCTGAGCCGTCCTCAGTACCTCCTGTTCGGGACCGAGGGTGAGCAGGTCTTGAAAGGCCTGCTCCACGGAGGCCTGCCGAGTCCGCACCTGGTCCGCTCGGTGTAATAGGGCGGCGGTTCTATCTTCGCGGCCTATCAAACCCGCGGCGGACGTCGCCCAGCGCAGCTCAGACTGTATCTGTACAGCTAGCTTTTTGATGTTCGCGGACATTCTAACAAATTAAATGTAAACAAAATGCAAAAATAAAGTAATAATAAATTGAAAAGGCGGCCGGCAAGTCGGCGGGCGGCGCGAGTGCAAGCAATAATAAATTGAAAAGGCGGCCGGCAAGTCGGCGGGCGGCGCGAGTGCAAGCAATAATAAAATTAAAGCAATAGTAGACAAGTCGTATCGCGGTCGTGGTCGTACCGTAGTCGCAATGAACAAGGCGGCGCGACCGTAGTAGATACGCGTGTTAAATTACGGCGAGCGGGCGGTACCGGCACGCAAGCAAAACTTAAAATAAAAATTAAACTTATAATTATAATAAGCGGAACGCGGCCGAAACGCGGCGTTAACGCAGCGGAACTGGCGGCGATTGCGGAATTTCCGCTAACAGCGCGGCGAACGACACGGCGCGTGGCGGAAAGCGGGATTTATGCCAGCGGCGCAGAAAACGAACGGCGCGGCGGGCAAAACCAGCGCAAAACGCAAAGCGAGGTGTAGACAAACCGCGCTCACTGCTACCAATAATGGTTACGCACCGCGCCTGTGCACGATGAATCAGCGGGCAACTGCCGGGCCCATCAGAGCAGTCCAGCGGATTCCCACAGGCAGCGGCGGTGGCGGGTCGAAAAAGGCCCGCCACCGCCGCTGCCTGTGGGAATCCGCTGGACTGCTCTGATGGGCCCGGCAGTTGCCCGCTGATTCATCGTGCACAGGCGCGGTGCGTAACCAGCGGGAATCCATAATTAGCAGGACAGGTGGTTTGCTATAACACAAAAACACCGCCCACATGAAACACCGATTCTTCCAATACTTTCTTCTATGCACGTTTCGCCCCTACACCGGGACAACCTCAAGAGATGTTGACTTCACAATGCAAAATCGAGAGATGTGTGTAATCTTTTCAAGTAGAGAATTATAGCAAAACAAATTTGATTTGCACTGTTAATTATTTTTATGGATTTCCGCAAAATAACGCCTGCTTCCATTCAACATTGACGACCTCCGTGGTTGAGTGGTTAGCGTGCCGGTTTTCAAGGCGCCGCCATCACTGAGGTTCCGGGTTCGATCCCCGGTCGGGGCAATGTAGAAAAAATAAGTTTTCTACATTGTCTCGGGTCAGACTGTTGTGGTACCTTCGTTGTTTCTGATTTCCTTAACACAAATGAATAAGCTACTTACTAAGGGATCGAAAACCGTAAAGGTGTTATTTTGCGGAAATCCATAATTAACAGTGCAAATCAAATTTGTTTTGCTATAATCCTCTACTTGAAAAGATTACACACATCTCTCGATTTCGCATTGTGAAGTCAACATTTCCTGAGGATGTCCCGGTGTCGGAACGAAACGTGCTTCGAAGAAAGTGTTGGCAAATTGTGTGTGGTGTTTCATGAAGGCAGTGTTCCTGCATATTGTACCATACAGAATCTTTTCAAGTGGCGGATTACAGCAAAATCTGTCTTGCTAGTTGCTAACTATTTAATGTTATCACTCACCATCCAAACTCTTGAACTGACCAGTGTTGTACGAGAGGACGAGGCCTGTCGGCTGCGTGAAGCGGCGCGTTCGCTGCAAGCGGAGCTCCTCCGAAGCCCTACTCGGCGAGGACATGCGGCCCGCGGTGCTTAACAGAGAAGAAGACTTGAGGTAACCTCGTTCACCTTTCTACCACAGAACCGCAAGACGTCCAGAGAAGTGGCATCCTTATGTGGTTGATGTCCAGCGAACTCGAACGAAACGTTTCTCTTCCACGTTTCTGGTACGAACTGCTAAGGTGTGGAACATCATTCCAGCTTCCGTGTTCCCAGCCAAGTACAACCTGGGTGTCTTCAAGAGTTGAGTGAATAGGCATTTTCTAGGCAAGCGTGCTCCGCCTAGACCTCCATCATTGCTTTGCATTAGGCATCAATGTCGTCAAGCCTATCTATAATAATAATAAATTACATAAGTTATTAGTCCTGATAAAGTCCAATTTTTAGGGTTCCATACCAAAATGGTAAAAATGGAACCCTTATGGTGAGAATTTCTTCTTTCTTTGTTTTTTTAGTAACAATAAACGGCCAAAATAAAGTCAGTGCCAAAAATTCTGTGAGCAAAAGTGATTTATTTAACGTTTTACATCTTTTATAGTATGGAACCCTCGGTGCGCGAGTCCGACTCGCACTTGGCCGGTTTTTTTATTTGAGCTTATAAGTAGATGTATTAGTTTTTCATCCTATCGTGAAAAATGTCGAAACAATGCCGATGCCCACTATAATAGCCGAAATTAATTATTACTTATTTAATTTGTAATAGTGAGGATCTCCATCAGCAGTATCGATATCACATACCTACTCGTAATATAGTAATTTGTCCGTCCTTGTTAAAAGTGCAAACTTCAACACTCAACTGTCAACAGTGAACACAAACCGAAGCCGTCCCAACGCCAGTCCGTCCTGTCGTTCCTGAGCTCGCTCGCGCGGCGCAAGCGACGCCTGGAGTCCACGCAGGTGTACCTGCAGCACCTGGACTCCGTGCTCAACACCTGCACCTACAGGGAGTCCTGCAGGTGTTTAGATTGTCAGGTGAGTGAACACAAACCGAAGCCGTCCCAACGCCAGTCCGTCCTGTCGTTCCTGAGCTCGCTCGCGCGGCGCAAGCGACGCCTGGAGTCCACGCAGGTGTACCTGCAGCACCTGGACTCCGTGCTCAACACCTGCACCTACAGGGAGTCCTGCAGGTGTTTAGATTGTCAGGTGAGTGAACACAAACCGAAGCCGTCCCAACGCCAGTCCGTCCTGTCGTTCCTGAGCTCGCTCGCGCGGCGCAAGCGACGCCTGGAGTCCACGCAGGTGTACCTGCAGCACCTGGACTCCGTGCTCAACACCTGCACCTACAGGGAGTCCTGCAGGTGTTTAGATTGTCAGGTGAGTGAACACAAACCGAAGCCGTCCCAACGCCAGTCCGTCCTGTCGTTCCTGAGCTCGCTCGCGCGGCGCAAGCGACGCCTGGAGTCCACGCAGGTGTACCTGCAGCACCTGGACTCCGTGCTCAACACCTGCACCTACAGGGAGTCCTGCAGGTGTTTAGATTGTCAGGTGAGTGAACACAAACCGAAGCCGTCCCAACGCCAGTCCGTCCTGTCGTTCCTGAGCTCGCTCGCGCGGCGCAAGCGACGCCTGGAGTCCACGCAGGTGTACCTGCAGCACCTGGACTCCGTGCTCAACACCTGCACCTACAGGGAGTCCTGCAGGTGTTTAGATTGTCAGGTGAGTGAACACAAACCGAAGCCGTCCCAACGCCAGTCCGTCCTGTCGTTCCTGAGCTCGCTCGCGCGGCGCAAGCGACGCCTGGAGTCCACGCAGGTGTACCTGCAGCACCTGGACTCCGTGCTCAACACCTGCACCTACAGGGAGTCCTGCAGGTGTTTAGATTGTCAGGTGAGTGAACACAAACCGAAGCCGTCCCAACGCCAGTCCGTCCTGTCGTTCCTGAGCTCGCTCGCGCGGCGCAAGCGACGCCTGGAGTCCACGCAGGTGTACCTGCAGCACCTGGACTCCGTGCTCAACACCTGCACCTACAGGGAGTCCTGCAGGTGTTTAGATTGTCAGGTGAGTGAACACAAACCGAAGCCGTCCCAACGCCAGTCCGTCCTGTCGTTCCTGAGCTCGCTCGCGCGGCGCAAGCGACGCCTGGAGTCCACGCAGGTGTACCTGCAGCACCTGGACTCCGTGCTCAACACCTGCACCTACAGGGAGTCCTGCAGGTGTTTAGATTGTCAGGTGAGTGAACACAAACCGAAGCCGTCCCAACGCCAGTCCGTCCTGTCGTTCCTGAGCTCGCTCGCGCGGCGCAAGCGACGCCTGGAGTCCACGCAGGTGTACCTGCAGCACCTGGACTCCGTGCTCAACACCTGCACCTACAGGGAGTCCTGCAGGTGTTTAGATTGTCAGGTGAGTGAACACAAACCGAAGCCGTCCCAACGCCAGTCCGTCCTGTCGTTCCTGAGCTCGCTCGCGCGGCGCAAGCGACGCCTGGAGTCCACGCAGGTGTACCTGCAGCACCTGGACTCCGTGCTCAACACCTGCACCTACAGGGAGTCCTGCAGGTGTTTAGATTGTCAGGTGAGTGAACACAAACCGAAGCCGTCCCAACGCCAGTCCGTCCTGTCGTTCCTGAGCTCGCTCGCGCGGCGCAAGCGACGCCTGGAGTCCACGCAGGTGTACCTGCTGCACCTGGACTCCGTGCTCAACACCTGCACCTACAGGGAGTCCTGCAGGTGTTTAGATTGTCAGGTGAGTGAACACAAACCGAAGCCGTCCCAACGCCAGTCCGTCCTGTCGTTCCTGAGCTCGCTCGCGCGGCGCAAGCGACGCCTGGAGTCCACGCAGGTGTACCTGCAGCACCTGGACTCCGTGCTCAACACCTGCACCTACAGGGAGTCCTGCAGGTGTTTAGATTGTCAGGTGAGTGAACACAAACCGAAGCCGTCCCAACGCCAGTCCGTCCTGTCGTTCCTGAGCTCGCTCGCGCGGCGCAAGCGACGCCTGGAGTCCACGCAGGTGTACCTGCAGCACCTGGACTCCGTGCTCAACACCTGCACCTACAGGGAGTCCTGCAGGTGTTTAGATTGTCAGGTGAGTGAACACAAACCGAAGCCGTCCCAACGCCAGTCCGTCCTGTCGTTCCTGAGCTCGCTCGCGCGGCGCAAGCGACGCCTGGAGTCCACGCAGGTGTACCTGCAGCACCTGGACTCCGTGCTCAACACCTGCACCTACAGGGAGTCCTGCAGGTGTTTAGATTGTCAGGTGAGTGAACACAAACCGAAGCCGTCCCAACGCCAGTCCGTCCTGTCGTTCCTGAGCTCGCTCGCGCGGCGCAAGCGACGCCTGGAGTCCACGCAGGTGTACCTGCAGCACCTGGACTCCGTGCTCAACACCTGCACCTACAGGGAGTCCTGCAGGTGTTTAGATTGTCAGGTGAGTGAACACAAACCGAAGCCGTCCCAACGCCAGTCCGTCCTGTCGTTCCTGAGCTCGCTCGCGCGGCGCAAGCGACGCCTGGAGTCCACGCAGGTGTACCTGCAGCACCTGGACTCCGTGCTCAACACCTGCACCTACAGGGAGTCCTGCAGGTGTTTAGATTGTCAGGTGAGTGAACACAAACCGAAGCCGTCCCAACGCCAGTCCGTCCTGTCGTTCCTGAGCTCGCTCGCGCGGCGCAAGCGACGCCTGGAGTCCACGCAGGTGTACCTGCAGCACCTGGACTCCGTGCTCAACACCTGCACCTACAGGGAGTCCTGCAGGTGTTTAGATTGTCAGGTGAGTGAACACAAACCGAAGCCGTCCCAACGCCAGTCCGTCCTGTCGTTCCTGAGCTCGCTCGCGCGGCGCAAGCGACGCCTGGAGTCCACGCAGGTGTACCTGCAGCACCTGGACTCCGTGCTCAACACCTGCACCTACAGGGAGTCCTGCAGGTGTTTAGATTGTCAGGTGAGTGAACACAAACCGAAGCCGTCCCAACGCCAGTCCGTCCTGTCGTTCCTGAGCTCGCTCGCGCGGCGCAAGCGACGCCTGGAGTCCACGCAGGTGTACCTGCAGCACCTGGACTCCGTGCTCAACACCTGCACCTACAGGGAGTCCTGCAGGTGTTTAGATTGTCAGGTGAGTGAACACAAACCGAAGCCGTCCCAACGCCAGTCCGTCCTGTCGTTCCTGAGCTCGCTCGCGCGGCGCAAGCG
Organism: Coenonympha glycerion; assembly: GCA_963855885.1. NCBI lineage: Eukaryota > Metazoa > Arthropoda > Insecta > Lepidoptera > Nymphalidae > Coenonympha > Coenonympha glycerion. The sequence continues at coordinate 7,889,651 of OY979653.1, forward strand.
ACGCCTGGAGTCCACGCAGGTGTACCTGCAGCACCTGGACTCCGTGCTCAACACCTGCACCTACAGGGAGTCCTGCAGGTGTTTAGATTGTCAGGTGAGTGAACACAAACCGAAGCCGTCCCAACGCCAGTCCGTCCTGTCGTTCCTGAGCTCGCTCGCGCGGCGCAAGCGACGCCTGGAGTCCACGCAGGTGTACCTGCAGCACCTGGACTCCGTGCTCAACACCTGCACCTACAGGGAGTCCTGCAGGTGTTTAGATTGTCAGGTGAGTGAACACAAACCGAAGCCGTCCCAACGCCAGTCCGTCCTGTCGTTCCTGAGCTCGCTCGCGCGGCGCAAGCGACGCCTGGAGTCCACGCAGGTGTACCTGCAGCACCTGGACTCCGTGCTCAACACCTGCACCTACAGGGAGTCCTGCAGGTGTTTAGATTGTCAGGTGAGTGAACACAAACCGAAGCCGTCCCAACGCCAGTCCGTCCTGTCGTTCCTGAGCTCGCTCGCGCGGCGCAAGCGACGCCTGGAGTCCACGCAGGTGTACCTGCAGCACCTGGACTCCGTGCTCAACACCTGCACCTACAGGGAGTCCTGCAGGTGTTTAGATTGTCAGGTGAGTGAACACAAACCGAAGCCGTCCCAACGCCAGTCCGTCCTGTCGTTCCTGAGCTCGCTCGCGCGGCGCAAGCGACGCCTGGAGTCCACGCAGGTGTACCTGCAGCACCTGGACTCCGTGCTCAACACCTGCACCTACAGGGAGTCCTGCAGGTGTTTAGATTGTCAGGTGAGTGAACACAAACCGAAGCCGTCCCAACGCCAGTCCGTCCTGTCGTTCCTGAGCTCGCTCGCGCGGCGCAAGCGACGCCTGGAGTCCACGCAGGTGTACCTGCAGCACCTGGACTCCGTGCTCAACACCTGCACCTACAGGGAGTCCTGCAGGTGTTTAGATTGTCAGGTGAGTGAACACAAACCGAAGCCGTCCCAACGCCAGTCCGTCCTGTCGTTCCTGAGCTCGCTCGCGCGGCGCAAGCGACGCCTGGAGTCCACGCAGGTGTACCTGCAGCACCTGGACTCCGTGCTCAACACCTGCACCTACAGGGAGTCCTGCAGGTGTTTAGATTGTCAGGTGAGTGAACACAAACCGAAGCCGTCCCAACGCCAGTCCGTCCTGTCGTTCCTGAGCTCGCTCGCGCGGCGCAAGCGACGCCTGGAGTCCACGCAGGTGTACCTGCAGCACCTGGACTCCGTGCTCAACACCTGCACCTACAGGGAGTCCTGCAGGTGTTTAGATTGTCAGGTGAGTGAACACAAACCGAAGCCGTCCCAACGCCAGTCCGTCCTGTCGTTCCTGAGCTCGCTCGCGCGGCGCAAGCGACGCCTGGAGTCCACGCAGGTGTACCTGCAGCACCTGGACTCCGTGCTCAACACCTGCACCTACAGGGAGTCCTGCAGGTGTTTAGATTGTCAGGTGAGTGAACACAAACCGAAGCCGTCCCAACGCCAGTCCGTCCTGTCGTTCCTGAGCTCGCTCGCGCGGCGCAAGCGACGCGTGGAGTCCACGCAGGTGTACCTGCAGCACCTGGACTCCGTGCTCAACACCTGCACCTACAGGGAGTCCTGCAGGTGTTTAGATTGTCAGGTGTTGGTCATTATATCACTTTACTTTTTTATACAAAAGAATGTAGGTAAGTATGAAATAGTGCTGCCTCTCTCGCCGTGCTGGCGGCTGACCTGGAGGTAATCCGTGCTGCCAGGATTGATGCTGCGCGTAAGACCGCGGCCAAAGGCGAGTTGAGCAGACGCAAGCGGGAAATCGGGGCAGACATCGTCGCGGAATGGCAAGCGAGATGGGCCAGCGAAACGAAGGGCGGTGAGCTTCGTCGATTCTTTCCAGACGTGGCCGGGCGACTCGAGGCGACTTGGGTCGTCCCGGATTATCAGACCTCGCAGATGCTGACGGGGCACGGTCGCTTTCGGAAGCGCCTGCATGACATGCTTCTGGGTCGAGACTGGCGAGTGGTTCTGCGGACTGGCGGAGGAGAACCTCCACCATGTCTTGTGGGAGTGCCCCTTATACGAGGACCTCCGGTGCGTACTGCTGGACGGGATCGTATGCGAAGTTTCTGGCCCAGTTTATTATAAGGATCTCGTGGGTTCGGCGGCCAACTTCGGAAAGCTACGGGAGTTCGCGCACGCATGGCATAAGAGGCGGAGCGACTTGGAGTGACACATAGACTTTTTTGCTACGGACAGCGACGGCGCGAGGCGAGTCCGTCTTTGTATAGTCCTGCCCCAGAATGGGGAGACTGGAGAGTGACCACATAGGGAGTCAAGGAGCGAGAGGAAACAACTTGTAGGGAGTCCAGAAGGCGCCCCGGGAACACACCGAGAGCAAGTACCGAACGGGCGCCCTCCCACGATTCGGCCCCCATAACCGCGAGGTTGATTGGGCCATGGGTGGTGGAGGGTTGTCCCTATATACAAAAGAATGAAGGTCCGAGGAGGACCTTTTCATTTTTTGTAGTGATGATCCACCCGAATATGTTAGCGTACTAACTTTGTAGTGGTTAGAAACCCATCACTGACTCTTATTACACAGCATCGCGCCGGAACGCTCAATAGATTGGCGGTGCGGTCATGCTATGTTTCTGTAGCTATTCTGAGATTTCGAATGAAATGAAATTAAAAAAAAATGTAAGGGAAAGGTACATAATATATACGATTTAACAATTTGATTATGTATGTTATCGATGACGACTGTCATTTTCATACAGTAGAAATGGCATAAGAAAAAGACGGGTAGAAATGAAAACGAATCACCATGTAGATGTAAGTATTAATTATTAATTTTATTTTCGTCCCAGACAAACAAACACGAAACAAAAATAAAATAATTCAACGATTTTATAATCTACGTTATTAATTTTAGCATTAAAATATTGGAGGCCATTTTGATTCTAAAATATCGACTATTAAAGCTTAATTACATTGAAACAAGTCAAAAATCAGCACCATAGGCGATATATTTTATATCTTTATACAGGATGTCCCACAAAAAGCAATTCACATATTCGCTAAACCGACAAATTCGCTAGAGATCGTTTTACTTAATTACTTAAAACAATTACTAAACATATCAAACAAAAAATCTCAGCGTCTTTAGATTTTATTACTACCAAAAAAAAATTAAAATTTTTAGATTTTCAAGCAACTTTTGGGAAAAATTTCTATCGAGAAATTTTCTTTCAATCGTCTTTCTGGTTTTGATCGAATAAAAATCCATGACGTTTAAATTTGAAAGAAATCTTATCGCTTTAATCGTTAGATCACTAAAAATGGCTTAAAATAACTCTCCTCTCCTTAGCAAAAAAGTAACAAACATCATTTGTTACTGACATTTTGAAAATAATCTCTAAATGACTACTTCATATATTTTTTTACCTTATACAGGACACCCCGTACATCATTTAAATTCGCTTGCAAGCTTAATAACGCTTTTAAATACATTTTGAATACATATTTTTTTGTTTGTAAGCTTTAAACACATTTTTTGGACGACCTAGTACTGATATAATTCTCGCACGCGATTGGCCAAAGTTCAGACCTTTAATATTAACGTGAAATCAACGGGTCTGCCCGCGAAATTCAAAATTTTCGTGTTTTTTTGCAATTTGTACGCTAATTAGACATGATAGGCTTATGGCAATCAATTTGCGAGAATGGCAGTATCATCTTTACATGATTATATCAAAATCTTTGCAAAAAAATGTGTATCCTAGGAAATTAGTCTGAGGATCGAGTTTTATGTGAGTAACTCGCAAATCTTGGACTAATTTCTTTAACTCGACACTTTCGAGCTATAAAAATCTCTTTTTTATATAAACACGTGAAGAAGATATTGGGATTATCGCAATTTGACGGCCATAAGCCTATAATTGTCTTATTAGCTTAAAAATCGCGAAAAACCATGAAAAATTTGAATTTCGCGGGCACACCCGTGGTGTGCTCCTTAACCTAGATAATATTAATTGTCTTCTCTAACGTCCTCATCGTTTGTATGAAATTGTGCTAAAGACTAGGTCGTTGAAAAAACGAAATATAAATTATGTACTTACACAAAGTACCCATACTTTTTATAGACAGAAAGTACCTGTCAGTTAACCCCTATAACAACCCCTAATGGTAACAGTGGGGTCTCCGACAAGGGGTCAGTTGGGGCAACAAGGGGTCAGTAGGTCCATATAACCCTTGTAAGGGATATGTGGGGTTGGAACCAACTATAATCTGTCTTGCCACAACTGACCTCTTGGCGGGAGTACGGGATGCACACAAAATACATACCATATTTGGGTTTTTGGTCTCTTTTTGTAACAAACTTGTCAAGCTGCCATACATTTTTTTAATGTACCTTTTAAGGTGATTATAATGCTATAATTATCCCATACTATTATTAAAGTTATATAGCTTTGATTTAATTTAATAATACATATTTACACTATATACAATTTATAAAGTTAATTTTCATCTGTTATTTGTTAGTTAAATACGGTTAATGAAAATAATATAAAAATTATAACTGTTAGCAAATATCTCATATTCTTAAATATGTGTGTCACGTGAGATTTATCTAAAGATTCCAACAAAAACTCACATCAAAATATGTTATTAAAGTTATAGTGAAATACAAAAACGTACCCACTAATTTTAAAATATATGAATTATAAACCAAATTTTTAGTTTCAGTTTTGAAACAAACATAAAATAACATATTATATTACTTTGGTAAATATTTTAACGAAACAAAAATTTATTCAACGAATTTATCAATCTCGAACTCTAGATTTGCATCAACATCATCAGTGACTTGTACGGTATTCTTTTTCCTCTCACTCAGTCGCAGGCATTTGAGACATTTCTGTCCCTTTCTCAGCCAGCAGCCTCTGTGATACATCGAGTTACATTTATCACACATGATAGCTCCGTTGTCAAACGGATATAAAATCTCGTTGTTGCTACACACTTCGCAGAGATACCCTTTGCCGGAGCATAATGGACAATTCGTTATATGTGACCGACACTCTTCCGTTAGCTCCGTTAACTGAGTTTCCAATGTCCCATCGTTGATAGCTTGTAAATGTGCCATACTGTACTTCTTATTGACGTCACCAAGTTGAAGAAATAACGGAGATAACAGACTAGAACCGTTGCTGCAAGCACATAGATATCTTCTCATCCATTCCAAGTCTTTTCGCATCTTATGCACCCATTCCAGTTCAGCGATAAAATTAAATAGCCTCGAGTTGATATTCTCAACGTCAATATAAGGTCGTGACCAGGATAACGTCAACATTTGGTGCGCCAGTCGTGAAATGTATTTCTTATCCCAGTCCCAATTGTGTACTACTCGTGCTGGGATTACAGATAAATCGTTCCAGTGGCAAGTTGCACAGAAGTACATTCCAGTGTAATCGCACAGTCGTGGTTCATTCCAAGCATCCTTAAAAGTTAGGGCTGTGCCACATTCCGCACATTTGTAGTCCTGCGCAGCTAAACCCTTTTCTGGGCAGATATTCATTTCAAATTCCCCTTTCTCTGTCATAACAACGTGTGCACAAACTCTACAGACGTCATCCACACATTTATAATGACAGACGTAACTGCAATCTGTACAAATGTACGAACTTTGGACTATACCCCATACAATACCACTACAGTGATCACAGTACTGTTTACGATTGCTTATATTAGTTTGTTGCTCAAAATGGTGACCCTTAATCGCAACTTTGGCTCTCATTAACCCGTCGTTGTCCTTCAGATCTTCTAATCGTAATCGTAACTCAACTAAATATCGTACCAGCCATTTCCTCTCGTCTGAACATTGAGGACTGTTTAAAACTAGCTCCTTACATTGGTTGATTGCTCGTTCGATTTCTTCCCGTGTAGCCGAACTGTGGATCTTGAGTTTTTTGTTTGATATTGATTTTGGTATATAATTTGAGTCTATACTGTCGTCAGCTGACACACAACCTGGAACAGAAGAAATGATATTGTGTTACATACACATAAGAACATTAGTATGACAAGGACTTAAGATTCTGCTGATACATACATTCGTAATACCAAAATCATTTGTAATTCGTGTATATTTCGATCATGTTGTGGTGTATTCAGGTTCGTATAGTAATAATCTATGCTCCTAGCCATATCTGGTTCCGAAATGCTTTTGTTAAACAAAATTGTAAATGATTAATTCGTTTATTATGCTTATTTTTATGTCAAAGAGGACATGTTTTCTGCTTATTTGTTTTGTAATAAAAACAATCTCTCACATTAGTTCAGGAGCACAGTTTTTATTGTCCAGCTAAAGAAAAACACCAGTTAATAAAGAAAGTTACAAGTTTTCATTCATAATTTTTGGTATTACGGTACTCGACCAAAGTTACAAAAATTTTGATCAAAATTGGTTATTATTTCGTTTTAAAGAAGTATTTCCGAACCAAATATAGCCAGGAGCATGGATTATTACTATATGAATCCGAATAACACCACAACATGATCGAAATATGCACGAATTACAAATGATTTGGTATTTTGAATGTATGGACATAACATAGGTCAGTGCATTCTTAAGCCAATTCAGAAATTATCCAAGTTCTTGTAGCTGCAAGGAAATCATCTTAATTCTTATTAGATGGCAAGTCAATGTTCTTGTAACCGTTTTTGGCATTTATAGGGTTCTGTACCTAAAGGGATCTATTACCAAGACTTTGCCATCTGTCCGTCTGTCATCAGGCAGTATCTCTTGAACGATAGTCAGACACTTGAAATTTTCACAGATGATGTATTCTTGTTGCCGCTATAACAAATACTAAAATATATAATAAAATTAATATTTTAAGTGGGCAACCAATACGACCAACGTGATTTTTTACTCGTTTTTGAACTTGGAGGGAAGAGGTGTTTTGGTCAGCGGTCCGGTGCGATGCTGTGTAGAAACCGTTGGGGTGAGTTAACTTACCCAAGTTAGTACGATAACAGCTTCTGCTGCATCATCACTTACCATCAGGTGAGATCGCAGTCAAGTACTAACTTGGTTAGTGTAAAAATAAAAAATAAGGCACCCAACCTGACGTGGAAGACGAAGACCTGGAAACAACTTCAGCACTTCGTGGACTGCAGCATATCAGACTGTTCTTGTATCTCGGAGAATCATTCGCGAGCGCTGCGGCCATTTTTATTATATTCACGTGATTCACACATATATCTAGCCTAAAACATGAATAACAACACTCCTTTGTTTCATAAACTCGTCGATGCTATCACTTCAACCTTGGATGCAACTTGTAACACATTGAATTCATTAATCTATACACGGAAATTTCGTATTTGCACTCGTTAACACTCGGAATATAGTTTAAGTGTTTTTCATTGTGATATATTAGAAATGAATCGTGTAACGGCACGCATTTGGCTCGTGCGTGAATTTTATTCTTTGTTTTCAATAAAAATAATTATGATTTGCGAATAAATACGATGAGTAATCCCATAGTAATCCTACCAAAAATAAATCAGCCTGCTGATTGGCCTGCAGCCATGGGAACTGTCAAGTGCCAATGTCAAAGTGACAGCAGTCAACATAGATTCTTGACGACGTCAATCTGATGTTGCCACCTTCTAATTTCGGTTTTCCCTGGATTTGTCGTCGTATTAATTTATTATTAAGCTTTTGCATAGCTTCTATCGCGGGTCTTGAGCGTGATGACCGAATCCAGAAAATCCGTAACGAAAAGAACCTAACACCCCCCACTTCGACCGGCCCGCTCCATCGCGGGCCTTGAGCGTGGAGACCGAATCCAGAAATTCCTTAACGAAATGCTATGCAATAGCTTTACTGCGGCAGTCTCCGAGTGCCACACGTCTTTTTTTGAGAATATGAGATTTCTACCTCTTTTTTCCATCAAAGCATACACAAGTTTAAAATAAAAGAAGAATAAAAGTTATATTGTAACATTTTCAATACATGATTTACAAGTTCTCAAAAAGTCAAAACTCAACTGCCAAGTTAGGAAAGCAGGTAAAATTCAAAGTCATAACACTTCTAGCTGACTTGGCAAACGTTTTTTGCCATTGGAGGTGATAAGCAAAATTGTTTATGATGCTGTATGCTGTATGATGTTTATGAGACTACCTATCAAATCTAATAATTTGCATGCAGCTCGAGGTCTAAGTCGCAAAGTTCAAAGTCTATAACGGAATAATTAGACTAAATTCAGAATTTATAATTATTTGTAAGTCTAATTTCAGAATTTATTAACTTCTAATTTCAGAAATTATTATATATATATAAGACATTGAGGATCTCCAAAATAAAACACAAATTGTTTCCCTGAAATAACAAAGTTTTGTTTTATTACAAGTTTTGTTTTATTTTACAATTATCTAGTTATTATCAAGTTACGACAATTACACTTCTATCTCACCTGAAATAACAAAGAAACGACATTTAAAGTTCACTATATCTCGAGTCCTCAATCACATTCTTTCTATTAGTTTTTATAACAATAATATGCACAAAACAATCTGCGCGTCCCACGCCATTTTAAATCATCGACACAGATCAATATCATAGATACGCGACAAACAGCTGATACGCGAAGCGCGGCAAATTCAAATGAATGAAATGTCACTCATTTCATTACATCTCCCCCCCTAAGAGCGAAAATTCTAAGCAATATATCTGTAAAATGTACTTATAAGTCATCTTCATATTCATTATCATCTCCTTCATCTTCTTCAGCCTCTGTTATGACAGGTTGCAATTTTGTTATATGAAATAATGTTGATTCTGTTTTTCTGTTGCCTGTATCAATCCTATAAATGGAATTCGATATTTTCTCTATTATTTTGAAAGGGCCTATTTTTAATTCGTCTAATTTCTTTCTATTCAGTCTATTTCCATTTTCTACATATACATTGTCTCCTACATTAAATTCTTGCATTTTTCTATTTCTATCAAATATTTTCTTGTTATACTCATGAGATTTTATTGTATTCTCTAATGCCAATCTTCTATCAGCAATCCACTTGTCTTCCTTTTCCATCGTTTTGAATTCATTTGGTAGAATACTGACATTTGTACCATCCAGTAAATATTTTGGTGCAAAACCTGTAACGGAGTGTTCTGTTTCATTATATTTTTGTATACATTCTCTTGCCAGTGTTGTCCATGTTCTCTTATTATTTTTCTCATTCATTTTACACCTTATTTTATTTACTATTGTTTGGTTTAATCTTTCATTCAAGCCGTTCGAGAATGGTGTATTCACGGCTGTAAAAATTAGTTTAATAATATTTTCCTGCAAAAATTGTTTAAATTCTCTTGAATTTATGCCCGGATATTGATCTGTCAGGATAATTCCAATCTCATCTGTCTCTAGTACTTTCTTTGTTAAATTTATAAAGTCACATGCATTCTGGGTTTTCGAAGTCGCAATAAATGCATATCTTGTGTAGTGATCTACTAAAAGGTGTAGATATTTCTTTGTAGACCTAGATCCTCCAAATCCACCAATAGTATCCATTGACATTATTTCAAATGGTTTGGTAGCTGGTCCCAGTTGTGACATTAATCCAATTTTTTTTTGACATCTTGATTTATTTTTTATGCATATTTCACATGTTTTACAAATATTTATGATATTTTTTGTTAGGTTTATAGCCGTATATTTTGAACTTATTTTTTTCTGCAGTTGTCTGATCCCAATATGGCATAAATCTACATGCACCTTTTTTATAAGTTTTTTACTAATTTCTTCTGAGAGGATAATCTTTTCCTGTTTCTTTATTTTTTTATAATAGATATTATTTTTTAGTAATAAATTTTGTTTCTTTTCTCTTATTGTTTCATTTTTCTCTTGGTCTTCAACTATATCTTTTATTTGTATTAAATTAACTATTCTCAATGTTTCCTCTCTGTTATCTTCTGGTTCTAATACAGGGTTTCGGCTCAAACAGTCTGCTTCTACATTTTCTTTACCAGGTATATATTTTACGGTAAAGTCATACTGAGATAGGTAGTATGTGAGATCACCCAATCATCTTCTGTCCTGCATTTAATGTTCATGTTCTCACACTAAGAACACCCTGTTCCGAGCGTTCTGCCAAAATTTGTACACTTGCCATCTTTGGTTTGGGTACACCAGACGCTCGTATAGTGCCATCAGGGTGCAGTACAATGATGCCTACCGCATCCTGATGAAATTACCACGATTTTGCAGTGCGTCGAACATGTTCGCCTCGGCAAGAATGCCTGACTTCTTCGCCATAATACGCTCAAGAATCGCAACCTTTTGGGAGCGAATTCGTAACTCTGACAATGAGATTCTCCGTACAATGTGTGACCACTTGGATGCCTCAACTTTTCGGCATTGGTTGGCACAACATCGCATTGCGAATCGAAAATAAGCACATTTTATTTTATTTTATTTTTTAATACTATCTTACTTTATTTTCAATTTTGTTAATTTTAACATTTATTTTTGTATTTGTATTTTGATACCTACGTCATTTTTTGTATTATTTCTATTAATTTAATGTATATTGTATAATTGGGTGTACTACCTTTCAATAAAGATTATTATTATTATTATTATATTTTACGGTAAAGTCATACTGAGATAGGTAGTATGTGAGATCACCCAATCATCTTCTGTCCTGCATTTAATGTTCATGTTCTCTAGAGGTTTGTGATCTGAGTAAATGGTGAATTGTTTTCCGATGAGCCAGTGCTGCCAATATTTAACAGCTTCTTTCATAGCAAGACATTCTAAATATATAGCCTTTTTCCGTTTTTGATGTTCATTCAATTTTTTTGAGAAATATGCCACCGGTTTGTCTTTACCATCTAGTTGTGTCTGTTTTAATATTGCTCCAATGCCCTCCAAAGATGCATCGGTAAAGATTTTGATTGGTAAGTCTTTGTCGAATATTTCCAAGACCGGTTGCGAACATAAATATCTTTTTATCAGATTGAATGCTTCTTCACATTTCTCTGACCATACAAATTTCTCGTTTTTTCGTAATAAATTGTGTAATGGATCTAAAATAATTGCACTTCTTGGTATATAGTCATGGTAGAAGTTTATTTTTCCCAAAAATTGTCTGATGTTCTTTTGCGTCTTAGGAGTTGGAAAGTTCCTTATTGAAATCAAATTGTCTTTTAGTGGTCTTACTGAATTGTTCTGAATTATATGGCCGAGGTATTTTACCGAGTCTGAAGCAAAGGTACATTTCTTAAACTTCAGTCTAAAGCCTTCTTTAATTATTGCCTCTAATACATTTCTAATGTGCCTTATATGTTCTTCAAAGGTAAACGAGTATATCAAAATATCATCGATATAGTTAACAGAGTATCCTGTGAGATTGTGTTTTCTTAGAATATTGCTTAAGATTCTCTGGAAAATTGCTGGTGATGTTTTCAAGCCAAAAGGGAGGCAGGTCCACTGGAAGTGGCCATCTTGTGTGACAAATCCTGTTTTACTTCTGTCTTCCACCCGTAATGGTATTGCCCAAAATGCTGAGTTTATATCTAGTGTAGTAAAATACTTGCAATTTCTAGTTTTAATAATTAGATCATCTATCAAAGGAAATGGTTGAGCTTGTGGTATAACTATTTTGTTTAACTCTCTGAAATCTACACATAAACGGGATTTTCTATTTTCACCTTTTTTAACAGACACAGATCAATATCATAGATACGCGACAAACAGCTGATACGCGAAGCGCGGCAAATTCAAATGAATGAAATGTCACTCATTTCATTACATATATTTTTAAATTGTATTGAAACCTGTATTTTTTTAATACATAAAATAAAATAACTTTCAGGTAGGTACAACAACTATAGCTATATTGGGAGAAATTATCCTGTGGAAACACTTTAATCGTCAATAATTATTATGTCAAAGGTGTCAAAGTGATTGACCATTGATTGACACCTTTGACACTCAATGATGAATTGACATAAATATCGAAGTCAATATTTCTCAAAGAGATAACAAACCTAGGGAGATGTCCCATTCATTAATTCTAACATAGCCTTGCGTGACATGCTGTGCGTCAAGATCTTTTGTCAAATGTTCATGTACTGAGTGACGTACCCTAGGTGATGCCATTTTATGCGCCACTTGACAAATAACAAATAGTCGTAGTCGTAAGAATGTTGTAGACGGGGCCTGTCCATATGTTTCCTAGGTCTATGGTATATCACTTTTAATATTTTTCGAGGATTTCTGTCAATGGAATGGATTCTAGTCTTTTTGAGCATAACATAGAGAAGCTCTTTTAGCCAATTTAATAGATTTGTATTGAATATCAGGTATTTTTTTGTTTTTTAAAGGGTCGCTACTTCGAATGTGCAGAAGAAAGCGACGACTACAGTTCGGATGAAGAGTTCACGTGTTACAACCCAGAGCCACAAGAGATAGACAGCTATGGCCTTCCCACGTTGAATGATGATGATGACGAAGTAAGTATAAGTTCAAATAATAATATACAATTTACTTTTTAATACGAAATTTTGATCTATAAGATTTGTGCTAACAAAAAGTTTTTTTAAGTTTAGTTTATAGACTTGAGATCTTGATTTGGCCGTGGGCGTAACCAGAGGAGGGTTAAAATACAGTTCGGATGGGTTGTAACGCGGCACACATATTTTCAAGGGGGGTTATGAAATAATTTTTATAACAGTGAAGAGCGCGTTTTAACCCTCGTAAACTAGTTTTAAGTCGACTAGCTAGTAGTTATCACTTATTATTATCAACAAATACATAATATTGTGTGGGTGTATCGCAAGCATCGTACTGACCTATCATAAGAACTTGTAATTTAGGACTATGTGAAATAAAGAATTTTTTTTTAGCTCGTACCAGATATTATATTGAAGTAAAGTTCTAGTAAACTTTACTAAGTAATTAGTCTGAACTTGTAAATTCTGTAAAAGTCATGTTGTAAATTACTTACTTTTAGGAGTTAAAAAAATACTAGGTACCTACTGAAACTGCAATATTTAAGTATACCTACCTAATATTTAATTTCTCAGGTATTCCTAGATCCAAAATCGGACAACACCTCAACTGACCTACTTCTAGAGGATTCTACGCGTAAGGAAGAACGCACAGTTTCTGAGACGCTAGAGGACATGGAGACAGACAAACAGTTGCAAATGGAAGTGGCTGCGAGCACTTCGGCCATGTTTAATATATTATTGTACCATCCTTTCTCGTGTTCTATACAGTGAAGTTCTAGTCTGAGCGGAATTTAGCAACACTCAATATTGCGCCATGATATTATATTTATTCTGCTTGCTCTATGGTATTGACTGCTATTAAACTACTGATAATATATTAGACTAAAACAAATCCCAACCACACCGCTAAAAATTATTGTAGTTTCCTCGTGTCAAGTTGGTACCTCATCAAAAATGACCTCAGTTTATGTTCAAAGATAATTAATGAGGCCGAATCTGATAATTTAATAGCTTTGCGCTTCTAAAGTAGTAGCTTCTATTTTAATATTTCTACCTATCACGCTTTTGCCGCTACTAAGCACGCTAGAAATTATAGTGATATATGCATTCTTCATATTAATATTAACGTTTTTAATATGACCACTCTAGTAACATAAGCCATAAATGTTCGTTGGTTCACACTTTACCTGGATATCATTTAAGCAACTTATTGTTATGCTTAAATGTACAATATTGTATTTCATAATTAAAAAAAACCGGCCAAGTGCGAGTCGGACTCGCGCACCGAGGGTACCATACCATAAAAGAAGTAAAACATTGAAAGAATCACTTTTGTTCATGAATTTACGAGTATAATTTACATGTAGGTACTTTTGTTGACAAACCGCAAACGTAACTTTGTTTTTGGCGGATTATTGTTAATATCAAAAAAAGTATATTAGTCAGTGAGTTGATTTTATTTTTCCTGTAAAATATACATTAACTTCTATCGATCATAATTATTTCAGATTTTTCGATTGGTAAACTTCGGAGATAAGGGGGGGGGAACGGTATTTTTTTCGACAGTTTGCTCAATAAATCAAAAACTATCAAGCAAAAAAATAAATAAAAATCGTTTTTAGAATACACAAGTAACGCCCTTTCATATGATACCCCATTCAATATTGTTATTTCATTTTGAAAATTCGAAGTCCCCGTTTTCCCCCCTTTTTAAATAAAAATAAAAACAATTTTCAAATTTTTACGATCGCTATGACGTCGGGTCACTAATGCCTATAACTATTCTAAATTTCAAGTCGATAGCTTCGATAGTTACTGAAATAATCGAGTGTGACAGACGGACGGACGGACGGACGGAGAAAGTCTCACCATAAGGGTTCCATTTTTACCAAATTGGTATGGAACCCTAACCCTAATTGTTCATCATATAGGTACTAAAAGAGAATTCATCTTCCCGGCAATAGCAAAAACGCTTTTTAAAATAATCGCACAATTTACTCTGCACCTATGTATATTTGTTATTCTTGAAAGAGTTTAAATATTATATTAATTAGTACCTAATATTAAGTTATCATAGAATAAAATGTTTACCGTTGTACCTAAAGACTTACCTCATTGATTGAACAGAGACACAAAAATATATAATAAAGAATATAATGTTATCAAGACGCCAATTTATTTAGTTTGTTTTTAGGTTAGGTTATATGTTCGTCTCAACTGTATGTCCATTGTCCATCACAGTATTTACTAATTACAAATATGAAGTATAGATATTTCAATCCACGATCGTGCGCCCCAAGCTCCATACCATACGAATCGAATGAAGCATAAGCGATTTTGACAGAGTGGGGCGCATCTTCGTGGATTGAAATATTTTAGGTAAGTACCTACTTATACATGCTGCCAGGAAAATTATTAATTTTACTACACCAGTTGGCACCAATAGACCAAGAGTAATAATGTTATTTCATATGCACAAAATTAGTACAAAAATAAAATAAAGAACAGCTACATGTGAAAAAATGTGTGCCTAGCAAAGATGTTACTCTATGGTACCTAAGTAATGGAGACAAAAGTAGGTTAAATAAGTACTTAAAAATATTTACATTTTACTATAAGGGAAGGGATGGTTCAGAGTACTTTTAATGCTGAACTGCATGACATTAATTTCAAAAAAAGGTTCGCTTATCACTTATGTTACATTCGATTTGTATCGAGTTTGACATAGTGTGGCGCGTCATCGTGGATTGAAATATTTACAAAGGTTCGTGTAGGCGGACGATTGAGAGGAACTCCTGTGCACTGCTAGTAGGTATCTACGCCATAATATGGTGGGACTTATTAGTAGTTCTCAGTGGTTTCGAGGTGGGTGGGTTTAACCCTCCTCTAGCTACGGTTCTGATATTTTAATTCCTAATATAAGTAATATTATAACGAGCTTGCCATAGATTTATAAACGTTGCTTGCAATAATAATCATATTATATTGAATTAAGTAATGTATGACCGTATTACACCAATATTAATAAATATTTACTCGATATTAAATAAAATATGGGTCCAAAATAAGTTGTTTTATTGATCTTACCTTTTTTAGGGTTCTGTAGAACTTAGAATCCTTAAAAGTACCAAAAACTTTTCTTTTCCAGCAAGGGGGTCAAGAGTGATCCTACGGCCGAATTAGCCCGCGAAATTCAAATTTTATTTAGTTTTACTCTGGGCTATGATTAATCCTATACCTTTAAACGAGCAATTCTTGTGTATATATATTTCCATATAATCTGGATCTCGGAAACGGCTTTAACGATTTTCATGAAATTTAGTATACAGGGGGTTTTGGGGGCGATAAATCGATCTAGCTGGGATTCATTTTTAGAAAATGTCGAATTTACCAAAAAAAAAATATGACTCCTGCTGCCATCTATTAGCCAGTAGTTAAACTAACGGAAGAAGCTCGGTCACCCAGATATTTTAAATTAAAGTTGGTCAAGTGCACGTCGGGGTTGTTACCGTTATCAATATACAGAAAAACAAGCAAAAAAAATACGTTTGTTGTATGGGAGCCCCCTTAAATATTTATTTTATTCTAGTATCTAGTATTTGTTGTTATATCGGCAACAGAAATACATCATCTGAGAACATTTCAAGTCTGTAGCTATCACGGTTCAAGAGATACAGCCTGGTGACAGACGGACAACGAAGTCTCCGCAATAGGTAGGGTTCCTTTTTATGCTTTGGGTACGGAACCCTAAAAATTGCTTCAGTCGTTTACGCGTAAAACCGTAAAACAAACTTACATTCACCTTTATTATATCAAATAGGGATATATGTATAGGTACGATTATACAAAAAAAAACATGCGCAGAAATCAAATTTCATTTTATTAGAGATTACATAATTTTTCACAAAATCATACCACTATAACTCATCGTTATACCATAAAAGTATAAAATAATTAACTAGTACAATATTTTCCATCCTTTCCGTCTATGTTAAATATTAACAAAACTCACCAATCCAATTTCCATCGGAAAAAACCAAATTCATTAATTTCTTTCTTACAACTGTTACAAAATCTACCGTCTCTTTTTTATTAATTTTAACTTTTACATATTTAAATCATTTAGACTATGTAATAATATTTTCTATTGGCGGAGGTCTTAATATAAACTGTTCGAGTGAATCTTCACTCTACCCATTTTTTACGCGACGAATCAGTCCGGCTGTACAAGAGTGGAAAATGCAGGCAGAATTGCTATCGACCGACATAATCACTAATTTATATCTTATAATAAATAAATATCTGGGTGACCGAGCTTCGCTCGGTGGCCAATAGATGGCAGCAGTAGTCTTATTTTTTTTTGGTAAATTCGACATTATCTAAAAATGAATCCTAGCTAGATCGATTTATCGCCCCCAAAACCCCCTGTATACTAAATTTCATGAAAATCGTTTGAGCCGTTTCAGAGATCCAGATTATATAGAAATATATATACAAGAATTGCTCGTTTAAAGGTATAAATATCTGGGTGACCGAGCTTCGCTCGGTGGCCAATAGATGGCAGCAGAAGTAATTTTTTTTTTGCTAAATTCGACATTTTCTAAAAATGAATCCTAGCTACATCGATTTATCGCCCCAAAAACACCCTGTATACTAAATTTCATGAAAATCGTTTCAGCCGTTTCCGAGATCCAGATTATATAGAAATATATATACTTACAAGAATTGCTCGTTTAAAGGTATAGGATATAAGATAAGATAAGACTACTGGAGTACGTATTCATATTTTACATTACATCACATAATTTAATTATACAAATACAAACAAACCTTCAGTTTTTCCTTATTTACGAGTACTTTTATGACATAACTTTTCAAAATCATGTAAAGTATTGAAAATATAACATTCAACCATAGACAATAATATACAGAATCTGCAACTAATTGTACTTACGCATTTTAATAGATGGCGCTAATTTTTGCTTGTATTGTGTATGTTGTATTTTTTGTTTTCATGTTGTTTGTAAAAAAAAATCTGATCTGGTTTGAATAATAAATAAATAAATAATAAAATAAATGAAAAAAATGTAATTTTAAAACGTTTGTATTCAACAACATATTACATAAAGTAAAAAAAAATAGCTGAAGGACGAAAGTTGCTAGTTTTGATGCTATGAACTATAGAAGCATTTTGGTATATATTTTTTTTAATCTGCATACCAAACCTCCACCTTTAAAATTTATTGCGAAGCGCATTCTGAAGGCGCCTTTACAATTTACAATAATATTAATCTAACTAACCTAAACTTTTATAGAATCCTAAATTTTCCAAATAATATTTACATGTTTATTATGTATATAAGTTTATGTACCAAGCAATGGATCCCTCTTCACATTGTCACCAAAGCTTTGTCACTCTTCATCAATAAATAGTTTTTAATTAAAAAAAAAGCTTTGTCATCATTGAAATTTAATGATAAAATATGTAAAAATGACATGAAAGTTTAATGGTAAAAAATACTATGACTGGAATTCAGTGATTCTATGATAACATAGCATGACTGAGTCTTGAGTGAGACTTGAAAATTGAGTGATGGAATATTATGACTGGATAGTAGATACTTTAGTGAATCTAAGTGATGAAAATGAATGAATTTGAGTGACGCTTGAAAACTGAGTGGTAAAATATTATGAAAGAATTTGAGTGAGACTTGAAAATTTAATGTTAAAATATTATGGCTGAATTTGAGTGAGACTTGAAAATTGAGTGATAAAATATTATGGCTGAATTTGAGTGACACCCGGAAATTGCGTGATAAAATATTATTATGATTGATTTTGAGTGGGTTTTGAAAATTGAGTACTTTATTACACACATATGAGACAATATTATGACTGAATGTTAAAATATTAATGATAATTAATATTACAACAGAATTTGAGTGAGTCTTAAAATAATAGTTATAAAAGCGACTTAAAAACGAGTGTTATTAAGATTTTTAACCATTCGTGGTGATTTCGATCAATTAATATTATGCCTAGTATAAATGGAACCTCTGTGCACATATTCAGCTATCAAAGTCCAGTTTGAGTGGGGGATGATGGGTGAGTGAGTGTATGATCAGTGAGTGAATGACAAGTGAGTGAATAGTCAGTGAGTGATTAAATCAACCAGGGCTTTTCTTCTCAATTACTATATATACGAGTGGATAGATATTATCTCACTTTTCATGAATTAATATAAATATGTGTACATACAATTTATAAAAGGTTTTTTAACATATGTATAAGAGGGCCTGCATATACTATTTAGTAACTCTATTTAGTCTATGTTATAAATCTAAAGACTTTTTAAGTTTTCAAGATACAACACCTCACTTATATCAAATATTTTGAAAGTATTGAAATTGTGCATTATATTATAATTTCTATACAGGTACACGATCATATTATTATATTATTAAGTTCTCAGTCATTATTATGGTTTTTTTTTAGTTAAAAAACTTATAAAGCTAATTTGAAACTAGTCAAATGGGATAAACGATGATTTTATAACTATTTTATTTATGCTGTAACATTATTATTATTTTGATACAGTAATGTATAATGGTGTAACACCTCAATGTACTAAATAGTTTGTGCTCTCACATATAAGCAAAACTGAAATAACAATATATGGGAGCATCTATATTATGACAATTTTGTATCTTATCTAAATTATGTACTAGGTTGTATTAGTATTTCTATATTATGTACAAATGAATTAACTAATGCACCGTTCATTTAATTTAACATTTAGACGCATTTTGACGTAAGAAACCATAAGATTTTCAAACTGCGTCAAAATATGAATTCCAAAAGTGTTCCATTTATATTTTTCAAATACCCTCAAAAAAGACCAATCTCAAAAAAGTAGTCTATGGTCTGGTAATAAAAATGTAAAGAATGGAGAAACCTGTGTATAATACAACGTGTTCAGTCAACCTATAACTACCTAGGTTAGGTTCCTTATCGAAAAGTAATCAAAAATGGCTAAGCAACATAAATTCTTAAATGGATATTTTCAGGGAAAATAATTTTTCTTTTGTAAATAGATCCTTTTGTTGCCAAACTAAACTCAATCTTTAAAACGATACGAATCGTTGATAAAATTCTGTAACATAAAATTTTTTTTTTAATTTTCATTACTCTTTATTGTGACAACCCTCGCTTGTGGCAACAAATATCGTTCATTGTTTAGTAAAATTAAGACCATTCATAAGTTATATTTTGCAATGCGACATGTCAGTTTTTGCATAAAGGGTTGTGTAACGTGGATAGTGGGAAATAGTCATTGATTTATAAACTAAAGATTGTGGGTCAGCGCTAAAAATTGTCCGAACCGAATGACATACAAAACGCGAAAAGACATACAATCGCACTTCAGTCTCGTGTTTGAAAATTACGCTGTATAGTAATGGTTTAAGACATAAATTACAATGTTATAGTTTGTGTATAAAAATTCTAAGTACCCTCATTCATAAAGGTTTTCTCAGGACAATTTTTTCGTTAATTTTGTATTACACTCGTCGTCCATAGATTACTATGCCTATGGAAATAGTTGAATTATTTTGTATGAACACTGAGTTTTCTTTTTTATTTTATTTAAATTTAGTTCGATTCCTATGAGTGGTCTGTACAATACCTCGAAGTTATGGGTTTTCGTCCTGAACACGTTGTATAGTAATCCAAATAATGCGTGGCGTGTTGAAGCGTAGACATAATAATAATAACGACATAACGCAATTTTATTGAATTTTTTTATGTAACGCAAATGTGTTGATTCAGTATCGGAATACCGCCAGCGGTTTTCACAGGATAAATCACTATTTATTTATTCCACGTTAAAATGTTTGATACTCATATCAGTCATATCAATTGTTTAGTAATTTATTTTGCTTAGTTCACCTTAAAGGCCGACGTTTCTAAGCGTTACTAGATCTTGGTAATAATTTCTGTCATGATTTCATTTCTAGTATAATAAATATCTGTGGTTATATTGAGCAAAAAAAAAAAAGAAAAACAATAGACTAGACTATTACAACAGAATATTATATAATAATATAGAGTCCCGCCAATGTATTACTGCAAGGAATTCCATGAAAAAAATACTTAAATAAATTGCATCTAATAATTTTTTCGACAACCCCTAAAGAGATCATTCATTAGTTAAAATTATACTACATACTTATTTTTCTCTTTTTAAAACGAACTTTACATTTTCGTAAATATACAGTGTTATATAAAAAACACCAAGAGTCTCTGGAACCACAGTTTCCTTAATATTATTAAAAATATCAACCCTTGTTTTATAATTTTTTAACTTAAAATTTGGTGCAATAAGAAATTTCCAATATTTTAAATAGATGTATGCACGTTAGATACTCTGTAACGTCACGTCGCGGTATTAAAGCGGCGCGGGTTCGTTGACCTTGCGCTCGCGTGTACTTATTGCACAGAGTAATGAAAACATAGACATTAATTTTTTTAGTATGTAAAAAATCATAAAATAAGTTTTGTTTGTTAGTTTTCATAATACAAACTATGGTCTAAGAGCATTTTGGTATCTTTCATATAATGCTGCATACACGAACTTAAATGCTTGTTCTATTCTTCAGTCTCGAAATTTTTCTAGCCTGGAGACTTATTTAAGAAGAAACCTATAGTTAATATATTATTATGTCAGATATTTGTCATTGCAACTGTGCAAGAACATTTTTATTGCTAGGTCAAGTATAGATATTTGTCATTGCAACTCTGCAAGAACATTTTTATTGCTAGTTCAAGTATGATTTTAAAATCATATTTGCTATACAAAATTTTATTTACTTTTTCGTAAATAGTAGACTAATAATTCATTGTAGGCTTATAGCAATGGTAATCGCAAAATATTAGAAACACACACATTTTTTAATAGAAAATTTGCTCAAAAATCTTTTATCTTTCAATTTTATCATTATGTAGTTACATTTAGGCCAATCAATGTTATTGTTTTGTCTTGCGTGAGAATATAAAAAAAAAAGAATAAAAAAAACTAAGCCAGTTATTGAAAAATTATTTCTCAGCGTTTTTGGAAATTGTTATTATCGATAAACATAAAATTACAAAAAGTCCATTGGTATTTTTCGATAAAAAATAAGATTGGGTAAAAAATAAAGTTGTACCAAAATTGTACAACTTTTGTAAAAGGAAAGTGCCAGAAAATGGGCTACATTTGCGTCACTCTGCGTCTGAAGCACGTATGCATGAAGAATCTTCTTTCAAATTTTAACATCGCATATATTTTTGAATATATTTATTTTAGTGAAATGTGAACAGGGGTTTAAAAGTATTATAAAAAAAGTAATTAAACGTTTCGAAACATGTCGAATCGCCATGCCACTTATATAACTTAGAAAATTAACCACTTAGAAAATTAGGTTATTACAAATTCCCTGTTAATATCTTACTAATCTTTTTTTATATAAAGAATATTTCTAATGTTTTACAGATGATTTGGTTAAGACGCAAGGTATAGACCAATTTGCATACAAGAATCGGCATTCTCCTTTTCTACCAAGAAAATTATATTTTACAATCGTATTCAGATTAAAGACGCTTTAGTCTGAATTTAAAATTGTCTTTATAGTTTTTAGCCAGTAAGGCATTAAAATTGCTAAAATAACCATTTTAGTCTGTTATAAACATGTAGACAGAACTTCAGTAAAAACTGCTAGTAAAATACGCTATAATCATAACTTTGTGTTATTAATCAAATAGGCTGCTATTTACGAAAAACCTAAATAAAAATTTGAATATGGCGGGTTACCAATTACCGTCACATACTTAAGGCGAAATCAACGACTCTGCCCGCGAAATTCAAAATTTTCATGGTTTTTTTGCAAATTTGTTCGCTAATTACACATCAGAGGTTTATGGCAGTCAATTTGCGAGAATGGCAGTATCATCTGTACATGATTATATCAAAATCTTTGCATAAAAATGTGTATCCTAGGAAATTAGTCCGAGTATCGAATTTTATGTGAGTAACTCACAAATCTCGGACTAATTTCTTTAACTCGACACTTTCCAGCAGAGATTTTTGTATAAACATGTGAAGAAGATATTGGGAATATCGCAATTTGACTGCCATAAGCATATTATGTCTTATTCGCTTAAAACTCACAAAAAATTTGAATTTCGCTTCTTTAATCCGAGATAAACTAGTATATAAAACGTCATCTATTGACATTTTTATGTAATACATCCGTCAAAACACTCACTGTCACTAACTGTTGTAGTCTTTGTCACATCTGTCATCGTGGTCCCAGTATTTGGCACTCCGTGGCACCTCTGTCACATGACGTCTGGGAGGAGTTTTTGACCGTCCCTCACCGCTGTTCCTCCGATTCAACCTCCCTTGGGACTGCCGTGAATCTCTGGAACTCCTCGAAACGGAACGGAACTCCCTTTTTTCTTCTTTATCTTCTTCGTTGATGCTGTCTTTGGATTGTTGCCTTGTCCAGTTCTTTTTGTTTTTATTAGCATCACACTCTTTTGTGTCTGTCTTCTCTTTCCTCCAGTTCTCAACTGGTTTTTTAATGTTTGCCGTTTGTTGTACTTCGTTATTGACTCGTTCTGGTTGGGCTGGTGGTCGTTCCGTTGCGGTTGTAGCAAACTGTGGCACGAACTCCGGTGCATTATAATTCGGTGTATTCTGAAAATTTTGTATATACGTCCCGTCTCCTTGTTGTAGGTAATTTGCATAGTTCTCTTGATAATTATTGTAGTTCGGTGGTGGGTAATCCGGGACGACATAATTTTGCATATTTGGTGGCAATACGGTTGGGTTGAACACTGGTTCCGTTTCTTCCTTCTTTTCTTCGTTTTGCCTCCACGAGTTTAAATCGTATCTCTTCGTTAAGTTAGCCTTAGTCGTCCACGTGTCAAAAGTTTCTTGTGTCATCTGTTCTTGTCTCAATAGCCCGGCACCCGCACCCAATATGGGTCTTAATTTCGGTTTAGCATCATCATCGTTGTTCAGACTGATCTGGGAAAGATTCTGGCTGGTTTTCTCAGCTTCTGAGCTAACGTCTGCCGGGTACACCTGCTCCTTCTTCTTCCACGAGCCGTAGGTGACTTCGCTGAAGGAGTCATCTGTGGTTAAGTCCAGATGAGCTGCGTAGAATTGCTGTAAGGTGTTTGGGAGCGGCAAGAATTTGTTCAGGCATAAATCTGCTGAGAGAAGTAGCCATATGATGCTGACTGGAGGTGGTGTGAGAAGCCGCAGTCTGATAGATATAGATAGCTCGTCCAGCTCTTGGGCGAGCACAGATAGTAGTTCGCGACCGTTTTGCATTAGCTGTGGACAAGAAGATTATTGTTTGTAATTATACTCGTACTTACATTTCAATTAGCGGGCCCTGATTTTTTAGGATTAAAAGTGTCCTATGTGTTATACAGGATATAATATAACTCCATTCCAAATGTCAGCCAAATCGGTTCAGTAGTTTTGGCATGAAGGAGTATTTCTCCATACAAACTTTGAAGCAGTTGTGGTCAAGCTAATCATCTATGTAACACTACTCCAATACGCTCATTCACTGGTGAGGTAGTTGTGGGGTAGTGAGGTAGTTGTGTGGTAGTGAGGTAGTTGTGGGGTAGTGAGGTAGTTGTGTGGTAGTGAGGTAGTTGTGGGGTAGTGAGGTAGTTGTGTGGTAGTGAGGTAGTTGTGGGGTAATGAGGTAGTTGTGTGGTAGTCAGGTAGTTGTGGGGTAGTGAGGTAGTTGTGTGGTAGTGAGGTAGTTGTGGGGTAGTGAGGTAGTTGTGTGGTAGTGAGGTAGTTGTGTGGTAGTGGGGTAGTTGTGGGGTAGTGAGGTAGTTGTGGGGTAGTGAGGGAATTGTGACGTAATGAAGGTGTGTAGCGTAGTAAGAGAGTTGTGGCTAAGTGAGAGAGCTGTGGCCTAGAAAGGGACTTATATTTTATGGCACAGTGAGATAACTGTGGAGTATTAAGGGAGTTACGACTTACTGAGCGATTTGTGGTGCAGAGAGGGAGTTATGGCGTAGTGAGGGATTCGTAGCGTAGTGAAGGATTTATGGCGTAGTGAGAGATTTATGGCGTAGTGAGAGATTTATGGCGTGGTGAGGGATTTGTGGTCTAGAAGGAGTTATAGCGTAGCGAGGGAGTCGTGGTCGAGCTAGCACTCACCTGTGTAGCGAGACTGCGATGCGCTCGGAGGTCGTCGCTCGCCAGCAGCGCCCTCATGTACTGCAGCAGCGGACTGGCCAATATGTGCACTTTGTTGCCGTTGCACAATCTAGCCTCTGAAATACGATAGGTTACTAAAATCAATTATAGAAAATATTTTTATGGGCGAGTTGTGCATTCTTCATATGGGAAAATCCATTGAAGTCGCGACACTGTTACCGTAACCGACACCTTGTATATTTCTTTATTTACCTGTTCATTAATAAATGTAGTAATGGTTTACAAACAAGGTGATTAATAATAATTTATAATTGTTTGTATGCCACGTTTTTTACATACCCGCAAAGTAGTCGCCCATCAGATTTGCTGCATTTATCAAGTATATTGGGTTGGCGCGTTCCAGAATGTCCAATTCTGTAACAAAAATTAGATATTTCAGGTATAGCATATTTTTTTAAATATTTACATACAATGAATAAATCTTATATAAAAAACGTTGCTGTCTCGTGAACGAAGCGCCGACGGCTGCCAGCTTCCGTGACGTCACCGAGCTCTGTAGGGCTGCCGCTCGGAGCGTGGCGGTCGCTCGTCACAATACTCACTGGTGAAGGTGCCCTGCATGACGACGTTCAGCAGCGCAGCCCTGAGCAGCTGCTGTCGCTGCTGTCTCGTGAACGAAGCGCCGACGGCTGCCAGCTTCCGTGACGTCACCGAGCTCTGTAGGGCTGCCGCTCGGAGCGTGGCGGTCGCTCGTCACAATACTCACTGGTGAAGGTGCCCTGCATGACGACGTTCAGCAGCGCAGCCCTGAGCAGCTGCTGTCGCTGCTGTCTCGTGAACGAAGCGCCGACGGCTGCCAGCTTCCGTGACGTCACCGAGCTCTGTAGGGCTGCCGCTCGGAGCGTGGCGGTCGCTCGTCGCAATACTCACTGGTGAAGGTGCCCTGCATGACGACGTTCAGCAGCGCAGCCCTGAGCAGCTGCTGTCGCTGCTGTCTCGTGAACGAAGCGCCGACGGCTGCCAGCTTCCGTGACGTCACCGAGCTCTGTAGGGCTGCCGCTCGGAGCGTGGCGGTCGCTCGTCGCAATACTCACTGGTGAAGGTGCCCTGCATGACGACGTTCAGCAGCGCAGCCCTGAGCAGCTGCTGTCGCTGCTGTCTCGTGAACGAAGCGCCGACGGCTGCCAGCTTCCGTGACGTCACCGAGCTCTGTAGGGCTGCCGCTCGGAGCGTGGCGGTCGCTCGTCACAATACTCACTGGTGAAGGTGCCCTGCATGACGACGTTCAGCAGCGCAGCCCTGAGCAGCTGCTGTCGCTGCTGTCTCGTGAACGAAGCGCCGACGGCTGCCAGCTTCCGTGACGTCACCGAGCTCTGTAGGGCTGCCGCTCGGAGCGTGGCGGTCGCTCGTCACAATACTCACTGGTGAAGGTGCCCTGCATGACAACGTTCAGCAGCGCAGCCTGAGCAGCTGCTGTCGCTGCTGTCTCGTGAACGAAGCGCCGACGGCTGCCAGCTTCCGTGACGTCACCGAGCTCTGTAGGGCTGCCGCTCGGAGCGTGGCGGTCGCTCGTCACAATACTCACTGGTGAAGGTGCCCTGCATGACGACGTTCAGCAGCGCAGCCTGAGCAGCTGCTGTCGCTGCTGTCTCGTGAACGAAGCGCCGACGGCTGCCAGCTTCCGTGACGTCACCGAGCTCTGTAGGGCTGCCGCTCGGAGCGTGGCGGTCGCTCGTCACAATACTCACTGGTGAAGGTGCCCTGCATGACGACGTTCAGCAGCGCAGCCCTGAGCAGCTGCTGTCGCTGCTGTCTCGTGAACGAAGCGCCGACGGCTGCCAGCTTCCGTGACGTCACCGAGCTCTGTAGGGCTGCCGCTCGGAGCGTGGCGGTCGCTCGTCACAATACTCACTGGTGAAGGTGCCCTGCATGACAACGTTCAGCAGCGCAGCCCTGAGCAGCTGCTGTCGCTGCTGTCTCGTGAACGAAGCGCCGACGGCTGCCAGCTTCCGTGACGTCACCGAGCTCTGTAGGGCTGCCGCTCGGAGCGTGGCGGTCGCTCGTCACAATACTCACTGGTGAAGGTGCCCTGCATGACGACGTTCAGCAGCGCAGCCTGAGCAGCTGCTGTCGCTGCTGTCTCGTGAACGAAGCGCCGACGGCTGCCAGCTTCCGTGACGTCACCGAGCTCTGTAGGGCTGCCGCTCGGAGCGTGGCGGTCGCTCGTCACAATACTCACTGGTGAAGGTGCCCTGCATGACGACGTTCAGCAGCGCAGCCCTGAGCAGCTGCTGTCGCTGCTGTCTCGTGAACGAAGCGCCGACGGCTGCCAGCTTCCGTGACGTCACCGAGCTCTGTAGGGCTGCCGCTCGGAGCGTGGCGGTCGCTCGTCACAATACTCACTGGTGAAGGTGCCCTGCATGACGACGTTCAGCAGCGCAGCCCTGAGCAGCTGCTGTCGCTGCTGTCTCGTGAACGAAGCGCCGACGGCTGCCAGCTTCCGTGACGTCACCGAGCTCTGTAGGGCTGCCGCTCGGAATGTGGCAAACGCTTGACTGGAAAGAGGGATAAATTTTATGGACCCTTCAATATTATTTACCCAATGTGGGTACTACACTACTTTTGAATTTGATAAAAATTAGTACTTTATTCTAAACTGGGATAAAATTAATGAGGTACACTAAAAAGTTAAAATACTGTACACTATAACTTTTTCGATTAACTGATTTACTTAGTTTTTTCAGTGTCATTATTTTTATCCTAGTTTATTATTATAAACTTATAATATAATTAATTATAATAATATAATTGGAGTCTAATATATACAATTGTACAAGTTAATATAACAAGTGACTCACTGCAGCCGTGCTTCATCGGGGCACATGTTGGTAACTGTAGTCTCAAAGTGTCTCAGCTTCCTGTTGAACTGAATACCATCTTCCCCTGGAGAGAACTGCTCCAACTGGAAAATCATACACATTTCAAAATATTATATATCAACCACTGATCTCTAGTCTATGGATTAGGGAGCACACCACAGGTGTGCCCGCGAAATTCAATTTTTTTGTGGTTTTCGCGATTTTTAAGCTAATAAGACATAACAGGCTTATGGCAGTCAAATTGCGGGAATCCCACTATCATCTTCACGTGTTTATATAAAAATCTCTGCTTGAAAGTGTCGAATTAAAGAAATTAGTCCGAGATTTGCGAGTTACTCACATAAAACTCAATACTCAAAGTAATTTCCTAGGATAGACATATTTATGTAAAGATGGAACCCTAGAGTCATCCAACTCACCAGAACCAGTAACGGCGCGAACTGTTCATCCACATGCAGGAGTTCCACCAGGGCATCATCATCAGAGCGCTTGTCTAGCTTCTCTTTGACAGGCTTCTCGTCTCTCACGGGCTCCTCCATATCTGGCTTTAGAGGCTCTAGTTTTGATGGATCTGGAATGGAATGATTAGTTGTTGAAACAAAGTTCCTTTTCGGACAGTATCGCGCAAAACAAAATGGATTTTTTCCTGTTAAGGAGCACACCACGGCTGTGCCCGCGAAATTCAAATTTTTCGTGGTTTTTCGCGATTTTTAAGCTAATAAGATATAATAGGCTTATGGCCGTCAAATTGCGATAATCCCAATATCTTCTTCACGTGTTTATATAAAAATCTCTGCTCGAAAGTGTCGAGTTAAAGAAATTAGTCCAAGATTTGCGAGTTACTTACATAAAACTCGATACTCGGATTAATTTCCTAGGATACACATTTTTATGCAAAGATTTTGATATAATCATGTAAAGATGATACTGCCATTCTCGCAAATTGATTGCCGTAAGCCTATCATGTCTAATTAGCGTACAAATTGCAAAAAACCACGAAAATTTTGAATTTCGCGGGCAGACCCGTTGAGTTCACGTTAAAAATCCTATCTGGAAGGAAATCTACGAAAATCTACTAGTCAACAGAATCGGCACACATGCAATCACGTATAGAGGTTTGGTATTGTTAGCGCGATCTAACTTAACATATCACCGTCTATCGGGCAGCGTCGTGCCTCCCCAGCAGGTGGTGGCGTCCCGGGCTTACACAACATGTGGACAACTGTCCAAATCTACCTGTTACTCTAGGACAGAGTACAGCCAGTGTTGTGCCTTCCCAGCAGGTGGTGGGGCCTGGGCATCCACAACCAGTGGCCAACACACTGCCTAATATGCTAGTAATATCTACCTGTTACTCTTGGGCTTAGTACGGCCAAGTATCGTGCCTCCCCAGTAGCTGGTGGCGCCCTGGGCACCCAATCCTCCCCAGAAGGTAATGGCGCCCCAGGCATCCACAACCATTGGCTGATACACTGCCCAATATGCTAGTAATATCTACCTGTTACTCTGGGGCTTAGTACGGCCAAGTATCGTGCCTCCCCAGTAGGTGGTGGCGCCCTGGGCACCCAATCCTCCCCAGAAGGTAATGGCGCCCCAGGCATCCACAACCATTGGCTGATACACTGCCCAATATGCTAGTAATATCTACCTGTTACTCTGGGGCTTAGTACGGCCAAGTATCGTGCCTCCCCAGTAGCTGGTGGCGCCCTGGGCACCCACATCCTCCAGAAGGTGGTGGCGCCCCGGGCATCTACAACCATTGGCTGATACACTGCCCAATATGCCAGTAATATCTACCTGTTACTCTTGGGCTTAGTACGGCCAAGTATCGTGCCTCCCCAGTAGCTGGTGGCGCCCTGGGCACCCACATCCTCCAGAAGGTGGTGGCGCCCCGGGCATCTACAACCATTGGCTGATACACTGCCCAATATGCCAGTAATATCTACCTGTTACTCTTGGGCTTAGTACGGCCAAGTATCGTGCCTCCCCAGTAGCTGGTGGCGCCCTGGGCACCCACATCCTCCCCAGAAGGTGGTGGCGCCCCGGGCATCCACAACCATTGGCTGATACACTAACCAATATGCTAGTAATATGTACCTGTTACTCTGGGACTGAATTCAGGCAGCGTCCTCGCAGGGCCGCTCTCGTCTGCGACGCCGGGGCGTGGCTCCCGCTGGAGGTGGTGGCGCCCCGGGCATCCACAACCATTGGCTGATACACTGCCCAATATGCTAATAATATACCTGTTACTCTGGGGCTGAGTTCAGGCAGCGTCCTCGCAGGGCCGCTCTCGTCTGCGACGCCGGGGCGTGGCTCCCGCTGGAGGTGGTGGCGCCCCGGGTACCCACGACCGCGGCCTGTGGACGACATACTGTCCTAGAATAGAAGCAGATGAGAATGTACTAGCTGTACCGAAGCCTGTATGAACTGAGGGGGGGATTCACGCAGCGTTTTCGAACACTGATTTGAGGTGAGTGATGTGAATCAAGAAAAAATTATAATTGAAATTAATACTGGAAAATTAACTTTACGTCTATTGGTTTATGGCGGTTCCCAATATTCTATCTATCCATAGTTTGCCTTACTAGAGATAAAAATTATACATAACTTGTATGGAGCTTATTTCACATTGATATCTTTAGTAGGGCAAATAGAAGATATAGATAGAATATTGGGAACCGGCATTCGAGGGTAAAATTGAGCTTATTTTAACATAGAAAAACGAAAATACTATCCTTCAACATTTAATCACAAAATAAATCTATAATTTCACGATTCACGACAATTTTACACTCTATATCAATAGTCGTAAAATTATTTTTCAGTGTTTGCAAAAATTGTTTTGGTTTCAATATCGCCTACTTACATAAGTAAATGAAATGATCTTTTTAAACATTTCAAATCATGAAATGTAGGCGGCACTTTACGTGAATTGGCTGCCAGAATATGATTGTAAAAGTAGTTCATTCCACGAAGACTTACCTTTTCTTTATTGCGCACGAAACATAAGTGATTGTGGAGTTTGCCGTGTCTTCGTGGATTGAACTACCTAATAATGAGTTCAGCAAAAAAGAGATGAAAAAAATAGCACACATACATGTACAATCATCTCTCATCTCAACCCCTTTTTACGTTCCACTGCTGGGCACGGGTCTCCTCTCAGACTGAGAGGGGTTTGGCCATAGCCCACCACGCTGGCCAAGTGCGGGTTGGCGGGCTTCACACACCTTCGACAACATTTTTGTGAACTCTCAGGCATGCAGGTTTCCTCACTATGTTTCCTTCACCATTAAGCAAGTGATATTTAGTTTCCTAAAACGCACATAGCTCGGAAAAGTCAGAGGTGTGTACAATATTTTGTATATTGTATTGTATCCTAATAATTTGGGCATGTACAATATTGTATCCTAATAATTTGGACATGTACAATATTGTATCCTAATAATTTGGAGAAGAGACAAGAGCAGATGAACTACGAAGCTGTCTAGTCAGGTGAGATATTGTGAACTGTGCGAATTGGAGATGTAAGCTGTGCAATGAACAAAAGTGATTCCTACATGTAGAATGTAGAATTGTTATGTTATGTCAATGAAAATTTACAACAAGATACCGCAAACAATAAAAAAAATCCCTTTAAAAAGTTTTAAAAGGAAGCTACGTGAATGGCTCATGGGCAAATGTTTTTATTCAATAAGCGATTTCATGGAAGATAAAATTTATATTGCAGATTAAATTATAATTAATTCTATTAATATAACATTTCCTTTGTTGTTTGTATTCCACCTGTTTTTGTGTGTTAAAGTTTTGTAGTATGGAACCCACGGTCATATTATTTATTTCTCTTTGCCACGGTGCGCGAGTTTGACTTGCACTTGGTCAGTTTTATAACTTTTGACTTTTTAGTCATAATATGATAGATTTGGATCGGATAACACGCTGGAGTGGTAGGTAGATATTGTTATTGTAGGTTAGGTGGGTTAGATCCAGCACTGGGTGGGTAACCTATAATAACATTATCTACCTGCAACTCTAGGGCTGAGTTCAGCTGTGGCCCCTGGTCGTGGGCCCCGCTGCGAATGGCGCCCCGGGTATCCGCGACCACGACCAACTAACGGCATACTACTCTAGAATAAAAAAAAAAAAAATAAAAATGAATAAAAATAGCCTTTATTGTCCTGTCCAAATTAATTTGATTTTATTACATTTCTAAGCACTAGTACCTCTCGGCAAAGGCATCTTCTAACTTGAGTGTTAAAATCACTATCACTAGTTTGTTTGGCTGCTACTTTAGGATTTCGTATAGATCAACGTAGAAGTTATTAGTTTCACTTGGGTCTGACTGTTCAGTAGGGGCATAGATTTGTAAAATCATCCAATTTTTTTTTACACTATACAAGTTAGTACTTGACTGTGTTCTCATCTGATGGTAAGTGATGATGCAGCCGAAGATTTTAATTTACTAACTTGGAAGGGGTAAGTAAAGTCACCCCAATGTTTTCTACACAGCATCGCACCAGAATGCTAAATCGCTTGGCGGCACGTCTGTGCTACTAGGGTGGTAGCTAGCCACGGCCGAAGCCTCCCACCAGACCAGACCTGAGCCAATTTAGAAATTATGAATTTCCAAAGTGGCCCATGGTAAGAATCAAACTTGCGACCTCCCACTTGAATCCGAGCGTGCGTCCCCTGTGCCAGGGAGGTCATCAAAATCTTTCTTATAATGCAGTGAGTTACAAGAGAGGCTATCCTTTCCAATATTCCGTTGATTTCTACAATGTTTATACTATTGTAGTACTAGAATACAAGTAGGATAATAATTAGTCGTGGGTATTATGTAGTCCTCTAAAAGATCCAACTCACTTAGTCCCACTCCGCTTTCGAACCTGATTCCTCTTATCGATTCCGACTCCTCCTAATGATTCCAACTCCCGTGCGACTCCTTAAGTCCAAAGACTGAATTAGTCCTATTGATTCCGAATCCTCCTAATGATTCCAACTCCCGTGCGACTCCTTTAGTCCAAAGACTGAATTAGTCCTATTGATTCCGAATCTTCCTAATGATTCCAACTCCCGTGCGACTCCTTTATTCCAAAGACTGAATTAATCCTAACGATACCTTTATTCACCGAACCTTTTAGACTCTTGGAGGAACGTTGTGTCGAATCGCGAGAGACGACTTTAAAAACACTTACTGAACTACTTAACTATTGCTTCTGAATAATTCCTACACTGAAAATACTTCTACAAAATTTATACTTAAGTTAAACTGCCTTATAATATCTTTAAATTAAATGACAAAGTTTTTAGATAGGACTTTATTTTAAGTACCTATTAGTTATTAAAATTATAATGTCTGTTTTTGAACTTG
The DNA here is from genome assembly GCA_963855885.1 of Coenonympha glycerion. Classification (NCBI taxonomy): domain Eukaryota; kingdom Metazoa; phylum Arthropoda; class Insecta; order Lepidoptera; family Nymphalidae; genus Coenonympha; species Coenonympha glycerion. Next base: position 7,922,647 of record OY979653.1, read on the forward strand.
TATTTTTTCTAAAAATGGACCTAACTTTTAATATAAGTTGCATAATTACTTAGGTACGTAATTTTAAATTCTTCGTAAAAATAAACAATAAACTATAATAACACAATATGTACGAGTAAAGTTAAACGATTTTAAATTTTGTTGGGTTCTCATAAAGGCTAATATCCATTATCAACTCGCAATACAGAAGTGCGAACGAGACAGCTTGTAGCTGTCTCGTTCGCCCGATGGTACCGAAAACAAACGGAGTCATACTCGTGACACGAGTCACGACGTGCCGCGAAAGAGATCGCACTAACTCGAACCGCAAACGAGTCCAGGAGTAGGGACTAATTAAGTGGAGTTGGAATCGTTAGTGAGAGCTCGGAGTCGTTAAGAGTTTCGGCTCCGGCTGCGGATCTTATTCCTTTTAGTCACTTAGTCCGGAGTTACACACCTCTAATAATAATATTATAATATGCTAGAGAAAGCATTTCGGCCAGTGTGATCAACCATAACAAATATACCAATTGTGCTTGGGCAACTGTAGGACACAGTTCATTTATGCGCAAACAAAGGTGCATTTGCTATTTCCTCACTTTCATAGTTATATGGGCCAGCAGCTCTGATACAACTACAGTGAAATTAATGTTGCAACATGCTCTCTGAGGCACAAGGGTGGCTTACTACCATTTTTAAGCTCCATTGTCAGTACTAATATACTTCTTGATTAAAACAACAACAAATAACACAACTTAGGATCCTAGTTGATTTAGATATGTGGAAATCAAACATCAGCTTTCAATAACAAAAAAAAAACTATTTATTTTTGTGCTTGGTACCTAATGCAATCAATACATATACAGACACAGGCTAATAACACCCCTTGTTTAGCGTTAAGAGGTTAAAATTCTTATCACTAACGTAAAGCACTAAACTCAAAACTGACACATTGTTTCCCCAAGCAACCGAGATAAGTTGTTTACATAGAAACCTTATAGCAACCTTAATATATTTACACAACGTGACTAGCAAATAACTGTAATATGTACTCACAACGCGCGTTTATGTACATTAATACCCAAGATAAAGATGGAAATGTGACATGGGGCAATTGTCACAGTATTTTTTATCACGAAGGAAACTTGTGAATCCGAGGCTATTTCAAACGATTGACGCAAAGGAATAAATGAAAATGTACATATTAAACCACTCCATGTTTAATTTATTGCGTCCTCGATATATTATCACTGATTTCTAGCGGTTTTTTATCTTCACCCGGTCCTTTCTGATGACGATTTACTAGTGCATTTTTTTTTAAATTTCGCTATCGATCAAGCGCCATTGCACTTTGTTAACGGCGCCCGCTATTAACGATAACTACATGAGATAAGAATAAGAAGTTTTTACTCACCAAATAGTTAAATAAACAGTTTTTGTTAATTATTTGTTGTATTTGCACTTTTGTTTCACGTAACGCAGCGTTTGTCATGCATTTTATGTTTTCCACAATGGCGACGCTTCATTATTTGACATTTCACTTCAGCAGTACGTCACAGAACTCACAGATAATATAAAATATCTTTAGAAATATTTATTGTACATTATATCGGTTATTTTGTTTTAAAATTATTTTATATTTAAAATCATATTCATTCACTGGAGATTAATATTTTATTACTCTAGATTTATAATATTTAAATTCTCATTTTTAGTTTTTACGGTTTCTATCAGTAATAAAAGAAAATTAATTTTCCATTCTATTATTATCGATACCTTCACATTCTACCGGTTTTCAGTACGATGGAACTCATAGACAAAATGTTTGACGTTTTATTTCAGATTTTCTTTTCTGTTTTCCCTTTCCTTTTCAGGACCATAGCCAAAGAGTATATAATCACTACGTTTTAAGAGACGGAACTTAGAACAATAAGTTTTTTTCACCAATTTCTAACCTTCTTTAGCCAACCTTTTAAAATAGGTAACATTGCTACCAACCGAAGAACTTCCCTGAGTAGCATAGACTAAAGACTAACTTAGTAGTCTCTGTCAAATAGGGATGTGCAACGTATCAAGGGATGTGACACTTATCGATATTTAGGGTTTTGTCGATATCGATAAATTATTCGTACCTACTTATCTACATATTATCTTCAGAATTGCACGAAGATGAAATAGGAAAATTAAACAAAATTATCAGTTGATTAATCTTTATTAACGTGAAATCAACGGGTCTGCCCGCGAAATTCAAAATTTTCGTGGTTTTTTTGCAATTTGTACGCTAATTAGACATGATAGGCTTATGGCAATCAATTTGCGAGAAAGTCAGTATCATCTTTACATGGTTATATCAAAATCTTTGCATAAAAATGTGTATCCGAGGAAATTAGTCCGAGTATCGAGTTTTATGTAAGTAACTCGCAAATCTCAGACTAATTTCTTTAACTCAACACTTTTGAGCAGAGATTTTTATATAAACACGTGAAGAAGATATTGGGATTATCGGAATTTGACGGCCATAAGCCTATTATGTCTTATTAGCTTAAAAATCGCGAAAAACCACAAAAAATTTGAACTTCGCGGGCACACCCGTGGTGTGCTCCTTAAATTTACGCCCATACCTGCCAAGTTCATATTATTACAAAAAATACTGATGTTGTCTTGTGATAATATTATTGCTTTTTCTTTATTTGAAAGAACTTCACCAGATCTCTTTACAGGTCTCGCAGGTGTCCTTTCTGAAAGAATAAAATGTAAATTATAAATAACATTTGCAATTGATAATTATTATTGGTAAATTTGCTTGAAATGTACATATATATTTAAAATATATATCAGGACACACATGGGGTACTAAATAACTGATAAATATACCTAACTAGTTGGACTATGTTCGGTATTTTTTTTGTTTAATTTTCTAAAAATGAATCTTAGCTAGATCGATTATCACCCCTGAAAACCTCTGTACATATTAAATTTCATGAAAATCGTTCTAGCCATTTCCGAGATTCAGATTATGTACAGACAAGCAATTCTTGTATATTATACATTTAAATTGCTCTTTAAAAGGTATAAGATATTTGATACACATAAATACAATATATTGAAAAACACCAGACACTAGAAAACATTCATGCTCACCACACAAATATTTTCAAGTAGTGGGAATCAAAGTGCAATCCTGACATGTGCTTTGGAAGAGGATAGACTGGTGCAGTATTAATCATCATCCATTCAAATACTTAAAACTTGGTGCAATTTAAAAGATAATATGATAAATTTGGACCTGTTAGGTGGGGTTGGGACCACAGAGCAGGACAATTTCTGCGAAATAAACTTTCTAAACCTTTAAACAAATGTATAAAATACACACCAATTTGAGGCAGCTCCCCAGGGCTACTTTTTTGTTGGCTTGAAGATGGCACTGCTTCTGGGAGGTGTTCTGAAATAATCAACACATACATATATTAATAATATTATTTAATGTATATTACTTTGAAATATCTGAGAGAATAATATTGTTACAATAGAATAACATCATAAAAGGCACTAATTCTTCAAACAACACTATTGTAAAGACTGAAATACAATTGCACAGAGCAAAGGGGAAAAACCCGGTATCTTATATCTTAATCTATATATAATTCATGAGGACGCACCCCACTCCTTCAAAATCGCTTGTATTTCATGCGATTGTAATGGTAAAAATGGTATGGTAAAAGGTAGGAATGGGGCAAGTCTTCGTGGATTGAACTAACTATACATATATAAATATATGCATAGTGATAGTGATGAAAAAATTTGTTGGCTCGAATTTTATATTATTTGACCTTTCCTTTTCTTACCTTTAGGCTCTGTAGGCAGATACAGTTGTAAGGGTAATTCCTTCAATTGTCTGTCAGTTAGAGGCGAGGCAGCTAAATTTAAAGTTGGTATTTGGTTTCAAAGTGGTTTAGCACACACATTTCGCTTCTTGTTAAGTTTTTCTATTGATCCTCTTTACCAACTACTTTTACCCATTCCCGACACCTGGAATGTAAAAATTATGAGATGCAAACAATTGAAAGAGAGTGGAAGGTTAAGGACCAGGCTGCACAATAACCTCTTGGTGCACATTGTCATGACCGCTGTTCATTATTATTAAGAAGAGTCACAAAAAATGATTGTTCTAATATAAAGTTTTTATCATTATTAATAATGAGAGCAATGGGAAATCCTCTGTAAATATCCTGTGACGATATTTCAATATTCATCTGGAACAGCTAGGACATACAGTACAGTGCAGATTATTCACTTCACATTGACTTAAATACTAAAAACAAAGGATAGATCATAAGTACTGTAATGACAGTATCACTCACCGGTTTCGTTCTAGTGGAAATGATGAAAAAAGCAAGCGGCTTTCATCATGTCACTCTTTGATCCCGCAAATCTCACAGGTTCTGTGACCTTTACTGGTTTCATCATAATAAAGTACCTAACCTCGTCTAATATCTCGTTTTATCTAAATCACTAAAGAGTCAACCCTCGTGCACTATGCGTGAGGAATCGGAGGAACAATGGCTCAACACGACGAATGACGATAAACAGCGAGTCACACACATTTAATTATGATGAAATTTCGAACGTAAAAACTAAAAACAACAAAATATAAACAGCAATCAACTCAAAATTCTCATCACAAATGGCAGCTGACAAATGGCGGCCGACATATTGAATTCATGCTTGTGGTGGTCAATGTTGGTCAATTGTCAATTCTGGCATAATTTCTGAATGTTGGCTAAAAAAGGTTAGGAATTTCATACAAGGAACCTTGTTCCGGAGTTTCTCGAGACTGACCATAGCAAGGAAGGGACAGCGCCAAGGAGAAGTGGGGTGCATGTTTGAGTGGTTTCGTTTCGTTTTTAGCGATGGTTACGAGGGGGAAATCTATAAATTATCAATTTATAATGTGAATTGGCAGTCGGAAAGCTGTTTAATCTTTTACCCCATAAACCAGTCTTCGAAACAGTCTCCCTAGTTTCTAAAATTAACTATTAAATGATTAATAAATTCGATAATCAGTACGCGCTTCGAACACCATTGCTCTGTATAAATTGTTTATACTATTGATATTTTTTATTTTCAGTTGTAGATCCGCTAATTGATTTCTAATTACTGTCCTGTTTAATTGGAGCGTGGTTTTATTTAACTGTGTGTTGGATTTGGTGTTATTTTGTTGTGAAAACGTGGAAATTTATAAAAAAAAACGTATCGGTTTGATTGATTGATTTTATTGAAACCATCGAATTGCAAGATGTCCGAAGGGCATGGGGAGCCGAATCAGCACAGAAAGGAGAGTGTGTCGACTGGTAACGTGGCCAGTGATAGTCCCGTGACGGATCCCGGGCAAGTCCGCGGCGCAGCTCCGGACGGCGCGGCGGGAAAGTTCGAAGGGCAACGAGGGAAGTCAGGTGCTCTGAAGAAGTCTGCCCGCTACAGGAGCAGGTCGCTGTCTGCTTCGTCTGCTGATTCTTACAGCTCCACATCTTATACTGGTAAGTATACTCAAGTAATTTTTCTTCTTCTTGATCGTAGCTACAGGTTCCCCTAGCCCCTATGGTGTCATGTTGACCTTCCCTGATCTATTGTCACACCGCCATATACAACGTGTTGGTTAATTCGTATAGTGTGCCAGCAGCTAACCATTTTACTTGATCCTAGAAACACAGAAACCGACACAATAAATCCCCATTATTTTATTTTGTTTTAAATACAAAAGTTATTATTTAATTAAGAAAAAAATTTTTAGCAACCCTAACTATAATGTCAACAAACCTCATATCAAAGCTATTTGATTCTGTTTGAATTGGAGTTTAGGGATGTCACTTATAATTTAAGGTACTTACATATTTGAACTCACTATAGTTCCATCAGGATATGAGCTAGACTTCTTGTGATAATTTAACATGCATTTATTCAGCTAATTAGGGCAAGTAATATACCCTTGTATAGTTGCCAGCCAATGTTTTTTGCTGCTAGGAACAGCAGCAAATTCTTGGCTGAAAGAAGTTTAGCATTGTTAGGGTCCAATATTAATTTCCCCAGAAGGCTCAAGTTGTGTTATTTAAGCTGTGAAGACTCTGTGTCTGTGGTGTCCGAGCACTTACTTTTTATATTTAGGAATGATGACGATGAGACGTGCAAGACATTCATACGTTGATACGCATGCCCATGTGAGACACAGTGCATGCCATAATATTGAATTGCAATATCATTTGATACACTGCGCTGTGCTCATTCTGAGACATCCATTGTTAGGTCTCAATTTGCCCAGTTATCATGTTAGTGTACAGTGCCCTGATATGATACCCTGGTCAATAATATAAACTTTTTTTTAGTTTTTGAAATTTCAATGAACCGTTTGTCCCCCTTTTTAAATAAAAATAAAATACTTTACAATTTTTCATGTTTGCAACAAAACTTACTATTATTACTTACAACTGTTACAAATTTCATGTCAATATAGCTTTACTAATAGTTACTGAAATAAAGAGTCATCAGTCATGCATGACAGACAGACCAACAGAGTTCCGATTTTTCTTTTTGAGGTACGGAACCCTAAAAATGGAGAGGTTGGAGTAACTTTTGGGAAAAATTTGACTCAGATTTGCCTTTTAAGCGACTTCAGATTAAAGACCTAAAGTACCTGCATGATATTTTTTGAAACTAGTTGTCTTTATAGTTTTTACCCTTCAATTCAGCAAATAACCATTTACAATGACAATGATTTTTGCGGGCACAACATTTATTACATGTTTTTAATAAAAACTCTGCTCAACTATACTCATTTACTTCAAATTGGTTCCCGATACCTCGAAATCTGGGAAACTGGAAAAAAATATCTTTCGGGAACCAATTTGAGGGGAGTGGGAATTTTCGAGCAAAGTTATTAAAAACATGTAGATGCATAAATATTAGGCCCATTAAATTCATTGCCATAAACCTACAAGTAGTTAGTCCAATGACGAAATACGCTACGCTAAGAGGACGGGAAAGATGTGACGTATGTCCAAACCAAGACTTTTTCAAATATGGCGTCGCGCGTCGTACATTTCGGTACCGCTGACAGCACTATACCTACTGCTGTGGTCGCTTACATTAGCACCCTTTTACAGTTCCGAGTTCCGTTACAATCCGGCTTCAGGACGGAGCCTAAAAATCGTTTTTTTTTTTTTCCTTATTATAAAGTACCATTGCCAAAATGGATACTTTACAATATTATACTACAATCTAGCTTATGAGCTAATTAGTAATATTCCTATTATTGAAAAATCGTGACGTCACTAAGTGCTGATCCTTTATAATATGTTTAATCAATGAGTTAGTCTAATATTTATAAATATAAATTTGAATTTCGCGGGCTGGTAGGGCCGCAACACCTTAAAACTACGCTATCCGTTGCCAGGCTTCGCACACATGCACACGGATGTATCAAGTGTCACTCGATAGTAAGTGACAGCCGCAAAAATATAAGTGTCAAGGCAGTTCACTTTAGCAGAAACTCGGTCGATATTTATTTATGCGAGCATGCTTACTTATTTACGTGATTTATTTTAAGGGCCGACAATAGGAGCTAAAGGGTGCTTGCCCACCTACGCAGTACGCTGTACTATGTTTGTCATCCTTATATTGAGCGTTTTGTACCCCAAGGGGTAAAACGGGTCTTTATTACTAAGACTTCCGCCGCTATAACAACAAATACTAAACCATAGAATAAAATGAATATTTAAAGGGGCTCCCATACAACTAACGCGATTTTATTCCATTTTGATTTGAGAGGTGTTTTGATTGGAATTGGTCTCGGTAGAACGGAACCCTTAGTGCGCGAGCCCGACTCGCACTTGACCTATTTTTTAGGGCTACCGAGGTATTGAACCCGAATGAGTCTTGGCATTAGAGCCCATGGGATCGGCGCGAGATGCTCTTGCGTTTCCCGTATTGCCGATTGCGTCACAACTCACAACTCAGCAGTGACGTCACTCAGCTGACAGCAAAGCCTATGAAAACTGATAATAATAATAATCTGTGTTCAAAGTATCTAATATATCATACTATATGGTTTTAATGGATTTTTAACAGGGCAGCGTATGGAATTTAATAGAATTAGTGTTGAAAATAATAGTGCCGCCAGACCTACAGAGGTATCGGCTAAGGTAACAGTGTGAGGTGTCGGTTACAGTAACAATATGAAGTTTCGGTAACGTTAAAGTAACGAGTTCAATAGTTTTTTCTCATCTCAAAAATGACCAACGCGCCTAAAAAGTTTTACAAACAGCCCATTTGTGGCCTACCGAGGTTTTTTGAACCCGAATGAGTCTCTAATTGAATCTTAATGGCTTTAGCGCCCTTGGGGTTGACGTGAGATGATCTTGCGTTTTCCGTATTGCGTCACAACTCAGCAGTGACGTCACTAAGCTGACAGGACAGCCTATGGAAACTAGTAATCGGTGTTGAAGGTAACAGTATGGTTTCTTCCCATCTCAAAAATGTCCAACGTACCTAAAGAAGTTTTGATTTTTAAAAAAACTTGAGTATGTACAGAGGTGTATGTTCAGGTAACTGCGTGAGGTGTCGGTTACAGTAACGGTATGGGGTTTCGGTAAAATTAAAGTAATGAGTTCAATGGTCTTTTCTCATCTCAAAAATGTACCCAACGTACCTAAAGAAGTTTTGATTTAAAAATAAACTTGGGTATGTAGTATGTACAGAGGTGTATGTTCAGGTAACTGCGTGAGGTGTCGGTTACAGTAACGGTATGGGGTTTCGGTAACATTAAAGTAATGAGTTCAATGGTTTTTTCTCATCTCAAAAATGTACCCAACGTACCTAAAGAAGTTTTGATTTAAAAATAAACTTGGGTATGTAGTATGTACAGAGGTGTATGTTCAGGTAACTGCGTGAGGTGTCGGTTACAGTAACGGTATGGGGTTTCGGTAACATTAAAGTAATGAGTTCAATGGTTTTTTCTCATTTAAAAAAATGACGAACGCGCCTAAAGAAGTTTTCACTTTAAAAACAGCCCAATTTTTTGGCCTACCGAGGTTTTGTGAACCCGAATGAGTCTCTAATTGAATCTTAATGGCTGTAGCGCCCTTGGGATTGACGCGAGATGATCTTGCGTTTTCCGTATTGCGTCACAACTCAGCAGTGACGTCACTAAGCTGACAGCGAATCCCCTGGAATTTAATAAACGATGTTCGCAAATTGCCGAAATCTTCTCGTGAAATGTTTTACGTTAAAAATTATTAGAGTCTAAATATCCACATTTTTGAGCTAAGAACTTACTCGAGTATCTTATTTTTTTAGTTTAAACATACTAAAATACTTAAAAAAATAAAATGTACGAGCCTAGATTAGGATATACTGAATCTAATGAGACCAAAATTGTCCAATTTGGAAAAAGTTTGGGGGGGGAAATGTTATCACCCAATATAAAGTTATTCCTTGGTCTGCGTTATCACCCATAGCAATATATTTCAACAATAAAATGCAGGCCTAGCTCTGGACTAGCAACTCTCACTATAAGGGTTTTTTGAAAACACCTACGCGCGTTAAGTCAATACGCGAAAGTAAGTAAAAATCTTTCTTAAAAAAAATTGAATATCTAAATGAAGATTTTCCTCACGTAATAAAAATATTTATCACCTTAGTTAAAATTGGAAAACAAATAAATAATTCATAAACGATTTAGGTAACAGACGTGGCGTGTTTTAGCATTATTACAGGTAACCGCCATTTTGTTAAATGGCCGCCATTTTCTTATTCAATACCTACGTGTAAGATAAGACCCCTGTTGTTAGGCAAATTGTTATCCTCATTTTCTTAGTGTAATTTCTTTTTAGGGTACCTAAGTACGCTAAGGGGGACCTTTATTAAGATTCTAACTCCGTTTCAAAGGATAACAGTAACGTTCTAGCTTTTTCCTACCTAAAAAGCCTAATGCTCGTTTTCACCAACATTTTAAGAGTCACCTAAGCCCCCTTAGGTGACAGTTGTTGTAAGTGAAAACTGTCACCTATCAGATTAGGCGTTCCTTAAAATGTTGGTGAAAACGAGCGTAACTTACCCTAACTAAAATTGAGACCTTACTATCGTAAAATACCTACTCCATTGGTGCCAATTTTTTTGAGTACCTACATTGAATCTATTGGGAGCACATTGAAAAGGATAGCGCTATCTTTAGACGCGTCAAATTAATTTAGTTTGCAAAATAGATAAAGTGTGATTCCGCAATAGATAAAAATAGTAAAGATAAGCCGATTCGAACATTTTACGTAAACCTGCTTCATACAAGCAAACAGTAACGTCATCTGTCAAAATACCCGCCGCCGCCGCTGACCGAACTACCGTGTGGCCTTATACTGTTGGTACTAATGACACCCATAAACTGGTGACATTTTTTCGCGCTGTTCGCCCTGTCTTTAGTATACAAGTCTGTGGATTCTGCCCTTACACTAGCGTATTGTATCGCGCGTTCCAATTTTAAATTACAACTGTTTTTATTACTCGGCCAAGGTTCGAACAGTATCCAGCTAAAATGGCGATTCCGGTTTTACAATATGAAAACTTGTGTATAATTGATGATTAAACGAACTTACCTTAAGTGAAGTTCTATCATAATTTTATGAGTTCCTGTATGAAGATATTAAGAATACTAATCAGGTAGATATTAAGAATACTAATCAGGTATGAACGCCAAGTGATAGCCATTCAGACACTAAAGTTGAGAGAAAAAATAAAAAATTTCAACATTTTTCATTACGATATCTCACGCTAGCAACACTGCGTCTGTCGTTTCATTTAGTTCAGAGTAATTATTATAAGAGTGCCTTTGTGCTTCGATAAGCTCGTCTTGGTAGGAGCACTACAGAGCACCCAAATATATATCGTATAATATATACATAGCCACACAATATTATACATGTAAATATAATAATATGTATATAATATATGAGTTATAGTGTCTTCAATAAAGATTTATTATTATTATAATATGTTCATTTTTTATTTACAAATTCATACATGGGTTTTTCCACAAAACAGGGGCGGGAGGGTGTTAATATCTTCATACAGGAACTCATAAAATTATGATAGAACTTCACTTAAGGTAAGTTCGTTTAATCATCAATTTTATATTCATTCCTGTATGAAGATATTAAGAATACTAATCAGGTAGATGTTTAGAGCCATGAGATTTGTAAATAAGAAATGCTTATAAATTAATAGAATAATAAGCATAATCGCTTGATATTGCGCAAAAAAAATACCAACTTAAGTTGATATTCAAAGCAAATTAATAAATAATGGCATAATTTTGTAGAAATAGAAAACTGTAATAGTTAGCTATAGTAAACCAATATTATTAGTATAATAAATTAATAATATTATATATGTACAAATACATATATTTTTATATGTGCGAATACCTAGGGTATATTAAGACTATCTAGCAGTACTGCTTGTATGTAGTCTTGACGATTAAAAGAGGTTTTAAGCCTATTTCAACAAGCTTTAAAATATTTGTATCAGTTTAAACTTTTAAATGCAGCACTTGATTAATCCTAATAAATTGGGCTGTCATTATGCAACCATGAAATATAATTATACTTTAAACAGTAAATTGATCACGAACATATATTTTTATAAACCTGAGCAGAATAAATATTACCGAGAGATATTTTTGGACAGAAAAAAAATAAGATCAATTTATTAATATAATATAAGATTAATAAATCTATGGGTTGCAGAGAACTAGTTCGTAAATTTTTGTTCATCTTGACTGTAGGCATTAGTATTTTCGTAAAGTGTCGTTTAATTTTATTCATAGCTCTTTAGAGTTATCTTTTAAAGGAGTTAACAATGATATTTTTATTTAATTTCCACAATAATATTGTTATTTGGACTTTGTTGTAGGTAAAGCTCTTTAATAAGGTCATTAAGATTTAAAGTGACCTTAAATTATATTTTTAACTGAATAGGGTGAAGTAAGAATATTCTCAAGAGATATTAACGGCCCATTATCCCGGTTTTTAGCGACTACGCCACTTTTCAAAGCAATTCAAAGTCATGAAAAAGTTGTTTTTTTTCACTGTTAAAAATACATATTAAAGATACATGCTTTATCTCTATAATGGCCTCATGAAAACACGATAAGTTAAACTTGCCTCGATCATAAAAATTTTTGAAAACAGGTCGTTTTTGTTCATTTTTTTAATGGTATTTCCAAAGCTTTAGACTAAATTTCATAAAAATTATACGTAAAGTAAGCTCATTGTATTGCCTATCCATTGAGCAGGCAGATATTAAATAAAAAAATTGCTGCAAAATTTCGCCTAACAGAAGTCATAAAATGGTCTAACGCATCGAATAAACGATGTACTCAGTGGCTCACGAGCCTCCATACGAGACGGACCTGCGCAAGTTTTCACGACTCACGCTCCTTTCGCGCTAAAATTATTTATTTTTTAAATGCGCTGGAAAAAAAAACTATCTGACAGGAAGCGAAGGAGAATTTAAAAAAATTATATAGTAAGTGTTTCTTGAGTTTATCAAAATACCTAGTCCTCAAAAGCTCCGAAGAAACTCTGATACGAACTAAGAAAATTATGGTAGGTAGTGTAAATTCCACCACGTGCAAATAACATCACGCGTACCTAACCACAGTCTAAATACCACCAGTGTGTCCGGGATCGAACTAACGATAATTTAGGGGGGTGTTCTATACCTCATTACAAACAAAAAAAAACCCCCACAAAGGGGGGCGCCCCCTCTCCCCCTCCCCTGTAGAGCCATTTCAATTTTGTATGCGTTTTTTGGGTATGTGCACACAAAATCAGTAATAACTTTAAAGTCTGTTGCTTCACATGTCCTTAAATGGTCTTATTCGACTGGATACAATACTCTCCATTGCTGGATACCTAATAATAGTGTAAAACGTAAAAATAAAAATAAGTAATTAAAAAACACGATTGCCCTGTTATAAAACGAACTAAAACGTAAAAAACGAGATATTTTAGTTGAATAGATAAATTCATATGGCAGTCGGGGGACCTCTTAGAATAGAACTTGTTCCTTAGAACAGCCCCCCGACTGCCATATGAATTTATCTGTTCAACTAAAATAACTAGTTTTTTACTTTTTACACGACTGCCCATAAAAAGGAGTGTAATGTTTTTAGGGTTCATGTATGTATGTATGTATGTATGTTTGTATGTATGTAATGAAATGAGTGACATTTCATTCATTTGAATTTGCCACGCTTCGCGTATCTATGCTGTCTGTCGCGTGCCTGTGATATAGTGATTGGTGATCTGTGTCTATGATTTAATGGCGTGTGACGCTCGGATTGTTTTGTGCATTTTATCGTTATAATAACTTGTAGAAGAATGTGATTGAGGACTCGATATATAGTGAACTTTAAATGTCGTTTCTTTGTAATTTCAGGTGAGATAGAAGTGTAATTGTCGTAACTTGATAATAACTTGATGATTGTAAAGACTTGTTAAATAAAACAAAACTTTGTAATTTCAGAGAAACAATTTGTGGTTTGTTTTGGAGATCCTCAATACCTTATAAAACGACATTTTTGTGAACTAAAAGAAGATGGACCGGCTTCAATTTGAGTTTACAATGATAGCCTCAAATGATGGCAAATCAAATGTATTAGCCATAACCTCAATATCTACTGAAGAAGGAAAATGTTATGTTTTACCCGAGGAACTGAAGCCGGTGAGTCATCATACATATATTGTTAAAACGAACACTTTCACAAAAGTAAAAAATAGCATTAAAAAAAGACACCAGAGTAGAAAAGTATGGATAAAGTTGGATGAAAATCTAAAGAAGACATATGTAGATGAGGAAGGTAATATGCAATTTTTAGATCAATATTTAGATGAAATGAGCACAACACAAGCAAAGGACAAAAATGACACTTTGCAACAAATCTTGGAACAATTAATAGAAACTACAACTAAGAAAGAAAGTCAACATAACTTAAAACATATCTCAGAAAAATTTATTATTGAAAAATTCACAAGCAAAAATCCTAATGCGATGCAATGGATAGAAATTTTTGAAAAAGAGTGTGCGCGCTTTAATATAACAAAAGATGAGACAAAAATAGATATTTTGAGGTTATTTTTAGATAAACCTTGTTTGGATTGGTATAGCTCGATGATCATAAAACTAACAATAAATTCTGAATGGAGTGAATGGAAAGACAAGTTTTTAGAAACTTTTAAAAACCAAGGATGGGACATAGTCACATATGCTCTCGCATTTAGGTATAAAGAAGGACAGTTAATTGATTATGCCATAAAAAAAGAACGGCTTTTATTAGATATAAACAAATCTATAGATTCCAAAACAATGATAGATCTTATTGCAACTGGTTTACCTGGATTTATCTTAAATAAGTTAAACAGGGATGAACTCAACAACACTACTGACTTGTTCAACGAGATAAGAAAATATGAAGGCACGATGTATAAGAAAAACAGAATCAACATTATTTCATATAACAAAATTGCAACCTGTCATAACAGAGGCTGAAGAAGATGAAGGAGATGATAATGAATATGAAGATGACTTATAAGTACATTTTACAGATATATTGCTTAGAATTTTCGCTCTTAGGGGGGAGATGTAATGAAATGAGTGACATTTCATTCATTTGAATTTGCCGCGCTTCGCGTATCTATGCTGTCTGTCGCGTGCCTGTGATATAGTGATTGGTGATCTGTGTCTATGATTTAATGGCGTGTGACGCTCGGATTGTTTTGTGCATTTTATCGTTATAATAACTTGTAGAAGAATGTGATTGAGGACTCGATATATAGTGAACTTTAAATGTCGTTTCTTTGTAATTTCAGGTGAGATAGAAGTGTAATTGTCGTAACTTGATAATAACTTGATGATTGTAAAGACTTGTTAAATAAAACAAAACTTTGTAATTTCAGAGAAACAATTTGTGGTTTGTTTTGGAGATCCTCAATACCTTATATGTATATATGTATGTTTGTGTGTATGTGTGTATTTGCAAAGTATGTAACTATGTATGTATGTATGTATGTATTTATGTATGTATTTATGTATGTATGAGATGTTTCTTTATTCCTCCGTAACTTCTGAACGGCTTAACAGATTTAGATATATGGGATATCGTTAGAATCCTTGGATCCTCCCGAGTAACATAGACTATAATTTTTTGGGAAAAATCAATATGGCGGATGTGAGGCGCCATTTTCAAAAGTGGAAAAAAATTTTTTTCATCAACTATCATAATATGGGTATCAAAATGAAGGTATTGGAGAATAGTAACAGAAAATACCTTCACCTAACTGCTGACCATCACTAAAAACATAAAATAAAAATAAGTAATTAAAAAAATTTAAAAAAAACAGCCAAGTGCGAGTCGGACTCGCGCACCGAGGGTTCCATACTATAAAAGAAGTAAAACGTTAAAAGAATCACTTTTGTTCAAGAATTCACGAGTATAATTTACATGTAGGTACTTTGTTGGCGAACCGCAAACCTAACTTTGTTTTCGGCGGTTTATAGTTATTATCAAAACAAAAGTATAAAATTAAGGGAGTTGATTTTATTTTTCCTGTAAAATATACGTTAACTTCTATTGATCATAATTATTTCAGATTTTTCGATTGATAAACTTCGGAGATAAGGGGGGGGGGGAACGGTATTTTTTTCGACAGTTGGCCCAATAAATGCAAAAGTATCGGGCATAAAAATAAATAAAAATTGGTTTTAGAATACACAAGTAACGCCCTTTCATATGATACCCCACTCATCACTCACGGATTTATGATAATAGCGTAGATAAAGTAGTGTATGAAACTCTACATAATTTGGTATTAAAACACTCGTGTGATACTATTAAAAAACTCACACTCATGTTTTAATACCCCCCATTATGCATCCGTTTCATAAACTACTATTTAGTTCGTTTTATAACAGGGCAGTCGTGTTTTTTAATTGTTGAAACTGAAATTATTTTAGAAGGATTCAAGGCTTCTATTTCTATGAACGGTCTCATTTACAACAGAATGATTGGAGATGGTGATGCGTCGACATATGTAAGGATACTCAATGCCAAACCATATGAAAATCAAAATGTGGCCGTTGAAAAAAATTGAGTGTCGCAATCACATATTACGCAACTTTTGTAAATAACTACGCGGACTGGCAGCAGAAACAAATGCCCTGAGACATCGAAAAACACTTACCAATATAAGAATTATGATAATGAGATAAGCTATCGTGAAATATATATATATATGTAATGAAATGAGTGACATTTCATTCATTTGAATTTGCCGCGCTTCGCGTATCTATGCTGTCTGTCGCGTACCTATGATATAGTGATTAGTGATCTGTGTCTATGATTTAATGGCGTGTGACGCTCAGAATGTTTTGTGCATTTTATCGTTATAAAAACTTATAGAAAGAATGTGATTGAGGACTCGATAAATAGTGAACTTTAAATGTCGTTGTTGTATTTTCAGAGAAACAATTTGTGGTTTGTTTTGGAGATCCTCAATACCTTATATATATATATATATATATATATATATATATATAATATCACAAAACATCTCAGAACCCTAAAAACGTTGCCATATCAGTTCTGCACAACGATATTCAATGCCACACTCTTATGGTGATCACAGAATGTGTCAGAACTACCTACTACTATGAAAAGAAAAATGCGGACGGTAGCAAAGAAGATGTAAAAAAAATACAAAACTCTTCATTTCCCTAATATGTAAAAGAAAAATTTCTACAAATCCTGCTAAAGTAATACATAATTATTATAAATAAATACCTCGGTTGAGATATCGATTACCATAAAAAAGTCAAAATATAGGTAAAAAACGCAACTTCCAGCATATATTTCGTGAAGCGAATTATAATGACTAATAGTCCAACTGCAACAGTTCATACTGTGACGCAAATATTTTTATGATATAGGTTAACGGAGTTCATTCTCACGGCAATGATCGCTAGGTATCGTAGCGCGAGTCTGAGTGAGCGACAAATACCTAAAGTGCTGGGATATAGTCGCCTTAAAAAAAAAATCATAGAGAAATCATCTTATAAGCCTATTTTAAAGTTGATTCTGAGACAAAGGCTGATGAAATAACTGTATCTACTGTTTATTCTTGTGTTCTAATAAAGTGATAACAATAGAAACTTAAGATAGTCTGAAAAAAAAACTTGTTTTCTAATATTGTCAGACAGTAAACATGTTATACAATATTTTATAGTATATCTGTATGTATAACCATGTTGAGTTTTTCATTTCACATAATATAAAAAATTTAACTGAAGGCATAATTGTTATTCTTAACAGTTATTCATGTTATAATAATGTTGTTTAATATCATTAATTGTTATTTTAACAGTCACCCCAACACTACTATCGCTGTTGTACTGGTTAGTTGTAAACAAAAAAACCACATATACAATTGGAATACAAATATTAGACAATACTTCTTAAGTTCTTGAATTTCTGCATCAAGACCATTTTTCAATTTAGCAGTCTTTCAGTTGAAAAAAGTGATCTGATTTTTCCAAGTTGATAATCGCAAAAATCAACGAGCAAATGTAACATGTCAATAGGTAGACATGTCGAAATGTTATTCGCGATTGTTCGCGATTAATGCTTTGTTGACTTGCTGCGACGATGAAAAAAAAAAAGATTTTTTTTTGTCACTTACCCAATAATTCCACTGTCATCACAGAATATAAAAGTCTCTAATCTTCGTTTAATGATAATCAGTTAATTACATACCACAGCTGAAGTAGATACTACTGTACTGGTATTCAAGTTCCTAGTGAAGCAGCGTTGACCCAATTTTCAATTATCATTTGACCTTGGTCAGTCATCATCGAGAGCTAAATTCTTGCAGCGGCGTCATCCATCGGCATGAAAGTTAAACAAAATATTAGACTTATTTAATAATGATTAAATACAGAAAAAATAAAATGTAGGCTACGTATCAACTGTAAAAGAACAAAAAAAAATATTATGATACATGGAAGCCAAAATTATGAACCATCATTGTTCATTGTTCATATTATCATAAATCCAATGAAGTATTTAATGATTCTATGATCTTATATATCTATTGGTAATTTCCAAATCCTTTAACATTTTTGATGCATAGATAACCATTAGTTAATAATTAGCGGCGCGATAGCCTGAAAATAAAAATATTTGATCTCGCAAAAATTAATTTGGTCTTTAAATATATTAATTTCCATTGCGTAACGTTATTCCTAGGTATGGATACCGATATTCCTGTAGATACAGGTACAAGGATACCTAAAAATAAATTTAAATAAACATATCATCGATTGTTTTATAAAGGACTTTACTTTTTCCATATTTATTATTCATTTAAGAAATTTAAGAAATAGTCAATTATAGAAACTATCAATAACTTTGATGTTCAAAAATATTGCATTCTTTTAAAAGCATGCATCCTAACTCAGTTAAAGCATTGATAAATTGGTATCATATCTAGCACATTGAGTTACGATGAAAGAATGGTTGTATTAAATACATGTATTTGTAATGGAATAACAAAACAAGAATGAAGTATGTTATCGAATAGGTTGTCTCATATTCAATTGTATGTGAACAGAATACAATAGCCGAGTTTTTACCCGACCTTCTCAGTGCAAACCCGCTTTTCAGATTCAAGCTTTCATAAAAGCCTGTAAATCAAGCCCATGTGAAAAAATAAAGATCATCATTTTCATTTTTAATTACTTAAACATGAAAATTAATTGTAATGTTAGTGGTTCAATAGTTTATAAATCTTCATAATATAAAACCTTTTGTATAAAAGTAAATTATGATGAAAAGAAACAAAGATAGTACCTAGATACCTAGATACCTAGTGTCATTGCACTACATGCGAACTAAAGAGAAAAAAAAAATTACACATTAAATTCTGTTCCGTTTTGAGAACATAAAGAGAGAAAAAAATATATTTTTCACTCATATTTAAGCACGATAAAATAATATCATCAGGCTCGAATATTTTATGAATGTGGTTATTCTATAAGCGGCAAACGTACGAGTAAGTAGGTGTCCCTTCTTACCCCGACCCGACTATGCGCGAGTCCGCACGAGGTTCGAAACAGCGCAGCACTCCGCCAGCACTCCGATCGGCGGCCGCGCGGCGCCTGACAAGACAGGTCGACGGAAATGTCAAAAGAGGACATCGATAAGTACTTGCAAGGCTGTTTTGCTCCTGGTGCTGTTCTTGTGGGGAAATTAAGACTCTTATGTCCTGGGTAATTCTTCGAGAGTGCGACGAGTGCTGTCCTGCGATTTGGCCCGTGGGTCCACTATGGACCGACAGGTGGATTGCTCAGATATTCCTCCAGTGCCAGTTAATATTGGATCTTGATTAACTGTATTTCATATTATTGATAAAAGACATAATATACACAGAAGTTATTAGAATATTATATTATCAAATAAAATTTTTGTGTCTCACTCGTACATTTCAAATTTTGAGTAGTATTACTAGTTGATTTTGTAAGACGTTGTCAATGGACTTTTTATTGATGTATCTATAAATAATGACCACAACAAGAAACGATTCGTGTGGAAGTAATTAAAAGAAACTAAAATAATTGTAAATAGTGCATTTGATTGCGGTTACTTTTCAGACCTGGTCTAGTAAAGTAATCTTGGTTCATTTAAATTAGCAGACAGTAAAAGAAAATATTGATATGAGGGTATATCGAAATAGTTTCTAAAGGTAATCGTTTTGATCCTTTAAGTATATCATTCCAATACAGTTGGTGATAAAAAAACAGCACGTGCGGTGTTCCCAGGTGGTAACCCATCCAAGTATTAACTGCGCCCGATGTTGCTTAATTTCGGTGATCGGACAAGAACCGTCGCGTCAACCGGTGTTTTCAACATGGTATGGGGGCGTTTAAGCACCAATTTGCTATTTTGGAAGTTGCTTACAAGATAATCTTGTCATTTTTTGGAATGATTAATCCATAGGCGTTGTCCCAATAACCATCCTCAATGTATATTGTCGTGAAGGTCACACTCTCTAATGAAGTGTACCCAACACTGAAGCATAGACTGCAGAATATATTATGTTGATTGACTTTTTTGCAATTATTAATATAGAGACGATAATCTTATTAACTCACCCTCATGTATGTCGTCGTGATGATCACATCCTCTTATGCAGTGTCCTCAACATAGATGCTTTGCAATTATTTTTTGCAATTATTAATACAAAGGCGATAGTCCTCAGGTTTTTCACCTACCAACTACCCTCAATGTATGTTGTCGTGAAGGTCACACCCTCTAAATGAAGTGTACCCATCACCGAAGAATGCATCTTGATTAGCTCCTCATGCAGTAATTAAAACAAAGGCGATAGTCCTTCCAACTACCCTCAATGTATACTGCTGTGAACGTAACACCCTCTAAGAGGTGTACCCAACACTGGAGCAATATGGATTTTCTGAACCAATAATAACCATTCCGTAGATTTCACAATTCGTTTTGACGATGAATCCGATAATTTTGAATATTTCTTTTCGGATACTTTGATTTCCGCAAGAAATACTTATAATCACTCACTTTTTTTTATACGAGTTTAATAATGTTGTGTTGAACGGCCGAGCACTAGAACGCTAATGGAACGACAGACGCAGTGTTGCTAGCGTGAGATATCGTAATGAAAAATGTTGAAATTTTTTATTTTTTCTCTCAACTTTAGTGTCTGAATGGCTATCACTTGGCGTTCATACCTGATTAGTATTCTTAATATCTACCTGATTAGTATTCTTAATATCTTCATACAGGAATGAATATAAAATACAATTATAATATACTTATAGTTTGTATTTACGGTTTAATTATTATGTAATTACATTAGCTTTTGCTCGCGGCTCCGAAATTAGTTTTTTCACAAATCCCGATGAAAATGTGAATTTCCCGTTCCTGCTCCCTATTCTGACCTCTAAATGTCGCTAAAGATTAGTATAGAAAATTCGTGTTTTTTTAAATATCCCACGTAAACTATGGATTTTACGGGATAAAAAGCCTGAGTGACCTTTGTCCTTTAAAAAATTCCGGTTTATATCTGCCCAAATTTCATCAAAATTGTGCCATACAGATTTATCCGACATTCCGGAGTAGGTAAGTATATATATACAAGGTGTGGGTTAATTCGTATAGTGTACCCGCAGCTAACCTTTTAACTTGATCCTAGAAACACATTAACGTGATAAGAAGTCACAATTATTTTATTATTATTTCGTGACAGTATCCGGAATCCATCTTGAGTCAAACATCGTGTTTTCTTGCCGGAAACCAGCTTATATCTTACCCCTCCGTGCATAGCGCCCTCTGATGCATCCTGTGTAACTTGTATAAGCACCCTGTAATCTTTCGTCTTTATAGCGTCGTTTTTCGCGCCGTTCATATGCCAGCAGTTTTAATATTCCTTTGCGAAAAACTTAAATTTATTTTAATTTAATTAATAATTAATAAATTAATAATTATTATTATAATTACTTATTTAAATATTTTAAATTTGTATATTTAACCTCTCCGTAAATGGAGAACCAAAGTGTATGTCAGGAAGTGAATCCTAAAAATAAGTGTGCGTTCTCCATAACCGAGTTCCAGTTTCGGAGGTGAGTGTTGGAGTGGAAGACATCGAGGGATTCGCGAACCGTGAGTTACGTATATTTCAAATTCATTTCTATTCGATAACCGGCATTGTGTTTAACCAGTATCAAAAAACATAGAGAAAGCTGTACATATAAATTAAAATTTACGTAATGGATACGTTCTGGCTTAGCGGCCAACTGGAGGGTACTTTACAAAATGATAAACATGTTTCATTATGGGTACCAAATGGTTTCGTTTTCCTAAAATATTGTACTACCCCGGATTCGGATAACTTGAAGTAAAATAATTAAAGGTTTGTGGCCGCGACTCTAAAAAGAAATCGTTGCTTCGTCAAAAATCTTAGCATATTATTTACGTTTATTTGGACAGTGATTCCGAAGAATCCTTGAGTCCGTATTTCTTGATTGACAAGGTTCAAATGCTATTTCTTTGTGTACCTACATTAAAATAATTAACAAGTACCTAGTTGTAACTGGTATGCGGCATGAAAACTGATCTTATCATTTAACGCCGTAAACTTATTTTAAATCATACTGCTAAGAATTTTCATCGAAGTTAATTTTCGTATTAAATACTTTGCAATCTATATGTAAGCATTAGTCCAGTCCGAAGCTTTTGTGAAAAGAGGGGGAGGGGGCAGTCAAAGTAACTTTTTCTTTGCGCCCAACTCCTAAGACACGTAACCAAACCTACTCTAACCCTAAACTACTACTACTATACTAGTAAACGATCCCTTGTCAAAAAATTTTTACTTGAAAGCAAGCGAAGCAATGGCTAACGATCATTTTACGGAGGCTGCTTTATAAACAAAATCAAGTGTTTTTGACTAATTCTAGTGCAGAGTTAAAAACGTATCAAACCGTTAACTACGCGCGCATTCCATTTATTCTACAGCCGCCACTGATATTATCACTGGTCCTTTTTCCAATTCGTTAATATTGTGATAGACACTAAAACTACTCGCGATGTGTCTTTACAAATTGAACAAGATATTGGAGGCAACAGTACTGGAGCAGGAGCATCCCCACTTACTCTCAACATTCTCTCTGGTGCTCAAACCAGACCAGACATCTTGCCCAATCGTAGACCTGAGGCAATTTAACAAACAAGTAAAGCTGTTTAGTTTCTTTAGTCGCTTTCATGTACTGAGCTTTCCTTAAGACTACTAGATGGCGAATACAGATTTGAGTCAAACCTAATTTCGCGTACATACATAGCTCCGCATCGCTGATTTCAATCAATTAACATCGAAGTTCGCACAAACATCGCCTACTTCGGAGGACTTGTTTAACCGTTCGATCTTGCACCAGCACCCAAGACGATTGCGTCATTATCAATTCAGGTAGAGCATATCTTCTACGACGTGGTTCCTGGACTGAACAATCATAAGTCTGCGCTGGCTCCGACGCAATGCCTCGAGTTTCTCGGTATTGCCTGGGACACAAAACGCAAACGCAATGTCCCTGTTGGAGCCGAAGTGCCATAACGCTATCGCAAGGCATTTCAGCAGCATCAACGCATCGCAACAGTGGTCTCTCAAGCAATATCAATCTCTAATGGTGAGACTAAACTTTGCGACGTTCGTAACTTGAAGAGTTAGGCTTTGCTGTCGCGCACTGCAATACTATAGCCGACGGCTGACGAATGATCTCTTCTACATTCCAACGCAATCACTCAATAGCAATCTATTACGAGTCGAGATTACTTTCACTATCAAGACTGCGATTATTGGGCTGAACAATCTCAAGTCTGTGCTGGCTCCGGCGCAATGCCTCGAGTTCCTCGGTATTGCCTGGGACTCAAAACGCAACGCAATGTCCCTGTCGGAGCCGAAGTGCCTAAACGCTATCGCAAGGCATTTCAACAACAGCTACGCATCGCATCAGTGGTCTCTAAAGCAACATCAATCTCTCATGCCGAGACTAAACTTTGCGACATTCATAACTTGAAGAGGTAGGCTTCATTGTCGAGCACTGCAAAACTACAGCCGACATCTGCCGATTAACCATTACTACATTCCAGTCATTGGCAGACTATTCATTACCCTACTAGCGAGCTCAGAATTTGAGTAGTGGTTCTAGCCCATAGGAGAATGACGAATGCTTACAATACTGTCCGAGCAGAGCAGTTCGGTGACGTACAAATTACTGGATCCTGGACAGTACGCAGCGATACTACACTAGCAACATCAGCTGCAGAAAGCCCACTCCTTCAAGCAGGCATCCGCACAGTCTTCGCCTAAGTTTCTCCAGCAAATGCATCGACTTTTATCATTTCTGGTTAAAATAACGTGCATCTTATAGCTCAATACTTCCAAGCACAGAAACGAAGCGGAAGTGGACGTTCTGTCTCAGCAGAAGGTTTACACAGCGTGGCATCTGAAACTACAGCACCTACAGCAGTCATATTTCAGATCAGGGGCAAGCCAGAGATAGACCTCTTTGCGCCGAAAACAGCTTATGAGGTACAAAGGTACGTCTCAATGGATGATCAGGACGTTCAACACCATAACGCATTTTACCACCAGAAGCGCTGCATGCTAATGCTCAGCTACTTGAGCAGCGGAAGTTACATAATAATTGCTCTGAAATGGGACAGTGTTTAGGAAAGCAGATGATCAGAACAGAGCCTTACAGCCCCTGTACACGATTGTGAATCCTGCACACATGGAACCGAATAGGAGCAGGAGCTGTAATTGTCAAACTAGCGAAGACTACAATCAAATTGCACGCTATCTGCCGCAGCTTCGCAAAAAATCATCGTTTCCGTGATCCGTCTATAAAATGTCAATATTCAAAATCTATCTATTTGACCAAGTAACGCTGATTCATCATCAAAATTTTTTATTTAACCATATTCTATTAAAAACAATTTCTGTCTTAGACAATGACTGACATATGCATTACAATACTTATATACAGCTACGCATCGCAACAGGGGTCTCTCAAGCAACTTCAATCTCTAACGGTGAGACAAAGCTTTGCGACGTTCGTAACTTGAAGAGGTAGGCTTCGCTGTCGGTTTTTTTTTTACTGTTAACTTCATGTCATTGATGACCTCATATTCATATTCATTTATCGATCTTAAACTGTTACAAGATTATATTACAAGAGTTATAGTACCTTTGCATGCAGATTATTAGTTCTTAATCACGTCAGATTTTAATTTTATTCCGTATTATTTTACAACTGATCATTTAAAAATAATAATTTACATACAGTTAACATTTAAATTATTCATTCTCTTAAATACTACAGTAAAGAGGATTTTATCTTGTTTCGTTATCAAGCTTGTTACACTTTAAATACATAAGGAGACTAGTTCTGTGTTCAGCTTGTGGGTCTGCATCTGATAAGTTCATCAAAGATTGGGCTAGCTAGAATGTCGACTTCAAGAAATCTTTCTAACTCCGACGCAACGTGAGTCCAAACTCATTAGAATAAGATGAGACGCGAAACGCTACACAAGTCATTCTTGGAACTTTAGTGCCATGCATTATGCAAGGCATTTCAGCAACAGCTATAGCATTGCAATTTGCACAACTTCAAATCAAATCTTCGAAACATCTGTGCAGGACCCGCCGCAATGCCTTGAGTTTCTCGGCATAGTATGGGACGTTAAACACCACGCAATGTCCCTGTCGGAGCTAATGTGCTAAATGCTGTCGCAGCGTCAGCTTCAACATCGCAAATGGTCTCACAAGCAATATCATTTTCTAATTGGGAGACTAAACTTTGCGAAATTAGTAGCTTGAAAATTAGTAGCTTTAGTCGGTTTTAATATTACAACCTACAGCTGCCGAAGGATTATTCATACCATAAACTGATCATACCTCTTATACCACGCTCTAAATAGTCTATTAATAATTTGACAACCTTATTTATTGGTTTCGCCTAAAATTATTCGTTTTGGGAATCAATTCAATACTCCCTAAGCTAATGATAACTATTTTAATCGTAATATTTTGTTCTTCTCATAGATTTCAATGCTGTATTATAAAGTTATATCTAAACAATAAGTAATATTATTATTAATGCTAAATTAGATTATACTGATCATCATTACTTCATTCTAAGTAACACACATTATAGCGCCCGCTTCGCAGCACCAGGTGATAACAAACACATCACTCAAGATGGATTCCGGATACTGTCACGAAATAATAATAGAGAGTTTTAACTACCAATAAAACTTACCTATTATTTTTTCAAAACAGTATCCGGAATCCAGGTAAGGTCTACCTGGTGCATCTCGAGTTCTATAATGACGAAAGATTACAGGGTGCTTATACAAGTTACACAGGATGCATCAGAGGGCGCTATGCACGGAGGGGTAAGATATAAGCTGGTTTCCGGCAAGAAAACACGATGTTTGACTCAAGATGGATTCCGGATACTGTTTTGAAAAAATAATAGGTAAGTTTTATTGGTAGTTAAAACTCTCTATTTTATTTTCAATACCGACAAAAAATATCATTTCATTTAGAAAAATAAAATTTAGCAACCCTAACTGTAATATCGACAAACATCATAATATCATTTCCATTATTTCCAGTTCATTGATATTAAACCAGCTGTTTTTAGGGATGTCACTTAAAATGTATATTTTAAACTCTCTATAGTTCCCTTAGGATATGAGCTACATGTCTTGTGATATTTTTTCATGCATCTATACATCGTTCCCTGCTAATTAGGGCAAATAACCTACACGTTGTATAAATATAGGAAGATAATTTTGTAGTTCATTGATTAATTTAGTTGCCTGACCTTAAGTTTTTTTTAATGTAAATTAAGAACTGCGGCTTGACGGCTAAACGACCTAGGTTTCATAATTTATGCCTATATACTGGGCGACATTGTGGAACGGGTCAGTATGGATAATATTTTTTTAAATAGCCCTAATTGATTTTCGATTCAATGCAAACATCCACATACAAATTCATATTTAAGATCATTTTACCTCTCCGGAGTCGTCGCGGGTTTGATTCCTGGTTTGGGATTGACCAGTTAGCTTTTAATTTCTGCATTGCATCATTTTAATTGTGTTAATAGCTCATGTTATTTATTTCAAATTTCAAAACAGCGGGTTTTCATCACAATTTACTCTTTATTGTTTGGAGAATAAAGACGCAATGAAATCAAACATAATTAGACTGTTTATTAGCTTCAACATGGCTAAATTAATTTTACCAGAATAATATCAAATAGTAGTTGTAGCCGCCCGCGTGAATTTCGGTTTTTCGCTAATCCCTTGGGAACGATGGATTTTTCCGGGATAAAAAGTAGCCTATGTGTGAATCCGGGTAAAAAAGCTATGTATGCTAAATTTCAGCTTAATCGGTTCAATAGTTGCGGTGTGAAAGAGTTACAAAGATCCACCCATCCTTCGCGTTATTACTACTTATAAGATGGATGGTATGAAAATTATAAAATAAGGTATTCTGGTTTGGCTCCGTTTCTGTTGGCTCATTAACCGACCGAAGTTACACTTTTCACCTCGCTGACCTTACCCGAATAACCACCCTGCATACGGGCGCATACTGGCGCCTGACAGATGCATTCTGCTTTAGTTAGTCCGCCTCGCGTCTCCGCGCGATGCAGTATTCTGCTACACCGCGCCTCAAAAACATATAATTATACGAAAAAAATAATTAAATACAAAAAAAAAAAGAAAAACCGGTACTGAATCGAAAAAAAAAAGAAAAACCGGTACCCAATCGGAATTATTGTTTGTGCATTAAAAAGTGCCTTAATTTTTTTTGTCGACCTCGGTGTTAATCAGTGTCGATTATAAAGAACCTTTGTGTAATATCTCGTTGATCTTGATTTTTTTGAAACGTTGGCGATTTTCGAGTGTAAAAATTTGTGGTATTAAAAGTGTGCTTTATAAATTTATTAAGTTTTGCCGTATTCATTATCAGTTGGGGGTATGAAAACAATTGGTACAATGTTCATAACAATCGGTCGAGCCGTTTCGAATAAATTTTGTTACAAACACTGTGACACAAGAGTTTTATATATTAGAGACTAGATGGCCTGGCAAACGTTGTTTTGCCATTTAGGGTATGAAAAATAGCCTACCCATTAGAGACCTATATTCGCAGACTTACCGAACGTATAGGTAGACAAAAAAATCATAAAAATCGGTCGAGCCGTTTCGGAGATTAGTTATGACATGTGATACTAGATAATGCCCATAGCTTTGTTTAGGGGTTGAAGCTTGAAGAAGCCTTAGCGGATAACTCTACTTCATAATAATATGACTTATATTCCATTTCTATGGGTATATTTGGTACGCTTTTGGAAACCAATTTAAAAGCTGGCCAAGTGCGAGTCGGATTCGCGCATGAAGGGTTTCGTACTATACGGATCTATAAAAACGGCAAAAATATTATTTTTGTTGTATGGAAACCCCATTAATGTTTTTTTTTATGTTTTCTAGTATTTGTTGTTATAGCGGCAACAGAAATGAGTTGATCATCTATGTGAAAATTTTAGCTCTGACGGTTTAAAAGATACAACCTGCAGGAGTCAGACGGACTGCTGAATCCTAGCAATAGGGTCCCGTTTTACCCTTTAGGTACACAACTCTAAAAGTTTATTAGAATGACAGTTGTCATCGATGAGTCACGGGACCAATTTGCCAAAATAGTGTAGGTAATAACATCTGACGACCATCCTGGCGCAGGGGACGCGCGCTCGGATTCGAGTGGGAGGTCGCGGGTTCGATTCCCGCCACGGAGTCCACTTTGGAATTTTATAATTTCTAAATTGGCTCAGGTCTGGTCTGCTGGGAGGCTTCGGCCGTGGCTAGTTACAACCCTAGCAGCAAAGACGTGCCGCCAAGCGATTTAGCGTTCCGGTGCGATGCTGTGTAGAAACCGTTGAGGTGACTTTACTTACCCCTTCCAAGTTAGTACGCTAACATCTTCGGCTGCATCATCACTTATCATCATGTGAGATCGCAGTCAAGTTCTAACTTGTATAGTGTAAAAAAAACCTCTTCGGCTGCATCATTCATCACTAACCATCAGGTGAAATTGTTGTGAAGTCCTAACTAAAAATATTATATAGTTTTAAAGTAAATATGTAATGCGTATAAAATCAAGCTAACGTGGAAGGTCATAATCTTGAAATGTGTGTCTAATTGTTTTTGTAGTGCAATTATCTGCGGAACCAATCGGTTTTAAATTATCACTTGTGACTTGTGCGGAATTCCGTTTTTAGGATTCCGTACACCAAGGGTAAAAATGGGACCCTATTACTGAAACTTCGCCGTCCATCCGTCTGTCACCAGACTGTATCTCATGAACTGTGATAGCTAGAAACTTGAAAATTTCACAAATGATGTATTTCTGTTGCCGCTATAACAACAAATACTCACTAAAAATAGAATAAAATAAATATTGAATGGGGCTCCCATACTACAAACGTGATTTTTTGCTTGTTTTTGCTCGATATTAATAATGGGAACAGGTAGACGCTTGAAATATTCACAGAATATTTATATATTATATTAACTTTAACTTTAAAATAATTAGTTAAGGGGCCTGTGAACTACGGTGTCTCCATTCATTCAAAATACCAAATAATTTGTAATTCGTGCATATTTCGATCATGTTGTGGTGTTATTCGGATTCAAATATTAATAATCTATGCTCCTGGCCATATTTGGTTCGGAAATACTTCTTTAAAACGAAACAACAACTTTGGTCGAGTTCCGTAATACCAAAAATTATGAATGAAAACTTGTAACTTTCTTTATTAACTGGTGTTTTTCTTTAGCTGGACAGTAAAAACTGTGCTCACACAACAAAAGTACTTCGGAACCAGATATGGCCAGGAGCATAGATTATTACTGTATGAACCCGAATAACACCACAACATGATCGAAATTTGCACGAATTATAAATGATTTTGGTATTACGTTTGTATGGGAGACATCGTGGGTTAGTAGACTCTTAAATCAACATAACAGGAAATTGACGGAGGCTCCCATACAACAAACAGGATATTTGATTTTTAATTGAAGGTGTTTTGGTTGGATTAGTCTTGATGACACGTCTTTTGAATCGTGATACTTAGGCTCGGTTGCTTGACTTGACTTTAACCGAAACGTTATAGTTAAATATGGCGGTCTGACTCTTATATCTTTCGAAATAAGAGTCAGGCCGCCATATTTAACTATAACGTTTCGGTTAAAGTCAAGTCAAGCAACCGAGCCTTAGACACTTCTGTTGCTGTTATCGCAAAAGAAGTGTCTGACTATCATGGTCAAGAGACTGGTGACAGACGGACAGACGGACGGACGGCGAAGTGCTAGTAATAGGGTCACGTTTTTACCCTTTGGATACGGAACCCTAAAAACCAAAAAAAAATGGATTTAGCAATGAAGAAATACGCTACGCTAAGGCTCGGTTGCTTGACTTGACTTTAACCGAAACGTTATAGTTAAATATGGCGGCCTGACTCTTATTTCGAAAGACATAAGAGTCATACCGCCATATTTAACTATAACGTTTCGGTTAAAGTCAAGTCAAGCAACCGAGCCTTAGAGTACAGGAAAGATGTGACGTATGTTGAAACCAAAAATTCCTCAAATAGGCGTCGCGCGTCGTACATTTCGCTACCGCTGACAGCACATACCGCTGTCGGTCGCATACATTAGCGCCATTTTACAGTTTTGATAACTTAAAAATCCGGCTTCAGGGCGGAGTTTAAAATTGTATGCGTGACGTCAGACGACGTCAATAGGGTCTTACGCTACTTTTGAATTTGATAAAAAATATTACTTTATTATAAAGTAGGATAAAAATAATAACGTGCAGTGAAAGAAATATTAAAATCCAACGAAGATTTACAAAGTTACAGGCGTTTAAACTTTGGAGTGGGGGGATCTTCTATCCCTTTCTCGCAAAACGAAACTTTGTATGAAGCCGCACGAAGCTACTATGGCATTGGTAAGGTGTGACGTCACAATTTCATGTTGCTATCTCTGTCTAATCACAAATCTTTAAATGCTTATAACTTTTTTGTTATTTGATCGATTTTATTAGTTCTTTCAGTGCACGTCATTATTTTAATTCTACTTTATAATAAAGTAATAAAAAAATTGGAGTCAAATACCCTATTGTGACGTCAGTAACTGCTGATCCTTTTATAAGTTTAATTAATGGGATTTAGCAGCTAGACCTGTTAGAACTTATAAGGTCTTATACTATTACCTTAGGTCACTATAGCTTGACCGCTATAAACTTTGCCCTCCCGTGGTCTGCCGTGGTCCGAGTAGCGAGAATGGAGAAATAGAAATAGAAATAGAAATAGAAATAGAAATAGAAATATCTTAATTGCAAAATACACGTTACATAATGATGATAATAGATACGTGATCTTAAGTCACAGTGTATTACCAATACAATGGTGTGCAATATAAAATAAAAAATATGCGTCATAGTGAGAGACCGATATTTTTTTAATTCCGCCGTACAAACAAGTTTCATTATTCAGCGGTGTTGCATAACACCGACCACCATATGATCCATACAAACATGGTCGAGTAGATACATACAGAAGAAACGAATATTCAGCGATAAATTATGCAATCAGTATCTATGTGAAAGACTAGCTGTTCCCTGCGGCGTCGTCCGTATAAATTTCGGTTCTTACATAACTCGTTAACCTTTAAAGCCGGAACCAGACTTCGTTATTTGTTATTCGTTATGCGCCTTATTTGGCCGCATACGACCAAGTGTGGGCGGTTCATTCGTCTATATTTGCTTTATTTGCACGAATAACGCATAAGCGCGAATAGCAAATATGCGTATCCGTCCTCTTGTCGGTTCACTTCAAAGGACACGTATTGGCAATATTTGGCACATAGCTGACAGCACCAAGTGTGGATAGCATGTTTGTTATTTGCTCACATAAACACATATTTGGACAAATACAGCGTAGCCGCATAACAAATAACAAATAACGAAGTCTGGTTACGCCATCAAGATAGACATGTGGTTTCGTGGACTTTTTAGAGTTCCGTACTCGAAGGGTAAAAAAATGAACTCTATTAGCGAGACTTCGCTGTCCGTCCGTCCGTCTGTCACCAGGTTGTATTTCTGGAACCGAGATAGCTACAGACTTGAAATTTTTACAGATTTCTGTTGCCGACAAATACTAAAAAATAGAATAAAATAAATATTTAAGGGGGCTCCCATACAACAAACGTATTTTTTTTTGCTTGTTTTGCTCGATATTGATAACGGTAACAGGTAAACGCTTCAAATTTTCACAGAATATTTAGTTATATATTTACTGTAGAAATAAATAGTTAATTTTACGCGATTTTAATGCTCGTTTTTGATTGACTTAAGGCCGAAATTAATAACCTATCTATCTTCTATTTGCCCTACTAGAGATATCAATGTGACATAACCACCATACAAGTTATGTCAAATTTGTATCTTTAGTAAGGAAAACCATGGATAGATAGGATATTGGGAACGGCCGTTAGTGGGCAGGGGTGTAATTTACTTTAATACGATAGAGAAAGGGAATGTACTCGTGATGGTACGGAACCCTCAGTGCACGAGCCCGACTCGCACTTGCCCAATTTTTTAGAACTTTTAAAGGAGAACAATTTCGCCATACATAATTTTTGCGTAAAAAAAACGGTTGACCGTTTCGGAAGATTGTTATTCTGTGTATGTTCGGTGGATGTGAGAGGTCGTAAGCAATTTTTTTATATCCCTTATGGCAAAATGACGTTTGCCGTGTCAGCTAGAATGAATTTTAGATTTAATCCTCCGTTATTCCTTAAATTTCAGAGGATCTTGCTAAGCAAACTGAGGTAGAATGAATAAAGGAGATATCCAATTTGCCCAAAAGATCGTTAGTACGCGTGCCAAAATTAGTAAGCCACTAGAAAACACATTTATTGCGTTTTGCACTGGATAATTTAGTTCAGACGTTGAATTTGTATGCAAAATAACTATAGGTATTAGGTACTAATGGTTATTAATAGCAAATGCAACGCAACTAAATTGTGGTCTAAAGTATGAGCCGACTGGCAATGTTGACCTACATGTGTAAAAGCACCCACAAAAAGCTATTAAGAAAATAGTCACATTTTGGAGTATGAAAGTGAAGAAATAGTGAGTGCATCTATGTTTGCGAGTGCATATCTATACTTACTCTCTTCTATACTAACTCCGGTGTGCTTGGTTAATCTCTGTTAGGATTGGCTACTATGGCCGAAATTGATCTGAAAAACATTGTTACTATTGTAATAATTATTATTTATTATAGCCCCTAATTATTATAATTTTGGGGACAAATGAAACTGTTTTGTACATCATCCGAGACATCACGTCTTACTCGTCCGAATAATAAATAATCAAAACTTCCACACGCTTTTGACTCAGGTATTAATTAATTATTATCTTTTTGCAAAAAGATACGTTAACCAAAAGATAAAGAATAATTCGTAAATTAATATCAAAAATTCTAAATGCCGTCAACCGGTATTCTGAAGAGACCAATGGCTGAAACCATCATAGAAGAAGAAACCAGTGCCAATTTGAAGAAGCGACACTCTATTGTGTCTGGGAGAAGTGATTTTTGTAAGTAAACCCTCTTTCTTTGAGCACAGCAGAAAGGCTTTCTCGAAGTAATGCGATTCCGGGACGAATGGCCAGAGAGCGTAGGAGGTTTTTGCTCATAGGTCGCTGGGTATATGACCTCTCCCAGCTGAGTCAGGCGTGTCAAGACACATTAATAAGATTTTCCTCCTACGCAAGAAAAAGAAAGGTTTTCTTGAGGTCAAAGTCAAAGTCAAAGTCAAAATATGTTTATTTCACATAGGCCTAACATACAGGCACTTGCGAACGTCTGCATGACATTTCATGAGGGCATCCTAATAAGTTTGACATGTTATCTATAGTGCATATTATACTATACATATTAACTAGCTAACCCGTTCGTGCTTCGCCCAGGTTGTGCCATGACAAAATCCTTCCTTGATCCTTGTCTACATTATCAATAGAGCTTCTGAAAGATTTCAGCTTTCTAGGTCTATTGGGCTAGGCAATTGTGACAGTCAGGAAATCTCGATTTAAATATAATAAGATCTTGCAAGGTCCGTCCGGATGGGTAACACCGTAGTGCCGGACAAGCGCCTTTTTTGAGTACAACAAAATCAGCTTGATATTCTTTTTACTTTTATACTTTTAATTTAAGGTTGCTTGATAAGCAACCTTAAATTAAAAGTAGATACAACGAAATATTGATTACTTTGTGTTGCCCTCACCATGTACCTACTTTTGGATTACCTGTGAACGACGGAGTGGGTCATGCACTGATGTTTACTAGTGTTAGTTTTATGTTATTATTGTAAAATTGTAGTGCTAGACTGTTTGTCGTTCCATAATAAATAAATAAATAAATAAATAAATTTTTCATTTTTCGGAAATATATCTCTATAATGACAATAATGGGATATTACATCATGCCATGAGATAGTTTTCAGTCATTGCGCAGGAGTTGGTGTTATACGCAAAGGTGTGGCATCTTAACGTAATGCTATTGCTTCTTTACAGGGTCCTCATCGGATGAAGATGAAGGCATCCAGCCCCACGAGAAGGCCATAGCCGCCGGTCAGCCCAACCCACCGTACTGTGTTCGCAACGTGGAGCAGCATGCGTTCGGCAGGCGGGAGATCAACATAGCCGAACAGGAGATGCCTGGAATCATGGCTTTGAGGGCGCGGGCTAAGGAGGACAAGCCCTTGAAAGATGCCAAGGTTAGTGAGGCCCTTAAAGTCTAGAATTTTACTCTAAGATCCAGAGATCAGGCATCCAAAACGCACAAATCTGTGACTTTGTGGGTGTGATGCGCCTCACATTTGACAAATAAAAACTCTGCGTGTTCTGTGTCCACTTAAAGTTAAGTACATATACAATACTCACACTAGATAAATTATAAACCTTCCATATGGCCGCTGTTGGAGAACATTCCAGATTCTGGGCTCTCCAGAGCTGACGAACACATGGGAATGTGTTCTCATTTTGAACGTTGATGTTCCGTCAAACGGTGCAGTATTTCCAGCCAGGTTACAACAACTTCAACAATGATGTCTTAACCCATTTGTATGGTCTACTGCTCCTCTGAAAAAAGTCTCAGCTTCCATCATAATGATAGAGAATTGGCCGTAGCCCACTATGCTAAATAACTGCGGGTTGGTTTTGAAAACAATATAGGGAACTCTCAGGTGTGCGTTCCTTACGAGGTTTTCGATCACCGCTAAGAAAGTTATATTTATTGCATGCAAACACTCATAATTCTTAAAAGTCAGAGAGGTAGAGATCTGAACGAATGGCATATCACTGCCATTATTAATTATAGTGTGTTTTAAAAATCAAAATTCTTTCACATAGGCCTAACTTACAGGCACTTGCGAAATGTCAGTCTCTACCGCTACGTTCGGAAAGCTGTGTTGCACCGTGAAGAACGGACAAGAAATTCAGCACTTGCTCTTTTTAACTTGGCACTTTTGTCTTCTCGGCTATAGTAATCTATGTTTGTCTACGATATCGCTAATTACCTCTCCTGTTAAAACTATCATTTCTGTTTGCAGATCGTCGGCTGCACACATATCAACGCACAAACAGCGGTGCTGATCGAGACGTTAGCGGCGCTGGGCGCTACGGTGCGCTGGGCCGCTTGCAACATATACAGCACGCAGAACGAAGTTGCTGCCGCGTTGGCACACGCAGGTACTTTCACATCGTTCGTTCGTTTCAGCCGACGGACGTCCACTGCCGGACAAAGGCCTCCTGCAATGACTTCCAGCCCACAACGTCCTGCGCCACTTGTATCCAGCGCTTTTCCTTTCCCGCGATTCTTTTAATGTCGTCGGTCCATCTGGTCTGACAACACTGCGCTTTCCCGTCCGGGGTCGCCATTCCAGCACTTTGGGTCCCCTTGGGTGGAATGTCCGTTGGTCCTTCGAGTTAGGTACGCTCATTGCCACTTCGCTAACACGGGCAAAATTGAGTAATTTTGTCCGTGTTAGCGAAGTGGCAAGTTTAGTACACCGACGCAAGGTTGCCTGTTTAGCGGTTTTTTACAGGATAATATACTTTGGAGAGTGTGTTTAAGAACTCCACAATCTAGTACCTCTTTTCTACCACAGAACCGCAAGACGCCGAGTGACCTGGCATCCTTATGTGGCCAATGTCCAGCGAACTCGAACGAAATGTTTTTCTTCCACGTTCTGATATGTACAGGTGTGGAACGCCCTTCCAGCTTCTGTGTTCCCAGCCAAGTACAACCTGAGCGCTTCCAAGAGAAGAATGAACAGGCATTATCTAGGCAAGCGCGCTCCATCCTAGACCTCATCATTTCTGTTCATCAGACATGATTGTAGTCAAGCGCAAGCCTATCTTAATTTAAAAAAAAAAGCTGTTACCATATTTCTTTTCCTCCAAAGGTTTCGCCATATTCGCGTGGCGTGGAGAGAGCGAGGAGGCGTTCTGGTGGTGCATCGACCAGTGCTGCACCGCCAACGGCGCGTGGCAACCCAACATGATACTCGACGACGGCGGAGACGCCACGCATCTCATGCTGAAGAAACATTCCGCGGCGTTCAAACTTATAAAAGGTGTGTATTATTGAACGTTGGTTGCTTTACTTAAGCACAGCCAACATCGCGTTTGCAATGTTTTACGTCGCATTACTCTGTAATGGTCATCTTAAGACATCAGACTTCAAGTTTTCATAAGTCTTGGGCTGCAATGGCCTTAAAAGAGAAAAATCGGCCCAGTAACAAAAAAGTTCAAAATGGCGGTAATTTTTTAGGGTTCCATACCAATTTGGAACCCTTATGGTGAGACTTTCTCCGTCCGTCCGTCCGTCCGTCTGTCACACTCGATTATTTCAGTAACTATTCAAGCTATCGACTTGAAATTTAGAATAGTTATGGGTAATAGTGACCCGAAGTCATAACAATCGTAAAAATTTCAAAATTGTTTTTATTTTTATTTAAAAAGGGGGGAAAACCGGGTCGACAAATTTTTAAAATGAGATAATAATATTGAGTGGGGTATTATATGAAAGGGCGTTACTTGTGTATACTAAAACTAATTTTTATTTATTTTTATGCCTGATAGTTTTTGATTTATTGGGCAAACTGTCGAAAAAAATACCGTTCCCTCCCCCTTATCTCCGAAGTTTACCAATCGAAAAATCTGAAATAATCGTGATCAATAGAAGTTAATGTATTTTTTACAGGAAAAATAAAATCAAATCGCTGACTAATATACTTTTTTTGATATTAACAATAATTCGCCAAAAACAAAGTTACGTTTGCGGTTTGCCAACAAAAGTACCTACATGTAAATTATACTCGTAAATTCACGAACAAAAGTGATTCTTTCAATGTTTTACTTCTTTTATGGTATGGAACCCTCGGTGCGCGAGTTTGACTCGCACTTGGCCGGTTTTTTTTAAATTTCGACCACAAATTCCTTCTCCATGCTTGCTGCGATACTTAGGTACTCAAATTTCGATTTTCAGAGCAATCGGCCCAGTAACAAAAAAGTTTAAAATGGCGGCCACTTTTTTTTTTATTTTGACCACAAATTCCTACTCCCACTGCAGAATACCTGGGGCCGTACCCCCATCTTTTATAGCAGTATTAGGTTAATTAATATTGTTTTAAAATTTTCATACCGACATTATATGAAAATGTCAAAACAATGTTAGTGCTATAAAAGATCGTGGTATGGGCTATGGCCCCTGACCCTGCGATATCATTAGGGTGGACTCTTCAAGAACAGTGTATCTTGCTGACATTTGTTTGATTTTGCTGACGTTTTTGTGTACAGGTATAGTGGAAGAGAGCGTGACCGGCGTTCACAGGCTGTACCAATTGAGCAAAGCGGGCAAGCTGTGCGTGCCGGCTATGAATGTCAATGATTCCGTCACCAAGACCAAGTTCGATAACCTATACTCGTGTAGGTGAGTACTTATCAAAACTAGAAGTTTTCAATAAATCTGTGAAAAAAAGATTGTAATTATCTTAATCAAGTGTTAAAGAACAGTACGGGGACGAAAAGGTTCGTCGATTTTCTAACAGATTCGTTTGCACTAGTCGATTGTTTTGGTATGTTGATATTATAGAATCTTGCAGTACTAGTGCAAGCGAAAATCGACACTAAGGTGACGAACCTTATCATTCCGCGACTATACATAAGTACATACATCGCAACTTTCAGGCAATTACAAGCCAACCAATCATACAAATATTAATATATTTAAACGAATCCTATCAGTTTTAATAACGGGTTAAAAAAATTAGGATTATCAGCTGATTAAATAATAATGAATGCTTTCATGTCTTCTATATCTTCGAGTGGCTTAAAACCATATCGTCTTTAAATCCTAGATGATCTTTCAATAATTGTAATCGTGGTTTCAAATGTCCCCAATATTATAAGTTAGGCATTATGTTGGGGACATTTGCATCCATGGGCGGCGTCAGGAATTTAGTCAGGGAGATGCGTAGCTGTATCAACACATTATAAATAAACGATAATAAAGGCTGAAAGCCTGATTTGTGTGTGTGTTTGTGTTTGTGATAAATAAAAAAACAATTAAAATTATCAGTAGTATTATTTTGTACTTTGGTTTCCAATGAAACCTAAAGAATGTTATTTGTTGTGTTTTCTTTCCTGCCAGGGTGGGTGCAAACACCCCATTGCACCCTGCTGCCGCCCATGTTTGCATCCATATAAAACCACGTTCAATTCATACACTTTGAGTCTTCAGGTACTAAGATTTAAGATATAATTTCTCTTTTTCAGGGAAAGTATAATAGATGCCTTAAAGCGTAGTACAGACATAATGTTTGGAGGGAAGCAGTCTGTGGTGTGTGGCTACGGTGAAGTGGGGAAGGGGTGTTGTCAAGCACTGAAAGCACTTGGCTGTGTTGTGAGTGTTTTTTCACTCTTATTGGTTATACTTTCCCATCTCTGTATTACATTTGGCATAATAATGTCTTTTTTTTGGAAAACGTCTAAAGACATGTAGAATATATGTAGCTTCAATTTTACTTCACTAGTAGATTAATAGAAAAATGTAGTAGATTTATTTGGAAAGCGAAAAAATACCAGATTTTTCATCGTTCTAGAGTTTTGATTATTTCACTTGATGTAATTTTAAACTTATTTTCAGGTATACATCACAGAAATCGATCCAATATGCGCGTTACAAGCCGCCATGGATGGTTTTAGAGTGGTTAAATTAAATGAGGCAAGTTTGTTATTGAACTCTTAATTTTATCTATACTAAAACAGCAATTAATTAATAAGGATAACGGCTCAGCAATTTTTATGTAATTGACGTTTGAATTTAATAAAAAAACATTACTTTATTATAAACTAGGATAAAAATAATGTCGTACATTGTAAAAGTATTCCAACGAAGATTTACAAAGTTACAGGCGTTTTATTCTTGGGTCTTCTATCTCTTTCTCGCAAAACGAAATTTTGTATGAAGCCGCGCGAAAGTACTTTGGCATTAGTAAGGTGTTACGTCACAATTCAATGTCGCTGTCTAATCAGAAATCGTTAAATGCTTCTAACTTTTTTGTTATTTGATCGATTTAATTAGTTTCTTCAGTGTACGTCATTTTTATAATAAAGCAATAGAAAAATTGGATTCAAATACCTTATTGATAAGGATAATTCCATTTGATTCCAGGTGATAAGACAAGTAGACATAGTGATAACAGCGACGGGGAATAAAGGCGTCGTGACAAGAGACCACATGGAGCGGATGAAGAACGGCTGCGTGGTCTGCAACATGGGGCACAGCAATACAGAGATTGACGTGCACTCGTTGAGGACGCCCGACTTGATGTGGGAGAGGGTTAGGAGTCAGGTGAGGTTCTGATGATGCTGCGGTGTCGGAGCGAAACATACGAATATAATAGAATAGAAAATACATTTCATGTTGACCTAGCATACAGAGGCTCTTATGACAAATTATTTCATTTTACACTATCTCTATAATGTTTATAACTATTGTGCTACTTAAGATTAAGTTTACGAGACTTCTTAAACGCGCCCTGCCGCTGGGTATATTGAATGAAACCAGGCGTTATTTTGCAGAAATCCATAGTTAGCAGGACAGATTAATTTGTTTTGCTATAATCAGCCACTTGAAAAGATTCTGTATGGTACAATATGCAGGAGCACTACCCACATGAAACACAACTCGACTCTACGATTTCGCATTGTGAAGTCAACATCTCCTGAGGATGTCCCGGTGTCGGGACGAAACGTACGTCGAAGAAAGTGTTAGAAAATTGTGTGTGGTGTTTCATGTGGGTAGTGTTGCTGCATATTGTACCTTACAGAATCTTTTCAAGTGGCGGATTATAGCAAAACAAATTAATCTGTCCTGCTAAAACTAATGCTTTTAATTTATACAAAAGTCAGATTTGAAAAAAAAAGCAATATCATCGACGTTTTAGTTAATGTAGTGATAAGGTTAATAATATAATTTCGAGATGTATTAATCTTTATAATATTTGTAATTTGGCGATACTATTTGTTATAATCTTTGATTTCGCATCGACTTCTTTTTATTTTGCATGAATATTTGTTATATGAATATCATGTTTCAGATTTCCCCAAAATTATTATTAGGTCTCACAAAAATAATATGTATATTTTTCATAGCCCTTGTCTAAATCATTCAAGAATGTGAACTTTTCCTATATGTGTGATTGTCGTTTGAAGGTGGATCACATAATTTGGAGCAACGGCAAGCGCATAGTTCTGTTGGCGGAGGGTCGTCTCGCGAACCTGTGCTGCTCCTCGCTACCATCGTTTGTGGTGTCCGTCACGGCGGCCACGCAGGCCCTGGCTCTCATAGAGCTGTATAATGCGCCGCAACATCGTTACAAGGTACGAAAAGTTAAATTAGCAACAACAATCTTTTTAAACCCGACACAAAAACGATGCGGTGTCTGTCTGTGGCACTGTAGCTCCCAAACGGATGAAACGATTTTGATTATGTTTTTTGGTTGAAAAGTGGAGTCGGGAGTGTAAGAACACATGGACCGATTTTCATCAAACATATCTAACAAGCTATGTTTGATGAAATAAATCGGTCCAAGATGGCCGCCGCCACAAAATGTCGAATACTTTTTTCAACGACGGAGGTTTCTTAAATTTTTAATTCAACTGACAAATATTATTAAAATATGCAAAAAAAGTGACTAATGTAATGTTATATACATACTCGTATTTTTCTTTGAATTGAACCTAGAATCGAGTGATCCGTTGATAGATATACTCTTTACTAGAGTCTAGATCGAAAAGTTAGTTATTACGATTAATAGATTTGTTAAACTGGTATTTTTACACATTATGCACATTTAATGCATACATGGTTTTGGATATCAGATAAAGTAGTAATGATGTTTCGACTTGTAGATTTTATCATTGAAATGCTTTTTGTGTAAATAACGATATTCTGGATTACAAGTATAATTAAAAAGATGTCCTCTCACTTGAAGTTACATTACAATTGTTATAAAAATAACAATTTGAATTCACATATTTGTCGTATTTAGCAAGATTTCAATTTGTGTCTCCTCAGCCATCGTGGTTGGGGCGACTGACATTTGACCGCGAGTACCTCATTGCAGAGTTGCGAAAATTCTTATATGAGACCATTTACATTTCTTAGGCCGAACTGTGATATCATATAGGATTTGCAAAAGACCACGGATATATTGAATACCGTACCAAGCTGATTCAAATCTAAACTTTATTTTTTATAGAATACGGTCTCCACTTTAAAACTCCCACATTTTTTTAAAATTAATTCCGGATCCCAAAGTTATAAAATAAACGTTTTACTTCTCAATAAAATCTTTATGACAGGCATTGTGGATTAAGAAGATGTAACTTTTTGTGTGCAAAATTATATTCCGAATGTGAAAAACTAATTCCTAGTGCCAATGGTTCTTATAAAACACTATTTTATTTTCCTAGAATATTTTGTTGATGAGTGAGAACTTGACCACCTTTGATCATACTACTTATTTAAACATTAGCTATAGTAATTTGACCAAACATTATTTTCCAATTTCCAGGCTGACGTATATCTATTACCGAAGAAAATGGACGAATACGTAGCGAGTCTACACCTGCCTACATTCGACGCGCACCTCACAGAGCTGACGGACGAGCAGGCCAAGTATCTAGGCCTCAACAAAGTGGGCCCCTTCAAACCCAACTACTATAGATACTAGCGCTACAGACCGAGGGCGTAGCGCCCTGGACTCCTGGCTGACTCGGTGACTTTCAAAAATTTAAACAGCCACTGAGCTCTTTTGATATTGGTATCGATTCGGTTTTAGAGTCTCTAAATTTGCGCGTCTAATAATTTTAAATCTCTTTTACTCCCCTTTTTACTTTTACTTAAGGACGTGCGCGGTTTGCGGTCGTATGAAGTGGAAGGGGAGTCATCGGCAAGGCTTCTACGAACGGGTTATAGCCACACACGTATCGTGTTGTTGTAGGCATTTGCGTTGGTCATGTTTCGCGCATCACTTTTAATTACTGTAGGCATTATTTATGCAGAAAACACAACTCATTAGAAACAACAACAGAGTACGAGACGTTAGTTCCAATTGAAGGTGAGAAAAGTTTGTGTTTCTACGTGTTTAATTGATTGATCCTAAAGACAATAATAGTGCTATCCCGTTCCACAGGTACTGACTAAAAAGAGATAGTAGATTTTTTAACTCACAAAATATAGTGACTCTAAAACCAAATCGCTACTATTGATGAATAATTATTTTGCTTTGCTTATTTATTTGATTACTTGTGTCATTAAAAGTAAACCTTAGCAAGCTAATATCTCCATGCAATGATGCTCCAGTGTCGGATTGAAACGCAATCTGGAGGAAATGTTTTTGAAAGACACTGAAGGGTCGTATTGATTCATTCATCATTGCGGATTACAGAATAAGAATTTATGGATCGTACTTAACATCAGCTTCAACCCAATATTTATTTGACATGACTATATATTTCATCCATTGTGGATTTACTATTGAATCCAATTTATGTTTTACTCATAAAGCATCAATGTATATTGAAAGAAGACTATGGCTCAGTAGTTTCCATTTAATGATGATCACTGAGTTGGTAAAAAAATCCTGACTATGTTGGTTAAACAATCAGTTGTATGCAATATGCATTTTTAACTTTTTGACATACGATTTGCCGGAAAACACTTCTTTTTTTCCCTTTTTCCTATACGAACAAATTATGTGAATTGAAACAGATAAACCGCTGATTATAAAATCGGGGATAGATTTGATTTCTTATTGGGGTTAAAAAAATTATATTACATGAAAAAAAAAATCGAATTTTATTTCTTATCAATGGGTTCAAATTGCCCCAAAAAGAGAAAAAGTACTCGGATTTTATAATCTGGGACAATTGATACTAAAACTGTCGCATGGAGATACATTACTTGAAATGGATTTAGATGAAGGAATCACAGTTATCGGTCGGTTTTATTTTTAACCGACTTCAAAAAAAGGAGGAGGTTCTCAATTCGTCGGAATCTTTTTTTATTAATAATTCATAATATTCTGTTTTAAGCTATATCTTAGTTACCAATTGCGTAGATACATATTATTGGGTTTAAATTAAACTTATTTTGTTAAGTTTATTTATTTTGAAAATTTGTTCCTTTATTTATTTAATTTTATAATTATTTAGTTGATTTAATGTTGTGTCTTTGTTTTAAAATTCTAAAACAATCATGACCGAGTAAGTGACAAAATAAAGTGCTGTAAATAAATTATACAAAATATAAATAATTTTGTTGCTATTTATTGTATTACATTCCTTTTTAAAATAATTTAACTATAGTGTTAGAAGCATGGAAAAACCAAAACTCAAAGGCTTTAAAAATTAATAAAGTCATGCAAATGATTCACGATTTTATTTGTATGTAATATGTATTTATCATTTTGTGTAATTTTGGTCACTTGTTCGGTAATAAACGGTAGTTACCATTAGTTTTAAGTTAATGTCTTTACTATTACAATAAAATATAATTATATTTCGACATAACACAAGTATTTAATATAATGATTCAATATATTTTTTAGAAGCCAATAAAAATTTTACAGTATTAACGTTAACCATTCCTTAGTTTTGTTTTTTCGATGTAGGTATGTATGTATGTATATTGTATATGCTATTGAATGACTCATGCCATTTATTGATTTTTACTGTGATCGTGTAGAAAAGTCCAATTACATAGTATGTTTATTGTTCTAAATAATATTTTCATTTGTAACTTGTATTTTTACTTTAAA
Source organism: Coenonympha glycerion (assembly GCA_963855885.1). Lineage (NCBI taxonomy): Eukaryota > Metazoa > Arthropoda > Insecta > Lepidoptera > Nymphalidae > Coenonympha > Coenonympha glycerion. Next base: position 7,966,781 of record OY979653.1, read on the forward strand.
TAAAGAAAGTACGATCTGGGGGGTTATTCACGTAACGTTTTCACACACTGAGTGATGTGAAACAAGAAAAAAAAACTCTGAAAAATAAACTTTACACCCATAGGTTTAGAGTGTAAAATTGGGTATATTTCATCAAAGGAATATATATAAATACAATGCTCGATTTTGACGCGCGTATAAATCTAATCTCAGAATCGACCAACATGGCTTTTTGAACAACATTCAATTTTACGCTCTATGTTAATAGTCATAAAATTATTTTTTCAGTGTTCGCAAAAATGTTTTGATTTCAATATCGTCTGCTTATACAGGGTTATAGAAAAAATATCGGAAACCTCTCGACACCTAAATGATATCATTAAAAGTAACAACTTTTGTTCTACAACTTTTGTTTTAACTCGATATTTTGAGAAATATCACTTATTCAATATTTTGCATACATTCTTTCTTTGTAACTACTCTGTAGTCTGTACGTAATATCGGCAACGCCGCGCGCGGTCACTGATCCGACGCGACGATATCAGATCATTACCTACCTGTATTTCGTTTCACAGTGTGATGTCACTTTACAGAAATAACATAATTTATTAAATTTTTGTATGACACAAATTAATACGAAATTTTGGAAAGTTATAGAACAAAAGTTTTTAGTTATAATGATATAATTTAGGTGCCGAGAGGTTTCCGATATTTTTTCTATAACCCTGTATAGTTATATCCAATCACCTTTTAAAACATTTCACATGACAAAATGTATACCTGTGGCTTATTTATCCATGTCAAAGATTTTCAATCCCATCAGGCGATAAAAATGAGGAATGCCCTGGTTTTTGTCACACTCTAGTGTAATTTAAAAAGTTCTGGTTTGCATTTTTTTTTACTTTAGATACAAGTTCGTACTTGACTGCAACCTCACTTAACTTCATTCTACTAACTTGGAAGGGGAAGTAACACAAAACTACACTAAAACGTGAAAAAAAAACTGCACATGTTTTAAGCAAGCACTTATTTAGATGGCAATGTTTTTTTAGATTTGTAAAAGTCTGGAATTGCTTGTATAAATAAAATAAATACAAAATAAAATGTACTTATTAATTATTATTTATCAATATAAATCAATGCTCGGTTACTTTAAGTTTACCTACTTGCTTGGTTGGTTTATTGGCATAGCCAAACGGTTGAGTATTTTAGGATTTTATTTATTTTAGTTCAATTCCAAATATGGCCAAATAATTGGCACTTTGAAAATTGATATTTATACCACACTAATAATATAAAGGCGAATGTTTGTATGTATGTAAGTGAGTATTTGTAACTCCTTAACTCCGCAACTACTGAACCGATTTGGCTGAATATTTGGAAAATCGTACCTACGATTAATATATGCTACTTTTTATTCCGGAAAAATCTTATACCGGGTCGTTTATGATTTGAATTTCGAACCTGGGACGTTTTTAAACGCAAACCACTAACCACTGTACCAGAATGGTCGACAATAGTCCTTTCATAGATTTATAAATAAATAAATAAATAGTGGACAACATCACATAATATATTGCTCCAATCCCAATAGTAAGTAGCTTATGAAATCAGAAACAACGAAGGTACCACAACACCCAGACCCGAGACGATGTAGAAATAGTTATTTGTTATGCAAGGGCGCAAAGTGGATTTTTGGGCCGAGTGTCAAATTTGAATGCTGAGCGGCGAAGGATTCTAGGGTTGAACCCTGAGCGCAGCGAGGGGTTCAAAGAATAGAATCCTGAGCATAGCGAGGCATTCAAAGACACGAGACCCAAAAAAATTTGCGCCCGTCTATAACACAAAATTTTTCATCTCACCACAGCGAGGAAAATCACCAGAAGAACACTTTAGATCGGCATTGCGATTTATGTTAAATGTTGTTTTTGGTAACTCTGAATAATTTCACTTACTGAAACCACCTTCAATCATCACTCACCTTATTTCAAAGTTAAAACAAAAAAATAATGAATAAAGTAATAAAAATATTAGGTATTTTCATTTAATCACGATTGGAAACATAGACAACTAACACTAGACAAGAAAAAAAAATTGAGAAACTTTTTTTTTACTTTTTTTTTAATGCGTTCTGAAATAGGAATTTCTAATAACCAAAGATAATATAAAAAAAATTAAATATTTTAACAATAATTACATAAACAACGAGGAAAAATCATGGATTTAATTAGATTTCTTTTAAAATTAATAAAACTAAATAGGAGTTATTATATTTATTGATATTCTAAGAAAAAGTAAAAATAAAACAACTAATGTACCTATACGAACTCTAAGGCCGAACTTTTTTACTGAACGTATGTGTTATTAGAAAAAAAAGAAGTCTTCAGCTTTGACATTGACATGACACGTTATTCGAGTTTGACGTTGGAAATGCTTTTCGGCCCAAGGGCCGGAAGGGATTTTCATACTACTTTGTCTCCCTTGGGAAAAATGAAAATGCTTTGGCGGCCTAGGGAATATAATAGCATTTCCCGCCCGCATTTCGGGCATTAAAAAACGCTTTTCCGAGCGGGTGAGATGAAAACTTATTTTTCTACATTGCCCCGACCGGGGATCGAACCCGGAACCTCAGAGATGGCGGCGCCTTGAAAACCGGCACGCATTTAAATAAGTGATTAAAACTTACAGTAATTGAGTTATTGATATATAAAAACAAGCAAATATAAAGGATACTGGTATAATATTTACATACAAATGTTAATTTCCAAATTAATTTTTGGCATTTTCCCACCAATTAGAGAGAATTAGAAAATGATGATAGAATTTTGCTAAAAAAAATCGCCTAAACCGAATGTAACTAATTTTTTAGTTTAGACGGTATAAGGATATTGTTGCCACGTTTTTAGTAAATAAAGTTTGTGAGAAAATATTACTGCTCTTTCATTTTATACTTTCCTGGTACCTCCTTTTAATATGAATTCAGTAAATGAAATGAAATGAAATTATTTATTTCACATAGGCTCAGATATAAGCTCTCATGAAATGTCGAGACTATCGCCAGGTTCGGAAAGCAGGTTTGCACCGAGAAGAACTGGCAAGGAACTCGGTACTTGTAGTAGTAGTAGTAGTAGTAGGTGCCAGGTGGCGTATAAGTTGAACCATGTGCAAAACACCGAGGGTGCGAGACGCGTGATGTACCTACTTGCGCAAGCGCAAGCGGCCGCAATTTTGGGTCAAGTTTATTTCCGAGTAAATAATAGGCCTACACTACCTATAGTATGTTTTATACATATTTGAAGATTAAAATCTTTGTAAGTAATTTCTGTAAAATTGAATTATTATCTTTTTTCATGATTTCCGGTTGTGTTTGTAAACTCTTCTTATCACGTTGTGTTTCTAAAGTGGAATCAATAATTCAATGGAGTAAATTGATGTTTCCTGAGTTAACAGTTTTTAATGAAAAAAAAAATAGTGTCGGGTCTATATGATCGACATCAATGACTTACTCATTTCATACACCATGTATCTATGAATGTATATTCATCATGTGAGTGAGTCATCTACAGTGTAATGAGTTTTTGATAACTTTATTACCTGTTGACACATACATAAATATTTACACTAGCTTTTGCCCGCGGCTTCGCCCGCGTGAATTTCGGGGTTTTACAAATCCCGTGGGAGTCATGGATTTTCTGGGAAAAAACTGTTAAACTAACTTCAGAAACACGATTGGATTAAAATTTCTCGCCCAAAAGTTTTCCCAAAAACTTGCTACAAAATCTCCATTTTTCTAATTTTCATCTAAAACTACGATGGACCTAATTGTAATTTTTTTTTATGTATCGATAAAAAATAAATCCCAAAACGCTCAGAACGACATTTTAATAACTGGCTTAGTTTTTGAAGTAATTAGGTAAAACATTGTTTTTCTGTTATATTCTTCCGCAACGCTGCATACTAACCTAACCTAACCTAACCCACCAACGTATTCATAAGAGTGAGAAGGACGAAAATAAAATCAACGTATACGCTTAAGAGCGAAATAATTTCAGAACCTTTACCTTATAGGTATCCATTTTCGCATTTATAGCATAACTAGCTTTTGCCCGCGGCCTCACCCGCGTGAATTTCGGGGTTTTACAAATCCCGTGGGAGTCCTGGATTTTCTGGGAAAAAAACAGCACATGTGTTAACCTAACTAAGGAAAAACGATTGGATAAAAATTTCTCGCCAAAAAGTTCTCCCAAAAATTGCTCCAAAATCTCCATTTTTCTAATTTCCATCGAAAAGTACGATGGACATAATTGTAATTTTTGTTTTAATTTATCGTTAAAAAATAATTTCGAAAAACGCTCAGAACGACATTTAAATAACTGGCTTAGTTTTGGAAGTAATTAGGTAAAACAACGTTTTTCTGTTATATTCTTCCGCAAAGCTGCATACTAACCTAACCTAACCTAACCCACCAACGTATTCATAAGAGTGAGAAGGACGAAAATAAAATCAACGTATCCACTTTAGAGTGAAATAATTCCAGAACCTTTACCTTATAGGTATCCATTTTCGCATTTATATTACTATCACATATTCTATTGCTCAAATAAAACACAAATTTTTAATAGCGCAACAGTTCTAATATTAGAAACTATACAGGAACACCTTTTTAGCATTATTAACCTGTATCCCATTGCTTAACCAAAACACACGTTATTAATAGCGAAACAATTATACTTTCAGAACCTTTATGGGTAGGTACCCATTTCCACATTTTACCATTACTAATTACTATACCATATCCCATAGCTCAACAAAAACATACATTGTCAGTAACGAAACAGATGTTAGTTCAGAACCTATATCATATAGGTACCCGTTTTCATAGTTATAATATTATTAACCTGTATCTCATTGCTCAACTAAAACACAAAATGCTAACAGTTGTAATGTCGGAACCTATAATACAGTTACCCATTTTCACATTTATAGCATTATAGCACTATTATTTATTTATTTATTTAATATTTATTGCACACAAAAAGATACAAAAGCAACAGCTTAATCCTAATTTTATTTATAGCATTAGTATCCCATATCCCCTTGTTCAACTAAAACACACTTGTTAAATGCGTACAGTGCTATGTTCAGAACCTACATAGTGGCCATTTTCACATTTATAGTGATAATATCATCAGTTTTTGCCCGCGGCCCCGCCCGCGTAAAATTCGCTTTTTCATGAATCCTAAGGGAAACGTCATTTTCCCGTTATCGTCCCCTATTCCAACATTTATACATGCTTTCAAGCAAGTTCGCTTGAACAATCTATCTATAGATAGCTATAGATTGCTCTAGAAAAATTGGTATTTTGAGTATCCCACGGGAACTACGGATTTTTTCGGGATAAAAAGTAGCCTATGTTTTAATCCGGGTTATAAGCTACCTATGTTCCAAATTTCAGCTAAATCGGTTCAGTAGTTGAGCCGTGAAGGAGTAACAAACATACACACACACAAACTTTCGCCTTTATAATATTATTAGGATTAGGATATTAGGATTACTATTACATATCCTATTGCTCAACTAAAACACATATTTTTAATGGCGAAACAGTTTTAATTTCAGAAGCTATACAGGAACACATTTTAGTAGGTATGATTAACCTGTATCCCATTGCTTGACCAAAACACACATTACATATAGGTAAAAAGCGAAAAATTTGTAGTTGTATCTTCATAACCTATATGGGTAGGTACCCATTTCCACATTTATAGCATAACTATCCCATATCCCATAGCTCAATTAAACCATACATTGTCAGCAACGAAACGGTTGTTAGTTCAAAACCTATACTATATAGGTACCCGTTTTCATAGTTATAATATTATTAACCTGTATCTCATTGCTCAACTAAAACACAAAATGCTAATAGTGAAACAGTTGCAATGTCGGAACCTATAATACAAGTACCAATTTTCACATTTATAGCATTATGATTCCATATCCCATTGTTCAACTAAAACACACTTGTTAAATGCGTGCAGTGCTAAGTTCAGAACCTAAATAGTGCCCGTTTTCACATTTATAGTGATAATGTCATTAGTTTTTGCCCGCGGCCCCGCCCGCGTCAAATTCGCTTTTTTCACAAATCCTAAGGGAAACGTCATTTTCCCGTTATCGTTCCCTATTCCAACCTTTATACATGCTTTCAAGCAAGTTTGCTTGAACAATCTATCTATAGATGTAACTATAAATTGAGCTTGAAAATTTGGTATTTTGAGTATTTCACGGGAACTATGGTTTTTCCGGGAAAAAAAGTAGCCTATATGTTTATCCGGGTTATAGCCAAATCGGTTCAGTAGATGCGAGGGGAAAGAGTAACAGACATCCAAACTCACAAACTCACAAACTTTCACATTTATAATATTTATTAGATTAGATTACTATCACATATTCTATTGCTCAACTAAAACACATATTTTTAATAGCGAAACAGTTCTAATTTCAGAAACTATACAGGAACACATTTTTAGTATGATTAACCTGTATCCCATTGTTTGACCAAAACACACATTATAGGTAAATAGCGAAAAATTTGTAGTTGTATTTTCAGAACCTTCATGGGTAGGTACCCATTTCCACATTTATAGCATTACTATCCCATATCCCATAGCTCAACTAAAACATACATTGTCAGCAACGAAACAGCTGTGGTTAGTTCAGAACCTATACTATATAGGTACCCGTTTTCATAGTTATAATATCATTAACCTGTATCTAATTGCTCAACTAAAACACAAAATGCTAATAGTGAAAAAGTTGTAATGTCGGAACCTATAATACAGGTACCCATTTTCACATTTATAGCATTATGATTCCATATCCCATTGTTTAACTAAAACACACTTGTTAAATGCGTGCAGTGCTAAGTTCAGAACCTACATAGTGCCCATTTTCACATTTATAGTGATAATATCATTAGTTTTTGCCCGCGGCCCCGCTCGCGACAAATAAGCTTTTTACACAAATCCTAAGGGAAACGTCATTTTCCCGTTATCGTTCCCTATTCCAACCTTTATACATGCTTTCAAGCAAGTTTGCTTGAACAATCTATCTATACATGTAGCTATAGATTGATCTTGAAAATTTGGTATTTTGAGTATCCCACGGGAACTATGGATTTTTCCGGGATAAAATGTAGCCTATGTGTTAATCCGGGTTATAAGCTACCTATGTTCCAAATTTCAGCCAAATCGGTTCAGTAGATGCGACGGGAAAGAGTAACAAACATCCAAACTCACAAACTCACAAACTTTCACATTTATAATTGATGATTAAACGAACTTACCTGTAAGTGAAGTTCTATCACAATTATGTGAATACATTTTATTCGAAAATAATAATAAACACAATCAGGTACACTTTCATTGTACTGGCAATTTCGCACTTTTATCTATTTTGTTTTTTAAAACTGACCACCCTGATGGACACGCTGTCCCAGCCTACGTCCGTGCCAAGCTTCATTCTTTAGAGAATATTTAACAAAATTTTCGTATTATACTCATGGGTTTTGGGTATGGGAGGGACCTTATATTATTATTTTCGAATAAAATGTATTCACATAATTGTGATAGAACTTCACTTACAGGTAAGTTCGTTTAATCATCAATTATATTTCATACATTTTATTCTTCAATAATAATAAACACAATCAGGTAGATGTTTAGAGATGAAAATTTTTGTTAAATTATGGACATTAACAGATAGTAAATTGTTTCCTATTATAATAGGAAATAGGTCCTCTTTATACCACAGAAGTATTTAATTAACACAATCTTTTCGTTCAATTCCTGGATCAATAAACCAGTCACATTACAAATAGGTTTAATTTATATTTAGATAGATTATAATGATTAATGATTAGAGAGCAAAAGAGCTATTGCGACAGAAGCATCATCGCTCAATAAGAGGTTATAAAACTTAGGTAACGTCCGTAATGGTTGTTACCAGCAGACTGCTTTTCTGATGAGGTCAAGCAACAAACTACGTGCTCGCCGAGGAAGTGTTGCGTACTTGGTGCTGAGTACACTGAAACGCAGACCTCTCTCGTGAGAGATTATATTCCTCGGCAGACACGTTCTCACGGTGGTCTGCCTGCAGGCGACCTTATGAGGTCGCTTCAACATTATCAGGAGGTTGTCTATTATATATCTTGGTCTAAGATTTTGTAAACGACATATCGATTTGTTTTTCAAAGCTGTGGCAAATTTTTATACTTTCTCTTCAGTTTTGATTATGGTATAATTAAAACTGGTTCGCCCTGAGTAGTAGCTGGCGTTGTATAAACTCAATAATTCCCTTGAATTATATAAAAACAATAATACTAACTTTAACTAATGCTAATGTTTTCATTCTGTGCTGTGTCTACTGCCTAAAGCTAAAAAAGTTACAAGATCAGCAAAGCAAAGTTACGGAATGAATAAACTCTTATTAAGGCCCATTGAGCAATGTGTTAGCATACTATATTGTGTGCTACTATGTGGTGTTTGATGTTAATTTATCTATTCATTTTCGCAATATAATATATATATATATATATATATATATATATATTTTTTTTTATTTGACCCAAAATCATCAGCAGAAATTAAACTCAATGCCGAATGATAACAAGAAATCGTACCATATGCTACGTCGTTAACAAGTTGTTCTGTTGGAAATTACGAGGTTGACTTATAATGTACGGATTGTACGGATCTCAGTCGTTATTAAAGCAGTATTGCCACAAAACTTTGTAAATAACACAAAATTTTTGAAACATATAGATTATTAAAAATTCCAACAAAATGTCCTTTTTTTTTTTTTTTTTTTAATGCCTTCAGAGAACTTCCTCCAGTAATTCCTATGAATTGTGGTTCTCTAGGGAAAGACCATATTTATTTATTTATCATCAATAAATGTACTATAAGAAGTAAGTCTTTTGACACCTTATGTAAAAGAAGAAAATCCAAAGTTGTAAAGGTCCTACGATGTATGTCTAAAGCATTGTCTATAATAGTATTTTTAAGCATTCTACCTCTAGAAGAATGTATAGAAGAGCAAAGGTAAACTTGGTGTTCCAAAATGTTCAGAATGCGTCTGTTTCTAAGACGTCTGGGTTCATATTGATTACATTTCGCATTATTGCAAGAAGCGATAAATTCAATAACTGGATTGAAGTCTTTGAATAACTTTGAAGTATATAATTTTACAGCGGTAGCTTAATCCCATTAACTGGATGTAACTCTTGGTCAGCTTTTGATTATCTTTAATTTCCATATAAGAAACAATTAACCCAATCGTTTAAATGAGGATATTTGATATCCTCTATGCAACTGATGTAAATCATGTGTGTCAAAATAGATGTATCGAAAAATATGGCCATCAACTCTGTAAAGAGGTATTTCGATTCATCTTAACGTTAATTATTACAAAAACAAAAATCCCTCTAATGAAAAGAATTAGTCTTCATCTAGACCGGGAAATCGTGTGAATCACTAGTTCAACCTTTTAGGTTTAAGGGAGTTAGATGACTTAAAAAATGTTTTGTAACCACTGGCCATCTGATGGGATAACCGATGATGGACGAACAGCTGCGTCTAAAGTCTAATTTTTCTTACGGGCTACATTTTTTGTTTCTACAGACGTTCTGTGTAACCCCATCCATACCTAATAGCTGGAGAGGTGGACTTTAGGACTTTTAATCGGAATTAAGCTTAACTCTTAGATGATACAACGAGTTAAGCGTATAAATTTTTTTACAGAATTTGAATTGTTACATAATTCACGTCATAGTTTGCGGTTGGGTAACGATACTGCCATATCGTCAGAAATTAAAATAAAACCAGGAAACTGAGCATGTTTTGAGGGTAGTAAATAACTTTAACACTCTAACACCTAACAAATCTTCATGAAAAAACCGCGGTAAGTATCTGAGATGAGTCACAACTTCTTTATGTATTTTACCAAGGATGAATCGGTACTTTAAAATAAGATTCTTCAGTTCATAGGCATAAAACCCTTTTTAAGTATTCGCTTGTAAGCTGTTCTATGAACTATCAATTTCAAAGGATTTTGAACTACAAGTTCATTCAACGCCTTTAAATTTAGAATGTATCTTTTACCACGTAAGATTTTGAGGTTAGACACATCTTAACTATAATCGAACATGCAGTGACTCACTCCCACATTATCTCACCCAAAAAAGAAATGTCGATTGTCAAAGACATTTGTCGCTTTTTCTTTGTTGTGAACGTGTAAGACGGTACACTGTGTTAGTGTACGATTTTTAAAATGGTATTATGTAATAATAATTTTTTGGAGCTAGTTCCTTAATTTGTTCAATTCATTAAAATATTTTATTGAATGTACGTACATTTGTACACCTAGTGAAAGTAAAAAAATAGTCTTCACTTATTATAACTCCCGAAATTCTAGATCATGTTATAGATCGTGACGGATTCCTTGTCAGTGATATGTAACCAATAAACTTCAAAATGTTGAAGACAACTGGCATATAGGTACCTTAATGTCTAGCGTCGTCGATGAACCTGGTGGAGACTCGCTGCCACGTCGCATCTTCCTCGCGGCTGATCGCCAATACTCAAGTGTGTCACGCCCCCCCTGCTGGCCGAGCCGTAACGAGAGGGGGCCAGCTAGTTTCTCGAGAAACGAGATTGCGCTGTCCCAGCGGTGGGTGTCGATAGCAAAGTCGCCCGCCGCGCCCTGCTGGTTTCTTTATTTACAACACCTGACGATCAGTAACCATTGAAACTAGTATAATGCCCGAAACTATTTCTCCGAAAAAACATCTGGTCCCGTTCGTGAACTTTAATTACTTGTCATTTGTCGAAACAAAATGTCATTTGTCAATACTTAAGCTTCTTCTCAGTTCAGGACGCGTTGTGGTTTAAGATTTTTATTAGTTTTAGAAAGAATTTAACAATTCACTTCAATGAAACTTTCAGACTAATGGTACATTATACATAATATTGTTAACTTATTGAGTTTTGAGCTAATAGTTAAATTATCATCCCATTACACAATCTGAACATTAATTTTCGAAAGTAAGTAAAATTATTTTCCACCACAAAATCTAAACATTATTGTTGTAGGTACATAGTTAGAAAAGTTCGACGCGTTGGTACCCTCGTGGAATTAGTTTTTAAGTCGTGAAATAGTTATCACTGATAAAAGGCTATAACGTTTAACTGGCTATTCATAAGCCAGGCAAGTATATCAAATAAACTATTTGATTCTTTGCAATGAAGGTCGGCTAGAATTTTACAACTGTCGGGACTAACCATTAATATAGTTCTTGTGACTGAGCGCCGATAGCAATTCGGGATCAAAGTCCGGGAGGTCATGCGGAGCCACTTGTAGTGAAGCCGAGAACAGCGCCACACCGACATCGTCCCCCGTTGGTATCCGCAAAGTCCTTTGAGGTTTTTTTAAAATCCTTCGTGTTGACCCGCAGTCAACCTCCAGGAGCATTGACGCATCATGCTATGCTTTCGTGGTATCCTCAACGTGATACCCTCCAAGCTAGCTTAGAGATGCCTGGACTATTTCGCGCATCATGCTATACTTTCGTGATAACCTCAATGTGATACCCTCCAAGTTAGCTTAGAGATGCCTTAGGATTTCAATTTTTGGACACACTTTCGTCGGCATTGATATTTGAGTTGATGTGATATCTGGGAAAAAAGGTTAATTTTCACTTACCCTCTTTCCTCGGAGTCTGACGAAGATGAATGCACAATTATATGATTTGATTTGATTTTATTTTTGTTATAATAATAAATTTTACTAGCGTCTAAGCATTATCAGTATAGAAAATTAAGCAAGTTTTAACACTGAACACTTATTTTTTTTTTTTTACTTTGAACCTAAATTAACAAAAACGAGACGTGTTTTTGTAGTCGAGTGCTCATTGCCGCGCACAATAAAAGAATGAAGCTTGGCACGGACGTAGGCTGGGACAGCGTGTCCATCAGGGTGGTCAGTTTTAAAAAACAAAATAGATAAAAGTGCGAAATTGCCAGTACAATGAAAGTGTACCTGATTGTGTTTATTATTATTGAAGAATAAAATGTATGAAATATAATATTTATTAGATTATAATATGTTTAAGGAATTATAAGAAGTGTTAGATATTTTTCTATTACGACCTGAATCACTACTGTACTGTACCATCACTAGTAGGAATAAATATGGCCACATTATTTTACAAAGTGACATTAGCAACTGTCAGTTTACTCCACTGAATTATTGATTAGACTTTAGGATCAAATTAAAAGGTTAGATGCGGGTAAAACGTAGTGATTATATACTCTTTGGATGCGGGTACACTAAACGAATTAATTCACACCTTAGCTGACTGAAAGGTTGTTTTGCCATATAGGGGTATGAAGAATAGTTTTCGGCCTCAGACCTGCCGAATATGCACGAAAAATTTCATAAAAATCGGTCAAGCCGTTTGGAAGGACTTTGTTTACAAACACGTACCTACACAAGAATGCTTTGAGCTGTGCGTCGATAGGTCAGTCAGTCTTTGTCAATCAGTCAGTGTCACCTCTTCGTTTCATATATAAATCGATTAAGTAATCTTCTTCTATATATATATCTCTTAATATATATAAATCTCGTGTCACAATGTTTGTCCTCAATGGACTCCTAAACCACTTAACCGATTATAATAAAATTCGCACACCATGTGCAGTTCGATCCAACTTGAGAGATAGGATAGTTTAAATCTCAATTCAACTATTTTTTAAATCCCCAAGGGCAAAACAACGTTTGCCAGGTCAGCTAGTATTATATATAAACTAGCTGATGCCCGCGACTTCGTCCACGTGGGATAAAAACTATTCTATCTTTTAAGTTGGACCAAATGACAGATATTCACGAAGTTTGAACTAAATCGGTTCAGTAGTTTAGGAGTCCATTGAGGACCAACATTGTGACACGAGATTTATATATATTAAGATGAATCGCAAAATGTGCTGGTAAGCGCATAACTCAACAACGCCTGGTCCAATATGGCCAATTCGTTGTTCGTTGAAGTTCACAGATGGTTTTTACGGCGAGAAGCAGCCTTTTTCTTTTTCTCATACAATACAACCGTTTTCTAAGTAAAACGTGAAGTCAATTTGAGCTTTATTGCTATTGCATAAAGTTCATATTAAATTACAAGCACTCACTGTTGTCTTAAACAATGTAGGTGTGTTCCTAACGCCAATAAGTCAATTTTTGCCCCGACTATAAAATAGGTAGGAGCAAAAAACTGCCACAATAAAAATCTTTTTGACAGGACGAAGTCTGTCGGGTCCGCTATTTAAGGAGCACAACACAGGTGTGCCCGCGAAATTAAATTTTTTTGTGGTTTTTCGCGATTTATAAGCTGATAAGACGTAATAGGCTTATGGCAGTCAAATTGCGATAATCCCAAGATCATCTTCACGTATTTATATAAAAATCTCTGCTTGATTAATCCGAGATTTGCGAGTTGCTCACTTAAAACTCTTTACTCGGACTAATTTCCTAGAATAGACATTTTTATGCAAAAATTTTGATATAAACATGTAAAGAAGTAACTGCCATTCTCGCAAAATGACTGCCATAAGCCTATTATGTGTAATTAAAAAACCACGAAAATTTTGAATTTCGCGGGCAGACCTGTTGAGTTCGCCTTAACTATAAAAGATAGTTAAAAGTGCTATACAAGATAAGTAATCCACTGTAATTGATTTTTGCCGCGTATCGTGGAAACTACTTCGGAAGCCTTACGTCATACGTACTAATTACAACTAAAACTAAATTGTACACGCGGCTACAAATAAATGAATAAAAACTATACCAGGCCGGGTTCACTTATCACGTGATCGAAGAAACTACAGGTAGGCGTCTCGACGTACTAATTTCAGACGGATGCCGCGCGCCGGCTACTTTGCTCGCGTTAGTACGGTCTTTCACGCGCTGCGTGCGCCCGATCGCGAGGCAACCTTAGTACGTCGAATGAGATCTACTAACGATGAGATAAAGTTACGCGATAGAAAGAGACCACGAGTTTGCGTTTGGTGCATGTTGTTTACGGTGGCGGTGCCAGGGGTTATTGCAAACTGAATTGCACTTTTTGTGTCAACGCTGGAGTCGCTATCTCTTTAAATCATCTTGCGGAGTACCCTGGAGCCTTTTGTACCGTTAGGTACTATTATGTATTTCGTGACTATACTAAGTAAATTTCACGTGTACGTTCAGGGTCAAAAGTGCATATAGGATTTGCAAACAACATCCTTTGCATTCACTCGTCCAGTCACATATAGGTACATAGTTCAATATTACCTACATAATATTCTAAAACAGATTTTTATTTATTTTTATGACTGATAAGTTTTTGAATTATCGGACAAATTGTAGAAAAGAATACCGCCCCCTCCCTATCTCCGAAGTTTATCGATCGAAAAATGTGAAATAATTTTTATCAATATATAAATTAGAAATTAGAAAAATAAAAATAAAATCAACTCTCGAGATTTTACTAGTTACACTTTTTTTGAATCCCTAAAACCAAAGTTTGGTTTCCGATTCGTTGAGCAACCCAAACAAACCTCATATTAGGTATTTTCATTATTCCCAGTTCATGAATATTGACCAGCTATTTTTAGGGATGTCACTTAAAATGTATGGTACATTTTTAAACTCCCTATAGTTCCCTCAGGATATGAGCTACACTTCTTGTGACATTTTTTCATGCATCTATACATTGTTCCCTGCTTTAGGCTTTCGGCTAATTAGGGCAAGTAATCTATACGTTGTATATGGCTGAGGCTGCTTAATTTGATGGCGTAGAGAAATGTAGAGAAAATACTTTTACCTACAATAAAATATTTTTAACACACTTGCTCATAAAGTGGCTCTAATATCACCGCAATTAGGCACATAATGATACCTATAATCACAAACTGTGACTTTTTCATTACTATTATTCACTAGTGAGTTAGACAATTTATTTAATTTTACCTACTAAATAAAATTATTTATAGTATTATTTTATTCGCAAGTGTGTTGAAAAATGTCGTATGATACACGTGAGTATTGATGATTACCGCCCTGACCCTCACCTCGGGTCTCAATGGCGCCTCAGCGGTAATCACCAACTTTACTCACTTGTACCTTAAACTACTAAATTTTATTTACCAAAACATCCGCAGCCGATTATACCTCTTTATCAAAGAAATACGAAAATTCCAATCAAATGAAACAAAATATCGGTACTAGCGTAATATCGAAAATAACAATAATTTGTACTTCATATTAATTAACAGTACCCAACACATGTCCGAATTATCATTCGATATCAGCTATCAATCTCGCTGCGATCAATTATAAGTGTAAGCGATGATTATATCCATCAGTATAGAATTATTTTTTGGGGGAAAGAGTGAGTGATTGTTCAGTGAGAAATACATACTTTTAATACTGGATGCACTTGGTGAGTGACAAACTTTGGGAACAAAGTTTCTTCCCGCACGGTACGACTGAGGGGGTTAGGCGAAAGATATTTTTTCTGTCACGAAAATGCAGTTTATGTAAGGTTCGTTCGTTGTTCTTCCAAGTTTCTGATACGAATTGCTAAGGTGTGGAACGCCCTTCCAGCCTCCGTGTTCCCAGCCAAGCGCAATCTGGGTGCCTTCAAGAGAAGGGTGAATAGGCATTTTGTAGGCAAGCGCGCTTTAACCTAGACCTCATCATTGCTTTCTTTGGCATGATTGTTGCTAAGAAGCCTTGATTAAAAAAACTTGATTGTAAATTCAACTGATGTTAAGTGACGAAATAGAAGATATTATTGAACTAACTTCGAAGCGGTTTGCTACACAACATCGCACTAGGACTACATCGTGAAAATATAATAGTTAAAGAAGTCATATAATACAAAATTTTAACAAAAAAAGGATTTCAAGTCATATCAAAACTTACATCATTTTCAATAAAAAATAATCATCGAAATCGGTTGACGTCTTATATGTTATTCGTCCATTTGTCGCGCACATACTAGGTATATGGTTTTCTCACAGAGGAAATTGTCAGAAATTGGAAAAAGCTTTCAAATAAAATAATTATAATAATTATAATATTAAAATATATAATTTGTATTTAAATATTATATTTGTTTAAATTTTTTGTATATTATTTATGCATTTTTATAGCTTTGGTGGCGTCTGAAAACCAGTGCGCAGGCCTTTTAAAGCCTGAGCTTTCATGCTGAGACGCCACCATTTCAAATTTTTAGGAATAGGCAGTGCTCGAATTGGACCGGAACGCACCGGAACGGCGTTCCGGTTCGTGAAATCACCGTTCCGGTTCGTGAAATCAGCGTTCCGTCTCGTGAAAATTATTCTCAGAGCGTTCCAAACTCTGGTTTTAAATAATTGAGATCTTCTTAGCAGGAGCACTACTAAAAATGTATCTGTATCCTCAAAATTCAATATGAGTAGGTACTGTGAAGGCATAGCGTTCCCGTTCGTAAAAAAGTCCAAAAAAATAATAGAAGCACTGAAGGTACAGCGTTCCGGTTCGTGAAAAAGTTCAATTCGACCACTGGGAATAGGGTTTTATGTTTATTTTGTTTGTATAATTTCACTTTATCTTTTAGTTTTATATTTTAGATATTTTACTTTTGTCATGTACCTATTTCGAATCCTTTGGAATAAATTTATTTTCTTTCTTTCTTTCTTAAAAGAAGACTCATCAAAATCGGTTCACCCTGCAGTCGAAAGTTCTGAGTTAACAAAAATACAGTCGAATTGAGGACTTCCCCCTTTACTGACTTAGTAATAGACTCCAGTTTTTTACCCTTTGGGTACGAAATCCTTAGACCATTAGGGGTAACTAATTACCCCCTCCAAGTTAGTACGACAACATAATCGGCTGCATTGTCACTTACCATCAAGTGAATTGCAGTTAGTCAAGTAGAAATTAATTTGTAGAGTGTAAAAAAGTTACCGAGATACTCGGCTCTTTAGGGTGCCTTTCCACCAGAGATGTACTATGCAGCTATGCTGCGAAGATGTGAAATCTACGCTACGAAAATATGTGACCGTTTCCACCAATACTAAGCTATGTAGCTGTGCGAGGAACGATGTATCGATAGTAGGGACATACTGTACGTAAGTATTCTGCTCTGCACGTAGCTACAACACTCTCAACGGCCCATAGCAGGCATCCATAGCACGTATCCTTCCATTATAAAAAGCATATCATAGTGGAAATCGTGTCCACCAGTGCTAAGCTATATGAATATTGTCTGGTCGACGTCATCTGCAGCGCTCGCGCAGCATCATGTTGACACTTCGATTTGGGACTGTTATTTAAATCAAAGGCAAACTGATGTTTACACTTGTATTACATATACTTGATACAAAGAAGAAAAATTGTGGTACAGCGCGCGTAATGCTATCGATGCCGGTCGGACGCCGAATGCCGTTGATTGGTTGCCGCCGGCTGGAGCCCGCCCGATGCTGCGCGAGCGCTGCAGATGACGTCGACCAGACAAATATGATTTGTGGTCATCAAACGCATCCATAGCAACGTAGCATAGCACATCTCTAGTGGAAAAGCAGCCTTAATCTTAATCCCTTTTTTTATTCGTAAATCCTACTATCCTACTCCTACTAATATTATAAACGCGAAAGTTTGTAATAATGTGTGGATGTATGTTTGTTACTTTTTCACGAAAAAACTACTGAATGGATTTTGATGAAACTTTACAACAATATAGCTTACACATCAGAATAACACATAGGCTATTATTTATAAAGATATATTGGGAATTATCCAAAATATATAACGATAAGTGTCACGTAAATAGGAAAAAAATGCAATCTGCGACCTTTACTGACGTACGTCGCGAAAACCGTTGGAGTTACACGTATATAATGTATGATGGAAATGTTTATCTTAAATAGTTCTACAAAAAAGCCCGCGATAGCATATATCCAACTCTTATGTGTAAGCCATTATCGCCAAAATAGTGAACCCCGAGTGCCCGATACTAGGCGTTCCGGCGCCGCCGGGCGACTGCGGGCGGGACGGGGAAGCGGCATTTATGAGTGCGCGAAAAAAAATACTTACTACCATCATTATTACAATTTTCCATAACCATCATAATTTTTTGAAACCGCGGCGCGGCAATATAAAAATAGATAGGTAGCTCTGATGACATAACATCCACTAAAAAGGATTTTTGAAAATCTCGAAATTGACGGGGGCGAAGCCGCGGGCAAAAGCTAGTATTGAATAATTAAAACAAAAAATCATAGTGGAATAGTTTTTATCTATTTATTCTACTAATTACTTAGAAGGGCTTAAATTTTCAAGATTATCTCGTTTTTAAATTTAACGTCACAAACTTTTGCGTCGTCTTTTACTGTTATCGTACAAATGGGGATACTCCAAAATCCCTTTAATTTTTAAACAAAGATTTGTTTTAGGTACATTCGGTTACTCACAACTAAATTACAATTTGTGAGCAAAGCTTTTAAAAATTAAAAGGATATTGTAGATGTATAACTGTTACTTGTTCGATTTTGTCATAAAACTATAATACCTACGAAATTACTCTACTATTTGGTAAAACTAAATAAAATTTGAATATGGCGGATACAGTATGGTGTCCACCGCAATTTTCCTGTCAAAAGAAAAATGATTACAGATAAGTAAAATAATTTAACGAGTAATAAGAAATACAAGACTCTTCACTGACTGTTTTTTATGACTTTAATTTCCATTTACCTACCTAGGTACATTAGAGTTACTAATAATATGATTCAACCGATTATTATAATGATTCTAAGTAGCATGCACATAAATTATAATAAACAATAGAAATAGTTATCACGCGTTATGAAGCAGAAATAATTGTAATCAAAACATAATTTATAACCCCCATAAAGATAGCTGTCCCAAATCCTAAAATATAATCAATGAGTTTTTATTGTTAACGACTCACTGTGTTACGCGATGACAGGGTCTCTCAAAGTATGGTACACAAACCCCCAAAAGGCTGTCAAGGTATCTACTGTAACCCCTAGAGGTTCACCTTAAGAGGATACCCTGATTGTATTTTTGTCCGTCTCACTCGAATATAGTGCGAAATGGAGCGTTGCGGAAAAATATAATAGAAAAACGATCTTTTACAATAATTACTAAAAAAACTAAGCCAAAAATCTGCTATAACTTAAATCCCAAGATGATTCCAAATGATCGCCCTACTTCATAGGCTCTATCTGTACCTTTACAAATAGTGGAAACTAAGTAGGTATATTTATTAAAACTGTTAGTTTGTAATGTTTACAGGGTCAGCTGGTATTTATTACACGACTGCCCAAAAAAGGAGTGGATGTATGTATGTATGTATGTATGTGATGTTTCTTTATTCCTCCATAACTTCTGAACGGCTGAACAGATTTAGACATATGGAGTATCGTTTGAATCCTCGGATCCTCCCGAGTAACATAGGCTATAATTTTTTTGGAAAAAATCAATATGTCGGATGTGAGGCGCCATTTTCAAAAGTGGTAAACAACATTTTTTCTTCAACTATCACAATATGGGTATCAAAATGAAGGTATTGGAGAGTAGTAACAGAAAATACCTTCACCTAACTGAACTGGCTGTTCTGAGGAACAACTTCTATTCTAAGAGGTCCCCCGACTGCCATATGAATTTATCTGTTCAACTAAAATAACTTGTTTCTTACTTTTTAGTTCGTTTTATAACAGGGCAGTCGTGTTTTTTAATTAATTATTTTAATCTATAGTTTAGGGGAATAACATACAATTATATGACAGGCACAGTGTAATAAACTAAAGGCAGTGGGCCCAGTTGTGGGGCATCTCAATAGATAAGATAGCGTACTGACATGAGAGTTTATAGTATTAGATTTGAGTTTATGAGGCGATGCGAAACGACTGAAATCATTTTACTTTAATCCACCAAACAGGAAAATTCTTAATACAAAATTATTATTGTATAATATACCTACTCGAATATACAAATTAGGTTGGGGAAAAAGTCTTTTTGCATTTTAGTATTATGAACTTGTAATAAAATCTCTTTGGCTATATTATTTGTATCTGGCTGGTTTTGGTATCATTGAAAGTTTAAATTTTAAAGAACATAATTCCAAATTCAAATTAGGAAAATGTGTGATTTTCATTTGTTTTTCGTACCGTCAAGATGAGTGAATCTAATAAAGAAACTTTAAAATTTATATTTTAAAATTTTACTACATAAAAAAAAAGATTCCGACGAATTGAGAACCTCCTCCTTTTTTTGAAGTCGGTTGGAAAGGTAAAATGCAACGCAAGCCGCGAAAAAAATTTGCGATGTTTATGGACCTAGTGATAGTTAGAAAGTTGACATTTTTACAGATCATGTACTTATTTCTGTTGCCGCTATATCAACAAATACTAAAACACAGAACAAAATAAATATTTGAGGAGGCTCCCATACAACAAACGACATTGATAACGGTTACAGGTAGACGCAGCTATTACGGTTCTAGAGATACAAGCCTGGTGACAGACGGACGGTCACGGACGGACATCGAAGTCTTAGTAATAGGGTCCCGTTTTTACCCGTTGTGTACGGAACTCTAAAAACAGGGGCATAATTAAGTCAAACATAACTTTGGCGTAACTTTAACCGTTTCCGCAGCGCACGCAACGAAAGCTCTACAAAAAGAACAATTTTCCAGTTTTTGTAACATTTTAGGGTCCCATACTAAAAAGGTAAAAATGGAACCCTTATGGGGAGACTTTTTCCGTCCGTCCGTCCGTGCGTCCGTCCGTCTGTCACACTCGATTATTTCATTGATACTCCGCTATGATCTATCCAACAAAAAAAACAATGCGAATCAGTAGTTCCTGAGATTAGCGCGTTCAATCAAACAAACAAACGAACAAACAAACAAACAAACAAACAAACACTCACTCACTCTTCAGCTTTATGTACAGGGTTATTTAATATAAAAAATACTAAATCGCTCTCGGCCTGTATTTGTTGACATTAAATTACAACATTTGTTCTACGACTTTTTTCTCGATATTTTGAGAAATATCAAATATTGTTTCTACTCTGTAATGTAACATCGGCAAGTGGCACCTCGCGACGCGAAACCGCAACAGTGTAATGTCACTTTACAGAAATAACATTTTTGTTTGAAATAAATTGATACTGAATTTTGAAAAGTCGTAGAACTAAAGTTGTTAGTGTTAATGTAAACAAATACAAACCGAGAGTGATTGGGTGTTTTTATATAACTCTGTAAAATATTAATATAGATTTGAGTACTTATATAAGAATTCTACACATTAAATTAATTTCTCAATTAAGCAAGTAGATCCCGCACGATAATTCGGTATCATGGTATTAATGTAAATTCATGAACATTTTTTTTATCGTGAATCTTGATCAGACGTCACTCTTTCCAAGAAGTGATATTATTTTGATTACCTAAGTATGATTTTTTAAAACATACATAATGTTATGTAAGAATTAATAAAGCCAGAATATACCTGATATTCTCTCTCAAACCAATAGACCCTAGACAGGGCGGACGGCGCAAATAAAAGTCGGCAGTTTATCGGTGTCAAAAATACTTGTTTTTTCCACCGTAAGGCTACGGTGTAATCCGCCCAGCATTCATAGAATTGTGACAGATGGCGCTACTGTTTGCTTGGACGAAAAAGCTTTACGTTAGGCATAATATCAGCATAACAACTTGCAACAAAATGCGCATATCTTATACCTTTAAACGAGCAATTCTTGTATATATGTATATTTCTATATAATCTGGATCTCGGAAACGGCTGGAAAAATTTTCATGAAATTTAGTATACAGGGGGTTTTGGCGATAAATCGATCTAGCTAGGATTCATTTTTATTAAATGTCGAATTTACCAAAAAAATAAAATTATGACTACTGCTGCCATCTATTGGCCACCGAGCGAAGCTCGGTCACCCAGATATTATATTTTTAATAGCAATGATTTCTTATTCAAAAATGGGAAATGCTTTCCAAAAAACCAACTTCAAATGTCACTACAAAGAGTGAAATAATTTTTATTTAAATTTTAGGTACCTACACCAATTCGAAGTCGGGCAATGTTTCATACAATCCCTAATAGTCCTTCTTACTTACTCGATGTGCGAAGAAATGACGAAGTCATAGACAATCGCCCGACTTCGAATTGGTGTAGGTACCTAAAATTTAAATAAAAATTATTTCACTCTTTGTAGTGACATTTGAAGTTGGTTTTTTGGAAAGCATTTCCCATTTTTATTTTATAGTTTTAAGTGGAAAACAATAAAATGCACAAGGCGTTGTAAAAAATATCCAAATTGCTTGAGGTGTGTTCATAAAATCTGAAGAGATACCTCAAATTCACCAAGATCCCATCATCAGACCCTGACTTGATGACTTTAGTCATCAAATCAGTATCTGCTAGCAAATGCACCAGTAACTATAAAAAACACCCAACTCGCTTTAAGTATGCTGGCAAAATTTGAAGAGTTCCCTCGATTTCACCAAGATCCCATCATCAGACCCTGACTTGATGACTTTAGTCATCAAATCCGTATCTGCTAGCATATGCACCAGTAACTATAAAAAATACCCTACTCGCTTTAAGTATACTAGCAAAATTTGAAGAGTACCCTCGATTTCACCAAGATTCCATGATCAGATCCTGACCTGATGACCATAGAACAACTTGGAAAATATTACTCTTTCTAATAATACTTAAATAGTTTCATGTGTCCATATAAAATTTTAAGAGTTCCCTCGATTTCTCCAGGATCCCATCATCAGATCCTGACCTGATTAAAATGGGACCATCTGGAAACAAAACCCTCTTAAACAAAAAAAGAATTTTTCAAATCGGTCCACGCGTCTTCGAGTAATCGGTGAACATACATAGAAAAAAAAAAAAAAAAGATTCCGACGAATTGAGAACCTCCTCCTTTTTTTGAAGTCGGTTAAAAATGATGCGTATTGGTTATGAACTTATTAATTTTTCATATTGCAAAGCTTAGAAAATGCGAGTAAACCTTTTGAAAAACAATTTTTTCATAAAAAATCATTGCTATTATAGGCGCATTTTATTGCAAGTTGTTATGCTGATATTATGTCTCTCGCTAGTTTTCTGATCATAAAAACTAAACGATTGTAAAGACATAATTATAAGCTTTAATATGACGTACTGTTTGTCAATGGCCATGAATATTTTTTTTGAGGGCAGAATCCGGCCATGTCATTTGCTTTAAGGATGTGCGCCAATTTTGATGATTAATTTTTTATTGGAAAGTATCTACTTCAAGAGTAGTTTTATCAGGGCTGAAGTCGGTTTTTTTTGCTAAAATTTTATATTTTGAAATGGATATAGATACCTAGGCTTGCTCTTGACGACAATTAACTGGAAAACAATGATGAGGTCTAGGATGGAGCGCGCTTGCCTAGAAAATGCCTATTCACTCATCTCTTGAAGGCATACGATTGTATTTGGCTGGGAACACAGAGGCTGGAAGGGTGTTCCACACCTTAGCGGTTCGTATCAGAAACGTGGAAGAAAAACGTTTCGTTCCAGTTCGCTGGACATCAACCACATAAGGATGCCACTTCTGTGTCTTGTGGTTTTGTGGTACAAAGTTCTGTCTATATACAATCTGTATATATTAGACATATCTGTATATGTATCTGTACATATACAGATATGTCTATTCCTACTACGAGTAAAGTAATTAATCCCTTTCAGATATGCCAATATTAATATTTCTCCTGCTGTTCGGCTATGGCTGGGCTAGCTTACTACCTAACGGTTGCCCCGCTGACTTCAGCGTCCATAGCTTGCTGCCACACGAGGCTGATTGTGGCAAGTTCTATTCATGCAGCAATGGACGACGAATACTTATGCAGTGCCCGAGAGGCACCTCCTTCGATGTAGAGATACAGGTAAAGGTTACCAATCTTATGAATACATAGGTAGGCGACGGATAAATTGAACCCTATACGCAACACATTTTGGGTCAATTTTTTTGAGATACTTGCTTGCTGCATAATGCATTACTTGTAAGAGACAGTCTGTGACAGTGTGTGGTCTGTTTATATTTATGCAGCAATGGATGTTAAATATTTTAATAATTTTCAAAATACCAAATCGCTCTCGGCTTGTAGTTATTTAATATACATTTATTAACAACTTTTGTTCTACGACTTTTCAAAATTCAGTTTTTATTTTAAACAAAAAATGTTATTTCTGTAAAGTGACATTACACTGTTGTGGTTTCGCGCCGTTGTCACTTACCGATGTTACACAGAGTAGGAACAAGTAGAGTATCTCTAGAAAATATTGAATATTTGATATTTTTCAAAATGTCGAGTAAAAAAAAGTCGTAGAACTAAAGTTATTAGTTTTAATGTAAAGAAAGATAGACCGAAAGCGATTTGGTATTTTTTATATAACCTTGTATATAACTTTGTATCTAATGTCCTTCCCTAGGTAGGTTAGGTTTTTATTTAACTTGTATGGTCAGGACTCTAATAAAAAAAATAACAACATTTAGGTGTGCAACTGGTCCCACGAAATCGAATGCAATGGAACAACAACAACAACAGCGCCGGTTACAACAACAACAACAACAACATCAACAACAACAACACCAACAATTCCAACAACATTACGACCAATACCAGTAGAATGTCCACCAGAATGGAAAGTTATGTTGAAACTGCAAGAAAGTTCTGATTGCGAGAAATATATTCATTGTAGCGATAGCATAAAGTTGTTGTTAAAATGTCCCAAACGAAAGAATTTTGATATGGTTTTTTCTGCGAACTATACGAAAGTTTTTGGGAAAGGTGATTTCTAGTAATTTTAGGAGATATCCGGTGATTGGGTAGTTTAGTTTGTAAATTGATAAAAATAATGACGTACACAGAATTAATAAAATCAAACAAAAAAATACAAAGTTTAAGAGGTATACAAAGTACAATTAATTAAATTTTTGTAGTAGGGCTATTCTCTTTCTACGTAAATATTTTGTAAAGAGCTATTATGGCATTACTAAGGTATATGAAATCGCAATTCAATAAAGAAGTTTCGACGACCTTCCTGGCGCAGGGGACGCGCGCTCGGATTCGAGTGGAAGGTCGCGGGTTCGATTCCCGCCACGGGCCACTTTGGAATTTAATAATTTCTAAATTGGCTCAGGTCTGTTCTGGTGGGAGGCTTCGGCCGTGGCTAATTACCACCCTACCAGCAAAGACGTGCCGGTGCGATGCTGTGTAGAAACCGTTGGGGTGACTTTACTTACCCCTTCCAAGTTAGTACGTAAACATCTTCGGCTGCATCACTTACCATCAGGTGAGATCGCAGTCAAGTACTAACTTGTATAGTGTAAAAAAAGTATTTGTTTGATCAGAAATAATAAGATGCGTCTTACTGTTTGTTAATCGATCAATTGAATTTTTTTTATAATTTCATTACTTTTTCAATGTACTTTCAAAAACAAAAATAAATAATAGCTCAAAATTACGTAGAGCAAAACTGAGCCTTAAACCTACGTCTCCGACAGTAATTTCTTCGATTCATTTTATTTATTACCCCAGAACTGTTTTAAAGTCTAAATCCATGCAAGGCGTCTCAAGGGCGCGTCCTAGGTCCTCTAATATTCGTGCTCTATATAACTGACCTTTCAAAACGAATATCAAGGTTATTATGTATATTCCAAAATTATCAATTAAAATTATTATGTTGTTGTAAATTATTAAATAAATTATTATGTTGTTTTGTTGGCAACAAAACAACAATAGTACTTAAAATTGAGTTATTTGTTCGAATAGGAAAAATTTTTGAGCCAAACCCATTAAGAAGTGATTTACTGATTTAAAAGGCAGGAATCAATCCGATACATTTGCAAGATATTGTAAAAGAACCATATCATAAAACCATCTAAATGTAACGTTATTTACTAATTAACTTTTAGAACATAATCATTACACAGAAAAGACATTTAATCCTCTGTAAAAAATTGCCGACCTTTGTATTTTATCTACAGATACACATCTACGCGCGCAGATATGTATCTTACTAAAAACAAATCAATTATTATTTACATTATTTAAAGAACTACTAAAATTACGTATTACTGTTTGTAAATTCTGAGTAATAGTTCAATGATGCAATTAATTATTTCTTTTTATGTTGAAATTTTTGGAAAGCAAATGGTAATTAATATTTGTTATGTCGTACAGTAATAAAACCGAATTATTTTAAAATATAAACTTGTTAATGCTGGTTTTCTATGTTTTTTTTATCAATAAATAGTTTTTGCATGTTTTTAGTCTTGTTATTTTTTAAGCTGATTTCAGATTGGAATTTGCATTTTGTATTTTCAATCTTCTTATTTGCTTTTTATTTTTCATATTATGTTGTGTGTAATTGTCACAATTCAGTTTTTAATATCAATGAAATTTTGAAAATACTGCAAACTCAAAATATGAATTCAGTTTTACAACTCCTAACTATACCTACCTGATTTTTGTTGTTTTCTTTTAAAAGTCAATACTTTGCTAACAAAAATTTATCACGCCAAAATTTCCAATTATACCTATAAATTTTATTTTGATTTTTGCTTTCAAATTTTTGTACTCTCTACGATGTCTATGGATTCTAGATGGAAATATATATGCACTTAGCAGTGAAGAATTCATTGCAAATAATAATCATTTCAATAATAATAATTATTGAATACTTCAGTAGCTTTACCTATGACTTATCTAGTCCATTTCTTTGGTACGCTTTTGGAATGAAATTAAAAAATGTATGCGATTGACAGGCGTCTGCACAGAGGTCACGTGATCTATATTGCGATCGGATATTATGTCATTTCTAATTTTTTTTTAAATTTCTTTCATTAAGCATAAGTCCCATAGTTTAGCTGCCGGATCGCTAAACCAGGTAGGATAGATAACTAAGCCCTTTGGAAATTGATTACATCTATTTATTTTTAATCGGACTCGAAGGATGATGATACGATATACAAGGTAAGTGTAGATTTTAAGCCATGGCGATATTTCGGTTGGGTTTTTTAATTTTATTTTTGGGGTTTTTAATGTGCATGTTCCAAATATGATTTTCTGATGGGTTGGCGTGATAGTTTTTTGTTTTCTTTTTGGTTGTTTATTGGTATAGTGTGGAGTGGTTATGTTGTTTAATGGGCTATGATTTAATAATTTAAGTTAAAGTTGTTGTACCTACTTACTTTTAAGTTTATTTTTGTTTAGCTAGTTGTATTTAGAGTATAGATATATTTTAGCAGGTATTTTAATTAGTTATAGGATGTTACGAATATAATTATTGTACTATTTACTGTACGAGTTAACTAAGTATGTAAATAATGTAAAGTATAATAATTCAAAAAAAAATTTTCATCTAGGTGAAAAAGCACCTCTCAATTTACCCTAGAAAAAATAAAACTTTGTTAAACATACTGTAAAAATTTCAGGAATGTCGACCATCGAAAAGTGTGATATGTAAAAAAGAAGCCAGCAAAAGAAGAGAAGAGAATGTGGAAGAAAGAATTAGAAATAAGAGATCCACCAGTAGTTTGCCAAACGGATGTCCGACTGACTTTACTGCTAGTCAGTCATTGCCACATGAAGACTGCGATAAATTCTATCAATGCTCTTTTGGTATAAAAGTACAGAGGGAATGCCCGGATGGATTACATTTTAATGCTAGATTAGAGGTGAATTACATTTAATTGTTTAATTACAAGTTAAGGTAGAGACTCAAAACGTACCAGTAATTGTGGAACGAAATAAATTAATCGAGTGTAACAGACGGACGGACGGACGGACGGACGGACGGACGGACGGAGAAAGTCTCACCATAAGGGTTCCATTTTTACCATTTATGGAACCCTAAAAATGCATTATATTATAGCAATGCAGTAGCGCTATATGGCATTACAATTCATTCAATGGACAGCCGTTTACTTAACTGGCTTTTGACGAGGATTTTCGCTAACCCCATGGAAACCATAGATTTTCTGTTTATAAAAAGTTATCTGTGTGTTAAATCCAGGTTATACTTAATCAATATATTTGCTAAATTTCAGCCAAATCGGTTGAGGAGATTTGCCGTAGAGTAACAAACAAACACTCATGCAAACTTTTGCCTTTATAATATTAGTGATTTATCAGGCTTTTGTCATCGTGTTATTCCTCTCGTGATTCGCTGCTATTGGTACTTAGTGAAGAAATAAGTATTGATGATTAACCACAGGTGACCAATACCTAACAGACAAAAAGAGCTCACTTGAAATTTAGCATCCTCTTTCTTCCAAATCGGTTCTGTAGTTACGGCGTGGTATAACACTCAACCCACTGATTTCCATTTTATGGATTGGTAACTGTCGACGCAAAAATGAAGACACTTGATTTTCGCCATTTTGGCGCTGATTGTTGCGTAACCTGGCGTGAGCGTCTATGGAACTAAAATAAAATGTCATTCAAAACGACGGTCACTACCAACAAATGCCAATTTAGTACCGTAGACGTTCGATGGTGACGCTTCAAATCGGCACAAAAAAGGATCTGTCAGATGTATAGAATGATTAATTGATAGAATGGAGATCAGTGAATCAACCTCAAAAACCTACAATCTTATAAACTTTCGCTCAATTTATAATTTTAATAGGAATGACTTGTTTCAATCACCAGCGATGATATTATAATTATTTATCCTACACAGAAATGCGACTGGCCCGAAGCCGCCGGTTGCCAAACAAGATGGCTGCCAAACGGGTGTCCCAGCGACTTCCGAGTGCATCATCTGTTGCCGCACGAGACAGACTGCTCCAAGTTCTATTACTGCAACTTTGGGGACAAGGTCGAGAGGGTCTGCCCCGCTGGACTGTACTTTGACCCTACACTACAGGTACACAACGTGTAGATTAATTACCCTTATTAGCTGAAAGCCTAAAGTAGGAAACGATGTATAGATGCATGAAAGAATATCACAAGTAGTGTAGCTCATATACTGAAGGAACTATAGGGAGTTCAAAAATGTACCATAAGTTTTAAGTGACATCCCTAAAACAGCTGGTTCAATATCAATGAACTGGGAATAATGAAAATGATATGAGGTTTGTTAGGGTTGCTAATTTATTTTTATAAATGAAATAATATTATTGTATTGAAAATAAAATAAATTAATTGGGACTTCTGACTACGTTAATGTGTTTCTAGGATCAAGTTAAAAGGTTAGCTGCGGGCACACTATACGAATTAATCTACACCTTGTATATAGCAAGACATCTACAAAACTGGCCCCTAAAAGAATATCATAGAGCAGTTTGTAGCACTCATACAACACATTATAGAAAACATATACCAAAACATATATCCAATACTAATTCACGACCGTCGTAAAGCGGTTCTTACTCAGGATAAAGCAACAACAACAAAGACAAAGCAACAACAGTAAGTTGCACAACAACAACAACAACTACGACAAGTGGTTTAACAATTCCCAATGCTACTTTGGATTGGACCCTGTTCAGTTGTACTTTCACTCTATGGTACACGTTATACTCTACAAAATTATTTGGTAAACATTCAGCCACTTTAACAACAAGAATTAGTTACGTACTCAACAACTCCAATTTCTGTGATTGATATTTTGAGGGGAAATTCAAAAAGTCTTTTGTCTTACTTGGGTGTGTACTGTGTATGCAGCCTAGTTATAGGTAATACAATAGCCGATTTTATTTGGTATTACGACATGATGTCTTTGAACAACAATAATTACAATAAATAATCCGACAACAACAACAACAGTGGACCACAAACACAAAATTTCGTATTGCAATTTTGGATAAGGTGTCTTGCATTTTGGCCTTAGTAAAAGTAAATAGATTTTTTGCTTTAGTATTTGACATCAATTTCAATGTGATAAAAAATTAATAAATTACGAGTACCTATCATAAAATTTAACGTATTTCATGTGGACATATTATGGCATTGCACTTAGATAATTATTTTTCTAATCTGTTAATTATTATCTTGTATTGGGAATTGAGGGTTGAACAGATTTATTGATAATAAGCCGATAAAATTGCAATAATTATTCCGATTAACATAACATTATTAGCTGAGTATGCCTCTTCCAAGTGACCGACCAATAGAATCATTATTTCTTAGCTTAAGATACGGTCTGGAAACTACGCACAATTTTATTATAACTAGTGGCTACACCCACTGGAGAAATTAATTAGTTATAGATTTATACACTCCTTCTCACATTTTTTGAAATTCATTACATTCTTCTTTCTTGGTAACAGTTGTAGCTATTTGCACTTCTTCTTAATTTTTTTTAAAATTCATTACTTAATAGTACTTAACTGCTATTGCTGCTAGTCAACTAAAAACTTAAATAGACAATTTTGTTTTTATAAAAGGTCTGCAACTGGCCCCATTCGGTTAACTGCACGTCATCAACAACACAAGGTCCTCAAACAACACCGACAACGAGTGGCCCAACAACATCAACAACGACAAACGAGCCAACTGGACCAACGATATCATCGACAACGACAAAAGAGCCAACAACAAGTGACCCAACAACAACAACAACAACAGCATCATCGACAATAACAACACCTTGGCCATCACCAACAACAACACAAGGTCTGTACTATTATCATATTTCTCCCACTGTGTACCAAATTCTGATTGGTTATAAATTCATAACTTTTTGTGAAGTTACACACAGTACCAAAAATTTCATGAATGCATCTACAATTTGTCCATAATAATGTAATTGATGTGACTACTGGTTGTATAAGAAAGAATACTGTTGTAAACAATGTAAATATATAAATATTAAAAAAAATTAAAATTTGTTTTCCACTTTTGAAAAAGTCAATATGGCAATATGAGATTTGCCATATTGACTTTCAAAAAAAAAAACTAAGTATTCTAACTTACATACGTACATAAATATATAAACCATAAAAACAACACCCTTTTTTTGGGCAGGCCCAACGCAAGGTCCGACAACAGTGCAGCCTCCAACAACAACCGATGGAGAGTGGTTACCCAACGGCTGTCCAGCGAGTTTTAACATACATCATTTGCTGCCACACGAATACGATTGCAATAGGTTTTACATTTGTGATTTTGGTCGAAAAGTCGAGAGGAGATGTGCCCCTGGTTTATACTTCGATCCAATCTTGCAGGTAATTTTTTTTCAATAAATTATTAGAATCATAATTTAAAAAATTTGACTGCAATTGAGATTTATACCATAAGCCGTAAAGCATATCCGATTAAATGCATAGTTCTTATGGGCTAAGTGAAAAACCGAATTTAAGTAAATATCAAAGAGACGGTAACTTGTTAAACTAAAGTACATTGTGATACAAGGGTGGAAAGTATGTTTTGTATAACTATACAATAACCTATACCACCCGTGTATCACACGACGTTTTTCAATACAGTTCTGGAAATTAGTGAAAAATAAACAAGTAAAGTTTTCTCGGGGGCAAAACTCCATCTTATGCAGTTTTTATTTTAGATAAAATATCGAGTGGAGTTAATTCCACATCATCACTTGTACTTGAAACAAAAAACAAAATAGAATTTAAAATCGATATCGCTATCGAAATTGAAATAAAAATCAAATAATTAATTCACTGGGTGGAGCCTTCACTTTGAAACTTCACTTGTTTTTTTTTCACTGATTTCCACAACTGTATTGAAAAACGTCGTGTGATACACGGGTGTGTAGGTTATTGCAAACTCGTGACATTAAAAACCCTCGCCTTCAGCTCGGGCTAATAGTGACAACACGTTTGCAAAAACCTACTTTCCACCCTTGTATCACAATGTACTATTTTAAATTAATTGATCAACCATGTTCAATAATAAACAACAACATTATTTTGCCTATTTAATTTTTTATTCACCTTTACTTTTTTTTCATATCGCAGACCAAAATTAAAAAAAATCGAACAACATTATTTTAATTTCAAAAACAAACAACTTGGTCTATTATGACAGTCATATTCTAAAGCGATATGTATTTTCAAGAAAAGTATGACGTATATACCAAAAAATATTTCTAGGTGTGTAATTGGCCACACGCTGTAAACTGTACAACTTCGAGTACAGGACCTTCTTCAACAACGACAACAACTAGTTCTACGACGACGACAGCATGGGAACCAACATCAACGACAAGTACTACAACCACAACGTTGCCTCCTCCTACGACAACAACAACCGAGGAACTAACGACTACGACCAGTACTACAACCACTACGTTGCCTCCTCCTACAACAACAACAACCGAGGAACCAACAACAACGACCAGAACCACAACGACAACGTTGCCTACTCCTACGACATCAACAACCGAAGAACCAACGACAACGACCAGTACTACAACAACAACGTTGCCTCCTCCTACGACAACAACAACCGAGGAATCAACGACAACGACCAGTACTACTACCACCACAACAACCGAGGAACCAACGACAACGACCAGTAATACAACCACAACGTTCCGTCCTCCTACGTCAACAACAACCGAGGAACCGTCGAGTACGACCACCACAATAACAGAGGAACCAAATACAACGACTAGTACTACAACCACAACTTTGCCTCCTCCTACGACAACAACAACCGAGGAACCAACGACTACTACCACCACAACAACCGAGGAACCAACGACAACGAGCAGTACTACAACCACAACGTTGCCTCCTCCTACGACAACAACAACCGAGGAACCAACGACTACGACCACCACAATAACAGTGGAACCAACTACAACGACCAGTACTACAACTACAACGTTGCCTCCTCCTACGACAACAACAACCGAGGAACCAACGACAACGACCAGTACTACTACCACCACAACAACCGAGGAACCAACGACAACGACCAGTACTACAACCACGACGTTGCCTCCTGCGACAACAACAACTGAGGAACCAACGACTACGACCACCACAATAACAGAGGCACCAACTACAACGACTAGTACTACAACCACTACGTTGCCTCCTCCTACAACAACAACAACCGAGGAACCAACAACAACGACCAGTACTACAACCTCAACGTTGCCTCCTCCTACGACAACAACAACCAAGGAACCAACGACAACGACCAGTACTACTACCACCACAATAACCGAGGAACCAACGACAACGACCAGTACTACAACCACGACGTTGCGTCCTTCTACCACAACAACAACCGAGGAACCATCGAGTACGACCACCACAATAACAGAGGAACCAACTACAACGATTAGTACTACAACCACAACGTTGCCTCCTCCTACGACAACAACAACCGAGGAACCAACGACTACGACCACCATAATAACAGAGGAACCAACTACGACGACCAGTACTACAACTACAACGTTGCCTCCTCCTACGACAACAACAACCGAGGAACCAACAACAATGACCAGTACTACAACCACAACGTTGCCTCCTCCTACGACAACAACAACCGAGGAACCAACGACAATGACCAGTACTACTACCACCACAACAACCGAGGAACCAACGACAACGACCAGTACTACAACCACGACGTTGCGTCCTCCTACTACAACAACAACCGAGGAACCATCGAGTACGACCACCACAATAACAGAGGAACCAACTACAACGACCAGTACTACAACCACAAAGTTGCCTCCTCCTACGACAACACCAACCGAGGAACCAACTACAACGACCAGTACTACAACCACAACGTTGCCTCCTCCTACGACAACAACAACCGAGGAACCAACGACTACGACCACCACAATAACAGAGGAACCAACTGCAACGAGCAGTACTACAACCACAACGTTGCCTCCTCCTACGACAATAACAACCGAGGAACCATCGACTACGACCACAACAATAACAGAGGAACCAACTACAACGAGCAGTACTACAACCACTACGTTGCCTCCTGCGACAACAACAACCGAGGAACCAACGACTACGACCACCACAATAACAGAGGAACCAACTACAACGACCAGTACTACAACCACAACGTTGCCTCCTCCTACGACAACAACAACCGAGGAACCAACGACTACGACCACCACAATAACAGAGGAACCAACTACAACGACCAGTACTACAACTACAACGTTGCCTCCTCCTACGACAACAACAACCGAGGAACCAACTACAACGACCAGTACTACAACCTCAACGTTGCCTCCTCCTACGACAACAACAACCGAGGAACCAACGACAACGAACACCACAATAACAGAGGAACCAACTACGACGACCAGTACTACAACCACAACGTTGCCTCCTCCTACGACAACAACAACCGAGGAACAAACAACAACGACCAGTACTACAACCACAACGTTGCCTCCTCCTACGACAACAACAACCGAGGAACCAACGACAACGACCAGTACTACCACCACCACAACAACCGAGGAACCAACGACTACGACCACCATAATAACAGAGGAACCAACTACAACGACCAGTACTACAACTACAACGTTGCCTCCTCCTACGACAACAACAACCGAGGAACCAACTACAACGACCAGTACTACAACCTCAACGTTGCCTCCTCCTACGACAACAACAACCGAGGAACCAACGACAACGAACACCACAATAACAGAGGAACCAACTACGACGACCAGTACTACAACCACTACGTTGCCTCCTCCTACGACAACAACAACCGAGGAACCAACTACAACGACCAGTACTACAACCACAACGTTGCCTCCTCCTACGACAACAACAACCGAGGAACCAACGACAACGACCAGTACTACTACCACCACAACAACCGAGGAACCAACGACAACGACCAGTACTACAACCACGACGTTGCGTCCTCCTACCACAACAACAACCGAGGAACCATCGAGTACGACCACCACAATAACAGAGGAACCAACTACAACGACCAGTACTACAACCACAACGTTGCCTCCTCCTACGACAACAACAACCGAGGAACCAACGACTACGACCACCACAATAACAGAGGAACCAACTGCAACGAGCAGTACTACAACCACTACGTTGCCTCCTGCGACAACAACAACCGAGGAACCAACGACTACGACCACCACAATAACAGAGGAACCAACTACAACGACCAGTACTACAACCACAACGTTGCCTCCTCCTACGACAACAACAACCGAGGAACCAACGACAACGACCAGTACTACTACCACCACAACAACCGAGGAACCAACGACAACGACCAGTACTACAACCACGACGTTGCGTCCTCCTACCACAACAACAACCGAGGAACCAACGACTACGACCACCACAATAACAGAGGAACCAACTACAACGACCAGTACTACAACCACTACGTTGCCTCCTCCTACGACAACAACAACCGAGGAACCAACGACAACGAACACCACAATAACAGAGGAACCAACTACAACGACCAGTACTACAACCACAACGTTGCCTCCTCCTACGACAACAACAACCGAGGAACCAACGACAACGACCAGTACTACAACCACAACGTTGCCTCCTCCTACGACAACAACAACCGAGGAACCAACGACTACGACCACCACAATAACAAGAGGAACCAACTACAACGACCAGTACTACAACCACAACGTTGCCTCCTCCTACGACAACAACAACCGAGGAACCAACGACTACGACCACCACAATAACAGAGGAACCAACTACAACGACCAGTACTACAACTACAACGTTGCCTCCTCCTACGACAACAACAACCGAGGAACCAACTACAACGACCAGTACTACAACCACAACGTTGCCTCCTCCTACGACAACAACAACCGAGGAACCAACGACTACGACCACCACAATAACAGAGGAACCAACTGCAACGAGCAGTACTACAACCACAACGTTGCGTCCTCCTACCACAACAACAACCGAGGAACCATCGAGTACGACCACCACAATAACAGAGGAACCAACTACAACGAGCAGTACTACAACCACTACGTTGCCTCCTGCGACAACAACAACCGAGGAACCAACGACTACGACCACCACAATAACAGAGGAACCAACTACAACGACCAGTACTACAACCACAACGTTGCCTCCTCCTACGACAACAACAACCGAGGAACCAACGACTACGACCACCACAATAACAGAGGAACCAACTACAACGACCAGTACTACAACTACAACGTTGCCTCCTCCTACGACAACAACAACCGAGGAACCAACGACAACGACCAGTACTACAACCACGACGTTGCGTCCTCCTACTACAACAACAACCGAGGAACCATCGAGTACGACCACCACAATAACAGAGGAACCAACTACAACGACCAGTACTACAACCACAACGTTGCCTCCTCCTACGACAACAACAACCGAGGAACCAACGACTACGACCACCACAATAACAGAGGAACCAACTACAACGACCAGTACTACAACCACAACGTTGCCTCCTCCTACGACAACAACAACCGAGGAACCAACGACAACGACCACTACTACTACCACCACAACAACCGAGGAACCAACGACTACGACCACCATAATAACAGAGGAACCAACTACAACGACCAGTACTACAACTACAACGTTGCCTCCTCCTACGACAACAACAACCGAGGAACCAACTACAACGACCAGTACTACAACCTCAACGTTGCCTCCTCCTACGACAACAACAACCGAGGAACCAACGACAACGAACACCACAATAACAGAGGAACCAACTACGACGACCAGTACTACAACCACTACGTTGCCTCCTCCTACGACAACAACAACCGAGGAACCAACTACAACGACCAGTACTACAACCACAACGTTGCCTCCTCCTACGACAACAACAACCGAGGAACCAACGACAACGACCAGTACTACTACCACCACAACAACCGAGGAACCAACGACAACGACCAGTACTACAACCACGACGTTGCGTCCTCCTACCACAACAACAACCGAGGAACCATCGAGTACGACCACCACAATAACAGAGGAACCAACTACAACGACCAGTACTACAACCACAAAGTTGCCTCCTCCTACGACAACACCAACCGAGGAACCAACTACAACGACCAGTACTACAACCACAACGTTGCCTCCTCCTACGACAACAACAACCGAGGAACCAACGACTACGACCACCACAATAACAGAGGAACCAACTGCAACGAGCAGTACTACAACCACAACGTTGCCTCCTCCTACGACAATAACAACCGAGGAACCATCGACTACGACCACAACAATAACAGAGGAACCAACTACAACGAGCAGTACTACAACCACTACGTTGCCTCCTGCGACAACAACAACCGAGGAACCAACGACTACGACCACCACAATAACAGAGGAACCAACTACAACGACCAGTACTACAACCACAACGTTGCCTCCTCCTACGACAACAACAACCGAGGAACCAACGACTACGACCACCACAATAACAGAGGAACCAACTACAACGACCAGTACTACAACCACAACGTTGCCTCCTCCTACGACAACAACAACCGAGGAACCAACTACAACGACCAGTACTACAACCACAACGTTGCCTCCTCCTACGACAACAACAACCGAGGAACCAACGACTACGACCACCACAATAACAGAGGAACCAACTACAACGACCAGTACTACAACCACAACGTTGCCTCCTCCTACGACAACAACAACCGAGGAACCAACGACAACGACCACTACTACTACCACCACAACAACAACCGAGGAACCATCGAGTACGACCACCACAATAACAAAAGAACCAACTACAACGACCAGTACTACAACCACAATGTTGCCTCCTCCTACGACAACAACAACCGAGGAACCAACGACTACGACCACCATAATAACAGAGGAACCAACTACAACGACCAGTACTACAACTACAACGTTGCCTCCTCCTACGACAACAACAACCGAGGAACCAACTACAACGACCAGTACTACAACCTCAACGTTGCCTCCTCCTACGACAACAACAACCGAGGAACCAACGACAACGAACACCACAATAACAGAGGAACCAACTACAACGACCATTACTACAACCACAACGTTGCCTCCTCCTACGACAACAACAACAGAGGAACCAACTACAACGACCAGTACTACAACCACAACGTTGCCTCCTCCTACGACAACAACAACCGAGGAACCAACGACAACGACCAGTACTACTACCACCACAACAACCGAGGAACCAACGACAACGACCAGTACTACAACCACGACGTTGCGTCCTCCTACCACAACAACAACCGAGGAACCAACGACTACGACCACCACAATAACAGAGGAACCAACTACAACGACCAGTACTACAACCACAACGTTGCCTCCTCCTACGACAACACCAACCGAGGAACCAACTACAACGACCAGTACTACAACCACATCGTTGCCTCCTCTTACGACAACAACAACCGAGGAACCAACGACTACGACCACCACAATAACAGAGGAACCAACTGCAACGAGCAGTACTACAACCACAACGTTGCCTCCTCCTACGACAATAACAACCGAGGAACCATCGACTACGACCACAACAATAACAGAGGAACCAACTACAACGAGCAGTACTTCAACCACTACGTTGCCTCCTGCGACAACAACAACCGAGGAACCAACGACTACGACCACCACAATAACAGAGAAACCAACTACAACGACCAGTACTACAACCACAAAGTTGCCTCCTCCTACGACAACAACAACCGAGGAACCAACTACAACGACCAGTACTACAACCACAACGTTGCCTCCTCCTACGACAACAACAACCGAGGAACCAACGACAACGAACACCACAATAACAGAGGAACCAACTACGACGACCAGTACTACAACCACTACGTTGCCTCCTCCTACGACAACAACAACCGAGGAACAAACAACAACGACCAGTACTACAACCACAACGTTGCCTCCTCCTACGACAACAACAACCGAGGAACCAACGACAACGACCAGTACTACCACCACCACAACAACCGAGGAACCAACGACTACGACCACCATAATAACAGAGGAACCAACTACAACGACCAGTACTACAACTACAACGTTGCCTCCTCCTACGACAACAACAACCGAGGAACCAACTACAACGACCAGTACTACAACCTCAACGTTGCCTCCTCCTACGACAACAACAACCGAGGAACCAACGACTACGACCACCACAATAACAGAGGAACCAACTACAACGAGCAGTACTACAACCACAACGTTGCCTCCTCCTACGACAACAACAACCGAGGAACCAACGACTACGACCACCACAATAACAGAGGAACCAACTACAACGACCAGTACTGCAACTACAACGTTGCCTCCTCCTACGACAACAACAACCGAGGAACCAACTACAACGACTAGTACTACAACCACAACGTTGCCTCCTCCTACGACAACAACAACAGAGGAACCAACTACAACGACCAGTACTACAACCACGACGTTGCCTCCTCCTACGACAACAACAACCGAGGAACCATCGAGTACGACCACCACAATAACAGAGGAACCAACTACAACGACCAGTACTACAACCACAACGTTGCCTCCTCCTACGACAACAACAACCGAGGAACCAACGACTACGACCACCACAATAACAGAGGAACCAACTACAACGACCAGTACTACAACCACAACGTTGCCTCCTCCTACGACAACAACAACCGAGGAACCAACTACAACGACCAGTACTACAACCACAACGTTGCCTCCTCCTACGACAACAACAACCGAGGAACCAACGACTACGACCACCACAATAACAGAGGAACCAACTACAACGACCAGTACTACAACCACTATGTTGCCTCCTCCGACGACAACAACAACCGAGGAACCAACTTCAACGACTAGTACTACAACCACAACGTTGCCTCCTCCTACGACAACAACAACCGAGGAACCAACGACTACGACCACCACAATAACAGAGGAACCAACTACAACGAGCAGTACTACAACCACAACGTTGCCTCCTCCTACGACAACAACAACCGAGGAACCAACGACTACGACCACCACAATAACAGAGGAACCAACTACAACGACCAGTACTGCAACTACAACGTTGCCTCCTCCTACGACAACAACAACCGAGGAACCAACTACAACGACCAGTACTACAACCACAACGTTGCCTCCTCCTACGACAACAACAACCGAGGAACCAACTACAACGACCAGTACTACAACCACAACGTTGCCTCCTCCTACGACAACAACAACCGAGGAACCAACTACAACGACCAGTACTACAACCACAACGTTGCCTCCTCTTACGACAACAACAACCGAGGAACCAACTACAACCAAGGAACCACCAACAACAACTAGTACTACTACCACAACGTTGCCTCCTTCTACGACAATAGTAACCGAACAACAAACATCTTCAACCGCAACAACTGTGATACCAACAACAGAGCAGGCCACTACAACGACCAGTTCAACAACAGCAACACCTAACATTTGCCCGCCAGGTTTCTTCGGCAACATAGCGCACCCGTACCTTTGTGACAAATACTACATGTGCTTGGGAGGAATAGCCACCCTTCTCGAATGCCCGGCAGGCTTCGAGGAACCAACTACAAGACCATACAACAAACGAGGAACCACGAGTCAACACAGTACTACAACTACAACGGGAACAACAGAGGAACCAACTACAACCGATATACCTTCAACCACAACCGCTGGAACAACAACAACGAGGACCAGACGAAACAACTACAATAACAAAGGAACCAACTAGACAAGAGAGGAACTACAACCACAACAGCCTCCTCCTACGACAACACAACCGAGGAACCAACGACTACGACAACAATAACAGAGGAACCAACTACAACGAAGTACTACACCACAGAAACGCACTACAAACAACAACCAACAACAACAACTACAAACAACGTACCGAAACAACAACAACCGTGGAACCAGAGGACAACCAATAACAGAGGAACAACTACAAATAACAACAACGTTGCCTCCTCCTACGACAACTAACCGAGGAACCAACAACACACCACTAACACACAACCAACTACAACAGTACTACAACCAGTTTCCTCCTACGACAACAACAACGAGGAACCCTACGACCACCACAATAACAAGGAACAACAACAACGATAACAACAACCGCAAAATAACATCCACACGACAACAACTAACCAACAACCTCACCGACCAACGAGGAACCACGCGACCACCACAATAACAAGGAACCAACTACAACGACCAGTACTACAACACAACGTTGCCTCCTTCAACAGCAAGTAACGAAACAACAACCGAGGAACAACAATAACTACGAGAACAACAGACATACACAACAGTTCTAGTAACGAACCGACAACAAAACGAGGAACCAACTACAACGACGTACTACAACAACGTTGCCTCCTCCTACGAAAACTACGACCACCGAGGAGCCAACAATAACAGAGGAAACAACAATACCGATAAGCACGATTACCACAACGTTACATCCTCCTACGACAACAACAACAGAGGACCCAACGACAACTAAGGAACCGTCAACAACAACCAGTACTACTACGACAACGTTGCCTCCTCCTACTACAACAACAACCAAGGAACCAACAACACCGACGAGTACTACAACCACAACGTTGCCTCCTCCTACTACAACAACAACCGAGGAACCGACGACAACAACCAGTACTACTACCACAACGTTGCCTCCTCCTACGACAACAACAACCGAGGAAGCAAAAACCACAACAAGTACCACTACCACAACGTTGCCTCCTCCTACGACAACAACAACCGAGGAACCAACAACCACAACGAGTACTACTACCACAACGTTGCCTCCTCCTACTACAACAACAACCAAGGAACCGACGACAACAACCAGTACCACTACCACAACGTTGCCTCCTCCTACGACAACAACAACCGAGGAAGCAACAACCACAACAAGTACCACTACCACAACGTTGCCTCCTCCTACGACAACAACAACCGAGGAACCAACAACCACGACGAGTACTACTACCACAACGTTGCCTCCTCCTACGACAACAACAACCGAGGAAGCAACAACCACAACAAGTACCACTACCACAACGTTGCCTCCTCCTACGATAACAACAACCGAGGAACCGACGACAACAACCAGTACCACTACCACAACGTTGCCTCCTCCTACGACAACAACAACCGAGGAAGCAACAACCACAACAAGTACCACTACCACAACGTTGCCTCCTCCTACGACAACAACAACCGAGGAACCAACAACCACGACGAGTACTACTACCACAACGTTGCCTCCTCTTACGACAACAACAACCGAGGAAGCAACAACCACAACAAGTACCACTACCACAATGTTGCCTCCTCCTACGATAACAACAACCGAGGAACAAACAACTTCTACCACGACAACTGTGATACCAACAACAGAGCAGGCCACTACAACGACCAGTTCAACAACAGCAACACCCAACATTTGCCCGCCAGGTTTCTTCGGCAACATAGCGCACCCGTACCTTTGTGACAAATACTACATGTGCTTGGGAGGAATTGCCACACTACTTGAATGTCCAGCCGGCTTCGAGTTTGACCCGGCTGACGTAAAAACTGAATTATTGTTTTTCGAGGACGGTTATACAATATTGTGAGGAACCAACTACAACGTTCAGTATAGACAACAACAATAGAAATAACCAAGGAAAACACTATTTTAAAGTAGTAAGTAACCTTCATCTCGACAGTAGCCCAAAAACTTCAAGAACCTGTAATAACAAAACGATCAGACGACATACATATTGTTAAAGTTCCTATAAAAAATACAACAACTGTTCATCACGAGTAACAAGTATTTAAAAACAAAAACGGTTCAATTTGAAAATACTACAAACAATAATTAAAAAATACAAAATTTAAAGTTTGCTTACTTATTTACAGGTCTGCGTCCAGATTTCTGAAAACGGCTGTTTCGCCAGCCAGGGCCAGTGGACACCAACGGAACCGCCAACAACAACTGTTCTCAGCAATGAAACGACAACGGTGTCTTACACCACAGTTTCAAGTAATGAAACAACAACACAGTCGCTCACAACAGATACTAGCGATGAAACAACAGATTCATACACAACAGTTCAAAGTAATGATACGACAACAGAATCTGGAGTGACAATTCCTGACAGTG
This sequence comes from Coenonympha glycerion, assembly GCA_963855885.1. NCBI lineage: Eukaryota > Metazoa > Arthropoda > Insecta > Lepidoptera > Nymphalidae > Coenonympha > Coenonympha glycerion. The sequence goes on from OY979653.1 coordinate 8,010,117, forward strand.
AAACAACAACAGATTATACGGCAGTTCCCGGAAATGGAACTACGACCACCGAGGAACCAACAACAACAGAGGAGCCAACTGATAAACCATCAACCACGACCATTACTACTACAACAACGTTGCCTCCTCCTACACCAACGACTAGCACTACTACCACGACATTACCCCCTCCAACGACAACAACAACAGAGGAGCCTGCAGTAACCACTAGTACTACTACTGTAACGATGCCTCCTCCTACGACAACGACAACAGAGGAGCCTTCTACAACGACTAGCAATAATACCACAACGCTATCTCCTCCTGCGACGACAACGTCAGAGAAACCGGCAACAACCACTAGTACTACTACCACAACGTTGCCTCCTTCTACGATAACAACGACAGAGGAGTCTACTACAACGACTAGCACTACTACCACAACGCTACCTCCTCCTACGACAACAGTAACGGAGGAACCAACCACAACAGAGGAGCGAACAACAACGACTAGCGTTACTACCACAACATCTCCTCCTCCTACGACAACAACGATAGAGGAGCTGAATACGACCACTAGTACTACTACCACAACGCAACCTCCTCCTACCACAACAACAGAGGGGTCGACAACAACGACTAGCACTACTACCACAACGCTAACTCCTCCTACGACAACAACAACCGAGGAACCAACATCTTCAACCACGACAACTGTGATACAAACAACAGGACAGGTCTCTACAACAACCAGTTCAACAACAGCAACGCCCAACATTTGCCCACCAGGCTTCTTCGGCAACATAGCGCACCCGTACCTTTGTGACAAATACTACATGTGCTTGGGAGGAATTGCCACACTTCTCGAATGCCCGGCAGGCTTCGAGTTTGACTCGGCTGTATCGGTAAGTATTAAAATTTACTGTCTTTCGCACATTGCGTTTTTTCCAAAAGTAACAGGATTGTTACGAAACCTATTGATTATATTAATATTTATGTATGTGTATATGACTCTGTTTCGGTTGTGTATGTAAATTTCATTGAAATCGATTAGGATTTAGAGTTGGACGGAGTCCAAATTTCATAACCGTTGCTAAAAGAGGCCAACAACAAATATTGGTATCACAACTCGAGGAACACGAGTATTAATAACTAAATGTTAACTCGTTTCTTACAGGCATGCGTTCAGATTTCCGAAGATGGCTGTTTTGCCAGCCAGGGCAAGTGGACACCGACGGAGCCGTCAACAACAACTGTTCTCAGCAATGAAACAACAACGGATCTTTACACGACTGTTCCCAGTACTGAATCTACAACGGAGTTTTACACAGCAGTAACTAGTAATGCAACAACATCTGAGTCTCTAACAACAGTATCTAGTAACGAAACTACAACAGTCTCTAGTAACGAAACAACGACGGAATCTGAAACAACAGTTACTAGTAACGGAACTACAACTGGCTCCTACACAACCGTTTCTAGTAACGAAACAACAACGGAATTTGGAACAACAGTTTCTAGTAACGAAACCACAACGGATGTTTACACGATAGTTCCCACTATTGAAACTACAACAGATTCCTACACAACAGTAGCTAGTAACGAAACAACAACAGACTCCTACACAACAGTCTCTAGTAACAAAACAACGACGGAATCTGGAACAACAGTTCCTAGTAACGGAACAACAACGAGCTCCTACACAACGGTTTCTAGTAACGAAACAACGACGGATTCTGGAATAACACTTCCTAGTAATGAAACAACAACGGATGTTTACACGACAGTTCCCAGTACTAAAACTACAACAGATTCCTACACAACAGTTTCTAGTAACGAAACTACTACAGACTCCTACACAACAGTCTCTAGTAATGAAACAACGACGGAATCTGGAACAACAGTTCCTAGTAACGGTACAACAACAAGCTCCTACACAACGGTTTCTAGTAATGAAACAACGACGGAATCTGGAACAACAGTTCCTAGTAACGAAACAACGACGGGCTCGTACACAACAATCCCCGGTAACGAAACAACAACGAATTCGGGAATAACACTTCCTAGCAACGAAACAACAACAGATGCTTACACAACAGTTTCCAGTATTGAAACTACAACAGACTCCTACACAACAGTCTCTAGTAACGAAACAACGACGGAATCTGGAACAACAATCTCTCTTAACGGAACAACCACGGATTCTGGAACAACAATTTCTAGTAACGGTACAACAACAAGCTCCTACACAACGGTTTCTATTAATGAAACAACGACGGAATCTGGAACAACAGTTCCTAGTAACGAGACAACGACGGGCTCGTACACAACAATCCTCGGTAACGAAACAACGACGGATTCTGGAATGACACTTCCTAGTAATGAAACAACAACGGATGTTTACACGACAGTTCCCAGTATTAAAACTACAACAGATTCCTACACAACAGTTTCTAGTAACGAAACTACAACGGACTCCTACACAACAGTCTCTAGTAACGAATCAACGACGGAATCTGGAACAACATTCTCTAGTAACGGAACAACCACGGATTCTGGAACAACAGTTTCTAGTAACGGTACAACAACAAGCTCCTACACAACGGTTTCTAGTAACGAAACAACGACGGGCTCGTACACAACATTCCCCGGTAACGAAACAACAACGGATTCAGGAATAACACTTCCTAGCAACGAAACAACAACGGATGTTTACACAACAGTTCCCAGTTTTGAAACTACAGCAGATTCCTACACAACAGTATCTAGTAACGAAACAACAACAAGCTCCTACACAACGGTTTCTAGTAATGAAACAACGACGGAATCTGGAACAACAGTTTCTAGTAACGGAACAACAACAAGCTCCTACACAACGGTTTCTAGTAATGAAACAACGACGGAATCTGAAACAACAGTTCCTAGTAACGGAACAACAACGGGCTCCTACACAACAATCGCTTGTAACGAAACCACGACTGATTATTACACGACAGTGGCTAGTAATACAACCACACTACCTACTAACACAACCACACTACCTACTAACGAAACAACAACCGATACCTACACAACAGTTTCTAGTAACAAAACAACAACGGAGTCTTATACAACAGTTGTGAGTGATGACACAACAAAAGACTATGTTCCAACGACAACAGAAAATGTTCCAACAACAACAGAATCTGTTACGGTGACAACACCAGCTACCATCTGTCCGCCGGGTTTCTTCGGCAGCTTGCCACACCCTACTCTGTGTAATAAATACTTTTTGTGTCTGGGCGGAGTGGCACTGGAACTAGAATGCGCTGCCAACGCGGAGTTTGACCCAGTTCAACAGGTATTAATTTAAAGTCTCAACTATATCTATCTATATTTATCTAACTATTTATCTATTTTTTATGTTCCACTGCTGGGCGCGGGGCTTCGCTCAGAACAAGATAGATTTGTTCATAGCCCACCACAATAGTCAAGTGGGGGTTTAAAGGGTTTGCAGGTTAGCAGGCATCACATCCCTTTGGGAACATTGTGATAAACTCTCAGGCTGGCCTTCTGATGTGGGCCTTCAGGGCTAAGGAAAATATATATTTTTGTGTACTAAAATGCACGTATAATTTCGAAAACTGCTAGACGCATGTAAAGTGTATACTTACAACAGTAACATTTTTTAGGTATGCGTCCCAATTTCGGAAAACGGTTGTTTTGCTAGCCAAGGAAAATGGCCTACCACAATCCCACCAACTACTGATTCATACACAACCAATCGAGATCCAACTGTTCGAGACACAGAAACGACGACAAAAGACAACGGGCATGGAGACATCGATCCAACTACTGAGAGAAAAACTACCTCTGACGACAATTCTACTACTGTAGATGAATTGGAAATCACGTCAGTACTAGCGCCAACTACTGTAGATAATACAGCTACTTATGCACCAATAGAGACTACTACCAATAATATCTGCCCGCCAGGTTAGTAACTGAACTTTAAACCTCATTTTGTTCGTGAATAATGTAATGTTTTAGTTTCAATTATGCATATCAATTACTTCTCCCATAGGCGCATGAAAAATAGTGTACACGCTATTCTAATTTCTATACTCCGACTATAAACACAAATAATCATAAAACCTTCATTCAACCTAAAAGGAGAATGCCGATTCTTGTATGAAAATTGGGCTATACCTTGCGTCTTCACCAAATCATCGGTAAAACATTAGAAATATTCTCAATATTAGGTAAAAAAAGATGAGTAAGATATTAACAGGGAAATTGTAATAATCTGATTTTCTAAGTGGTTAATTTTCTAAGTTTTATAAGTGGCATGGCGGTTCCATATGTTTCGGAACGTTTAATTACCTTTTTTTATAATACTTTTGAATCCCTTTTCACATTTCACTAACATAAATATATGCAATATTAAAATTTGAAAGAAGATTCTTCATGCATACGCGCTTGAGACGCAGAATGACGCAAATCTAGCCAATTTTCTGGCCAATTTTTCCTTTCAACCTAAACTATATGAATATATAAATAAATATAAAATTATGACCGAGGGACAATTTTTTTCCAGGATATTCTGGAACGATACCGCACCCGGTGTATTGCGACCGATTTTTCCACTGCGTGGTCGGAAGCGCCATTCCTCTTTACTGTGCGGCTGGATTGGAATACGACCCAGAAATCAGAGTAAGCATCTACTTACTTACGTTAACCCTCAATAGTACAACGTTTCAATATTTATAATCTATGAATATAGTCTATGATAATTAATATGAAAACGATCAATCAAAAGTAACAACTTAAATGTTTGTTTCATTTTTGTACTTATGTTTTTTTATGTGTTTCAGTCTTGCGTTCCAATTTCGGAAAACGGCTGCTTCGCCTCTCAAGGAAGATGGACTTCAACTACCCCTGACTCCGGCACAACTGTTAACAACAACGAAAATGTTGATGCATCAACAACAGTGTCTGATGAGTTAACAACAAATAAGGACGCAACTGCGAGTGTAACTGATCAAGTTGCAACAACTGTTAGTGCTGATGATAATGAATCTACTGATGATAATGTAGCAAAAACAACTCAACAATACGATTATTCTACGAGAGATCAAATGACTACCGGGGGTGACTCTACAACAGAAGTAAATAGCCAACAATCTACAACTAAACCAGATTCTACACCAGGTCCAGGTGATAAAGTATCAACTAAAGATCCATCAACAACAGTGTCTGATGAGTTAACAACAAATAGGGATGTAACTGGGAGCGTAACTGATCAAGCTGCAACAACTGTTAGTGCTGGTGATAATCAAGCAACAACGACACAACAATACGATCATTCTACGAGAGATCAAACGACAACTGGAGGTGATTCTACAACAGAAGTAAATAATAACCAACAATCTACAATTAAACCAGATTCAACATCAGAACCCGGTGATAAAGTATCAACAAGAGATCCATCATCAACAGTAGATGTTGACTTCACTACTGGTGTACAGACTTCATCCCCTGATGGGATTATTACTGAGAAAGTAACCACTGAGGAATCATTTTTGACCACTACAGGTAACAATTAATCAAATCAGTTTTTTTTCCACATACACCTAACGTACAAGGTCTTATAAAAACTCAGTGCGATAATATTTGTTTTAATTATTATAATAATATATTATAATAAGAATAAGCTAGCTATAAGTTTCATTGAAACGAAAGGAAAAATATACAATAACTACCAATTAATTAGTGATAATTATGGCTTTTTTATCGTGATTGGTCATACTGAGACCAAACTCAACGGAGATTGTTAACGTACATAATATACAAGACTGTGCAAATACAGCGACGCAATACTAACGCAGTTAAGCTTACGCAGAAAGAAATTTGTAAGATTAATATCACCTCTTTTTTTAGGAACAGAAAACGATCCTTCGTCAAACATATGCCCTCCCGGGTTTTCTGGATTCCTACCGGATCCTCTAGCATGTAGCAGTTTCTACCAGTGTGTAGTCGGACGTCCTATCCGGTTGACCTGTGTCACTGGGACAGAATTTGATGCGGTTTCCGGGGTACGTGTCAATTACACTATTATTAAGTTTGTTTGTTTGTGTGTATATACAGGGTCATATAAAAATACCAAATCACTCTCGACCTCATAATAAAATCCTTAATCCTTCAGTCTGTGAACCAGCGTTGTGGACTAATCGAATTTTATCATAATCTTTCTTCACGGTTTCCATAACTAAAGCTAAAGCTCATTTAGTAGAAATAGACTCTTTTCAGCGAATATTTCAAAAAATTAACTCTTTACCAACTATCTTTCGAGCCATTTTGTGTTCTGCAAATTAGGTTTCTGCTTCTATGATGTCATTGCAATCTCTTTACCAACTCTATTTGCATCCATTCTGTGCTCTGTAAAGTAGGTCTCGATTTCAAAGATGCCCTTGCAAATAAATAAAATAAATGTCATCCTATCCTAATATCCTAATCCTAATAATATTATAAAGGCGAAAGTTTGTGTGTGTGTTACTAATTCACGGCCCAACTACTGAACCGATTTAGCTGAAATTTGGAACATAGGTAGCTTATAACCCGGATTAAAACATAGGCTACTTTTTATCCCGGAAAAATCCGTAGTTTCCGTGGGATACTCAAAATACCAAATTTTCTAGAGCAATCTATAGCTACATCTATAGATAGATTGTTCAAGCGAACTTGCTTGAAAGCATGTTTAAGGTTGGAATAGGGAACGATAACGGGAAAATGACGTTTCCCTTAGGATTCATGAAAAAGCGAATTTGACGCGGGCGGGGCCGCGGGCAAAAACTGAATCTACTATCACAATAAATGTGAAAATGGCCACTATGTAGGTTCTGAACATAGCACTGTACGCATCTAACAAGTGTGTTTTAGTTGAAAAAGGGGATATGGGATAATAATGCTATAAATAATACCTAATGCTATAATGCTATAAATAATGCATAATGCTATAAATGTGAAAATGGGTACCTGTATTACAACTGTTTCGCTATTAGCATTTTGTGTTTTAGTTGAGCAATGAGATACAGGTTAATAATATTATAACTATGAAAACTGGTACCTATATGGTATAGGTTCTGAACTAACATCTGTTTCGTTACTGACAATGTATGTTTTAGTTGAGCTATGGTATATGGTATAGTAATTAGTAATGCTATAAATGTGGAAATGGGTACCTACCCATAAAGGTTCTGAAAGTACAATTGTTTCGCTATTTATAATGTGTGTTTTGGTTAAGCAATGGGATACAGGTTAATAATGCTAAAAAGGTGTTTCTGGTATTAGAACTGTTTCGCTATTAAAAGGATGTGTTTTAGTTGAGCAATAGAATATGTGATAGTAATCACACTAATATTATAAAGGCGAAAGTTTGTGTGTATGTTTGTTACTCCTTCACGCCTCAACTACTTAACCGATTTGGCTGAAATTTGAAACATAGATAGTCACACTAATATTATAAAGGCGAAAGATTGTGTGTATGTTTGTTACTCCTTCACGCCTCAACTACTTAACCGATTTGGCTGAAATTTAAAACATAGATAGTCACACTAATATTATAAAGGCGAAAGTTTGTGTGTATGTTTGTTACTCCTTCACGCCTCAACTACTTAACCGATTTGGCTGAAAATTGAAACATAGATAGCTTATAAACTGGATTAAAACATAGGCTACTTTTTATCCCTGAAAAATCCACAGTTCCCGTGGGATATTGAAAAAACCCAAAATTTCTACAGAAATCTATAGCTACATCTATAGGTAAATTGCTTTAGAAGACTTCCGTGAAAGTAGGTATTAGGTAGGCAGGTAGGTAGGTTATGGGAATGGGAACGAGAATATCACGTTTACCTCGGGATTTGTCTAAAGTCGAATTTAACGCGAGCGGGGCCGTGGGCGTAAGCTAATGATTGTTAACATAAATGTGAAAATGGGCATTTTGTTGGTTCTGTATCACTGTTTGTGTTTTAGTTGAGCAATGGGATATGGATTGCTAATCACACTAATACATGGAACAGTAGACCTAGACGATATCCGGGAATTACCAGATTATCGCATTGGTATGCCGCAACTGCTGAAACGAATAAAATTCACGCGGGGAAATACTCCTTCACACATAGGTGCATTCCTTGAAACATAGATTTTAAAATAACCTAAATTTTCTAACGCAATCTTTAGCTACAGATATAGGTAGATTACTTTGATAATAAATAATAATCTTTCTTAAAAGTAGGTGTAAAGACCATTAAGGAAATTCAAGTTTTCTCGGGATTAGTGAAAAAACGAATTCAACGCGGGCGGAGCCGCGGGCAAAAGCTAGTTTATTCATAAGAATGTAGGTACATTAGATGGTCACAATAACAATCAATATCCTTGTACATTCTGCCTTATGGCGTATGAATATAAGAAGAAAATGTAAATAATGTCATTAGTTTGATATTATCATTTTTGTAACTATCATTTTTTATAATATTGTCAAATAAGGTATTATAATTCAGAATGGCAATTATTGTAAATACATAATTCATAAAGTCAAGAAATTAGTAATTCAGAATGTCAATAATTGTAGATAGATAATTTATAAAGTCAAAAAATTAGTATTTAAGAATGTCAATAATTGTAAATTTATAAAGTCAAAAATTAGTTTCATTTAAAAATTCATTGACATTGTAATAACATTTATCCATAAGTAAATCAAACGTACGTTTTTTAAAGATATTCAAAGTATTGTCTTTATATATGTCAGGTAGTTTATTAAAAATAGAAATTGCCATACAATGCGAACTCTTTGCAAAAATTTCTAGCCTCTTAGGTGGCATCATCAATTTATCCTTTCTACGCTGTCGAACTCCTTCTAGTTTATTGTAGCTTTTAAAGTATATGGGATATTTCTTTACCAATATAAGTATTTCATGTATATATAGACATGGTAAAGGGAGAACGTTACATTTTTTAAAAAGAGGCTTACATGTTTCAATTTGCCTCAGTCCGCATAATGCCCTAAGACATGCCTTCTGTTTTATAAACACTTTATTCGCTAAGACAGAGTTTCCCCATAAAATAATCCCGTACCGTAGCAATGAGGAGACATAGCCTTGGTAAGCGATTAGGGCTGTTTTAGTACCTGCAGTTTGGTAAAGGCGTCTGAGTACATAGACAAATTTGTCTAACTTGCCGCACAAGTTTTCAACGTGAGGTTTCCAGTTGGTGTAGTTATCGAGTGTGATGCCCAAAAAAGTTGTATTTTCAACTTCTTCTATCAAAGTGCCTTTGAAGTTATAATATTTACATTTGCCGTTTTATTATTGTAAGGAATGAATTGGATAAATTTAGTTTTCTTCATATTTATTGATAAGTTATTACCGTTTAGCCACTCAATTACATTCGACAACGCTTTATTTGCTTCGTTTTCAATAGTTGATTTGTCTTTACATTTTATTATTAAAGTAGTGTCATCCGCGTACATTAAGCATTTGTGCGTAATGGAGTCAGGGAGTCAAACTTTTTACCAACCTATTCTGCACCTATTTTGTGTTCAGAAAAGTAGGGTTCTGCCTCAATGATGTAATTGCAAGCATTAGAGAAAAAAATTGACTATATTCGATTAGTATGCTTATTTGTTGCCAGCTCTTGAAACAGGAGCTTTGACCCTAGAAGCAGGACATCCCACTGACTTATACTGCAAATGGTTATAGTAATGATACCCAAAATTTTGATTTCAGACATGTAAACCAATATCAGCACATGGTTGCTATGCGTCTAAAGGAATGTACACACCAACAGAGGAACTAACAACTACTGTTTCATCAGTTGATGAGCAAACAACAGTTGGACCTGAAGTGGCTGATATTACAGCAACTACGGAGCATGTGGTGACAACAACGAAGACTAAAGGTAAATTCCTGCTAAATATGATTGTTGTTGATTAAAATAAAAACAAAATCAGACTATTCTGATGAGAACGTAATAACGAAGTATTTTTAAGAACAACGAAATTTCATGGCATACGGTGACAACAACGAAGACTAAAGGTAACTTTCTACACAAAACTGTAGCGAATTTCATAATATGATTGTTGTTGATTAAAATAAAAACAAAATGAGATTATTCTGATGAGAATGTAACAACGAGGTCTTTCTTAACAAAAACGTAATTGCACCACACTAATTATGTTGTTGCACATTTAACGCATGTTTCCAACAGGAAAACAGCGTAAGTAAACATGCATGACTGAGAATACGCCACAAATTCTCACAATTGTGCGAAGCCCGCTAACCCGTACTTGATCTTACACCTCTCATTTTAAGAAAGACTCATGACCAGGAGTGCATCATACAAAGAAGTTGAGATGATCAATACTTACTTAATAAGTATAAATTTACATTACAGCAGAGGGAGATGATGAGAATGATGCGACAACACAATCTGTTGAAACAACAACAAGGTGTGTTTGTCCACCTAATGTGTTCGGGAACGTGGCAGACCCAGAGCGTTGCGACCGGTTCTTTATGTGCTCGGCCGGGATGGCGATACCTCTCTTCTGCGCTGCCGGGTTTGAGTTCGACCCGACGCTACAAGTAAGAAATTATTTATCTTCTTTTCTTTTTTTCTAATTTAAAAATTCTCGTGTTAGTGTCTGTAACAAGATTCTTTCGAAATGGTGACACCGATTTTTAAGTTCTTTTAATGTATATTTTGTTGATTTGAGAATAGGATGTACACTATTTTTCATATCCTAAGGAGTCATTTATATGGCAAAATAAAGTTCAAGACTCCGATCAACCAAGAAATTAATCATGGCATTATTAATAGAGGTAAACTCTAATTTTGGAGAGCCGCAAATTAATTCTTGTATGTTCATCTACCAAAATGAGACATTTTGCATCTAAGCTTACAAGCGTTTTTATCCGGTCGGGAGGATCGAATCCCAAATACATTAATATTTCTGTGCTTTCTATGATAACGTTTTTTTACGATGGGTTAGTTGGAATCAAAAAAATTCGCGTTTACTAAAATGACTGGTTTGGGAATCCACGAATTACAGCCATGATTTTTATTTGCAGCAATGCGTGGTAATATCAGATAGCGGTTGTTTCGCAAGACAACAAGGCAAGACAACACCGTCGATTGTATCAGAGACAACAATAAATGCGGACGCTGAATCAGGTGATGTTCCAACAACAAAAAATGTTGAGACAGTTGCAACAGAGCTACCAACAACAGTCCCTGATGAGGTGACAACAGAGAGTGTTGCAACAACACCAGTGGTTTGTCCTCCTGGTGTATTTGGGAACGTGCCGGATACGGAGAGATGCGACAAATTCTACTTGTGTGCTGGTGGTACCGCTATACCACTGTTCTGCGCAGCTGGTTACGAATTTGATCCATTACTAAGGGTATGTTATCCAGTTTCTAAAGTAGAAAATTCTTTAGGCGCTTTCGGAATTTTTGATATGTGGAAAAACTATTAAACTCGCGACAGCATATACCAAACACACTGTACCAATTTGATTACCTTGTAGTTAAATATTTTTAGGGCATTTTTTGAGTTTTTTTTTTGAAATTTTTTTTAGGCGCATTGGATATTTTTTAGATGGGTAAAAACCAACCACCTAATACTGTTACCGCAATCGACACCTATATATATAATATTTTTTCTGAGTATTTACTTCTTTCGGCACTCCCTAAGTTTTTTTATTGCGTAGACAGACGTGCAAGAAGTTTATCTGATCTTTCCTTAACCATGTGACTTATCTTCGATCAACGTAGAAACCTGCCGATCTCTCATTCCATAACTACATGGAACGACACTCAAAAAATGTATTAGAATGACAGCTGATTTCCATAATAAGTCTCGTGATCAATTTGTCGATCAGGCATGTCATTTTCATACAGTTTTTGAATAAAAAAATGTTTATATACAGATGTGTCAGTAATGTTCCATGTAATCCATTTTAAGGAACCCTAAAAAGTTCTGGTCTTATATGAAAGCACAGCGAGGTGGCCGTTCAAGTATTCCGTCAGAGATGATGCTACATAGCATGAAGGCAAGCGGTGGTAAGGAGGTAGCTAATTTGTTTGCAAGTCATTTCTCTTCTGTCTTCACAATTAGTGGTGCATCCTGTTCTTCTCAATCCAACATTGACTGTGGTAATTCCGATATTCCATACAATTTATTATCCTCCATTAAAGTCCAAGAAAAGGATGTTTTAAAGTGCCTTAAGTCTATCAATTCCTGCAAAGGAGCAGGTCCCGATGGAATCCCACCTATTTTTATAAAGAAGACCGCTTCCGCATTGGCTTTTCCTCTAAAAACGATATTTAACAGATCTCTTGCCTTAGGAGAGTTCCCTGTTCTCTGGAAATCTGCTAATGTAGTCCCAATATTTAAAAAAGGAGACAAGTCTGATGTTAGAAACTATCGTCCTGTCTCAATATTATCTGCCCTAGCCAAATTATTTGAGTCCATGATTTGCCCCTTTCTGAACTGGCACTCAAAAACCTTTTTAAATGATGCTCAGCACGGATTTCGAAGAAACAAATCAACTGTTTCTAACCTCATGACGTATATCCACGATATCTCCAGAGCCGTAGACTCTCGCGTGCAGGTAAATGCTCTTTATACCGATTTTAGCAGTGCTTTTGACAAAGTGGATCACAATGTGTTATTAAGGAAGCTTAAACACTATGGTGTTCACGGCACGCTGTGGAAGTGGTTCAAATCATATTTAAGCAACCGGGTCATGAACGTTGTGGTTGCGGGATACAACTCAGATCCAGTTGAGCCTTCGTCTGGTGTGCCTCAGGGTTCCCACTTAGGCCCAATTCTGTTCTTGATTTTTATAAACGATATAACCCTAAATATCAAATCTAGTAACTACTCTCTCTTCGCGGACGATTTAAAAATTTATAAAAAGATAAAATCACTTGACGACTCCTTAAGATTACAGGCTGACCTTTACGGTATTATGGATTGGTGCAGAAATAACAATATGGCGTTGAACCCTAGTAAATGTTTTCACATAAAGTTTACCAGGAATAGGCGCATCATCCCCTCCGCCTACACTCTAGGTCCAGATGTCCTAATACAAGAGGTGAATGTTATTAAAGACCTTGGAGTTCTTATAGACTCTAAGCTCAGTTTTAGAGAACATGTTGACCACATTGTTAAGAAGACACATAAAATATCCGGCTTTATTAAAAGGCAATGCAAAACCTTCAACAACATCAGTACGATGAAACTACTGTATAATACGATGATTCGCAGTTTGTTGGAGTACGCTTCATCAATATGGAATCCACAATATAAAATTCACATTGATAGAATAGAGAGGGTGCAACGCAAGTTCACGAAATTTCTGGCCTATCGGGATCAAACGTGCCCTTACCGAGCTGATTATAGTGCGAGACTGAACCACTTCCACATGCATACCCTTAGTGATCGTCGCTGCACTGCCGATATGTCATTCTTGCATAAGCTTGTTAATGGAAACTTGGACGCGCCTACCTTGTTGCAAGCTTTATCTTTTTGTGCTGTATTAAAGAAACCAAGGATAATAACAAGGAAAACCTTCTGCGTCGCTAGATTCAAAACTAATTTAGCTAGGAACTCCTCATTAATTCGATTGAACCGCACTTATAACGATCTCGTGCGTTGTAACGGTGATTTAGACATCTTCTCCCAAAGCCTTAAGTGCTTCAAAAGAGTGGCCCTTTCCACCGTCTCGACCTTGAGGGAGGATCTGACCAGTAGCTAGTTTGTATTTGTAGTAGCCTATATTTTATTATTATCATTAAGTTTATTTTTTTTTATGTTAGGAAATCATTTTTGTCTTCATTATGTTATTAGTTCTTCCGTTCTTATATTATTATCATTTTTTTTTGGTTGTAGTAGTTTTTAATTTAATTCGAGCACTATTATTTGTAAACGCTGTGCGCAGTTCTAAATGTCTACCCACGCTGTCCGGTGCCTTTTGTATTCTTTATTTTCAATGTTTCGTGTATGTGACGTTATTGTGCCTTAATAAATAAATAAATAAATAAATAAATAAATAAATGTTAGCAGTGTGGTGTGTCGGTTACTTACATTACGGTAACGAATTAAATGGTCTTTACCTATCTCAAAAATGCCATTCACGCTCGACAAAGTTTTCACTTAAAAATAGCGCCAGAATAATTATTATCCAAAAAAATAGATTTCTTTTGTAATTATTTTAAATTCACGTTTTTTTTTATTCCAGCAATGCGTGGTGATATCTGAAAATGGATGCACGGCAACCAAAACGTAACACAGTTTTGGCTTCTACTGGATTCAGGATGTTCAGCCCTCAAGATTAATTATTATTATTTATTAGAATTAATGATTAACGTCATGCAAAAAATAGGCACCATAGATGGTAAAATTTTAGCGTGATGTACGACCAAGAGTATGGTACAGAATTAAAAAAAAAACTGCACAGGTTTTTTTGTCAAAATCATGCTATGGTCTACCTTTGCAGGCCCTCCTGATTAGGTAGACTTATTCGGTAGACCATAAATTTCATTGGACAAAACTTTGTTATTAAGTGTTTGTTAAATTTTAAGACATTTTTAATATTATTCTAGATTTAAAAAATAATTTTGATTTAAAGTCAACGACACAATATTCTTCAAAATTTGAATAAAAAAATCGATGTTTTAAATGGTTGACGTTAATTAAATAATGTATTTTCAATTCTGTTAATAAAATTATGACGTTATTCATTTAAATAAATAAATATTAAATATTAAAAGAGTATTATTTATAAACGGGAAGTATTATTTGAAAAGGCTGTGTTTTACTTATTTATTAGCTAAACATAAGTTTGTACAGTTTTTTATGAACCGCAAAATAAATTTTCTATATTTCTATAGCACTGTTTATTTTTTAACAATCCAGACACACAATTGTATGTACTCAAAGTAATTTATATTATAGGTATCGTAAAATTAAGAAAATAATATATTTTACAAAGACAAACATTACAGTCAAGTACGAATTTGTAAGAAAAAAAAAACTTTTTTTTTTCATTGACAATGTTGCCACCCTTCTCGGCACTTTTCAAGTTGACACCGATTCGGAGGAATACTTTGAAGTTAAAATATTCTTTTTTTAATTTATTTATTCTTCTGTAGGTTAGAAAAAATATTTCATTCATTGTGAAGAGTATTACTGTATTTTTTATAATAAATTAATTAAATTTTGTACTTATTTTCTTCTTTTTGGAAATAGTTATTCTGCTAAATTGTACATTTTGAGGAATTCGTCTAGAAAAGCGTCCTGTAGCACCGGCGATGTTAGGATGCGGCAGTTGGCTTCAATTCTTGGCATGCATTTCTGAAACAGAAAGGTAGATCAATGAGGTTAAATCTGAGTAGTTTTTTATCCCGGTAGCACACACAGTATTTGTAAAAGTCCTCCAAAACGGCTTGACCGCTATTTATGAAGTTTTTTACCAACATTCGGTAGGTCAGAGAGGTCGTAAGCTATTTTTCATACCCTTTAATGGCAACACAGCGTTTGCCGCGTCAGCTAGTCTTTCTTTCTTCTAATTTATAATATTAGGTACAATTATATACTGTTCGCTAACATAATATACTTATCTACATCAATCATCATTTGCGTATGTTTTTTGTTTATATTCGGTAGGTCTGAAAATAGGACGTAAACTATTTATCGTATCCCAAACCATAAAAATATTTTTATGGCTATACAATATTTGCAGAGTCTGCTTATGAGGTAAAAGTTAGTGTACGAGGGCTCAAAAAACTCAGCTCGCTATGTACTAGAACTAAAAATAGAAAATCTTACCAAAGCTCGAGGATTAAACTGGTATCCATATTTGCATTTCATTTTCCTCATGATGCCATAACTACATTCGTGGTAGAAACTGCAACTGTTCAGATCTGGGTATAGGAACTTATCGGTCAGTCTGCATAAGGGTACAGGTAGGGTTACAGAAGGGGTTACAGGTTTAGGGGTAGTAAAACAGGGGGGTATGTACGTTGTGGTCGGGGCTGGGGGTAATGTTGGTTTGGAAGGTAGAGCTGTTGCTGTTGTTGTGGTTATGGACACAGTAGTATTATGTGTTGGTAGAGGGGATTTTGTTGTTGTTGTGTTTGTGGACACTGGAGTGTTATGTGTTGGAAGAGGGGTTTTTGTTGTTGTAATGTATGATTCTGATTTTGTGAAGGGTGAAATTGTTGTTGGTAATGAAGGCAATAAAGTAAGGATGCTAGTTGGAATTGTTGTTTCTTCGATATTTCTGCCAGTTGTTAGAGTTGTTGAAATAGGTGGTAATGTCGTGTTAAATTCCTGTGTAGTTTGTGCGGGTAATGTTGGGATGGATGGAAATGTTATTGGAGGAGAAATTGTTGTAATTGGTTCTAAAGTTGTTTCCTTTCTTGTTATTGCTGATGTTTCAATGATCGATGGTATCGTTACAGTTGGTTTATCTGATGGAAGCGTAGTTGATATTGATACACCTGGCTCTTTTGTTACAATAGTAGGTTCAAATGTTGAACTAGTTGAACCAGAAGTGTATATAGGTGGTGATGTTTTAACCTTTTCAGTGGTGTTATTTGATGGTTCAATATTTTTTGTGGTTAGGTCGGTTGATTGGGAACTAACAGCTGAAAGATTATCGATACTTATTGTAGTTAACTTTTCTGGTAGTGTTTGAATTTTCGTTGTTGTCACGCCAGTAGTATCAGTTCCTTCATTTACTGTTGTTGAATATTCTTGAGTTGTTTTTTGTTCCGTTGTTGTTATAAGTTCAACTGTAACTCTATCATTTGTTGTTGTTTGTTCAGTTATTGTAACTGGTTCGGCTGTTGATGAAACTAAACTTACTGTTGAATTAGTTAATTCAGTTACATCTGGTACAATGTTTTCAGTTGTTGTAATAAGTTTGTTTGTTGTTGAAATGTGATGTATACTTTTTGGTTCAATAGTTGTT
This sequence comes from Coenonympha glycerion, assembly GCA_963855885.1. Taxonomy (NCBI): domain Eukaryota; kingdom Metazoa; phylum Arthropoda; class Insecta; order Lepidoptera; family Nymphalidae; genus Coenonympha; species Coenonympha glycerion. The sequence goes on from OY979653.1 coordinate 8,027,111, forward strand.
TTACTGGTTTCAAATACTGTTGTTATAGGAACGAGAGTAGGCTTTGTAGGAAAATCTGTTGTTAAGATTGGTTCCGTAATTGTTTCAGTAATAGGTGGTAATAATGGTTTAGTTATTAGTGTTGTAGGTTGTCCGGTTGACGTAATAGGTTTCAAAGTTGTTGATATGGGTTCCGTTTGCTTTGTTGTTACTTTAGGTATTATAGCTGGCAATGTAGGAATATATGATGTTGTAAGAAGTTTGGTCGTTGTCATTGGTTTCACAGTTGTGATATCAGATATCGTAGTAATAGGATTTGAAGTTGTAACAATTATTGGTGGAAGAGGAGGTATAGTTGTTATTGTATTTTCTGGTTTAGTTACAAATATAGTTGTACTAGATTCAGATTTTGCTGTTACTTCAGACCCTATTTCAGTGGGAAACGACGTTGACGCAGTTATTGGTAAGGGAAGTTCAGTTGTTTTATCTATCTTTGTCGTTTCTGTTTTAGATTCTACCGGTGTCCATGTAACAGGAGTCTGAGTAGGTTTTAGTTTCGTTGTAGTAGTTGCATCTATATTTGTTGTCATGTCGGTACTGGATGATACAATTGTTGTTCTTGATGGATCTTTAGTTGATGAAGACGTAATAGTTTCTGATTCAGATGTTACAGGGTTTGTTACAGTTGAATCAATTACAACTGGCGTAGTCACATTACTAGTAGGAGAAGTGACACTAGGTAAAGATTTACTAGTAAATGTTGCTTGATAAGTTATATTCAGCAATTCAGGTAAAGATTCAGATGTAGTAATAGTGACAGGAGGTAAGGTAGGAATATTAGGTAATGCTGTTTCTGTCACAGGTTGTGTTACACTAGATATTTCTATTGCGTTAGGTGTAGTCTTAATAGTAGTTGATATTACTGGAGGAACAGGTTTTAAAGTTGAAGTAGTAACACCTGTTACTGCATTTGAATCGGATGTTGAATAAGTTGTCACACCGCTAGTAGTTGGTTGCACGTTTTCACTAGTTTGGTAAATTGTTGAAGTGGTTTGTAAAATATCACTAGTAGTTTGAATGGTTGATGAATATGTTGAAGTTAATGAACTAGAAGTGATCGGCAGTTTTGTTGAAGTTGATTGGTATGTTGTTGATTCAACTATCATTGTTTTATCGCTTTTATCGGATGGAGCAACAGTTGATTGAGGATTGACAGCTGAAGAAGCGATTGTGACAGGTGTTGACGGGTGATTTGTGACAGATGTCGGTGATGTGATTGATTCTGTATTTTCTGGGGTTGATTTTGTTGTTATCATTACAGGTACTTTGATTGTTATTGCATCAGTTACTGAGTTTATATCTGTACTAGATTTAACAGGAGTTACTGACGTAGGTAATGCCGTTGTTACTGAATCAGTTGTAACATAATTTTCTGTACTTGATTGAACAGAAGATACTAACGTGGGGAACGCCGGTGTTACTGTATGAGATGTATTTGGCAGATTTGTTATTACGGTGTGAACTTTACTTGAAGTTATAGGTAAAGTAGGCCTAGGGGTATGAAAGGGTTTAGTGGTTAAAGGGGGAAGAATGGTGGAAATATTAGGGGATGTAACAGGGGGAAGGGGGCGTCGAGTTGTGGTCGGGAGTGTTATGTTGCAGCATATTGATATTTGACTTGGTTGACAACTCTGAAAAAGAATAAATCGATTTTAATCACGGATAAAATTTATAATCTTATAGGTGTAGATGATTCAGTATGCGATCAGCAAGTATGGGATTTATAAATATGATAATAACTTTTAATAAAAGCTAAAATCACATGTAATACAAATCGACATTCATTGAACTTTGAATACCTAGAATTCAAGAACAAGTGTCATATGAGACGTTATTAAATTCAACTTATAAACAGAGACGTCAGCTATATAAAGCGTTATGGGTATAGAGCTATTTATACGCAGAATAATATCTTTACGGAATCTTATCAGTTACCTTAGAGCAAGTAAAAATGTCCTTAGATTTTCTGAAAAAAAAAAAACTCACGTTAGTCTGCGTGTCGTAGAGCAGATCCCGGGGACAGGTGTTGAGGTACGGGACAGACATCTAGCACACGATGTAGGCGCGGCAGTCGCCGGGGTGAGGCCGCGAGCCCAGGGTTCTGTTGCTGCACGGGTTTGCTGCCGCCGCCGCTAGGTACAGCGGGAGCGAGTGTACTCACGTTAGTCTGCGTGTCGTAGAGCAGATCCCGGGGACAGGTGTTGAGGTACGGGACAGACATCCAGCACACGATGTAGGCGCGGCAGTCGCCGGGGTGGCTGCGAGCCCAGGGTTCTGTTGCTGCACGGGTTGCCGGCCGCCGCCGCTAGGTACAGCGGGAGCGAGTGTACTCACGTTAGTCTGCGTGTCGTAGAGCAGATCCCGGGGACAGGTGTTGAGGTACGGGACAGACATCCAGCACACGATGTAGGCGCGGCAGTCGCCGGGGTGAGGCTGCGAGCCCAGGGTTCTGTTGCTGCACGGGTTGCCGGCCGCCGCCGCTAGGTACAGCGGGAGCGAGTGTACTCACGTTAGTCTGCGTGACGTAGAGCAGATCCCGGGGACAGGTGTTGAGGTACGGGACAGACATCCAGCACACGATGTAGGCGCGGCAGTCGCCGGGGTGGCTGCGAGCCCAGGGTTCTGTTGCTGCACGGGTTGCCGGCCGCCGCCGCTAGGTACAGCGGGAGCGAGTGTACTCACGTTAGTCTGCGTGTCGTAGAGCAGATCCCGGGGACAGGTGTTGAGGTACGGGACAGACATCCAGCACACGATGTAGGCGCGGCAGTCGCCGGGGTGAGGCTGCGAGCCCAGGGTTCTGTTGCTGCACGGGTTGCCGGCCGCCGCCGCTAGGTACAGCGGGAGCGAGTGTACTCACGTTAGTCTGCGTGTCGTAGAGCAGATCCCGGGGACAGGTGTTGAGGTACGGGACAGACATCCAGCACACGATGTAGGCGCGGCAGTCGCCGGGGTGAGGCTGCGAGCCCAGGGTTCTGTTGCTGCACGGGTTGCCGGCCGCCGCCGCTAGGTACAGCGGGAGCGAGTGTACTCACGTTAGTCTGCGTGTCGTAGAGCAGATCCCGGGGACAGGTGTTGAGGTACGGGACAGACATCCAGCACACGATGTAGGCGCGGCAGTCGCCGGGGTGAGGCTGCGAGCCCAGGGTTCTGTTGCTGCACGGGTTGCCGGCCGCCGCCGCTAGGTACAGTAGGAGCAAATATAATCTGTGCTCTGGAAATTAAAGAAAAAGTACCAAGTGTTGACTGTTTATCGTTTTTTTTTACAGGAAAACCATAGTTGAGTATGCTAAGGAATTAAACAACCTAGATTATAATAGGTGGGTAATAAAGAGCTAGTTCGTAGTATAAATATTATGGCGTAAAATAGCGTTAGTTCGAAATAAGGGGGTAATATAGAGCTAGTTCGTAATTTATATATTAGGGGGTAAAATAGAGCTATACCTGGATATTCGTCCTGCCCCAGAATGGGGAGAGTGAGCACATAGGGACAAGGAGGGAAACAACTTGTAGGGAGTCAAGAAGGCGCCCCGGGAACACGCCAAGAGCAAGTACCGAACGGGCGACCTCCCGCGATTCGGCCCCCATAACCGCGAGGTTGATTGGGCCATGGGTGGTGGAGGGTTGTCCCTATACCTGGATATTTCAATCTACCTACGAAGACGCGCCCCACTCTGTCAAACTTATAAAAGGTGTGTAATAAGTTCTACTAGTTCTACTAGTGTACTAGTTCGTAGTATAAATATTAGGGGGTAAAATAGAGCTAATTCGAAATAAAAATATTAGGGGGTAATAAAGAGCTAGTTCGTAATATAAATATAAAGGGGTAAAATAGACCTAGTTCGTAATATAAATAATAGAAGGTAAAAAAGAGCTATAGATATTTCAATCCACGATGACACGCCCCATAGGGGCGTGTCATCGTGGAGTTTAAGAGAGTGCACTCTCTTAAACTCCGTACGAATCGAATGAAACATAAGCGATTTTGACAAAATAGAGCGCCGAAATATAAATATTAGGGGGTAAAATAGAGCTATTTCGTAATAAAGAAACTATTTCTCTCACCCATTTTAGCCGCCGACGATCTCTCCCTTCCAATAACACAACACAAAAGGAAATGCGCCGCATTAAAATCAGTAATGACCGAAAAATTGATTTTGTCCACCTACAAATATAGTAATGAATATAAAGTAAATTAAGAATAATTGGTCTGTTCGTGAAAAAACCCAAAAATTATTTATTCATCTTTATAGGTTTTACTCTAGGTTTTTTTTTCGAAATTCCATAACAGTTCGCAGCGACTTGGGTTTGAGTTGACGTCTCGGCTTTGGTTGAAAGTTTGAAATTTCATATTTCCTAGATATTATTTATTACTCTTATGTTTCCTAGATATACTCAGGGGACTGATACACGTATCTAAAAATTTCACACACTGACGGTTTCTTTAACTGACTTTTACTGAAAAGTAATAGTTAGATACATATTATGGCGGTATGATCCTTGTCTTTCGTGATAAGGGTCAGACCACCATATTTAACTTTTACTTTTCAGTAAAAGTGGTTGAACAAACCAGGTTTAAGTGATGTGAATCAAGGAATAAACTAGTAGGGCGCGTGTTGGCGCGGGCCACATGTGGCCCGCGTGCTGTCTTTCCGCCTACAAAACAATTCCGCCATATTGGATTTTTTATAGCCATCAAATACACCTTTTCATCCTGATCAGTTCTTGTCAAGAAACCACTCTTCGATCTTTTATAATTTCCGAGATATCGGCGAAATTCAAATGGCGGCCATTTTGAATCCGCCATTTTGAATTTTTTTTCAGCTCACTGCCAATTGGATAACATTTCAAATGACATTTGGTCGAGCACCCCCCACCTATCTCCAATACCCTTGGCTGTGCTCTTCATCCTTCTTCGAAATCCTCAATCATCAGCTCTCTCCGTATTTTTCCTCCGAATGAATTTTTCCCTTCTATACGAAATGGTCATTGAAAAAAAAATTTTTCATACAAAATTGTTCAGGAGAGGTGATCAATGAGTCAGTCAGTGGCCAATCAGCACGAGTAGCTATATATATATTAAAGAATTTAACTGGCCAAGTGCGAGTGCAAAAAGAAAACCATAAGCATCACTTTTTTATCGAACCGCAAACTTAACTTTGTTTCTTAGGTTACCTATTTGTTTCTAACTTTATACCAAAAAATAGAAAATTCTATCCAAAAAACCAACTACAAATGCCACTACAAAGAGTGAAATAATTTTTAATGTAACGTACATCAATTCCAAGTCGGGCGATACGAAGGACTATTAGTGACTGTACGAAACATTGCCCGACTTCGAATTGGTGTAAGTACATTAAAATTGTATTTCACTCTTTGTAGTGGCATTTGCAGTTGGTTTTTTGGAAAGAATTTTCCATTTTAATTTTTTTATTTTTAGTGCAAAGCAACCGGGTAATAAGGGTACCGTTTTTTTGAACGAAAGTTTCTTAAAAACCACAAAGAGTTTATCATGGAAAGTCATAGGAAATTATCATATCAAATAATAATTTCTTTTCTTATACGTAAGTAATTACCAAACGTATTCTATTCATAAATCATATTGTTATTTAAAACTAAATTGGTAAACGATAAAGTTTTTCTTCTTATAGTTGCGTCATTATGCAAAAACCCAATTATGGCAATAGCGCAGTGGTTAAGGCCTCGGCATTATATGTATTAGTAGGTCTAGGTTTCGGAGGAGTTCCGTACCACACACATCGATATAAATCAATGACCACACATCCAAAAAATAACGGAACCCTTATAGGTAAGATCACTTTGTTGTCCGTCTGTCTGTGTGTCAGGACCCTTTATTTCAGTTACCTACTATTAAAGTTATCGACATGAAAGGGAAATGCCCACGTACGTATGCATGAAGAATCTTCTTTCAAATTTTAATATCGCATATATGTATTTTAGTGAAATGTGAACAGGGGTTCAAAAGTATTATAAAAAAAGTAATTAAATGTTTTGAAACATGTGGAACCGCCATGCCACTTATAAAACTTAGAAAATTAACCACTTCTAACGTTTTACCGATGATTTGATTAAGACGCAAGGTATAGCCCAATTTTCATGCAAGAGTCGGCATTCTCCTTTGGAACTTGTATATTTGTTGCCGTCATAAAAAATTGAAAATCGTTTTTTTTTATTTAAAGGGGGGGAAAACCGGGTCGTCGAAATTTCAAAATGATATAACAATATTGAGTGGGGTATCATATGAAAGGGAGTTTCTTTTGTATTCTAAATTTTTATTTATTCTTATGCCTGTTAGTTTTCGATTTATTGGGCAAAAACTGTCGAAAAAAATACCGTTCCCCTTCCTCATCTCCGAAGTTTACCAACCGAAAAATCTGAAACAATTATGATTATTTTAATAAGTCAAAGTCAAAATATCTTTATTTCACATAGGCCTAACATACAGGCTCTTGCGAACGTCGGCAAATATTCGGTACATAAGGAATTATGTACCCATATTTACGAGAAGAATATAGTGAACTCTGTATCTATCGTGTACTTTTTTTTTAACCGACTAATAAATATTCGCGGACAAACATACATACATACAAACATACGGGTCATATACAGAACCTCCCTTTTTTTGAAGTCGGTTAAAAAAGGAGGAGGTTCTCAATTCGTCGGCATCTTTAGGGTTGTGATGTTCCCACACTGCACACTGTACACTTATGTGGAAACACCGTAATTATTACCTCACACTATATCGTTATACTAAGTACCACTCACGGCGGTTGCCCGTACGATAATGCCCGACCGTCTGTCGGCGCGCTGTATTTATAGAACATAACGATCACTTAAGTCAAGTGTCAACAAACACAAATGTCAATATACAAGACAATGCGCCAACATCAAAGATCTATACACTACATCCCTTCCTTTCTATAAAATTTTTGAAATAAAAGTCTCATTATCCACATCATATTGCTTTCTCCATTTTTTAGAGGGTTTACAGATTCACACATTTAAACTGGTCACCCTGGTACAAGCTCGACATACAGGCAACAATATTTCGGTGAATTGTAAGTAGTCTATACCTAACGGTGATAAGTATTCCACGGTTCACCATCAAGTCCACGAGGCCACAGCCACAGACAATAAACTCAACCGGGCATTCCTTCCCCTTTTTCTGTTAATGAAATTTAACCAATTACTAGGTATAATCAAAATAATTCGCCATCATTGTCGCTTACATACGAAGGTAAACGACAGGAGTATGTCGAAAATAACATTTAAAAACTGTCAACAGACAAGATTACCCCACTGCATAAACCTAGAAAAACGGATCAAGCCATTTTTGTGGAAAATAATCGTAAATATTTAATATTCACTACGTAGTGTAATATTAACATTTTCAAAATGACTAACTTTGGACCGGGACTTACCTATTTAACCTGCCTATTAAATAACCCAGATTCGCAAATAAAGTCCAATTGAAACGAAATCATTTTTCAGTTAGTTCAGAACGCAGTTTTCTTTAATAAGAAGTAATGCTTGAGAAACTATAAAACCACACCTCATCTACTACCTACCAAGGACAATGATATCTCATAAGTTCTACACTTGTACTTGGGAACTTATATTATAATATGCTGTCAATTTAGTCTCCTCTCTTTTTTTTTTTTTTTTTAAATACCCACATATAACATTATTATCACTCAAAACTTTTACTAAAATCAAAATTTATAATTAATAAAGTTGTCTGACAATGCTTACTTGAGTAACCGTTTGGATGACTAAGGAGAGCTTTCTGAATATGGTAGTATTTTATGAACTATCAAAATTTCATAAATTAGCATTGTTACCGAACTCAACTGTGACAACGGCTGTCACTGAAAGAAGAATTTATGGATTCGCAGTTTAACATTTAGACACATTGTATCATAGGTCATTTTCTCTCTTAAGACTCAAAATATTTTTAATTCAATTTTTCATCCCTATGGAATTGGTTGGGATATGTCACTGTTTACCATTTGCAAATTGATTGTATTTAGAACCTTAATTTCTATTATGAGTAGAATCAAGTAAGTAATAGAACGTTTACTTGTTTCACCTTAAATCCACTTAGTAACGTTTCATAATATGGTTGCTTATTATTATATCCAATACGTTTGAAACTGGCTAAATTGAAAATAACTGCAGTAAAAAGTACCTTAGTTCTAAGCTAATGAAGTAACTATAATATCAAACGAATTATAAATTAATTGTTTTGTGACATGACTATGAATTTTTGACTAAAAACTAATTAAAAATTTAAAATAACAATACCAATAATCTTATCAGGTATTGTAAATAATAATGATTCCCAGCTCCTTAAGCTTGCAAGTTAGGAATAATGCTTCAACAATGAAATCGCGATCACGACCGGCAGACTGACGTTTTTCCACTGCAACCCTTGGACAACATCTATAATTTAGTAGTCGACTTTACATGATAAAACAACAGAAGACCCTTACTTCCTACAATGGTAATCCTGTGACTACTTATTAAACTTTATTACAGATAATATATAATAATATTTTTTTTATTTACTGAAGTCTAACGTTCGTAGTATGGTATACTTATTGGCAAAACCAATTTATTGAAGCCAAATACCTAGGCAACTAATGTAGGTAAATGAAGTTTGAGTATTTTGTTAAATAACGATGAGTATTAATATTGTTTAAATCTTGCAAAAATTATATAAAAGGTTACATCGTAATCTTTGCCCATTACTAACACATTTAGGACTCGATTTGGAAACATTTACTATAATCATGTCGTTGGTTTAATTTGCAAACAATACTCAAACCGAATCTCATACTTACTTACATAAAAGGTTGGTAATTTCATATCAATACCTAATAAATAGTACTATTGGATGTTTGACGAAGTAAATTCCATCATGCTCATAATATGATAGTTAGCGTACCCTAGTCGCAGTAACAGCGGTCCTAACCATCAAACAAATAGATTTGAACGCACCCGAACGTTGTCAGTATTGAAGACATAGACGTGTCCTTGACTTAACTTTAACTATTTCGCATATTACTGTTGCCGTCGCATGTCGCAGCTCCACACTGATTGTCAAGTCGTCATATGCAGCAGTGATAGATGAAAATGTACGCCCATACCGCTGCCGCTGAAAACTTAGGACCAATTTGCAACCCCGTGCATAACCCATTTTTGATTTCTTTATGGTTTTGAGGAAGCTAGTACCTTCTGAAAGAACCCCTGTCATACTAAAAGTAAAAGTGATATTGTACGACTGCATTGACATTCCCTATTTTTTCATATTTGTTTGAAATAGGTATATTAAATAATTTACCCATTTTGATGCCGTGAAAATGAAAAAGCAACAAAACGAGTTGTGAGTCAAGTTTAATAGAGCAAGTTGGAAATATTACATGAGTTTTGGTGGAAACTTAAGGGAATAGTATTAGTATGGTAATAGTTTATTGCATAACTGGGTGTAATGCCCATCAATAAAGAATATTGTTATTATTGTTAAAAGTCCTCCCATACATGAGGTAATGCAACCCGTTTTCCAGACATTCTGCTTCGCCACAGTTGTATTGAGGATGGTTAATTCTATTTTTTAATCTTATGGTTTACATTGAATAATTTGTAATAACACTCACTGTTATGAAAATTTGTTACTAACCATTGTTTAACTCAATGTTATTAACAGTAATAATTAATTTTCTTAGTCATAACAATTTTAAAACAAAAACAGTACGCTTGTCTACCTGCTAAAACTTTAATTTTCGTTTTAAACATTATTGCAAAATCATACTTTTGATGGGATAACTAATCCCAAAATGTTTGTGTCGACCTAATCTCAAAAACGTCTATATCGGCGACACAGCCCGCCTAAACGGTAGCGGAATTTTATTGCTGTAGTGTTACGGGAACATGACTGTTCGGGCGAATTTGTCTAAAGCAGATTACTTATCGAAAAATATGTGTACACTTACCTTCTGTCTACTCAACTGACGAACCGTCAACTGAGCGAGTCTTGTAGGTATAATTGGTTAATTTACCCAGCATTTCTGTAGCAGTTGTAGTGGTGTTAGGATGGCCTTGGTACTTCCAGCCATTATAGTGGATGCACCTATATGTACCTACTCGTAGCAATACAACCAACCTCCCATCGGGACTCGAACCCGAAACCCCCTCGTAATCTATGTTCTTTCCATAATTTAATCGTTGAACTATTGAGCCTATTTCATATTATTATTAAGACTTATTAACACCGGAAGCGAAATAGCTAATAAATAATAGTAACTATGAAAATAAAAACTATAATGCCATGATACACATGATATCGAAAATAGTATCCAGTATAAGTAAAATTAACACCAATCTCAACTCTTAGATCAGGTATTGAATAATCTCGGTATCCAATCCACCCAGGACTTTAACCTAGAACGGACTACTTTAATAATTAAAAGAGTACCTAAATATTTTATCTTCTCTGTCATTCAAATAAATGGAAATAATGTAAAATGTGACGTAAAACAATTATAAACAGATATCTGTAGTAGCTATAATGCATACATTTAGAAGACAATGGTCGTAATATAACATTATGGACACTATCGTCCAACTCCAACATCCGTGTAGCATAGGTGTGTAAACTTCATTCAACTAGTCGATACTTTAACACAGAACTCCCGTGGTCAATCGTACACAACTTATCTGAACTCCATACGAGACCAATTGAACTCAATTTTTCTGGACTCCATACCAGACTTAGTCTCCTGGACTCTATACCAGACTAATTACACAACTTTTCTGGACTCCATACCAGACAAAGTCTCCTGGACTCTATACCAGACTTATCAACACAACTTTTCTGGACTCCATACCAGACAAAGTATTCTGGACTCCATACCAGACTTATTGTACATAACTTTTCTGGACTCCATACCAGACAAAGTCTTCTGGACTCCATACCAGACTTATTACACAACTTTTCTGGACTCCATACCAGACAAAGTCTTCTGGACTCCATACCAGACTCATTACACAACTTTTCTGGACTCCATACCAGACAAAGTCTTCTGGACTCCATACCAGACTCATTACACAACTTTTCTGGACTCCATACCAGACAAAGCACAACTTTTCTGGGCTCCATACCAGACAAAGCACAACTTTTCTGGACTTCATACCAGACAAAGCACAACTTTTCTGGACTCCATACCAGACAAAGTCCTCTGAACTTCATATCAGACTTTTTGCACAACTTTTCTGGACTCCATACCAGACAAAGTTTTCTGGACTTCATACCATATTAAAAATTTTTATATTCATTATTTAATTTCATTTCATCATTTCATTTCATTTCATCATTTCATTTCATTTCATCATTTCATTTCATTTCATCATTTCATTTCATTTCAATTGCCAACAAAATATACAAAAATTGGACTCCATACCAATTTTGTTATTACACTTAAACGAATTTATTTTTACACACATATGCTCAACAGAATTAATACAGTTTATCCTCGTCGCCACTGTGATGTTCCCACACTGCACACTGTACACTTATGTGGAAACACCGTAATTATTACCTCACACTATATCGTTATACTAAGTACCACTCACGGCGGTTGCCCGTACGATAATGCCCGACCGTCTGTCGGCGCGCTGTATTTATAGAACATAACGATCACTTAAGTCAAGTGTCAACAAACACAAATGTCAATATACAAGACAATGCGCCAACATCAAAGATCTATACACTACAAGGGTATTAATAATGTAGTCTGAGGGTATTAACAATTAACCTTAAAAACAAAGTTTGCGGTTTGGTGAGAAAAGTGTTTCTTATGGTTTTCTTTTTCAATAGTAATTAGTATCATAATATAGTTGTCATCGCTAATAAAAAACATGAGTAATTGTAACTAATCAGCAATCGCACAATGAGTGAGCGCTTTGTGTGACGTCACAGTATTTCGATCTGCCATTGATTTTGAGATAAACAATAATCTCACGTGCGATCTCGACTTTGACTTTGGGCACAGATTTTTTTATTAATATTTGGGTGACGCGCTCGGTAGTATAATTGCTACTGGCCAATAGATGGCAGCGGGAGTCATTTCGCTCGGTAGTAACTACTGGTCAATAGATGGCAGCAGGAGTCATATTTTTTTTTGGTAAATTCGACATTTTCTAAAAATAAATCCTAGCTAGATCGATTTATCGCCCCCAAAACCCCCTGTATTGTAATTATCACAGATTTTTCTATCTATACGGGTTTTTCCCCCTTTTTTTAAATAAAAATAAAAAGGATTTCAACTGATTTCAATTACTTATATTATAATAGTTTTTGAAATAAAGGGTCGTGACAGACAGACAGCAAAGTGACCTTATAAGGGTACCGTTTTTTTCGAACGAAAGTTTCTTAAAAAAAAAAAAAAAAACAAAAAATAACAAAGAGTTTATCATAAAAAGTCATAGGAAATTATCATATCAAATAATAATTTATTTTTTTATACGTAAGTAATTACCAAACATATTCTATTCATAAATCATATTGTTATTTAAAACTAAATTGGTAAACGATAAAGGTTTTGTTCTTATAGTTGCGTCATTATGAAAAAACCTAATCATGGCATTAATAGCCATCTATCGTCATAGCCGTTATAGCGCAGTGGTTAAGGCCTCGGCATTATATTAGTAGGTCTAGGGTTCGGAGGAGTTTCGTACCACACAACCAATAAAATAACGGAACCCTTATAAGATCACTTTGTTGTCCGTCTGTCTGTGTGTCACGACCCTTTATTTCAGTTTCCTTCTCTTAAAGTTATCGACATGTGGAACTTGTATATTTGTTGCAGTCATAAAAAATTGTTTTTATTTTTATTTAAAGGGGGAAAAACGGTCGTCGAAATTTCAAAGTGAGATAACAATATTGAGTGGGGTATCATATGAAAGGGAGTTTCTTGTGTATTCTAAATTTTTATTTATTTTTATGCCTGTTAGTTTTCGATTTATTGGGCAAAAACTGTCGAAAAAAATACCGTTCCCCTTCCTCATCTCCGAAGTTTACCAACCGAAAAATCTGAAACAATTATGATTATTTTAATAAGTCAAAGTCAAAATATCTTTATTTCACATAGGCCTAACATACAGGCTCTTGCGAACGTCGGCAAATATTCGGTACATAAGGAATTATGTACCCATATTTACGAGAAGAATATAGTGAACTCTGTATCTATCGTGTACTTTTTTTTAACCGACTAATAAATATTCGCGGACAAACATACATACATACAAACATACGGGTCATATACAGAACCTCCCTTTTTTTGAAGTCGGTTAAAAAAGGAGGAGGTTCTCAATTCGTCGGCATCTTTAGGGTATTAATAATGTAGTCTGAGGGTATTAACAATTAACCTTAAAAAACAAAGTTTGCGGTTTGGTGAGAAAAGTGTTTCTTATGGTTTTCTTTTTCACTAGTAATTAGTATCATAATATAGTTGTCATCGCTAATAAAAAACATGAGTAATTGTAACTAATCAGCAATCACACAATGAGTGAGCGCTTTGTGTGACGTCACAGTATTTCGATCTGCCATTGATTTTGAGATAAACAATTTAAAAACGTGCGATTGCGACTTTGACTTTGGGCACAGATTTTTTTATTAATATTTGGGTGACGCGCTCGGTAGTATAATTGCTACTGGCCAATAGATGGCAGCGGGAGTCATTTTGCTCGGTAGTAACTACTGGTCAATAGATGGCAGCAGGAGTCATATTTTTTTTGGTAAATTCGACATTTTCTAAAAATAAATCCTAGCTAGATCGATTTATCGCCCCCAAAACCCCCTGTATTGTATGAATTTCATGAAAATCGTTCGAGCCGTTTCCCAGATCCAGATTATATAGAAATATATATAATATATATATACAAGAATTGCTCGTTTAAAGGTATAGGATACCTAGATAGGCTTGCGCATTGACTACAATCATATCTGATAGACAGAAATGATGAGGTCTAGGTTGGAGCGCGCTTGCCTAGAAAATGCCTATTCACTCTTCTCTTGAAGGCACCCAGATTGTACTTGGCTGGGAACACAGAAGCTGGAAGGGTGTTCCACACCTTAGCGGTACGTATCAGAAACGTGGAAGAAAATCGTTTCGTTCGAGCTCGCTGGACATCAACCACATAAGGAGATGCCACTTCTCCCGGCGCCTTGCGGTTCTATGGTAGAAAGGTGAAGGAGATACTAGATTGTGGAGTTCTTGAGCACACTCTCCAAAGTATATCCTGTAAAAAACCGCTAAACAGGCAACCATTCATCCATTACCATCATTATATTATATTAGGTAGTTGTTTTTTTTGGGTTCCGTACCCAAAGGGTAAAATGTGACCCTGTTGCTAAAACACCGCTGTCTGTCTGTCACTACTGTCATCTCGTGAACCAAGATAGTTAGACAGTTGAAATTTTCACAGATGTATTTCTGTTGCCGCTATGACAACAAAATTACTATATAAATAAATTCTGCTCAGCACCAGCCTTGGTTACCATTTAGCACCAAAGTAATTGCCAAGACGGATCAACCGAGTCCAATCTCGATGGGGTTGTGTCGTTTAACTACCGAGTTCCTATGGCCACCTTGTGGTTCCATCGACAGATCAGCTCCAGCCTCCATGTCATGATTATTTTTTCAGTGTCATTTACTCATCATCACCATCTTCATCGCCTCGATCTTTACTGCGCGTTGCAGATAAAAAATCTAGTAGACTTCTTGTAGTTCTGTAGAGCGCACTCTTCATCAACCATTTATTTATTTAAACTCTTTATTTGCACCACACAATAGATATATCAAATGACAAAAACACATATTAAATCAGGTGTTGGTCCAAAAGGCGGCCTTATCGCTAGCCAGGCAACCTTGAGATTAGGAAAACAGAGAAAAACACAAGACTGCAGGTGGTGTGAAATTATAAAACATACATCCAAATAACTATGTATACTAATACCAACATAAACAATCCTACACAAATAAAACGATGATATTTATTAATAAATATATATTAAAAAATAGACTAATATATACAATATAACTATATACTACATGACATAGAAAATATAAATAAATAAGATAAAATAATCGTCGTTAGACACTGTGCTTAAGAAAGTGGCTTTTGACTAAATTTTTAAACCATCATCCATCCACAACCATCATCACAAACAGGAATAAATAAATAATAATACCTAGGTTGCTTATTTATTTATGCTTCATCATCATCGTAATCATCATCACAAATTGGGGAAAGCAACAAAACTAAAATTTATAAATACTAGGTAATTTATTTATTTATTCATAATCATCATCTTCAACGTTAACATCACATAAAGGAGGAAATACAAAACTAAAATAATACTAGGTAGGTAGTTTATTTATTCATCATCATGAATCATCATCATCCTTTTCGTCTTCATTACCGTCATCATTAACAGGAAGAAATGAATCACTAACAATGAATAACAATAGATAATTTATTACATCATTCTTCAGTCATCATCATCATCATCATCATCATCATCACCGTCATCACCGCGTTCCTTCAGCTTGGCCTGCAGTTCTGTAGCTGGGTTGAACACGCCGCTCGTCTGCGCGTTGCAGATAAAACATCTGGTGGACTTCTTGTAGTTCTGTAGAGCGCACTTTTCACAGAAGTAGTGTTTACATCTGTAACAATGGGAAAAGTGTGTGCTCAAGAACTCCACAATCTAGAACCTCCTTTATCTTTCTACCACAGAACCGCAAGACGCCGGGAGAAGTGGCATCCTTATGTGGTTGATGTCCAGCGAACTCGAACGAAACGATTTTCTTTCACGTTTCTGATACGTACCGCTAAGGTGTGGAGCACCCTTCCAGCTTCTGTGTTCCCAGCCAAGTACAACCTGGGTGCCTTCAAGAGAAGAGTGAATAGGCATTTTCTAGGCAAGCGCGCTCCACCCTAGACCTCATCATTTCTGTCCATCAGACATGATTGTATTCAAGCGCAAGCTTATCTATAGTAATAAAAAAAACTCTCACCTGGTAACGACGGGGTCTTTGAAGCTGTTCCTGCATATGAAGCACTTGAACGGCATCTCGTCGTCGCTGTGTATCTCGTAGTCCGAGTCTCCACCCCCCGCACCCCCTCCACCCCCCGCCGTCGCCTCCTCGCGCTCCAGCTGCCACCCGTGCTTGTAGTCCGAGCGGTTGTAGAGGAACGTGCCCGCGTCTGGAATTGGAGATACACCAACCCCTCACCTGGTAACGACGGGGTCTTTGAAGCTGTTCCTGCATATGAAGCACTTGAACGGCATCTCGTCGTCGCTGTGTATCTCGTAGTCCGAGTCCCCACCCCCCAAACCCCCTCCACCCCCTCCACCCGCTGCCGTCGCCTCCTCGCGTTCCAGCTGCCACCCGTGCTTGTAGTCCGAGCGGTCGTAGAGGAACATGTCCGCGTCTGGAATTGGAGATACACCAACCCCTCACCTGGTAACGACGGGGTCTTTGAAGCTGTTCCTGCATATGAAGCACTTGAACGGCATCTCGTCGTCGCTGTGTATCTCGTAGTCCGAGTCCCCACCCCCCAAACCCCCTCCACCCCCCGCACCCTCCGCACCCCCTCCACCCACCGCACCCCCTCCACCCGCCGCCGTCGCCTCCTCACGCTCCAGTTACCACCCGTGCTTGTAGTCCGAGCGGTCGTGGAGGAACATGCCCGCGTCTGGAATTGGAGATACACCAACCCCTCACCTGGTAACGACGGGGTCTTTGAAGCTGTTCCTGCATATGAAGCACTTGAAGAACAGCTCGTCGTCGCTGTGTATCGTCGTAGTCGGAGTCCCCGCACCTCCTCCACCCCCCGCCGTCGCCTCCTCGCGCTCCAGCTGCCACCCGTGCTTGTAGTCCGAGCGGTCGTAGAGGAACATGCCCGCGTCTGGAATTGGAGATACACCAACCCCTCACCTGGTAACGACGGGGTCTTTGAAGCTGTTCCTGCATATGAAGCACTTGAAAGGCAGCTCGTCATCGCTGTGTATCTCGTAGTCCGAGTCTCCACCCCCCGCACCCGCTCCACCCCCTCCACCCCCCGCCGTCGCATCCTCGCGCTCCAGCTGCCAGCCGTGCTTGTAGTCCGAGCGATGGTAGAGGAACATGCCCGCGTCTGGAATTGGAGATACACCAACCCCTCACCTGGTAACGACGGGGTCTTTGAAGCTGTTCCTGCATATGAAGCACTTGAAAGGCAGCTCGTCATCGCTGTGTATCTCGTAGTCCGAGTCTCCACCCCCCGCACCCCCTCCACCCCCCGCCGTCGCCTCCTCGCGTTCCAGCTGCCACCCGTGCTTGTAGTCCGAGCGGTCGTGGAGGAACTTGCACGAGTCTGGAATGGGGAACACGAACTGTACAAAGCTTGACCGCTATAAACTTGGCGCTCCCATGATCTGCGGGGCGCGGGGCGGGTGTGCGATTGGCTATACACGATACGATGTAATGACTCGCATCTTGAGAATTCGCCTATGGTATTTTCTTGAGTATGTATAATTATCCACGTCGCAAGATTAATATTATCGTGTGTAGCGTAATTCACGTCAGTCTCTGACAGCTGATTAGTGGAGCGCACTGATCCCTATTCTATGGATCCACAGTGAACCTAGCCTGAATTGTATAGAGTGTTTAATCCATAGAATAGAGATCAGTGGTTGAGTAGCTCCCGCCCCGCGTCCCGCAGACCATGGGAGGGTCAAGTTTATAGCGGTCTAGCTATAGGAACCTGATTTTGTTTTTTTACACTATACAAGATAGTACTTGACTGCGATCTCACCCGATGGTAAGTGATGATGCAGCCGAAGATGTTAACGTACTGGATAGGGTAAGTAAAGTCACCCCAACGGTTTGTACATAGCATTGCACCGGAACGCTAAATCGCTTGGCGGTACGTCTTTGCTGGTAGGGTGGTAACTAGCCACGCCCCAAGCCTCCCACCAGACCAGGCCTGAGCTAATTAAGAAATTATAAAATTCCAAAGTGGCCTGGGATGTGGAACCCTAAAAAAATTGACTGCTTGTTCCGACTCACCTCCAAAACCACAGAAACCGGTCTCCTTGTAATCCTTACAGATGTCCGGCTGATAGTCCCATCTGTGGAACAAATATTATTCCAGGCACAGATTAAAAAAAAAATCCATTGTAGTCTCCGGTAAAAATTAAGGAATTGAGATTTTGGAGCAACTTTTAGGTGCACTTTTTAACAAGATAATTTTATCCAATCGTATTTCAGCTTCACAGCGATTTTAGATTAAAGACACAAAATATATGACATTTTAATTTGAAAGTAATCGCCTTAAGAGTCCACTAACCCACGATGTCTCCCATACAAATGTAATACCAAAATCATTTGTAATTAGTGCAAATTTCGATCATGCTGTGGTGTTTATTCGGGTTCATATAGCAATAATCTATGCTCCTGGCCATATCTGGTTCCGAAATACTTTTGTTAAACAAAATTGTAAACGAATTTATTTTTGCTTATTTTTATGTCAAAGAGGACATGTTTTCTGCTTATTTGTTTTGTAATAAAAACAACACTATGTCAGTTCAGGAGCACAGTTTTTATTGTCCAGATAAAGAAAAACACCAGTTAATAAAGAAAGTTACAAGTTTTCAGTCATAACTTTTGGTATTACGGAACTCGACCAAAGTTATAAAAATTTTGATCAAAATAGATTATTATTTGGTTTTTAAGAAGTATTTCCGAACCAAATATGTCCAGGAGCATAGATTATTACTATGTGAATCCGAATAACACCACAACATGATCGAAATATGCAGGAATTACAAATGATTTGGTATTTTGAATGTATGGAGAAAACGTAGGTCAGTGCATTCTTAATGATTTTAGCCTGCGGGCTACGGACCATTACAAATCGCTTACATAACTGTTTTAGCGTGTGAACCGAGTTAGCTTGTTGTGTCTGTGTAGACTGACCTGACAGTGGCCCTCAAGTTTGCAGGTGCTCTAATGGGCCCTTTCCTCACCAGACCAGAGCTAGCATTCCCAGCTGCTGTGTCCCTCTTCTTATAGTACTGTGCGTAGTTGTTTATACCTCTGTACACCTGCAACATTGAGGGTTATCTACAAATAAAAAAAAACCGGCCAAGTGCGAGTCAGTCTCGCGCACCGAGGTTTCTATACTATAAAAGAAGTAAAACATTAAAAGAATCACTTTTGTTCATTGAATTTACGAGTATAATTTTCAAGTAGGTAGATTTGTTGTAAAAAAAATGTATACTAGCTAGAGAGTTGATTTTATTTTTCCTGTAAAATATACGTTAATGTCTATTGATCATCATTATTTCAGATTTTTTGATCGATTTACATTTCGGAGATAAAGGGGAGGGAAAACAGTATTTTTTTGACAGTTTGCTCAATATATCAAAAACTATCGGGCATAAAAATAAATAAAAATCTGTTTTATAATAAACAAGTAACGCCCTTTTATATGAAACCCCACTCAAAATTGTTATCTCATTTTGAAATTCCGACGACCCGTTTATCCCCCTTTTAAAAAAAATAAAATCTAATTTTAATTTTTTATGACTGTAATGATAGCGGGCGATCATTACCTACAACAGCTGTTCTAAATTTTATACCAATATCTTTAATAATTACTGAAATAAAGGGTTGTGATACACAGACAGACGGACAACAAAGTGATCTTATAAGGGTTCAGTTTTTTTTTGAGGTACAGAACCCTAAAAAACAAATTACATTTAGAGAAGCTCAAAAAAATTATCATTGCACAATAAAATATCTTGAAAAAATAAGTAGCATAGCAACATACCACAGCTCTAGTAGACAAACACCCATATATTCATGGCGTTACCACTTCGTTATTTGTTATTCGTTATTCGCCTTATTCGGCCGCATACGACCAAGTGTGGGCGGTCTATATTTGCTTTATTTGCACGAATAATGCATAAGCGCGAATAGCAAATATCCGTCCTCTTGTTGGTTTATAGCACACTTCAAAGGACACGTATTGGCAATATTTGGCACATAGAACCAAATGTGGATAGCATGTTTGCTATTTGCTCACATAAACACATATTTGGACAAATACAGCGTAGCCGCATAAAGAATAACAAATCTTAAAAGTTCTGGGCATCACCTTATCATCTGCCTGTCCCATCAACTCCTCATTTATCTTCTGTGCCTTCTCAAATATAGCTTGCGCATCTCTGTCCACCTCTGTGTCCAGCTGGTAAGTGGCTGTAGCGTTCTCTCTCTGCTGCTGTACTGACAGAGTTGTGTTTGGCTTTTTCTGAAAGATATAAATGAAAGATATAAATAGAACAAATCCCAGAACTCCTTCCTACCTAAAGGAGAAATTTAAATTTCTTGGGGTGCAAGCTGACCTTAGAAGTTGCCGTTCCCTGACACTTGAAATGCCAGTCCATAAAACAAACATGTATCAAAAGTCTTTCCACGTACAAGCCATTGTTTTATGGAATGCGCTGCCCTTAGAGATACGACAGTCAAAATCTTTAAAAATATTTAAAAATTTAGTGAAAAGTCACTTTCTTAAGCACAGTGTCTAACGACGACTATTTTATCTTATTTATTTATCTTTTCTATGTCATGTAGTATATAGTTATATTGTATATATTAGTCTATATTTTAATATGTATTTATTAATAAATATCATCGTTTTATTTGTTTAGTTTATGTATTAGTATGTAGTTATTTGGATGTATGTTTTATAATTTCACACCACCTACAGTCTTGTGTTTCTTCTGTTTTCCTGATCTCAAGGTTGCCTGGTAGAAATCGCTGGCTAGCGATAAGGCCGCCTTTTGGACCATCACCTACTTTAATATGTGTTTTTGTCTTTGTTATATCTGTTGTGTGGTGCAAATCAAGAGTTAAATAATAATAATAACAAATATGTAAGAATCGTATTGCAAATCATCCCAACCACCTTGCGATGGCTCCCCTGTATGTAATCGCCATAGTAAACGCAACAGATCTGATAAAAGTCGAAAGACTGATCGCAGATACAAGGGAGGAAAAAAAAATGTAAGATGACACCATCCTATACTATATTGTAAACTTAGTTTTAAGTCGACTTGCAGTTATCACTATTCTTATGCAACAAATATCATACCGACGATTTGCAAGCGCCTGTATGTTAGGCCTATGTGAAATAAAGATATTTTCAGTTTATCATATCCTTCCCACTAATATATAAACATGAAAGTATGGATGGATGGATCTCAGTAACTCTTTCACGCTGCAACTACTGAACCAATTTGGCTGAAATTTGGAACATGGATAACTCATAACTCGGATTAATACATAGGCTTCTTTTTATCCCAGAAAAGTCCATAATTTTCGTGGGATTAGCGAAATATCGAAATTCATTATGGCGGCAAAAGAAATACAAAATCTGCGAAAATTTCAACTGTCTAACTATCACAGTTCAAGATGCAGCCTGATGACAAACAGACAACGAAGTCTAGTAATAGTTTCTCATTTTTACCCTTTGAGTACGGAACTCTAAAAAGTGTAAAATTCTGTCTTTTGTCCCTAAGGGTACCATAGGACAAAATCATCATCATCAGTTCAAGTCTGTCGTCCCAGTACGTCATTACCTTTTCCTCGTCACTGTCATCACTACTGTTGTGAACGTCAACTCGTTGTTTCTTAGTCCCTGTGGACTGTATGTTGGGATTGGATTTCTGCTGTCTCTTTGATGGTAATACCACTCGAGGCTCATCGGAGTCTGAACTGTCTTTCTCTGAAATTGTAAATGATTTTGTATGTATTCATTGTTAGTTTGGTTTAGGTTCGTTAGGGTTCAATACCAAAATGGTATAAATGGAACCTTTATGGTGCTTTTTTCCATCCATCTGTCTGTAGCAGTCGATTATTTACTACTGACATGCAAAAATTGGCCTAACATCACTGCAATAAAAAAAATCAGCCTTAAATAAAATTTGGTGTAATCTTCGCTAGCTACATACAAATGAGAACTCGATAGTTGTACTAAACAAACCCATATCTTTATTAAAATTATTAAAAACATACTTAGAGTGGGATAAAATATATTCAGTAGTCTATTTCTAAGTATAAAGCTAAGCTATCTCAGCATGTTTTTTAGGAAACTAAATATCACTTGGTTAACGGTGAAGGAAAACATCGTGAGGAAACCTGCAAGCCTGAGCGTTCACAAAAATGTTCTCGAAGGTGTGAAGCCTGCCAACCCGCACTTGGCCAGCGTGGTGGGCTTTGACCAAACCCCTCTCAGTCTGAGAGGGGACTCGTGCCCAGCAGAGGGACATAAAAAGGGATTGAGAGACTATCTCCGCAGAAACAGTGAAGTAACTTTAATCGCTAGCACTTTAGAAGACTTCAAAAGAAATTCAGGACTTGTTAGAGGGACTTAGCTGGTTAATAACATAATAGAATGAAGAAGAGTTATTCATACCTTCTGAACTAGATTTCTTTCGTTGCCTACCACCTCTGTTCTTCAGATTTCGTCTTTTGAACGTCGAAGGCACTTCAACCTCTACATCTGACATGTTCAACACTTAAACTACCTATGTATTTTGCTATAATAAGATAATTTATAATCACAATAACAAACTATCAACAAAAATATTTATTTTTGTTTACAATTTTTTTAGGTTATGTTCGGATAATCGTATGGTAAAGATTGAGTTTTGATTTTGAAGTTTGAAGTTTGAACTGTCATTGATGATGTAGGGACATAGGATCACTTTTAGTATAGGGTATTATTAAAGTATTATTATTTGTACTACAAAAATATTTGATTTTGTTTTACACGCAAACTCCAATAAATAAGATTCCTAGTTCTTCGGATTTTAAATTGTTTTATCTGTAAAGAAAAATAGCTGTACAAGTATCCGATTATATTAACCGTTTTGTTATAAAGCTAAACGTCCACCGTCCCAAGCACACATCTTTCACCAATGTTTATCTAACAGTTGCTAGGTATGTTCAATAGCTTTTTCTTTGGCTTCACTTAATTTATAAATTCACTCTACTTCATATACAGCGTTTAAGTTTCTTGCTATTTTAACGTTCGTTCACGACTACGGAGTAACGTTAATGTACCTACTGTACTGTCCAGTGGACGCATACCTTGAACTTCAAATTAAAATATTCATCGTAGCGTAGCACACAAGTTCACCTATTTTCGAGTAAATGATAATACGTGATGCTTTTACAGAATGAAATGATTAATATAGCTAGATGGAATGAGTTTGTCTGTTTGAAAGAGTTTAAATCTTCGGAAATACTCGGAAGTCCCTGTAGCGTATTTAGCAAATTGGCGCCCTAATAATTTATCCGCCCTTTTATTTGAAAAAAATAAAAATAAAAAAGGAGTTTATAAAACAATGACACAACATACGGTTGGCTATTGGTGGTTAGCTTTTTCTTTGCTACTATTTTTTAAAAACAGTAAGAATTTTT
The DNA here is from genome assembly GCA_963855885.1 of Coenonympha glycerion. Taxonomy (NCBI): domain Eukaryota; kingdom Metazoa; phylum Arthropoda; class Insecta; order Lepidoptera; family Nymphalidae; genus Coenonympha; species Coenonympha glycerion. The sequence continues at coordinate 8,050,705 of OY979653.1, forward strand.
GACAGCACAATTATAAATAGTAGGTACATAGTGTGTGTGTGTGTGTCCTGTTCAGTGTATGTTTCCACCACTGAACAGTTTCATGTAAAATTTTGTCAAGACAATGTTGAATTGTACATTCAAATATACCCCGTATTCCGATTTTTAATTTGGTGCAGTTAAATGACGTTAAAATGGCTGCAGTAAAATTACGTATAAGTAGATGCAGTACGTACCTATGTTTTGTGCTTAAACCTGTAGTTACAGTACGCGCGGCGAATGTTTGGCTTTGACCGTTATTGCGCAGAAATCAGAAATTGGGTATCAACGGGCAATTAGCGGGGTGTGGGGCGGGTGTGTAGGCGCACGCGGTGCTCTGATTGGCGCTGATTGATTGACGCGGTGATCTGATTGGCTGATGGCACGCGCGTGACAGTACCCATGCGCAGTAATCCCCTCCACCCCGAAGGTCAAAGCCAAACTCTCGCCGCGCGTACTGTATTATAGTTTGTCCTTTAATTGGTCCTAAGCTCTGCTATTAAAATCTAGGTAATTTTAACCTTTAATGATCTACCCGTACCTAGCGGAACATAGATAGGTCACTTTTTACTGTTGTTGGCAGTCTTCACACATCTTTTGGAGAGTAATTCTGAATATGCTGAATTATTGAACCTTAATAAATAAAAATAGTAAAGATATAGGCCGATCCAAACATTTTACGTAAACCATCTTCATACAAGCAAACAGTAGCGTCATCTGTAAAAATACCCGCCGCCGCCGCTGACCGAACTACCGTGTTGCCTTGTAATGTTGGTACTAACACCCATAAACTGGCGACATTTTTTTGCGCTGTTCGCCCTGTCTTTATTATACAAATCTGTGACCTACCTAGTTTAAGCGAACTTGAATTTGTACATTAAATTTGCTAAAAGTTTATGTTGTACAAATTGCTTTAAGCAAAGTCGCGTATCAAAATATGTTTCCTCGAAACCGGCGACATGTGACGTTTCGCAAATCACAAGCGAAAAATAGTATACTACTTTTACGAAAACACTTGCTAACCTCTAAAAGGTCGTATGTTACATGGGGTCCCATAATAGGATACCACATTTTGGATTTGCGGCAGTTTTGTTCTGGTTTAAAAAATGGTATACCACTTTTTCTAGTTTAGAACCAAAATGTCTTATGTGCTTAGCTAAAATGTAGTGATTTTGATGTTTCGTAATTTTGACGTTTTTATCGAAAGTTTTGGAAAATTAACTTTCTTTCTGTACGAGTGCTAAATGTTTTATTGTTTTTTTTTGTTGTTTTCTTTGGGATTGTTCTGGTATGTAGGATACCTTCCATATTAGCCCACTTGAACAAAAGTTGATGACCCGGTGCGCTAATACAGGGTTATTTATAAAAAAATACGAAATCGCTCTTGTTTTAATGTAAACAAATAGGTACAGGCTGTATTTGTATACTTACAACTTTTGTTCTACGACTCTTTTTTTACTCGATATTTTGAGAAATATCAAAATATATTCAATATTTTACAGAGATGCTCAGATGTGCTCAGGAACTACATAACCTTGTACCTCCTTCACCTTTACTATAGGACTGCAAGACGCCGAGAGGGGTGGCATCCTTATGTGGTTGACATCCAACAAACTCGCACGAAACGTTTATCTTCCACGTTTCTGATACGAACCGCTAAGGTATGGAACGCCCTTCCAGCCTCCGTGTTTCCAGCCAAGTAATCTGGGTGCCTTCAAGAGAAGAGTGAATAGGCATTTTATAGGCAAGCGCGCTCCAACCTAGACCTCATAATTGCTTTCCATCAGGCATGATTGTCGCCAAGCGCAAGCCTATCTACAATAATAAAAAAAAGATACTCTCCTTGTTCCTACTCTGTAATGTAACAACGGCAAGCTGCAATGGCGTGGCGGGCGAACTAGCGGCGCGAAACCGCAACAGTGTAATGTCACTTTACAGAAATAACATTTTTTAGTTTGAAGTAAATTAAAACTGAGTGTTCAAAAGTCGTAGAACAAAAGTTGTTAGTGTTAATGTAAACAACTACAACCGAGAGCGATTTGGTGTTTTTTATATAACCCTATTTATGTGGGTCATCTTACAAATGGGTCGAATATCCTGCTCAAAACAAGAATGAATTGGCCTTTAACCTATCATAATAATAGTAGATATTACACATTACTGCTTACAACCCGATTGTAGGGAAATTACGTATTTTTATTTGACTATAGTATTAATATACTACTTATTTGTTATTCAAAATATTGCATGTTTCAGGAACGTAGTCTGTGACGTCACTGTGCCTATCTAATTTTGAAGTAACGCACATGAGTTTTCGAAAACAAAAACAGAATAATACGGAATTAGATAAGTATCAATCCAAGAAATATGATGAATGCAGGTAGGTAGCGATAATTTAAGGGAGTGTTCTATGGCTCATTACAAGCAAAAATTTCCTATATAGGGGGGGCGCCCCGTCACCCCCTCCCCGTGAGAGCCATTTAAATAATTTATGCGTTTTTTTGGGTATGTGCACACAATATCAGTAATAACTTGAAAGTCTGTTGATTCACATGTTCTCAAATGGTTTCATTCGACTGGGTAGAATAATCTCCATCGCTAGATACCTAATAATAATGTAAAACGTTAAAATAACACAGCCAAAAATGCCTGAAACTAAAATAACATTGCCCAAAAAAATTTAAACTTGAAGTTATTGGTAAATTTTGCAGAAACGGGATCGCTAAGACCATATTTTTTGTAGTAAATCGATAGCTTTTGATTTAAGCAATACAACAACACCAACATTTTGTCTGTAAGTTACTAACTTTTGATACGATACTTGTACAATATGATCATAAAGACGTCTGTTGTAGACTTACCTCTGCACATGTATAAAGTCACTGATAAAAATCATCTAATAAAGCAGGGTTACTAAACCGTTGAAGAATTTTATTAAATTACAAGAATTCTTGGAATGATAAATACATTAAAAAAATCTCTTATTTTATGAGAAAACTTGTATCGAGTACCTAATGATATTTTTTAAAAGAGCAAGTTCCGAGTTCACGCTCCAGTTCATCTCGGTGCAAACCTGCCTCCGAACCTGGCGGTAAAATTTGACTTATCATAAGAGCCTATTATTTAGGCCTATGTGAAAAATGAGACTTTCATTTTCAAAAGGAGCCTACCAGTTAGGGTGGTAATTTGCCACGACCTAGCCTCCAACCAGACCGGACCTGAGCCAATTTTTAAAATATAAAATTTTAAAGAGGCCCGCGGCGGGAATCCAACCCACGATCCGAATCCGGACACCATTGCGCCAAGGAGGTCGTCAATATACCGGATGGGTTTTATTATTTTGGATTAAGGAACCCTAAAAATTGATTATTTTTGCGTAGAGCTGCGGGGGTTTATACGTCATATTCTTGACCTCTCTTGATTCTAGCTAGCTTGAGAATTCTGGGCCGGCATTTTTCCCAGGCAATATACATAAACATACAGTTAAACATAATCAGAAAACATACTTACAAGAAATAAATACTTGTTCAATTAATAATTATATTACATAATAATTGATTACTATAGTATACTGAGTAAGTGGGTAAGATTTCTGATTCGTGCAGTGATAATTTGTATACTTGCAAATCCGTCTGACGCAGCCCTAAAACCTTCATATACCTACCTACAGGTATTTGATTACTTCAATTCAATAATTCGAGGAATAGTTTTTCAAGAGAAAATACGTGGAATAATTTAAAAAAAACACGACTGCCCTGCAACAAAATTTAGCTTTTTTTAATATTTCCACAAGATGCACAATAATGTTACAAAAAATTACTGTCCCGCAAAACTGATGAGCTAATTGTTACTCGGAATGATGTAAAGGCTATATTTTTTTTGGAAAAAATCTTTTACCACAGGGCAGTCGTGTTTTAAAATTATTTACTTGTTACGGGACACTACTGGGCCGTAAAAAGGTGGGGTGTGGCCATAGCAAAGTGATGGCAGGCTTAATACACATCTAAGAGAAGATATCATGAAGAATCTGTCACGATGAGGTCACGATGCTTTGCCTTTATAATCAAGCAAACAGTATTTACTAGCCACAAACGCATCTTAGCTCAAAAGCTTTATTAAATCTAGGTTTTGAACTCCAGACCTTTAATTAGGAAACTAGAGTCTGGACCACTGAGCTATAACTTCTTATTATGATATTGGGAGAACATTATCAATATTTTTTTACACGACTGCCCAAAAAAAAGGAGTGTAATGTTTTTAGGGTTCTTGAATGTATGTATGTATGTATGTGATGTTTCTTTATTCCTCCATAACTTCTGAACGGCTAAACAAATTTGGGCATACGGGGTATCGTTAGAATCCTTAGATCCTTCCAAGTAACATAGGCTATAGTTTTTTTGGAAAAAATCAATATGGCGGATGTGAGGCGCCATTTTCAAAAGTGGTAAACAAAATTTTTTCTTCTAACTGCAGACCATCACTAAAATATAAAATAAAAATAAGTAATTAAAAAATTAAAGAATTAGAAAGGAACTTGTTACTCAGAACAGCCCCCCGACTGCCATATGAATTTATCTGTTCAACTAAAATAACTTGGTTCTTACTTTTTAGTTGGTTTTATAACAGGGCAGTCGTGTTTTTTTTAATTTTTTAATTACTTATTTTTTATCAAAAATTCTTTTTATTTTCGTCTCCACTGATCGTTTTCGCAATTTCACCCTCTCGGTACACAGAGCAAACTTTCGAGAAGATGACAGATAAATGTAAACTCGCGGGAAATCTCGTCTCATTTGACATTAGACAGCGCGCGAACGCAGTCCTTTCACTTCGTTACTTTTTTTTTATTAAGAAAAAAGTTCGATTCATTGTGCATCTGTGGAAAGTGTTTTATTGATTTTTTTTTTCTATTCTAATTTATTGTGATTGTTTTTGGAGACTCCCTGAAGGGCTGAATTTAATTTTAATTTGTAAGTACTTTACGATTTTTTAAGTTTCAGTAAGTTTTACGTAAGGAGTTTACATAAAGTTTTAATAACAACAAATAAAGTTACCAGCTTTTTTAAACCGTTATAGCATTATGGCTCTAGGACCTAGGTTGAATACCTACTTATTCTTACTACAACTTCTTAGTTTCTTTTTTAATCAATTTAATTTTTCTACTTAATTTAATTTAACTTTTTCAAGTATCTCAAAATAGCTTTCGAAATAAAAAAAAAATTGGAACCAAAAATATCCATCTTTTATTTAATTCAAATTATAAATGAAAAAGTTAAACTTCGAACGGTTTTGTTCCAAGCGTAATCCAGAAGTTTCTTTACAATGTACCTAATGTTTTATAAGAAAGCATTAAAAACAGGTTCTTTATAGGGACGACTTTCAAACCTACATTCGAGTGAAGGATAAATAAATAATACGGTATTTTTAACCGACTTCAAAAAAGGAGGAGGTTCTCAATTCGTCGGAATCTTTATTAACCAACCATAACATTTATTAACTTAAGTTTTATTGGTGTGTAAATAAAATAACTATAATATTATGTCAAATTGACCATGGTGTATGACCATAAAGAAGTAAAGAAGGCTCAGAGCCACTCAGCGGGCGATGGAGAGAGCTATGCTCGGAGTATCTCTATGGGATCAAATCAGAAATGAGCAGATCCATAGACGAACCAGAGTCACCGACATAGCTCAACGTATCACGAAGCTGAAGTGGCAATGGGTAGAACACATAGCTCGTAGAACAGTTTTTGACGACCTCCGTGGCGCAGGGGACGCACGCTCGGATTCGAGTGGGAGGTCGCGGGTTCGATTCCCGCCACGGGCCACTTTGGAATTTTATAATTTCTAAATTGGCTCAGGTCTGGTCTGGTGGGAGGCTTTGGCCGTGGCTAGTTACCACCCTACCAGCAAAGACGTACCGCCAAGCGATTTAGCATTCCGGTACGATGCTGTGTAGAAAGTAGAAACCGTTGGGGTGACATAACTTACCCTTTCCAAGTTGGTACGCTAACATCTTCGGCTGCATCATCACTTACCATCAGGTGAGATCGCAGTCAAGTACTAACTTATATAACGTAAAAAAAAACCGACGGACGTTGGGGGCCCAAACTGCTGGTTATAGATTCCTAATTAAAGAAATCTGTTGATCTCTCATTAATTTACGAACGAAATTGAAGAGTGACAGTTGTCTTCGATAGGTCTCGTGATACGATGGAAAGTGTGATACAATTATTAATTAACCTTTCACGTAGATTTCAGAGTTAGCAATAGTATATTAGCTGGCGTATAAATTGAACCTTGCGCAGGCGCAGAACTATTTTGGGTCAACTTAATTGCCGCGTTCTATACTTAGCTACGATGCAATGACAAGAATGAGGATAGTAACGATTTCCGGTTGCGTTACTTTATGATGACAACGCTATATATACCTACATATTAAGGACTGATTTATTAGAAAAGACCAATTTTATGACTGACGGACTACAAAGAGCTATAAAGATAAATAGGGGTTCTCTCTACTCATTTGAAGTGAGGAACTAAGTATAAAAAATTCCCCACTTCCAGAATCCAACGTGAAAACGAATTTTCTCGATTTTTATTCCATCGTCAAAATATGAGTAAGATATTGTATAGTACCTAGGTATAGTTTCAAATATAAGTCATCATCATCTTATAATCTCAATCCCTTTTTATGTCCCACTGCTGGGCACGGGTCTCCTCTCAGACTGAGAGGGGTTTGGCCAAAGCCCACCACGCTGGTCAAGTGCGAGTTGACGGGCTTCACACACCTTCGAGAAAATTTTTGTGAACTCTGAGGCATGCAGGTTTCCTCACGATGTTTTCCTTCACCGTTAAGCAAGTGATATTTATTTTCCTAAAAACGCACATAAAGTCAGAGGTGCGTGCCCAGGATTCGAACCCGCGACCTCCTTATGAGAGGCAGAGGTCAGAACCACTGAGCTATCACTGCTTAAATAAGTAACTTTAACATATTTTAATGTACTCGTATAATACGGTATACCTAACGGTTTCTGATATGAACCGCTAAGCCCTAAGGTGTGGAACAACCTTGCAGCTTCCGTGTTCCCAGCCAAGTACAATCTGGGTGCCTTCAAGAGAAGAGGGAATAGGCAAGCGCGCTCCAACCTAGACCTCATCATTGCTTTCCATCAGGCATGATTGTAGTAAAGCGCAAGCCTATGCTCCAACCTAGACCTCATCATTGCTTTCCATCAGGCATGATTGTAGTAAAGCGCAAGCCTATGCCCCAACCTAGACCTCATCATTGCTTTCCATCAGGCATGATTGTAGTAAAGCGCAAGCCTATGCTCCAACCTAGGCCTCATCATTGCTTTCCATCAGGCATGATTGTAGTAAAGCGCAAGCCTATGCTCCAACCTAGACCTCATCATTGCATTCCATCAGGCATGATTGTAGTAAAGCGCAAGCCTATGCTCCAACCTAGACCTCATCATTGCTTTCCATCAGGCATGATTGTAGTAAAGCGCAAGCCTATGCTCCAACCTAGACCTCATCATTGCTTTCCATCAGGCATGATTGTAGTAAAGCACAAGCCTATCTACAATAATTAAAAAAAACTCTAGTTATTACCACAGTTAATTACTTTCCATCCTGTTAGTAAAAAGTATATATACAACGTGTAGATTATTTACCCTAGTTAGCCGAAAGCCTGAAGTAGGGAACGATGTATAGATGCATGAAAAATATCACGAGTAGTGTAGCTCATATCCTGAGGGAACTATAGGGAGTTCAAAAATTTACCATAAATTTTGAGTGACATCCCTAAAAACAGCTGGTTCTGTATCAATGAACTGGGAATAATGAAAATAATATTATGAGGTTTCTTGATATCACAGTTAGGGTTGCTAAATTTTATTTTTCTAAATGAAAAATAAAATTTAGCAACCCTAGATGAAATGAATTTTTTTGTATCGAAAATAAAATGAAATAATTGGGACTTCTTATCACGTTAATGTGTTTCTAGGATCAATTTAAAAGGTTAGCTGCGGGCACACTATACGAATTAACCCACACCTTGTATAGGTAACAATATCTGGGTGACCGAGCTTCGCTCGGTGGCCAATAGATGGCAGCAGTAGTCATATTTTTTTTTTTGGTAAATTCGACATTTTCTAAAAATGAATCCTAGCTAGATCGATTTATCGGCCCCAAAACCCCCTGTATACTAAATTTTATGAAAATCGTTGGAGCCGTTTCTACAAGAATTGCTTAATTTATCATACAAACACAGTTGGCGACTTCTAAGAAACCAGGCTTTAATTAAACGATATTCAATGATATTAGAAGGGATAAAATTTTCTTGGTAAGGACTAAAAATGCTGTCACATCCTTCGACGACTGCAAACTGGTTTACTCGTTGCTTAGTTGACTTATTTCAAGTTATTTTATTTTTAACCTTATAAGTTACAAGTAACAGCTGACGCCGCGGGGATTTCTGTTTTTAGGGTTCCGTATCAAAAGGGTAAACGGGAGCCTGTTCCGTCCGTCCGTCTGTCACAGGGCTGCACAACAGTTGAAATTTCCACAGATGGTGTATTTTTTGCCACTATAACACCAAAATCTTATACCTTTAAACGAGCAATTCATGTATATATATTTCTATATAATCTGGATCTCGGGAACGGCTTTAACGATTTTCATGAAATTTAGCATACAGGGTGTTTTGGGGGCGATAAATCGATCTAGCTAGGATTCATTTTTATAAAATGTCAAATTTACCAAAAAAATAAAAATATAACTACTGCTGCCATCTATTGGCCACCGAGTGAAACTCGGTCACCCAGATATTATATAAAAAACAGAATAAAATAAATGTTAAAGGGGCTGCCATACAAGAAACGAGATTTTTTTGTTTGTTTTTAGTGATAATGCAGGATGTTATGGATATGAAATTTCGGATACGGATATGGAAATGATTATTATACGGGAACGGATATGAAATTATTTCGGATTATCCATTACTTTCGGATAATTTCGGTTTCAGATATCAGCTTTTTAATTTATTAACTAATCTAAATTTTTACTTTATTAACTAATCCCATTGTGGAGTTGTATTTCTATAAATCGCAAAACATATATCTGTCGAACACTTCGATATTTGTCGAAGGTAAACAACAGAAATTTTGAAAATTCTAAAATTCATCCCCTTTTTAACGCGCATAGGGGATGAATTTCCAAAAAACTTTTTTAATGCTTATTTAGGTATAAATGCTTCTAAATCATGAGATTGTCAATCAGTAAACGTTTTCTAGATATTTTAAGTAGATGGAAAAGTTTATTATAAACGCGTTTACGTATAATTATTATAAACAAGGCGAGCTTTCATCAGGGGGCGAGGTTAGGGGTCGAAAAACAATTAGATAAGGGTCTAAGAGCGGACGGAAATGTTATTGTACTTAAATATAAATAAGTGATTATTTAGATAGTGATGAATAAATGCGTGGGGTACTGTATCTAAGTGCATTTCGAATTATATAGCGGGCTCAAGTGGGAGGTCGCGGGTTCGATTCCCGCCACGGGTCTTTGGAATTTTGTAATTTCTAAATAAGCAGAGTTCTGGTTTGGTGGGAGGCTTCGGCCGTGGCTAGTAACCAGTAAAGATGCATCGCCAAGCGTTGTGTATAAACCGTTAGATTGCTTACCCCTTCCAAGTTAGTAGGTACGATATCATCTTACTCATCACCTCCGTGACGAGTAACAACCTCCGTGGCGCAGGGGACGCACGCTCGGATTCGAGTGGGAGGTCGCGGGTTCGATTCCCGCCACGGGCCACTTTGGAATTTTATAATTTCTAAATTGGCTCAGGTCTGGTCTGGTGGGAGGCTTTGGCCGTGGCTAGTTACCACCCTACCAGCAAAGACGTACCGCCAAGCGATTTAGCGTTCCGGTACGATGCTGTGTAGAAACCGTTGGGGTGTTCCCCTTCCAAGTTAGTACGCTAACATCTTCGGCTGCATCATCACTTACCATCAGGTGAGATCGCAGTCAAGTACTAACTTGAACTTATAGCGAAAAAAAAAATAACCTACTGTGCTGTATGTCTAATAATAAATAAATAAGATAGTTAAATAAATAAGTTAATAAATAATATATCAATAAAAAATAAGTAAATAAAGTGGTTTATTATTTACAGATAAGTTATGGAACTCGAAAGCGCTAACTGCAAACATCGAGTATCGGAATGTCAGGATATAGAGCAGTTGTCTATTGATTATCCCATCAAATGTGATATGTAAGTATACAATATCTGGGTGACCGAGCTTCGCTCGGTGGCCAATAGATGGCAGCAGTAGTCATATTTTTATTTTTATTTGTAAATTCGACATTTTCTAAAAATGAAACCTAGCTAGATCGATTTATCGCCCCCAAAACCCTTTGTATACTAAATTTCATGAAAATCGTTAGAGCCGTTTCCGAGATCCAGATTATATAGAAATATATATACTTACAAGAATTGCTCGTTTAAAGGTATAGGATAGAAATAATCTAAGTAAGGGTTACTATACAATAAATGAATTTTTAAATGACAAAGACCCTTGGATCTAAGTGTTTAATCCGTCTGCTCACAAGATGCTTTTTATAATGTGATAAGTATATTGTTTAAAACAAAATTGTGCAAGTGCCGAGTTTCTTGCCCGTTCTTCTCGGTGCAGTGCTACTTTCCGAACGAGGCGGTAGATTCTTAACGTTTCGCAAGAGCCTGTAAGTTAGGCCTATGTGAAAGAATACAATTTTTGAATTTGAATTTGGAAATCCGATTATCCGGCGATTTAAATCTTTGACAAAACCGGCCTTTTTTATTCATTCTGTTATCCGGGTTTTAGATTATTCGAATGCCTAACGACAACAATAAGTCTGGTCGAATTCCCACTGTAGGTACGTATAAGACAACTTTTGTAGTGTAATCAATTCAGAATTGGTACGTCCTGTGAGCTAACGGGTAAATGGCTAAGGTTAAAAACTGTAAACAGCTTAAAATACAATTACAGTCCGACAAGGCTCTCTTGGCACTTGAATGACATTGTCAAGAGAGCGTTGTTATAGAACCAAGGCAGCCAGAGCATAAAACCTCCTCGATTTTACATCAATTTAAGTTTTATTTTAGTTCATTTTAAGCAAAAACAACATAATATACAGTAGTGATATACCGATAGAGCGAACTAACAAACAGTATCACGAGATAGCGGCGTTAGTACCGATTTTGGCCACACGCTTGTAGCCTTGTCGCACTGTAGTTTTAAATTGATACATCATATTTTATTTGAAGTCTTTATTCTTTTGCTCATTATTAAAAACACGATTGGAAGACATTTCCTAGATAGAAAGTGTTTTCCCAAAACATGCTCCAAAATCTCTATTTTATAATTTCATCGGAAACTATGAGAATGTACAGTCCGACAAGGCTCTCTTGGCACTTGAAGGAGGGCGCTGTTGCAAAACAAAGGCAGCCATAAAATAAACTCTCCTCAATTTTACTTCAATTTTAGTTTAAAATAGTTTATCGTAAGCAAAAACAACATAATATACAATGGTAATATACTGAAAGAGCTAACTATCAAACAGTAGCACAAGATAGCGGCGTTAGTTCAGACTTTGGCCACGCGCCAAAATAGCCTTGTCGCACTGTACTCGTATATATGTATTTTTTTTTTTAAATTTCCGGTTGTAATAAGTTCCAGAAACTCTCATAAGTTCCAAAAAAATTTTTTTTTTGTTTTTTTTTTTTTTTATGAACGTCCTGGGTACTTTAGTATACCAACGATCGAGCCTAAAAGCTAATTATTAACTTAATTTTAACTTAAATGCCTTATTTTATCTCTGTTGTAATAATATTGTAAAATGCAATTGTTCTTGTGTCCTTGAGTTTTTTTTTCGCTCAGGAGCCACGTATAGAATTTTGACAGATGGCGCTACTGTTTGCTTGCACGAAAAAGGTTCACCTAAATCATTTGGATGCCCATATACTCGTACTTACTGAGGTTTCTTATCCGTGGTAAAGGAGAATGCCAGAAAATGGGCTATATTTGCGTCACTCTGCGTCTGGAGCACGTATGCATGAAGAATCTCCTTTTAAATAATATCGCATATATTAATTTTAGTGAAATGTGAACAGGGGTTTAAAATTATTATAAAAAAAGTAATTAAACGTTTCGAAACATGTGGAACCGCCATGTCACTTATAAAACTTAGAAAATTAACCACTTAGAAAATCAGATTATTAGAAATTCCCTGTTTATATCTTACTAATTTTTTTTTACATAATATTGAGAATATTTCTAATGTTTTACCGATGATTTGGTTAAGACGCTAGGTATAGCCCAATTTTCATACAAGAATCGGCATTATTCTTTGCCCAGTAACCAGTGATATTATATTAATTATCAACGTAATGTTTTTTTGTTTCCAGAGAGATCGACGGCCTAGAGACACTAGTTCAGGAGCTACACAGGGTGTTCTCAAAGAGCCACGTCAATATACAGGAGGTTCAAAGACTGATGTCCGCCTACAAATCTGACCCTAAGCAATGGCGGAAGTACGCAAAGTTCGACCGTTTTCGGTAAGTTGTTTTGGGAGGACTCTACCCCTCAAGGCAAACAAGCCAAAATCATAATATTCGTAATACATTTTCAAAAAAATAGTTTTAAGTGTTGGACTAATTTCTTTACTTTCTAACATACAGTCGAATTGAGGACGTACTCCTTTCTTTGAAGTCGGTTAAAACGGCTAAGTGCGAGTCGAACTCGCACAACAAGAGTTACGTACTACTAAACACTTTTTACTAAACAAGAAGAAAGAGGTGAACCGCCGAATCCAGCTCGGTTGGGCAGCGTTCGGAAAGCTTCGTGATGTCTTCTCGTCCAATATCCCTCAGTGCCTGAAGACTAAGGTCTTCGAACAGTGCGTGTTGCCAGTGATCACTTACGGATCCGAGACATGGTCTTTTACTATGGGTCTCATAAGAAAGCTCAGAGTCACTCAGCGGGCGATGGAGAGAGCAATGCTCGGAGTTTCTCTGCGGGATCAAATCAGAAGTGAGGAGATCCGTAGACGAACCAGAGTCACCGACATAGCTCAACGTATCGCGAAGCTGAAGTGGCAATGGGCGGGACACATAGCTCGTAGGACCGACGGACGTTGGGGACCCAAAGTGCTGGAATGGCGACCCCGCACGGACAAGAGCAGTGTTGGCAGGCCTCCGACCAGATGGACTGACGACATAAAAAGGGTCGCGGGAAGGCGCTGGATACAAGTGGCGCAGGACCGTGCGGGCTGGAAATCATTGCAGGAGGCCTTTGTCCAGCAGTGGACGTCCGTCGGCTGAAACGAAACACTTTTTTTTATTTTATTTTTACGTTTATTGTTGATTACACAAAAATATGATACGTACCTACCGGATAGAGAGTGCATTTTATTTTCCATGCAAAATATACATTAATCTCTATGTTCAGATTTTTGGTAAAAGATAAGGGGGCTATTTTTTCGGCCCTATAAATCAAAAACTATCAGCCATAACATAAAATATGTAGATCAAAAAGTTATCTATAAAAATATTCAGCCACTTATTTTCTATTAGACCATGTTTCTAAGATATATAACGATTCAAAAGATGGAAAATTTTTATTAGTCATAATATTATTATTCACACGTTTCCATGACACACCCCGTGTCAATTGTTTTTTCAGGTATCGATGAGGAGTACAGTCCGACAAGGCTCTCTTGGCACTTGAAAGAGGGCGCTGTTGCAAAACAAAGGCAGCCATAAAATAAAATCACCTCAATTTTACTTCAATTTTAGTTTAAAATAGTTAATAGTAAGCAAAAACAACATAACATACAATAGTGATATACTGACAGAGCGAACTATCAAGAGTAGCACAAGATAGCGGCGTTAGTTCAGACTTTGGCCACGCGCCAAAATAGCCTTGTCGCACTGTACCTACTTAGATTTGATTTATAAATAAAATAGTGTTTTGAACAATGTTACCAATTTTCAGCTGGGTACTAATTTATTATAACCTCGGATGTCTAAATTGACCGGACATATTGTTAAATACTAGGCTATTGCTAGCGGCTCCGCCCGCGAGAATTTTGGGTTTTAGGTTCCGTACCAAAAAATTAAAAAACGGGAGCCTATTACTAAGGCTTCGCTGTCCGTCTGTCACCAGGCTGTATCTCTTGAATCGTGATAGCTAGGGTTCCGTGCCCAAAAGGTAAAAAGGAACCCTATTACTGACATTAAGCTGTCCGTCCGTCTGTCCGTCAGTCACCAGGCTGTATCTCTTGAACCGTGATAGCTACAGACTTAAATTTTTTAAAGATGATGTATTTCTGTTGCCGCAATAACAAGGAATACATACCGAAAAAAATTAGAATAAAATGAATAGCTATTCAAAGGGGTTCCTATGTAACAACGAACTTTTAAAGGAGAATAATTCCGCTTTACATGATCTCTCTCTACTATATAAAAATAAGTCGGGTTTTCCTTCCTGACGCTATAACTCCAGAACGCACGAACCGATTTCCACGGTTTTGCATTCGTTGGAAAGGTCTCGGGCTCCGTGAGGTTTATAGCAAAGAAAATTCAGGAAAAATTTTAACAGAAAAGCGGGAAAATCTTTTTCACATACAGCGCCATCTCTGATACATAGCATGTACTACAAACCAATATTTTAATTGCGTCGCGTTCAGGCGCTGTGGGGGAAGGGACTGTGGGTAACACGGGACAAACGGGCCGGGACAAAAATATGTCTAACGCGGAACGGAGTCCGCGGGCACTGCTAGTTTTTGCATAACTTTAATCGTTTACAATTTACATGAACACTGGGCAGACCCTTTCATTGAGTGCTTTTGAACCTTGATGATGTTCCAGTATAGGGGCAAAATTTGAGACAGTTCTTTTTATGTAAGTTAGTATAGTAATAATAATTTTTAGTATGTACTTAATTGATAATATTGTCAACAAGATAAGAGCCTAGCAACCAAATCAGTGTTTTTTTAGAGCGAATCTCGTTTGACATAGATTTTACAACACTAAACATTTGTGACCTTATGTTACAAAAATAATTTAGTAAAACTTTTCACTATCCATTGCTTACTTGGTAACAACAATCTTATATTATAAGTTATCATTCAATAGTACATTGTGATACAAGAGTGGAAAGTAGGTTTTTGCAAACGAGCTGTCACTGACAAACGTACGGACAGCGAAGTCTTAGCAACAGGGTCCCGTTTCTACCCTTTGGGTACGTGACCCTAAAAACGAGCAAAAAATCATGTTTGTTGTATGGGAGCCTCCTTTAAATATTGATTTTATTCTATTTTTTGTAGGTATATGTTGTTATAGCGGCAACAGAAATATACATCATCTGTGAAAATTTCAAGTCTGTAGCTATCACGGTTCAAGAGATACAGCCTGGTGACAGACGAACGGACGTACAGCGAAGTCTCGCTAATAGGGTTCCTTTTTACCCTTTGGGTACGGAACCCTAAAAAATACATTTTCCGTTTATAAAGCACTAGCAAACCCGGCGAACTCCGTTTCGCCACCAGATGGCTTCGTTTTATGTAACATTTTTTAATTTTTTTTTTAGTTTTTCTTAAATTTTCTTTGCTATAAACCTCACGGAGCCCGAGACCTTTCCAACGAATGCAAAACCGTGGAAATCGGTTCTTGCGTTCTGGAGTTATAGCGTCAGGAAGGAAAACCCGACTTATTTTTATATAGTAGAAGAAAGAAGATATATAGATAGATTTTCACTTTGAATTGAATTGTGCACTTAGTACAATAAATAATACTAGATAAATTAAGTCTAGCTCTAGAAAGATATTTTGAAGTTGTAATCAAGTTTGTTTGTATTTGCGGGCTACAATCTCGAAAACACAAATAACATAATATTATGACTGATAATATTGATAAAGTTTCATTGGCACTATTTCTATGTTACTAAGATGTTTCGGCCCTACTAGCCCGCGAAATTCAAATTTTATTTAGTTTTTCGCAAATATTAGACTAACTACTTACGACCTCCGTGGCGCAGGGGACGCACGCTCGGATTCGAGTGGGAGGTCGCGGGTTCGATTCCCGCTACGGGGTCCACTTTGGAATTTTATAATTTCTAAATTGGCTCAGGTCTGGTCTGGTGGGAGGCTTCGGCCGTGGCTAGTTACCACCCTACCAGCACGTACCGCCAAGCGATTTTGCGTTCCGGTACGATGCTGTGTAGAAACAGCTGGGGTGATATAACTTACCCATTCCAAGTTAGTACGCAAACATCTTCGGCTGCATCATCACTTACCATCAGGTGAGATCGCAGTCAAGTACTAACTTGTATACCTTAAAAAAAACTAACCACACATTGTAGGTTTATGGAAATGTATTTTGTGGGCATAATATTTATGTATCTACACTCACCTCATATTGTTTGCAGTTTCGAGCTATCGGGAACCAATATGAAGTAAATGAGTATTGTTGAGCAGAGTTTTTATTATAAACATGTAGATGCATATTTTAAATTTTGTGCCCGCAAAACTCATTGCCGTAAGCCTACGGTGTACCTATATAATCGGCCTACTATTAGCGAAAAACCAAAGAAAATATGAATTTTCGCGCACGGATGGTATTCATCCCCCTTAACTATTTATTTTTAAAGTTAATATACATAATATAAGTAAATATTCTGTGAATATTTTATTTTTATTTTATTTACTTATTTCTGTTATTTTTGAACCTATTGAACCCTAAAAACATGTAAGACTTGAAGTTAAATCGGAACGTTTATCTAACGCATGTTGAGAAATTTCAATCAATAATAATATAACTAATGCATGGGCTTATAAATCTATGGACGACGGGTGTAATACAAAATTCACGAAAAAAGTGTCCCGAGAAAACCTATATGAATGAGGTTACATGAGTATTTTTATAAACAAACTAAAACATTGTAATTTATGTCTTAAACCATTACTATACAGCCTCATTTTCAAACACGAGACTGAAGTGCGATTGTATGTCTTTTCGCGTTTTGTATGTCATTCGGTTCGGACACTTTTTAGCGCTGACCCTAAATCCTTAGTTAATAAATCAATGAACTAATGCGATAAAATCTCGTGCTATTTCCCACAATAACATGTTATTATTATAAGATGTATCAATAAATAACCGACGCGATAACAGATTCTGGGAGTTGCTTTGTGACGTTATTTGATGATTGATGACGTTTGCTTAGTATTATCATCATTATCAAACATCCAACGAGGCGGTAAAAATTACGTAGTTGGATGAAATCAAAATGCTAATTTTAACGGCGTAGAAACCGTACCTTATTAGTGAAGTTTAATTTAAAAACTATAAAGACAATTACTTTCTTTTAATGTCATGTATTTTGGGTCCTTTGTCTCAATCACAATCGTTTACAATCGCTTAGAAGTAGAAACACGATTGGATAAAACTTCTCGATAGAAAATTCTCAATTTTTCTATTTTTTATCGAAAACTATAAAACATGTAATTATAATTTTTATTTTAATGTATCGGTAATATTAATATCCAAAAACGCTTAGACACAGATATTTGATAACTGGCTTAGTTTTTGAGTAATGAGGTAAAAGGTCGTTTTTCTGTTTTATTCTTCCGCGACGCTGCATGTCGCACCCATCAACGTATTCTTGAGAGTGAGAGAGAAAAAAAAATTCAATAAACCCTCTTAATGTGAACTCAACAGGTCTGCGCGCGAAATTCAAAATTTTCGTGGTTTTCTGCAATTCGTACGCTGATTACACATAATCATTTTTTTATATTTTTTTTTGCATAAAAATGTCTATCCTAGGAAATTAGTCCGAGTAAAGAGTTTTAAGTGAACAACTCGCAAATTTCGGAATAACTTCTTTAACTCGACATTTTCAAGCAGAGATTTTTATATAAATACGTGAAGGTGATCTTGGGACTATCGCAATTTGACTGCCTATACGTCTTATCAGCTTAAAAATCGCGAAAAATCACAAAAAATTTGAATTTCGCGGGCACACATGGCTCTTTAATTTCCTTGTATTTTTGTTCCCAGGTATACCCGGAACCTAGTCGACGCGGGTAATGGGGCGTTCAATATCATGATACTTTGCTGGGGCCCCGGGCACGCTTCCGCCATCCACGACCACGCCGACTCGCATTGCTTCATGAAGCTACTGAGCGGAAGCTTGGACGAAGTCAGGTTGGTAACTTGTAGCGTGCTAATAGATAAAAATAGTCAAGATAGGCCCATCCGAACATTTTTGCATAAACGTTCTTCTTACAAGAAAATGTAGCACCATCTGTCGAAACTCCTGCGAAATACATATTTATTTTTTATATGTTTTTATCTATGTGTCTGTGTTCACCTTGTCTGCAATATTATTATTAATAAAAAAAAAGAAATAGGTCTTTACCTATCTATACTGACTACTGACGGGGGAGGGTGTAAAATAGTCATTTTTGCTCCCATAAACTGGCGACATTTTTTCGCGCTGTTCGCCCTGTCTTTAGTATAGCATGTATATTAGTATAGTTTCTGTGAGCATGCTAGACATATACACAGGACTCGGCCAAAAATGTAGCCAGTATGCTGGTGTCAAAATTATTTTTTTGACACCAACGGCGTCTGTAGTGATTAATTTTTTTTTTACTGTTTTCCTTTTATCATGGTGTTATATATTTTCAGATACGAATGGCCTGACAACGTGGAACCGCCAGTTATAAAGAAGCTAAAAACCAAATCAAGAACTATCTCAGAGACAGACCAAATTACCAAAAACATGGTCAATCTTGACATAAACGAAAATGGGAGGTGTCCAAATCGCTGTCACCAGCGAAATGACTGTGAAAATTGTAATGGTTGTGATAATCAACAGAATGGTTATGAAAATCAACGAAATGGTTGTGAAAATCAACAAAATGGTTGTGAAAATCAACAGAATGGGCACGATGAGGAAGATTATGGTTATGAAGTTAAGAGTATGAAAGAAATCGGAAGAACGAGATTGGAAGTTGATGATGTTTGTTATATTAATGGTGAGTAAATTAGAAGTTTGATTATCTTGATATGCCTGGCTCAGTGGCATCTGTCACCAGGCTGTATCTCTTGATAGCCACAAACTTGAAATTTTCACAGATGATGTATTTCTCTTGCCGCTACAAATACTAAAAACTATATAGAAATATACTCTTAATAGCGCGGAACCCTCAGTGCGCGAGTCCGACTAGCACTTGACCTATTTTTTAATTCGGTTGAAAACTCAAAAATCACTTGATATAGAGGTGCGAAGAAGTTTTCAATTAAACAAGATTACATAACAGTTTTTGTAGTAACATCTTTGGTGGTAACGCTGTCACGAGTTCAATAGTTTGTTCCCATCTCAAAAATCCCCAACTCATCTGCAACTTCCCCTGTCTCCAGACGCCCAAGGCCTGTGTCCCCATTTCAAAAATCCCCAACTCATTTGTAACTTCCCCTGTCTCCAGACGCCCAAGGCCTGTGTTCCCATCTCAAAAATCCCCATCTCATCTGTAACTTCCCCTGTCTCCAGACGCTTAAGGCCTGCGTTCCCATCTCAAAAATCCCCATCTCATCTGTAACTTCCCCTGTCTCCAGACGCCCAGGGCCTGTGTTCCCATCTCAAAAATCCCCAACTCATCTGTAACTTCCCCTGTCTCCAGACGCCCAAGGCCTGCGTTCCCATCTCAAAAATCCCCAACTCATCTGTAACTTCCCCTGTCTCCAGACGCTCAAGGCCTGCACAGGATGGAGAACCCCTCGCACGTGGACGGCGCCGTCTCCCTCCACCTGTACTGCCCCCCCTTCGACAGCTGTCGGGTGTTCGACTCCCGGACGGGCAAGTCTACCGAGGTTCAGGTCACATTCTGGTCCATGTATGGGAAGAAGGTTAAAAGGGTAAGTTTGTTCCTTACGGCAGGCCAGGTTCACTTATCACGTGATCGAAGAAATACAGGTAGCCGTCTCGACGTACTTATTTCAGGCGGCCGCCACGCGCCGGCTACTTTGCTCGCGTTAGTTCTTGTACGGTCGATTCCACGCGCTGCGTGCGCCCGATCGCGAGGCAATCTTATTATACGTAGAATGAGATATAGTTACGTGATAGAAAGAGAGAAACTTTGCGTTTGTTGCGTGTTGGTTGTGGAGGCGGGGCCACGCGCTATTGCGAACGGAATTGCATTTTTTGTGTCAGCGTTAGAGTCGCTATTTTTTTAAATCATCTTGCGGAGTGCACCATACCGTTAGGTACTATTATGTATTCCGTGTTTAGGGTTCCGTACACCGATAATAGAAACCTGAGGTTTTGAGCATCCTAACGATTTTGGTAAATCTTCTTCGTACCAGCAAACAGTAGCGCCATCTGACAAAATTCTATAGGTGACTACTCAGCGAGCTATATCGTGGCGTTACTGCTAGTGTCAAAACAAGCATTTTTGGCACGCGAGCATAGACTTGTATACTAAAGACAGGGCGAACAGCGCGAAAAAATGTCGCCAGTTTATGGGAGTCATTAGTACCAACAGTATACGGCGGTAGTTCGGTCAGCAGCGGCAGCGGTATATTGACAGATGACGCTACTGTTTGCTTGTATGAAGAAGGTTTACGTAAAATGATCGGATCGGCCTATCTTTACTATTTTTATCTATTCACGCGAGTCTCGCATTTAGCTGGTATTTTCTTTACGAACAATACAAGACGTTCACCCGATGTTAATTAGTGATAGAGGGTTTTAGGTACAATGGCTACAAGTACGAGTACATAGCGCCAACCGCTCAGCGGTTTAAAACTTCTGTACCGAGCCAGAAAGAGATAGAGTGGAGAAAAAATAACGCGATAGAAAGAAAGCACGACGTTTAGGTTAATAACGTCGTAGGTATAAGGCGCTGTTGCGAACTGAATTGCACTTTATTTTGTCAACGTTAGAGTCTCTATTTATTTAAACCGTTTTACGCAGTCAATCTCATCGTATCGTATGAGTATCGTTAGGTACTATTGTGGTATTCTCTGGTTACAGACATAAATATGTCAGATGAAGCGCCCTGCCATTATTTATTTCTTGGCCTTAATTTATTTTATATTTATTGTTTCTTACAGGTAATAGAAGCAAATCCCTCCGACGATCAAGAGTAGACCAAATCAAAATGGCGGACGCGGTGCTATCAACAAAATGGCGCCATTACTATATATATAGCTGCTTGTGCTGATTCACTGACTGACTGATTGATCACCTCTCCTGAACATTTTTGTATGAAAAAATTTTTTTTCAATTACCATTTCGTATAGAAGAGAAAAATTCATTCGGAGGAAAAATACGGAGAGAGCTGATGATTGAGGATTTCGGAGACGGATGAAGAGCACAGCCAAGGGTATTGGAGATAGGTGGGGGGTGCTCGACCAAATGTCATTCGAAACTTCATCCAATTGGCAGTGAGCTGAAAAAAAATTCAAAATGGCGGATTCAAAATGGCCGCCATTCGAATTTCGCCGATATCTCGGAAAGTATAAAAGATGGAAAAATAGTTTCTTGACAAGAGGTGATCAGGACTCGAAGGTCTATTCGATGGATAGAAAAAAAGTTCAAAATGGCGGATTTTTTTTTTACCATAGAAAATGTATGGGGAATGTTGAAGAGACTAACAGTTGGTAATTACGCAAGGTTGTGATGCGGTTTTTCGGAGAGTTACTAGAGAAAAATATGGAGAGAGCTGATGATTGAGGATTTCGGAGACGGGTGAAGAGCACAGCCAGGGTATCGAAGATAGGTGGGGGGTGCTCGACCAAATGTAACTCGAAACGTCATCCAATTGGCAGTTAGCTGAAAAAAAATCAAAATGGCGGATTCAAGATGGCCGCCATAAAAAATTCGTGTTGTTCTATCTCGGAAAGTATAAAAGATAAGAGAGTGATTTCTTTGCAAGACGTAATTAGAATCTCAAGGTCTACTGGATGAATGAAAAAAAATCAAAATGGTTGAATTTAATTTTCCATGGAAAATGTGAATGCTACAATAAGCAAGGCCTATGTAAAACTATGAAAAGTATGAGAAGAGATGATGGTCTACGATTTGGATAATGATTGAGGAGCACGGTCATGGATTTAGAGATAGTTAAGGGCTGTTTGAATAAAAAACACTGAACCTCATCGGATGAGGTTCAGTGTATTTTTTATTCAAACAGCCCTTAACTATCTTTAAATCCATGACCGTGCTCCGAGGTAATTCTTTTAGCCCATTGCCAATCGGATTCCAATTGGCGATGGAGATGACGGCGATTCTTTTATAGGTGAGAAGACAGCCCGCGGGCCACATGTGGCCCGCGCTCCCACGCGCCCTACTAGTATTTGAATATTATTATAATGTTTTACATTCCATTTTAATAAGACTGTAATATTGAGGTTGATATAGTTGATACATTAATATTTTACATACTGAATATTACGTAGCTTAGTTCTTGAGTATTATAATAAATAATTATCCATTATTATTAGAAAAATTAGAAAAACACTTGTGTTTAAATTACTTTCGACCATTGATATAATAATATGTATTAAGCTCATTGCTTTCGACATAACAGTCTTCCAGATTTTTAATTTAGGTGCATAGTTCAATCATAATTATTAGCTAATTGTTATTTTAGTTTTAGTGTAAGGATATTTTTGTATACGGAAATGTGTTTTTGGATAGGTAGATACCTACATTTTATATTTGAGAATAAAATATATTTTTTTAAATATTAAATATTAATATTTCGTTTTATTTTGATACCGCGCACATAATTCTAAGATATGGATACTAGAGAAAAAATCTCCTAGAACCAAAATTAGTGTGAATATTACAGCTACTTTCACCTAATAATAATAACTAACGTGTAATAAATAATAATAAGTAACGTTTAATAAATACTAGTAATCAATAACTACTGCATTATTAATTAAGGATAGTAATACTTAAAAATAAAATTATTAGCAGCCAATATTTTTTTAAACAGAATTCGGAATTTAGTTAGGTTCAAGAAAATGAAACAGTACAGAAAAATTATGAAAAAGTCTATTTAATTTAAGATCAATACTTACAGACTAAATTTAGAGTTAAGAACATTTATTAATAAATATTTTTTAACATACAAATCGAAAAGCTTTGAAAAAAGCTAGGTCTAGAAATTGGTTGAGCAACTTAACTATTTATAATAATCACCACAGAGGCTATATTTGCTTGAATTCCTATTCTGAAATCAGAACTTGACCTAAAGAATTTTTTTTAACCACCAGAGGGCGCTATTTGTAAAATATCGTCTTAAAAGGTGATTTATTCCTGTGCAATTCTACTAACTTGAATTTTAATCTATTTTGTTTTGATTTTAATTTTTCTGCTCTTTATGTCAAACAATATTAAATTGCATTTCCACTAGTTTGTGAAAAATAACTTAATCAGCCGATTATTTTTTCCTCGTTTTGAACAATTGAGACCAATTTCTCACCCTGCTTACAAATCAATGTTCGTGAAGTCCAATTTACCAATTTTCACGTACTCGTCGATTTTTCCCCATGGAAGGAATAATTTGATACCATCTGGCAACACTGACGATTGGACAGTGGTCCGTTCACACTCGACGTTGCATGCAAAGTCGCAGGTTTGAGTCCTCGGGTTGAACCGGAGGCCTTCCGAACACACTCCTAGTACCTTCCGGAAGTTCTCACACCGCCAGAACTTATCGCAGTCCGTTTCGTGTCTCCAATGGGGAACGTGGCAGTCGGTGGCACATCTGTCGGTAATGCCATCGCCTTCTCCGCCTCCACCTCCGCCTCCGCCTCCGCCACCACCACCGCCTCCGCCTCCGCCTCCGCCTCCGCCTCCGCCTCCGCCACCGCCTCCGCCTCCGCCTCCGCCTCCGCCTCCGCCTCCACATCCACCGCCTCCTCCACCACCACCTCCTCCGCCATCTCCGCCACCACCACCGTCTCCACCGCCGCCTCCATCTCCACCACCGCCTCCATCTCCACCGCCACCTCCGTCACCACCTCCGCCTCCACCTCCGCCTCCTCCGCCATCTCCGCCTGGACCACCATCTCCACCACCGCCTCCATCTCCTCCGCCTCCACCGCCACCGTCTCCTCCGCCTGCACCACCATCTCCACCGCCGCCTCCGTCACCACCTCCGACTCCATCTCCTCCGCCTCCACCGCCACCGCCTCCTCCGCCTGCACCACCATCTCCACCGCCGCCTCCGTCACCACCTCCGACTCCATCTCCTCCGCCTCCACCGCCACCGCCTCCTCCGCCTGCACCACCATCTCCACCGCCGCCTCCGTCACCACCTGCGCCCCCATCTCCTCCACCGCCACCACCTCCACCTCCTCCGCCATCTCCACCTCCGCCTCCGTCTCCACCCCCGCCTCCGTCTCCTCCACCCCCACCGCCTCCGCCATCTCCACCACCTCCGCCTCCACCTCCACCTCCGCCTCCACCTCCGCCTCCACCACCTCCTCCACCACCTCCTCCGCCTCCCCCGCCTCCTCCAGATCCATTTTCACAACCAGCATTCCAAGGCCAGTCGCATACCTGTAAAAATAAAGAAAATGCTAAACGGCTTGTACGCAATTATAACAATCAAAAGAGCTGTTACTAAGTACAGTACAAGTAATATCGAAGAGAGATTTATTGTTATTTCATATACCTTATCAATTTATATTTCCTTCCATCCTGAACTTACATTTTCAGCTTGAGACATTACATTTAAGGGTGCGTGCAACGAAGAGTTAGTTAATATCTTACACATACTTAACATACAAAGACGTTGAAACTTGTACAAAATATCTCTAGAGCTCTCTAGAGCTGTGTCAGTTTGTATGTATAAATCTAACCTTTTTCTTAATTCATCGTGTTTACGTGCAAAGGCTTGGAAGGCAAGTTTTTTTACACTAAGTTTTTATGCACTAATTACATTGCAGTTGTTTACCTGAAGCCGTGGGTTGAAGTGCAGTCCATGGTTGCATTGTTGTTGTGCTTTCACTCCATAAATGCAAGTATAGTACAAGGAACAGTTGTATTCGTGGGGTAATAGCCAGTGCATGGTGAAGTTTTCAGGGCAACCATTGGGAAGCCATCCTCCTCCTCCTCCTCCTCCACCGCCTCCTCCACCGCCTCCACCACCGCCTCCTCCGCCACCGCCTCCACCACCTCCTCCATCTCCGCCTGCACCACCATCTCCTCCAGCTCCTCCGTCACCACCACCGCCTCCATCTCCGCCACCGCCACCGCCTCCACCTCCTCCGCCATCTCCTCCGCCTCCACCGCCACCACCACCTCCGCCATCTCCGCCTGCACCACCATCTCCACCAGCACCTCCGTCGCCACCTCCGCCACCATCTCCTCCACCGCCACCGCCTCCACCGCCTCCGCCATCTCCACCGGCGCCTCCATCACCACCTCCGCCTCCGTCTCCACCTCCGCCTCCATCTCCTCCACCCCCACCGCCTCCGCCACCGTCTCCACCGCCTCCTCCTCCACCTCCTCCGCCTCCACCGCCACCGCCAGATCCGTCTTCACAACCAGCGTTCCAAGGCCAGTCGCACACCTGTATAAATTAAGAAAATTCTAAACGGTTTGTACGCAATTATAACAATCAATTGAGTGCTTAAAGTACATAATAAATACGAGTATAACATTTTTAGGGTGCGTACAACGAAGAGGTAGTTAAATTACCGAATATCTTTCACACACACTTAAACACATAAAGATGCTAAAACGTGTACAAAATATCTCTTTATGTGTCTGTCTATACTATGTATAAACCTTACTTGATTCATCGTGTTTACGTGCAAAGTCATGAAAGAAAAAAAATTTATACACTCTAATTAGTATATTGCAGTTGATGGAAACAACCAATTAGTTACCTAAAATGTATAATAATAATTTACCTGAAGCCGTGGGTTGAAGTGCAGTCCATGGTTGCATTGTTGTTGTACTTTCTCTCCATAAATGCAAGTATAGTACAAAGAGCAGTTGTATTCGTGGGGTAATAGCCAGTGCATGGTGTAGTTATCAGGACAACCATTGGGAAGCCATCCTCCTCCTTCTCCACCGCCACCTCCATCGCCGCCATCTCCACCGCCTCCTCCACCGCCTCCTCCACCGCCGCCTCCTCCACCACCTCCACCTGCACCACCATCTCCACCTCCTCCACCTCCACCACCACCTCCGCCATCTCCTCCCTCTCCACCACCTCCGCCATCTCCGCCTGCACCACCATCTCCGCCGGCACCCCCGTCACCACCTCCACCTCCTTCTCCTCCGCCTCCACCATCACCGCCTCCACCTCCATCTCCTCCGCCACCTCCACCTCCACCACCTCCTCCGCCATCTCCGCCTGCACCACCGTCTCCACCAGCACCTCCATCACCGCCTCCACCTCCATCTCCTCCGCCTCCTCCACCTCCACCGCCACCGCCTCCTCCGCCATCTCCACCTGCACCACCGTCTCCACCGGCACCTCCGTCACCGCCTCCACCTCCATCTCCTCCACCTCCTCCACCACCACCACCTCCGCCTTCACCGCCTCCACCACCATCAACACAGCCAGCGTTCCAAGGCCAGTCGCATACCTAAAAGTTGAAAAAAATATAGTTAGGTTAGGTAAGTTTTGATTAGTTTAGATCAATTAAGTTAGGATAGGTTAGATTAGCATACGTTAAGAACGCGTTTTGTCTAGTAAGATTTAGTTTTAACTGATATTCAATAATGATCATTAGTTACTTTTTTAACCGTTTTCGTTTTGTTATTTATTTAACCGAACTAAGAAATTGGAAAGTAAACAACTTGTTTTGACTAGTGAAAACGCGTTCTAACAAAAAACTGGTTTTAACCGGGGAACTGATAAATCAACAATTAGATATTACAAATACGATACAATGAATACGTAAAGAAAGACAGGAACTGAAATATTGCTAAAGTAAAGGTGTAAAACCAAACAGAGGCAGACTGATTTCCTTGAGAAAAAAATTGTAAAATATTTTTAATAGTTTTCTTTGAGCGCAAGTGTATAAAACGGCTGATATAACTTATTAACCTGAATCCTTGGGTTAAAGTGTAGTCCTGGTTGACACTGTTGCTGATGTTTTATGCCATTGTAACAGTTGTAGAACAGCGAGCAGTTGTACTCGTGGGGCAACAGCCAGTGCACGGTGAAGTCTGCGGGACAGCCATTTGGAAGCCACCCTCCTCCTCCGCCACCACCTCCGCCTCCACCGCCGCCTCCTCCATCTCCACCGGCGCCTCCGTCACCACCACCTCCTCCATCTCCTCCGCCTCCACCACCACCGCCTCCTCCGCCATCTCCGCCTGCACCACCATCTCCACCGGCGCCTCCGTCACCGCCACCTCCTCCGTCTCCTCCACCTCCACCGCCAGCGCCTCCTCCGCCATCTCCACCTCCTCCACCTCCTCCACCACCATCAACACAGCCAGCGTTCCAAGGCCAGTCGCATACCTTAAAAAAGTAGAAAAAAATTAGTGTGCTTTATGACAACACTCCCACGTATTAACTAAATGTTAATAAAGCATTGACGAGGAATTATGTACTGATAAAAAGCTTTTTTACAAGGAATCATATTATAATGAAACTAGTAGGGCGCGTGGATGCGCGGGCCACATGTGGCCCGCGGGCTGTCTTCCCGCCCATAACGGTTTCGCCGTCATCGCCATCGCGCATTGGAATCCGATTAGCAGTAAGCTGAAAAAATTACCAAGGAGCACTGTCATGGTTTTAAAGATAGTTAAGGGCAGTTCGAACAAAAAAATACGCTGAACCTCATCGGAT